>JAWWLV010000183.1:23058095-23084748 GCA_035041135.1 Platyrinchus mystaceus
GTCCGAAATATCAAAAGAAGCATGTATCAAAGCAACATATTAAAGGAGCTACTCCCAATAAAATAAAAGAAATTTTTACTTATATAAAATATCTATTACATGTCACATCACCGTCATGATATTTGAATGTAAACGCTGCCATCTCATAATCTAAATAGGACGACAAATCTCTTAAATCCCAGCAGATTGAGTTTATTTCGTATGTGGGTACACAAATAGAGCACCAGTACCAGACCTGGGTAAAAGGATTCACTGGCACAGAGCAGGTCACAGGAGAATTCAGTCCCCCTGCCCGATCCTTCACTGCTGTGCAACGTGACCTGTGCCACTGTTTGGCCCATGGCAGTACCCACAGTTCATGCCTCATTCCTAGCACTGGGACAAGCTTTCTGTGCTTTAAACAGAAAACAATACCATCCTTATCATCTTGCCTCTGCTCAGGAAATATAAGAAAATAAAAACTGAACTACTGTTTTGCAACAGATGCTCAGATGTTCTCAATGCATAGGAGTGCATAGGAAGTTGCTCAAAATAACTTTCAGTTGTTGATTTTCCACCTGTTGCAATAAAGATGTTTTTATTCACACCCAGATGAAGTCAAAACCATAAATGGGAGTAAGACCTGGGAAGAGAGAAGAATGTTTAATAGACAATATTTTCATCAAAGCTGAAAAGCAAACTGTGGAAGTATTACAAATAAAGGTGTTTTCAGGCCTTTTTTCAGCTCAATTCTGTTTTTTTTTCTGAATAAGACATTTTTGAAATTTCTAGTGCAGATATTAAACTAAAGCTAACCACAATTTTGTTTCTTCAATATGATTCGCATATGCATCTGCCCTTGGGAGTTCACACATTACTAATAGGCATTTTTCATTTACTATTATCTTTAAAAGATAAGGAGTAATTTCCAGATAAAACCATATACAATTTACATAATGCCTTAATTAAAAAGATACATTATCTATACACTTAAGGTGTGGCAAACCTACTGAACTAGACAGCTTGAAGTTAATAATAAAAGCCATTTTTTTGAAGTGGTAAGGAGTGACTGCAACATAATGTATGGTAAACCATACCTGACAATCCAGTAATACTTATTCCTGTTATTGCTAAATTTTCAACCTCAATTCTGCCTTTGAGGTTGTGGATATATACTAATGCATTATAACCTATCTTTTCTAGGAAGGCAAATATTTCTTCTGGAAAATATTATTTTTACTTTGATTAGATTCAGTTATGAAATAAGCAATCCCACAGTGGAATAATATTAAAAATGCTATGTATGTTAGCTTGAATTAACCTAAAATCATGAATAGGAAGGTTTTCCTGCAGTATGGTGTTTTACTGTTAAATGGAAGTTCCAAGAGAATACTTCTGAGCCTCAGTGGATCCATAATACTTTTCCACTGCAAAGCATGTACAAAAGAGTTTTGTATGCATGTTATCAATATATGGTTGCCATAGAGAATGTAGAGTTGGATGTGTCAGGGAATGCTGCAGAAGGCTCCAATCGATGACTTCTCTTCAGTATGTATATTACTGACAGAGTAGACCACAATGGTCAATTGTGACAAGGGCTACTTGCTCCCTTTTTAGTGCACAGATTCTCTACACAAAAGCTCATAAAAGCTCCTTAGAGTTGTTATAGTCTCTCAATAAAGACCTTGTTCAAGGTGAGCCACTGTCCTGCAAAGTTACCATGTGCCAGTGGTCTGCACATATCTAGCATCTATTTAGGTGTTCCCAACACTTCTCAGCTGTGACGATCTCTATTTTCTAATAACTACACACTATAAATAGACACTCTGCAAGTGTATTTCTATTGTTGTTCTTTAAGGCACTACATAAGAGAGACAGAAGTTACAAGATGGTGCAAGTGCTCCCTTGGCCACAAATGTCCTCAGTAAAAGAAGCTGAGAGAGAGAGGCTGTTCCTAATTAAATAAAGATTAGAAAATATTAATCACATACTCAAGTGCTGCACAGTCTTGTTTTTGCCTGGTTTAATGGTGGTTAAGGTTAATGACAATTTTAAAACATGCAGCACATCCATCACACAAACAGCTTCATTTCAATATATAGTTTTAAAATAGCAAAGAATATGTCCCCTTTCAGGAATGGCCTCAGATCTTGAGTGAATCCATGTAGATTGTTTAACTAAAAAGTGTGAATTCTCCTTTTTTTTAAGTCTTCAGTCTAAATTTAAATAAATACAGAGGCCAACAAGCAGGTAAGAATTTTTCTTTGGAGAGGCTAAAATCTTCCTATGTATTGGCTGCATCAATTATACATTAAAATTAATACTGAGAAAAATAGCTCTAAAACACCAATGCATTAATTTGTACATTACAAAATCTCCAAGTTAGACTCAGAAATTTACTCATGGCACTTACAATATAATTGTGCAGAAGTATTCTCTGCTGAACTGCAGGATCAAACTTTTACTTAGAACTCCAAAGACCTTTCTGGGATGTCACCCAAGCCTCACTGCTCTTTTGATTAATTCCACTAACTGCAGGATGGGGGAATCTCAGTTCCAGCCTCTTACTACTTCCAGGAACCAGTAAGAACATGCAAACCCTGGCTCCTCTGGAAAAACGGCGAGCATTGGCTGTCTCTGGAGGTGGTTAGTGTATCTGCTCTGTGCTTAGGTATTTATTTGTGTGCAGATTGAACAAAAGCCAGTTATTTTTGCAATCATCATACCAGGAACTTTCAAGGAAAATAAATGTGCTCCCTGTTTTTCATGATAGAACGCCATTTAAGTCATGTAAGCCAGTTCCATCTGCCTTTGTGAACCCCTCTTCATTTATGAGGGAGAAAGAAATTGTATGTGCAAGGAAAAAAGGGGTTTAAGACTATGAATTGTGAACATGAGTGTGTGCAGAAGGTACATTTCTGTACACAGAAATGCCAAACATACTGTATTATCTTCACACTTGTTTCTTTTCTCAGACCTACTTTATAGATGTTTAAAGGGTGTGGAAAAAAAGAAACACTTATGTGAAAACACTAACATTGGCAGGCATTCAAATTGCTATGCAAACCTTTTGTGACCAATTCTAAAAGTGTCTTAGCTAATATTATATAGTATTTTATATAATGCCTCCCAAAGGGTTCAGAGGAGAAATTTTGAAGTAGAAGAACTAAATGACAAGTTTGATTTTTGTACTGAACTCTGAAATAATAAAGTCTGGGATAACTCCTTCTCAAATAGGTCTGTGTTATCAAATCGATATCCAGCTCACTTGAAATTCTTTTTCATGCTTTAATATATTTCTAAGTCCTCCTACATTGCCTGACACTTTCTTTGGCTTTATGAATGGTCATGGACAAGGTTGTGCTGGTGAAGATGTTAACTTTTTCAGAGTGCTACGGTCAGGCCTAGAGACAGCTTGAATATTGGAACTGAGCATCAATCTGTAGGCAGCCAAAACACAGAACAACTGGGTAAAGCATTGACAGTATTACTAGCCAGATCAAGTCTTATAGTTTCATTAGATAAAGCTTTTTTTCAGGGTTAGTCACTCTGCTGATAGGTATAGTATGAAATAATACTTGCCTTATGCCATAAAAATCAGATGATTTATTAATAAATAAAAATTTCATGAACAGTGAATATTTGCATAATGATAAATACTACTAGCAAAATTAACAAGGACCACTAGGCCGAGGAGGACTTCCCTTTCTGTTTGATAAATGCTAAGATTCCTTCTTTTTCTAGAAGCAGGAACCATTTTCCCTCTTGCTATTTGCAAATAATATCCTCTTCTCTTTTCCTCTATTTTATTTATAAAAGCATATAACTTTTGACTGTTTCCAAGAAAATAAAGCTTGCTATAAGTGTCACAGTTCACAGCGATACTCCGAAAAACTACTACCCCTAGTACTCCTTTCAGAAAAACTAGTTTTTATTCTCAGTCAGATACAAAACTTCTAGCCAAGCCAATCTAATTGTTTTGGGTTTATAAATTACTTCTAGCCACTTGCACAGCTTTGTTTTTACCTTTTTCCAGCCTAAATGATGCCAAAGAACAGGCTGAGAGTTTCTGGTGACAGAGTACAAAGCTTTCACATTAATTACAAGCTCCACAAATGTTGCTTTGGCTTGACTTAGGTTTTTTTCTTAGCCAAAGAAACATATTTAAATCTGCAATATCCTCTGGATACCTTCCTTTGGCCTGACTGCCTACAAGAAATAGCTTCTAAATACCAAGAGTGTACAATACTTGTCCAAGCTTCAAACGCTGTTATGAGATTTGTAACAGCTTGTATCACCTTCTAACATGCCAAAGTGGAACACATTGAATAGCTCAAAGCATTGAAAAAAGAGAGAGAATGTGAAGCAGGTCCTGAAGCTATGGGTGATTACTAGCTTAGAGGAGTGATCACATATATCACAAGATATATATCACAAGATATATATCGTGTTTAAATAAACACTCAAAACAACAGTGCAAAGGACTTCTCTCTCATCACCTTGAACAACATCCTCTTAGCTATACAGAAATGTATCTTTTGGTGTGAATTTCCTCTGCTGCCTTCAGTATTCCTTTCTTTGGAAAGACCATGTATCTATAGCAGCAGTGTGAACAAAACAGCTTTCCACTCAGTGAGAAACAGACAGAAAGGGAGCTGGCTCAGGAGATCCATTACCGATGCTCTCTTACTATTCCACCTCTCACTAGAGGAGGGGCTAATGCTCTGAAACACTGAAATATTGACAGAAGACTGGTTGCAGACATTTTATTACTTCAGTGGATAAAGTCTCACCAACATGATTCTCATGAATACTTCAGTAGTATTAAGTATCACCAGCATATATTTTATCTTTTATCTCCACTAACTCTCACTACAAAAGAATATTACCTTGTTTTTCCAACTGCTGAGAGCATTTGAAAAAAGTGAATTACCTGCTCTTTAAGATCTTTACCAATCATGTTATGTTACATTTTTTCATACAATTTTTCATGTGTTTCCAATTTAATTGGTTTACTGAAACATCACATTGTGAAAAGAATAAAGTACAGTTTGGCAGCAGCAGAGGTCATCGGAATGCCCAGCTATGGCCAGAGCAAAGTACCACCTACTACTCCATGCACCAAGGATGGAGCAGCTGTTACGAGATTATCGGTGGTATTAATTTCAGAGAGTAGGGTGTTGAAACCAAGTAACTGGAAAACTGGGGTTTGGGGTTGGGTTGTTTTTGTTTTTGTTTTTTTGTTTTTAAAGAAAGCCTACCTTTTTAAATTATCTTAACAAAAACTTTATTGCAGTCTTGAATTTGGTGGGTGACTTGTGCACAGGATGTTAAAGTTTGCCACACTTTAAAAGTGGCATAAGAAAAGTAAAATCAAGCAAAATACACAGAAAAGAGAGGAATAGAGTAAAAAATAACACCCATACCAGAAAAGAGTTCAAGGAATAGAAAACAGAGAAATAAAAATTCAACACTTTCTAAATAACAATGTCCTAAATAAGCTTTATGGTGTTCCTAATTAATAGTTTTGCACCTTCCTCCACTGGCCAGACATAGTGAGGTAACTGTTATACTGTTGCCAGATGACATTTTTAGTTGTAAGATATTTTAAGTGAAAATCCGTTATTTGAAATATCATTTTGCAGTATTTCATATTGCATTTACTTTTAGCACATGTATTGATAAAACTTACAAATTACAGAAGGGTATTTTTTTGAGGTAAACATTTGTTTAATTGGTACGTAATGTGTTATCCCTGAAAAGTTAGTCACCTTCCCTGATTCCTGTGAGTCTTTCTAGGAACCCATAGGAGAAGGACATTTTAATAAGAGGACAAATTATGCCAGCTAGCAAATTTTTTTCCATTTTTTTAAATTTAAAGCATTCCTTAAAAAAATTCCTGCTCACTGAAGAACACAGGCAGCCAAAGTCCTAGGATTTTTTTCTGTGAAAACTGTGCAAGTAATTGTTTAAAGAATTATCACATTTTGTAGTTATACAGAATCTAAAAAATCCAACCAACCAAAAAAAAAAAAAACCCAAACAAAACCAACAAACCCTAAACCAAAACCAACTTAAAACAACAATCCACCTGGTTTTGTGGTAGGAAAATTAAAAAAAAAAAAAGCCCAGTGAACACCACTTAGCTGAATATCAGTAGAAACGAGCTGCCTGCAATGGCAAGCCTTACAGAGAATCCATACAGCAGCTAAACAGAAAACCAGCAACTTTAGCCAGTAAACCAGCTGGATTTCTGATGCTTATCCACCAGGGAGCCAGCTAGAGGGACAATAGGGCAGTCACAGTAACCACACCTCAAAAGCCAAAGAGATGAGGAGCAAGGTAGTCTGTGGAAATGGCATTTGAGAAGCTAAATAGTAGAAGGGAAGAAAGTCAGTTAGCAAGACACTTGGAAGTTTAGGTGAGCCAGCAGCAAGGCATTCTGTGATCCATACAAGCAGCCAGAGAAAGAGCTGGCTGACCATCAAGTGATGAACTGGGATACTGAGCAGCTTGAGAGCTTGCCAGGTCAAGCGCCTAGAGAACTTAGAAAAGAAGTCACACAGCTGTTGACAAGCTGGTTGATGGGTACAAAACCTGGCAAGAAAATAAAAGCTCACCTCCCTGCTGATTTTCTGTTGATAGCTACGACAGAATGAACATTCTGTCATATGTCTATGGAACATTTTTGTTCCATCAACAGGCATATTTCTATTGGAAAAAAATCTGCAAGCTTTATTGAAGGAACATTCTGTCTTACTTCTAAAAATACCTACTGGTCATAAAAGATGTTACCCTCCTGGAGAATGAACCAGTCTGTAGGACTACTTCAACTGCTTTCTTCCCAATAATGGAAGAAATGCCTCAGCCAAATTTGAGGCATTGACACAAAAGATGAAGTTCTGGATTTCAGCTCTATTGACCCTAAAAACAGAGGGACTTTCGAGTAACAGATATAAGAGAGCAGATAACAAGGTAATGCATTGCTACTAGAAAAATAGCTAAGGACAAATGGGAAGAAGCCAAGATATAGGACTTCACTACAAACACGTAAGTCTCTACTGTTCATATTTTCTTATTTGTAAAGAGGCCTAGATTTCATTTTCTTGCAGAGCAGTGAAGATTCAGTTAAAATAAAAAACCTGTTCTCTGCCAACTCTTCAATTCAGAAAAAAAAAAAAAAGGAATATTTTCTGGCCAAGGTCCAGGGTTTTCATGCTTTCCTGGACCAAACAAGTGCACAATATTAGCTAGGGTAAGAAAACTATTATTATTTTGCTAGAAACAGCTTTTTAAGTTGCACAGAGTTGCTCAGTTAGGCAGAAATGTTTCTAATACCATATAGGTTTCATTGAACTCAGCATAACAACATGTGATAGGTGAGAAAGAAGTCTAGTGAATAAAGGTAACATTATTAAAGATAGCTGAACAGATCAACTGTCACAAAGACACTCCTGTATTCTTAAGGGAGATATATTTTCCATGCCCTTAGCCAAAAAAAACAGTGGCATTGGGGAGGTGAAAGAAAGAAGTATGCTTTCCCTTACCTTGGCAAGAGAGGGTGAGTTGTGTTCCAAGCTCATAATTTTTATTCTCATTCTGACAATCACAAACACTTACTTAAGCTGAAATATTGGACCATAGTGCAGATTTTCAAATATGATTTTTGAAACTTGAACTCTTGACTCATATTTATATGAGAGTTATGACATTCTATCCCTTAGTGCTAATGTTTGTCTATTTCACTAATCCTATACTTTTGTTTTTCAGCTGAGCAATCCCAACACAGAAAATCCCGCCACACAACATAAAATGAGTGATAAATTACTTATCTCTCAACAACGTTATAAGCCATAACAACAAATAACAGATATCAAGCTATCCACTTTCTTACTTTCACGAAGCTATATCAACCTTGCATTCTCAATATGAATTTATTTTACAGTTCATCAATTTAATTCATGTTTTGTCCATCAACCACTGAACCCAAATTCTCTTCTTTTTCCTCTTTCTTTTTTCCTCAGCTTCGTGCACCCTTGAGCCAAAATTTTTAAACTTTCTATCCACAGCAACCATTGTAGCCTGGACTACATCCAGCCTTTTACTAACATCTGTCAAGTTCATATTTGTGGTTGCAATGGAGTGGAATAGAAAATAAAGATGGATGGCAATGGATTAACCCAAACACTTCTTTATTACACTGTAGCCATTTTATATGTCTCTCCTGCACTGAGTCTTACTCAAGTTTCCATAAAAATATCCTCTCCTATGTTATCACCTAGTAACAGAAGAAAAAAAGAATTCTTTTCATTTAATGAGGCAAGTGTTAGACCAACATTTTCAGTGACACAACTGAAATTCGTAAGTCTAAAATGCAAACTTTTGCCTATTGCACATAATTGTTCATGCTCTGTCTCAAATATGCTGAAGTTCATAAAAGTACCTAGGAGGATAATATTTTTGTCTGCAAAGATTAAGAATAAAATCTATAAAAAAGGATTTTATTTTCAAGATTCCAAAATGTAGTATTGATAATTTTCAGTTCTTCTATGAATTCCACACAAAAATCTCACTTCTTTTAATAAAAATTAATTAACCCCTGTGAGGCAATTGTTATAGACAGGAACTCAGGAAGATGATACTAAACCACCCACGTAAGCCAAGCAGAAGGCAGATCTCCTGACACTGTGCTTGTTTGTCAAACTCAAAGCAAGGAAAGGAGAGTGTAGTTCTTTGATGTGCTAATGAAAACTATTTATTGCAATAGCCTGTTTTTTATTATTATTTTAATGTCTATGTCTGTAGAGTTCCAAGCACAGCTTTTCTTCAGGGAAACTCAGTGGTCACTGAATTCAGTGGGTGTTTGTACGCAACCCTTTTACTTAATAAGAAAGAAATCCGTCTTTGAGTGCGAGGTGTAAATAACTGGGGGGTTTACCTGAAGGAGTCATAAATATAGAATATTTGAAAACTTGAAAAATCATTAGATCCTATTAATTTCCAGTAGAGCCTTTAAGCTTTACTTTTCAAAAAAGCTTTCTAAGCGGAGAGCATTTGCTAAATTTGTGCAGGTATAGCACATAAGATGGATATGACAATGAATTACAGCTGAGCTGTCTACTGACACTGGAAAGAAATGAGCTTGGAATTCAGTTTTTTTATTGATTAGATTCCATTTTGAGCATAAAGGTAGGAATAAAGATAACAACCCAGATAACAGAGTATAACACATGATAAAAAGTCCCAAGAACACTATTAAAAAGTACTTTGGTATTTAGAATTGTTGGATTTCTTCCAAGCTTGATAAGACACTCTGCCTATTACTTTCATGAAGCAGTTACAGAAATTCAGCTTGGCCTAATGCTCTAAATCAATATATGGGAAAGACAGAAATTTTACAAGTGCTCAAAGTTTTTTTCTTATAAAAGTGCCTAAGGGGTATGAAGAACTTGAGCAGTCAATAAGTATCCTAGATTTTCATCTAGAACCAGCTGATAGGAAGGCAAATTTCTCCTTGAATTTGTTCTTATTCTATGATTGTGTTTGAAATGAGCTAAAATGGTGTCTGAAACCTGCCAACATACAGTTCCAAATGAAGACACTAAAGATTTGTAATTATTATCGTCTGAAAAAATAGGATAGTAACCAAACACTATTAAGCCAATAAAGACAAAAAGGAAAAAAACTCAACTGTTTTAATTTAATTAATTCTGATAGAAAGATGAAGCAGTCCTGCACTTCTAGGTTAAAAGCCACTGAGTAGCTAGTAAAGTCTGTTCTGATATGGGCCACATGCTACTTACCTCATTTCTTGCCAGGAAGTAAATGTCATGGATTAAAAAAGACTGTAAATGAAATGTAGATGCTAATGTTGTCACTGAGTAATTTTTTAAGCATTTGTCTCTATGATAAATACATCAAATGGAGAGTGCTTTTTTCCTGGTAAGGGTCAAGCTGACACTGCTGATGTATTTTTAAAGTACCAAATAGACAGGCACATTAGTAGAATTTGCAAGATTAGTAGGAAGCTACAAGTACTCTCCAAGTAAAACAAGAGATCTGAAGCCTATGCACTATGGAAAGGCTGGGCCACACAAACTTTTCTTATGCTTGTTGACAGTCTGTCTTCACAGAAAACAAAGTAGAATGCTCCCCCCAAACCAGGACATTTTGAACATATAAAAGCAGTTTGTGGTCTCTTAGTTTACCCACAACACTGAAGCTTCCCCTTCCAGGCTTCCTACAGGAGCAAAAAGTGAAAAATCTCAGTCACAGCTATGCCAGCTAACAACCATTGCCTGTGTCATTCCTACTGCCATCACTATCTAACAAAACTGTTCTTTGACTGAATTTTAGGAACAACAAACATGAGAGAGCAAAGTTCCTGAAGAAAACGGAATCCCAGAATGGTTGCTGTTGGAAGTGACCTCTGCAGATTATCTGGTCCAACTCCCCTGCTAAAGCAGGTTCATCTAGAGCAGGTTGCACAGGATCATGTCCGGGTGGGTTTTGAGCATCTCCAGAGGAGACTCCACAGCCTCCCTGGATAGCCTAATCCAGTTCCCCATCACCCTCAAAGTAAAGAAGGTTTTCCTCATATTTAGATGGAACTTCCTGTGTTAGTTTGCTCCTGTTGCCCCTTGCCCTGTTGCTGGGCACCACTGAAAAGAGTTTGGCCCCATCCTCTTAACACTTGCCCTTGAGATATTTGTATGCATTGGTAAGATCCCCTCTCAGCCGCCTCTTCTCCAGGCTAAACAGACCCAACTCTCTCATCCTTTCCTCATAAGAGAGATGCAAAACAATGAAGAAGAAATGGTAATATGCTTAGAAAAAGTAAGAATGATTGCTTATTAAGCAGATGAGATGGAAGCATTCTTCCCCTATCACCATGTGAATATACAGACAGTGTATGCACACATACACTTGGTGGAACAATATCACAGCTCCCAAATCTGTACCTTCTGACAAGTTAAAAGATTCTATTTTAAGCTGCAGAAATCAAAGCTCTGATGACATCTGTTCTACCTAAGCTTTTCTCAGTTCTGTGTGAGGCTACGTTAAGGAAGGGAGAAAGGAAAATAATGATTGCTAATGTAACAGCAGTGAGTTTTGGAGAAACTCAAGTTGTGCATCACAAAGAAATATACATAATCTCTGCATTTCTCAGAAACATTACCAGATCAATTTTATCATATATACTAAGTGATCTATCTTTTTAAATTTTTTCAGAGCAGAACTGATAGCTGTGTCTTTCACCAGTTACATAAAGACCTGTGTCATAACACTAAGTAACTTTTTAGGGTCTTGCATTAAAGGAAGTAAGTTCAAAGTTCTGACATGGAGCTAAAAAAACAACTTTTTCTTGCATCAGTTTCATCATTTGCTTTCACATCTTTGGTTCCATTGTGAAGGTTAACAGATTCAGTCATAGCCATAGAAGAGTTCAGTTTGATTATTGAAGTGTTCCTTATGTATGCTTGTTTGCCTATTATTATTTTAATAACATCCATTAAACAGTGTTAAACTATATTTTTCTTACAAATTTTCATCATGAACCATATATGTGAGAGAAAATTTATCTAAGAAGGACTTGCCATAGTTGTAAAATCCTTAATTTGTCCTGGAAAATACCTCAAAGTAATGAAACAGTTCTGTATATTTTGGGGATTGTATAAATTGATGCTTTCTACATTTTATTTTAATTTAGAAGGTCTTCAGACTACTTCACATGCCACAGCTAAACTGGCTTTTTTGCCTGAAAGCCTAAGGTAGCACTCACACAAACAAAGACACTTAGTTACCTCTAACCATCTCAACTGGTATATTTCTCTCTCTACGACCTCTCAACACTGTGGCAAGTGACTGGTGCTCAGAAGTATGACTCACTCTAATGAAATTATAGATCTTCATAACTGTAAAGCAAGACAAGATACTAAAGGGGACCTATTACTAGCCTTCATATGAATGAGTCAGCTAATATCTAGCAGCACCTAGTTCCCTACATGTTTCTCCTCTAAACTGCAGGCTTTTTATTCTTCTGATTATTCACTGTTTGGAATAAGAATATTTCAGCTGACTACTATTATCTATTTCATTTTTCTGTAATAAAAGTACATGGTAACTATCACTGGTCATGCTTTGGTTGTAAATTAATAAAATTATTCTAAACTTTGGAAAGCCAGCTTTTCATTCTCTGCAGAGCATTTTCCTTTTTTATAAAGTTGGGTTGTTGCCAGGAAGTTTGTCCTCCCTGCAGCATTTGGCCTCCAGGTTCTCTAAACTGAGAACCAGCCAGGAAGAATTAAAATAAGGCTGATTTTTATGAAGTTCTCTGGATGTAGGTACATCTCTGCCAGCTTCCAAATAGGACAGAAAAGTTGGAAATATTTTTCTTCACTGTATTTTCTTAACCAGAATGGGTGTGGTTGGCTGTCTTCAAGCAGTTCAAAGAGCAGCAGACAGAAGTTTGACCATAGTCATGAGCCAGGCCAAGGGTACACATGGTTTTTGGCTGGCATTGTTCATCGTTTGCAGTAATGGAGATTGCTTTGTAAATATTTATCTTGCTAAAAATGCTTCCTGATGCTGAGCACTAAATCCTTGACTGAGGGAGACTGTTATCACAGTAATGAAATTCTACTGAGGTGCAATTTCTAGCTCTCTTGTCTGTAATTTCCTTGATGACTTTCCTATTACTATGAGACAGTGTCATGCCATTTAAAAAAAAAAAAAAAAAAAAAAGAAGCAGGCGCAAAATGAGAAATTAAAGCCAGGAAATATTCAGAACACATCATATTCCATGCACATTATTCTGCCAGAACACTTGGTAAAGCAACACAGTAGTGATTCATCAAAGTTACCCTCATTTTTGGCAGTGAGGATTTTATTTTATTTAGTTATTTTTGAGTAATTTTAACTTTCAGAGGTTAACTTCTTACACAGAATGGCTGAGGTTGGAAGGGAGGTCTGGAGATATCTCATCTTGTCCAGCCCCCCTGTTCAAGCATAATCACCTAGAGCAGGTTGCCCAGAACAGAGTCCTGACAGCTTTTGAGTATCTCCAGAGAAGGAAACTCCACAACCTCCCTGGGCAACCTGTGCCAACACACCCTCACTCACACATTCAAACAAAACCTCATGTCTCCTTGGCCCTTGTTGTGCACACTGTTTCTTGTCCTATCACTGCACACCACCAAAATAAGCCTGGCTCCATCTGTACACCTTCCCTTCAAACATTTATAAAAGCTGCTGAAATCCCCCCAAGCCATCTTTTCTCTAGGCTAAACATCCCCTGTTCTCTCAACCTTTTCTTCAGTTCCACAATCATCTCAGTGGCTCTATGTTAGACTCTCTCCACTATGTCCATGTCTCTCCTCTACTGGGGAGCCCAGAACTGGACAAAGCACTCCAGGTGTGTTCTCACCAGTGTTGAGTAAAGGGAAAGGAACACTTCCCTGATAGGCGGTGATACACCTTCTAATGCCCAAGGTACCACTGGCCATCTTTGCTGCAAGGGCACATGGCTGCTCATGATCAACTGGGTGTCCACCAGGATCCCCTGGTTTTCCACAAAGCTGTTTTCCAGCTGGTCGGTCCTCAGCACGTGCTGGTGCATGGCATTATTCCCACCAGGTGCAGGACCTTAGATTTCCTTATCTTAAACTTCATGAGGTTCCTGTAGGCCCATTTCTCTGGCCTGTTGAGGTCCCTCTGGATGGCAGCACAACCCTCTGTTGTATCAGCCACTCCTTCCAGTTTGGTGTCAACAGCAAACTTGCTGAGGGTACACTCTGCTTCACAATCCAAACCATTAATAAGGCCATTCAATAGTATTGGCCCACTATTGACCTCTGGGATACACTGTTAGTTACTGCCCCTCAGCTACACTTTGTAGTGCTGATCAGCACTCTCTGAGATCAGCCTTAAAGTTCTGTTTACATATGAACTAGTTCCTGGCACTGAAGGAATGATCTAAATTACATTGGAGGTTCTTTCTTCTGCAGAATCATGCAAAAAAGAGCAATAGTCATAAATCACTGAAAAATAAAGTTTACTAAACCCTCTGAGTAGTGAACAAATTTGTGTATTAGTGTTATGAGATATGATGACGAAGGTATAAAAGACAATGATGCATCACCAGTGATGCATTTTTATTCAGAGAAAGTGATTTGTCTTTCTTGCGTGAACTTTTAAATTTGCTACAGATCGTGTCACTAAAATGAAAATACCACTTTGAAATATAGATTTAATAGATTTTTTTTGAAATCATAAATAATGGTTAAAATCTATTTTCAGTTACACACAAGTAACCAGGGGGGGTTTTGAACTTCAAACTAACACTTAAAAAGCATGTTATTAGAAGTCACAAATTCTTGAAGTGTCTTATTAAAATTAAATTATTACTTAGTATTAAAATATTAATAATATTGAAATCTAATATATATATTAAAATTATAATTATTTCAATTTAGTTGCTTAAATACTTTCCCCAAAATGCTTTTTCTATCTTGTCAATAAAACAGGACTTTCATATTTGTTGATATTCTATCTCAACAAATTATGTCTGGTAATCAGTTCTTCAGTACTGAAAGAATGAGTTAGCATGCAGTGGTAATGCAACATGTAAACTTCATTCTGCAGTGTAACTGAACTCAAACTGACCCAGTGGTGCTGAAAAGAAAATTTACAGCTTCCAATCAGTGTGGGATTAGCACACACTGTGTGCTAATCTCTGTTGCTTAGTTTACATTTAAGACCTGAAGCCTTCACAGTTTTAAAAATTACCTTTGGATTGACTTGAATTTCACATGTAACTCACACATCAATAAATATTTATAGAAAGTTTAGTTAATTAGTTGCTCAGTCAAAAGAAAGCAAATGAGAACCCCTATGAGCAGCCAAAATAGCACTTTTGCCTAGTTAGAATTGTTATATATATAGTTCTTTAGTTTTTATCTTGTTAGTAATAAATCCTAATATTATTTCCCCCACATCAGATCTCTTTTGTGTGCATAAACCTTCTCTCAACTTATATCAATTGTGTGGGGGGTGAGAAAATTGGCCCAGGGAAAACACACAACAAAACCCCACTCATTTAAAAACTGTGATGGAGGCAGTATTTTGAGGAAAGTGAGTGGGTGGGACCAGACTCAATATACATAAGTGGTTTTGTTATCACTTTTGTCCTAGATTTGTTTCTGTCTGGGCAAGTAATTTACTAGTGTGGACTAGGAACTGCAACATCTATAAATGAATAAAGAAACAAACTATGAAGTTAGCCTTGAACTCTTACATGTATTTAAATATCCAGCAGTAGACAATGGAAATATTCAGGCATGCAAAACCAATACAAGGTGCTTAGAGATTATAATATGAAATATAAAATATAAAAATTATTCATATTCTGTTACTACTATCTTTCTATAAAATTTACTGTAGTTCAGCCACAGGTCATCAGAATCAATGAGGAATCACCAGGGGAAATGGTCTATGGTCAAACTACATAATCATAACCATTTCTTTTAGCCTTAAAACTCTATGAATCCATTTAAAAGCTGTTATAAATCTGGAGGGTTACATTAAAACATCATGACTAATAAACACAAATACATCAGTTTAATTCTCTTTTAATATATTATAAGTTGTTAGGTACTAAAGAAGCCCAAACTGAAAACTGAAATAAATAGAGCTGCAAATATAAAATTGAGATATTCTATCATATTTTCAAAGCAATTTCTTCCCATATGAAATGCATTCCACATAGCAAAACTCAACACTCTTAAACTGTATGTGAACTTCCTTCTGTTCTCAAAGCTTTTTGCTTTACTTCTAATTCATGATCATTTTACAGAGTGGAATTACTGAATAACAGAGTTCAATTACTGATTCTTATGGGAAGTGGCTTCTTTTCAACTGTGAACAACTAATAGCTCTGGTGAGCGTGATTTCTGGTGAGTCCCTTGGCCTTTTCTTTTTCAACCGATTATTTATGCACAGGTTTTGTTTAGTAGGACCTGTCCAGACTTGTACAAATAATTTAACATGGGTACCTTGAATTCTTGCTGTTGCAAATTTAATCAACACCTTGTCATGTGGAATCAAACTAATTTTAAAAGGATCTAAATAAACATCGCCATTTAATTGTTCATATTATCAGGCAAGAAACTCTGCTCATCTAATAAGAGGTGTACATCTGTGATCCTACCCTCTTCACTGGGTTAATGGTGATTCAATATATTTAGAGCTGCAAGCTACTTCTCTAGGCTTGAACATTTGAATGAAAAATGGGCAATTCAGCTACATCTCCCTTGGCAAAACAATCCATTTAATCAGTGTTATAGTTTGTATCTAAACAGTAGGTTTTAATCGGAGTATCCATCTACTAATTCTAAACAGGAAGAAGTAGCAGTAGAGAAGGGAGTGAGAATCATGGTATCATTGCTGAGTCAGTTTGTTTCCTGGAACTATCCATCATAGCAGGAGAAGCAGCAGGCAGATGCACACTTACTTCAGAGGAGATTACTTTTTTCCCTGGGGATTCCAGGGTTGGATCCTGACAACAGCTGTTCCAGCACTCCAAAAAGGTGTGGTTTTGTTCCTCTGTGTAGAAATGTGCAACTATCTTGTGCAACTGTGTGGCCATATCTCCTAAAAATATTATGATCTTGACACTGAAATTAAGAGTTTCAGTGACAAGTGGAGTAAAAGTGGCATGGCATACACAGCCAGTTTGGATAAATCAATATGATGGTATCTCCTTGTCTTGCATAAATACAGACTAGGCTTGTGAATAAGGGCCTTCAGTACCGGTGTTCTCTTTTGAAGTCTTTCTAGCACAAACAGGGTATGCTGTGCAGTGACATAGTTATCAGCAAACGTAGAGCTGCATACACACCCTTTCATGCATCACATTATTGTCTGATTCTCTGATATTGTAACAAACTGTGTAAAAAACCTAAAAGTAGCAATCTTAAACTGACTTGCTCCACTCAAGTAACTAGACCTAAAGCTTGGTTTCATTCAGTAATCAACCCATGGAAGTGCTTGTCTATTCCCATTATGCTTGAAGAAACAGTCAAAGTACCATGCTTTTATAAAAGTTCCCAAAGTGAATCCTGGCCAAACAGAACAAAAAGGCAAAGATTTGACCTTCTGGCCATTAATTAAGGAAATGCAAATCTGTTACTTAATAAAACATTTCTAGGACAATAACTGTTGGTAAGTGGAAGAATTGAGCTGAATTTTATAGAAGATGCTTCCTAAAGTTATTCAGAAATGCTTGAAAAATTTCAACTGAAAATTTATTTCATATTTTCACTTCTAAGAAATAGAATTAAGTATAGTAAGAAGATACAGAAACGATGATTAGCAGTTGGTCACTTTATTAATAACAATACCCAATGTATATATTCACATTCCATCAAAATATGAAAGCTTGTTTGAAGTCAGTGGAACTACTCACATTGCAGTTTTAAGGACATCTTTATGAATGCTGTTAAAGAAGCACAAATGTTTAAGGTCAGACCATCATAGACAAAACCAATCACAAACTTGTTATATATGGGTACATTTGCATGTATACACATGTAAATATGTGCATGTAAACACACTAATGTATTTATATATATATAAACATACACAAAATTCTAATTATAGGACATAAAAGCACTTGGTGGATAATACTGAGAATCATGATGTCTTTGTGGATGAAGTGTTATTCCCATTGTGAATATGTTGATTTTGGACCTTCATTTTTAGTACCATGAATAGCAAACTTTTAATCATACATAACACAACAGATAGGTAAGTGGGGGCAAAACATGAAGAACTGCCATATTGTTAGAGAAATCGGGTATATGAAAATGAATATTCAAGACTAAATTAAATACAGGTATCAGTATCTGAGTATGTCAATTCTGTAATGTCAGATTATTCTTCTGAAGACCAAATCCTTCACTGTTTATTGATTTTTGACAGCCAAGGACACTGCTTTGGCCAGTGTCTGCTTTAGCTGATCAGCATAATGTAACATAAACCTTTGTAAAACCTGATTTACATTTATATTTATATTTATATCAACAGAAACAGATCCTAACACAGTCAGGGTTCCCAAATTCTGTTTTGCACAGAACACAGTATTCATTAACACATAGCATTCAGTATTAAAACAATTCACAAATTTAAATATTTGTAGCAAACTTCTAAGTTAGCAGAATGTTGAATTAGTCTCTGAAGTTCTGTTACATGGTCCATATCTCTCTGAGATCAGACAAATATCTTTTAATAAATGGATCTGAATATAATATCATTCTGGGGTTTTTTTCCTCAGATTTTATTTAAAATTTTCTAGAGAATACAACACCAAATGGAGTAAAGAAAATCTTGATATTAATTTGTTTCCAGATGTTGGCTTGTTTTCTGGTTTGGGGTTTTCTGGTTTGGGGTTGGATTTTTCCCCAGGAAAAAAAAAAATCATTTTTTAAGACAATATTCAAGAATAGCATATTTCAGACTCAGAGTTATATATCTGATGCACTCACATCATAAATCACATAAATTAAACATAACGAGAAAAACATCAGACGAAACTTCAGTAGCATTTTCCTTGTTTTCTTAAATTTCCTAAAGAAAGATAAATTATTTTTGCATAACAGTATTTAAATCAAAGCCCATTATTGTCAGACTTCCCTCAGCAAAAAGCTGTGGCGCCTATTGTTTTCAATATCCTATGGCTATTTTCTTTTTCCCGTAAAATTAAAATGTTCAGGAAGTGGTCTCACCGATTCACTAAGTGGTTTCTTTCTCCTGAAAATTGGTCTTGAAACAATGTTTCAGCAACGTCAGGAAAGCATTTGGCTGATGGTTCCATGATTTGAATGAGTCTTAAAACTGAAGTTGCTGCTGATCTGAAGCACTTCAAAATCAAAGAAAAGAAACGATTGATTTCAAAGACGTTTTATCAGGTTCCAAAGTAACTCGCACTTTCATATGACTTTAGTGCCCATTCTGCAACACAACTAACTTATTGTTCTCTATATTCCTGGTACATCTGCTCAAAAATGCATCCCTAGGCATTTACTATTGGCTTTTGCTGGTCACTAGGTGTACCCATGGACTGCTGCACATTACTCTGTCACCCTAAAGACTTCAAAGGTGAATACAAGTGTAAACTGCTCTCTGCTTAAGTTCTCTATATATTGTTCAGTATTATTTAAATAGGTATAAAACCAAAATGAGAATCTGTCCTACTGTTTTGGTGCCCAAAGGCACTCTATTTTTCTCAGGCACATGTTCTTCACAGTCCAAGAACAGTTTAGCGGTTCTGATTCTCTGGTTGTTTTTGGTTTTTTTTTCAGAAAAACCCAAAAAAATGAAAATAAATATTACCTCACGTGTAACACCAAATTTTTTATTTATGTTACAGACAAGAAGGAGTCATTTATTCTTTAGTAGATATTGCACTGTAACCATTAAAAAAAGTAATTGGGGGAAGGGGATGACAGTTAGAGCACTGGAGTTAGAAACACGCCATGGCCTAATGAATGCATTTTGCAAATATATGCTATTGGCTTTCCCTTTAAAAAAAAAAAATCAATACAACAATCCAGGTGAATATTTTATAACATAACTACCTTTTGACTTTGTATTTTTCATTTTATAAAGGTTAAGTCAGAGTGTAAAAATCAATTTAACAACATGAAAGAGTTTATTTCTCTCCTTTGCTTCCTGAAAGAAATAAATGTGTACAGCATTTATAGCAATGGTACCATTTGCATCACAATATAAAAGGACTTTTACTGTACTTTTACTGTACTGCAACAATAGCGCTATCAGTGAACAGAAGAAAAAAGTGAACCTTGCCACTTGATGACGTCAAATGTCCAATAATTGTATGTTTAGTCACTTGGGTTTGCTTTGGTATCACCAGAATCAGACAATATGGTCAGAGGGGAAATAATTAGCATCTTAACTGATAAGGGCACAATGCTAGGACAGTAGAAAGCTATGAAATTGGATTGGATTCAAGCTGAGAATTGTTTTACTGTGGAAATGTAGTGATCTCTAGGGACTACTCTTCAATTGAAAATGATTTTCCTGTTTATAAATATACATCACTTGAGGCTGGGTTGTTAGGGCTTTTCTTTTTGTTCAAGTTATTATCTTTTGAAAATTATCTTGGCTCCCAGGAGTTATTGAACTTATTTAAGATGACAGCTTTCTCTTAAAATTGAAATTCAAACCCATTTGCAATTATGTAGTTTTATTTCCTTTCTGACTTCAACAATTAAAAATGGAAACAGGCATTTCATTGAGATGATTTAGAATTTTAATCCTACAGTACCAAGGCATCAGTTTTCTAGGAAAACAAATGTTATTATGCGAAACATGAGTGTTAACTGCCAGGAAATAACCAATTTTACATCACAGCTGTGAAAAATTTGCTTTAAAAATACTGGAAAAAACCCTCCATTATTACTTATCTGTAAAGATGTTCTTAGTCCTTACATTAAAAACAGTGCAGTAATTATAAAAAAAAAAAAATAGTGTATACTATTAGACAGTTTCTAAGCCTAGTTACAGAATGCTGACTGTATAGGTATACAATTAAATATAACATAATAGTCATATCTTTTTATGCTTCCTCAAATAAAAGCAAGAATAAAAGTTTCCCAGTCATTTGCTCTCAACATTTCTACTATTTCTCAAAATATAATCTATCTTAGCTAATTATTAATCCAATTAACTACAGGTTCATTAGCTTGTAGATGGAATAAATTGCTGTTCTGCAGTTTAGATAGAATAAGGAAATGGGGTTCAGATCATAAAAAAAAAAAAATTGCTGCACATATAGCTTGTGCCTGACAAAAATGTTCTATTATATACTACAAAAGGTGTTGAAGTAGTAGAGTCTGGATCCACAATGTGTAGCAGAGGCAGGGTTGGTCCAAGTCATCTGTATATTCAGCAAACTTAGAAGTCTCCCCTCGCTCAGACTCCCAGGAGGAGAACACAAGTCTTAAAAGCAGACAGACCTTTCAGTGTCTTGTAAAGAGCTGAAAGGATTGTGTTTTCACAAACATTCAAAACCTTGATAAAAAGAGTACACATGCTGCATTCAGAGAATTAATTGCATATTATTAACGTTTCACAGAACACCTACTGGAGAAATGCCCAATGGAAACATTGCTTTTGATTTTTACCTGTTAATATTTTTTCCACAAGACTCTACTTTTTTCATATTCACACACCTAATAACCACAGTGAATCAAATTCAACATTCTTCACTAATCTACTGGATTGAGTGGCCCAGTTCCAGACCTGCTATAACTGAATATGGCCAGCAGAGTTCCACACGTTTCCATTTGTTGTATTTGGGACTGGATACAACCATTAGTCTATAAACAGCTCCTGCAAGACACATTCATATAACATTGTCATTATAATTAGCCAGATAAAAATAACTGTTTGACCCAAATGTCCATTGTGGATTAAGTTTTGGACAGAAACATTTCTTCCCATTCTGTTTGTGATTGCTTGAAATAAATATATTTTTATAGGTTGTGTATGCATGCAGAAAACCAATTAAACAAAAGTCAAATAAAAATAAAATCTACAGGCTGTTCCAAACCACCAACGTTGATTTCATCAACAACAAACAGTCGTCCTGAGAGTCTTCAGGTAGCAGTCAAGTTGATAAAACTTGGTACATAAGGCACAGATCCAGCTGTTATTCAGTGAAAAGTATCATCTCTCAACAGCCAAACAAGACTTTGAACTTACAGGTTCTCCATAAACCTAATAAAAGCAAAAGTCACTGTAGAACATCCTGATAAGCAAAGAGAATGAAAATTTCAAGGGGCAACAGGAAAGGATGATGGGGACTGAAAGAAGAGAGCTTCAGATAAATTTTTCCACATATCCCTATCTGACTGCACAGGTTGGAGCCACGCTGTGGTTGAATTTTTATAGAAGACTTTTTAGACTCCACTGCTTCATTTGCTGCAGAAGGGTGCAGGTGTATTCTTAATGTGAAGTTACAGTGAAAATTCATGTGCAGTGCAACTTCAGCACTTTGGAGTCCAGCCACTATGATTGTCACTATCTTTCATTTTAGTGAGCCAGATCGAATGTGACAGAATTCAGTCTGATATTTCCAGAAATACCTTCAGGACCTCACAAGTCACCTCAAATCAGGTTTTCTACTTAATATGATTGAAGTCAGCCATGAAACAAATAACCACCTTAATGATGCCTGGGTTGTTGTTTCATAAAACTTTCCTACAATATTTGACATCTCTTACTTCAGATCTTTTTATCTTCCTTGCCACATCCAGAAATATTCCTTACATTATGTAGGCTAAACTATATAATTAAAAGAATTAAAAGTTAGTAGAAACAGGAGAGATAATTTCCTGAATAAGGCAGTTGAAACACAGTCCTGAAGAATTAGAAGCTACACAGTCCTTATATATTAGGCAAGTAACTCAAAGCAATTTTTTTTAAGTGACCACCAAATATGTGTTCTTCATGCATGATAGGGATAATTGCAATCAATGGGGATGGTGCTTTTAATGTGCTACTATATTACCAGTGCTATTATATAATACAGTGCTGTTATAATACCAGCTACTGAGAAAAAACAAGCCAGTACTGTCAAGCCGTGCTCCTAGAATTAGTAGATGCTTTTGATTCTTGTTTCTGTCTGTCTCAGTTTTGCATTTGTAAAATTGACATAATGGCACTTTTTCTCCCAAAAGTTTTGTTAAAACAAATTATTATGAAGAACACTGGTGTGATAGCAAAGAGCCCAGTGTAAAGCTCGGGAGGGAGTCAATGTTCATATAAAAAGTTCTAATAATGGGCTGCAAATTAGTGTGCCTATCCAACAAGAATACATTAAAATTTGTTATTTTCTGAGCGTAAATTACCTAATTTAGAGTCAGCTGTTAAAAGGACAAAGTCGTGGAAGCTGGAATGATGGTGCAAAACCACCTTGTGAGGATAAAAGGACACACTTTTGGAATGTATGGATCACAGAGTGCCGGCTTTGTGCTTTTCCTTTCAAAGGCAGCCATTTAAAAATCAAGTGAAAACTGAAAAATGTATACATATACAAAGTCTTCTATTTCCTAAAAAGAAAATACCCCACACAAGACCGCTTTTTAGAGATGGAACCAGCTGCACCTTTTTCAAGCTAGTTTCTTTTCCCTGTTTTCTGCAAGTGTATTTGTATAAAATATTGGCTACAGACCAAATCTGACACTTGGATAAAATTTCTACTTATTCTTGAAAACTTGCCAGAAAAACTGAAGCCAGGGGAAAATTTGCTTCAAAACTGAACATGGCCTATACAATTTTGTGTTAGGCAACTGAATATTTTCTTGTGCATTACTTCAATAGCTTTAAGTACCTTTTACATCATCTTGATTAAAAAAAAAACAAAAACAAAAACAAAAAAAAACAAACAAAAAACAACACAAACAAACAAAAAAACCAAAACAAAAAAAAAACTAACTGCTACACAACCTCTTACGTGACAGTGAAGTCAAGATGGGAAAATCTAGAATCCCATACTATTGTCTCCCCTCTCTCCCATAGACCTTGCACATTTTCCGTCTTCCTTCCCTCAGCTTTTGCATCTGAATCCTCCTTCCTATCAGCTCTGGCACTTACCTAGTCGATGCCTCTGCAAGGCCATCCAGCTCACTATCAGCAACCCACAATGCCTCACGAAAAACTATCCCTAGTTACAAAGAGACATGGAATAAGCATTTCAACTGATACAAAGTAAGCAGTAGAAAAGCACTCTGAAGCAGGGAGAGAAGAAGCTGCCATGGGGCACAAAAGGGGAACAGCTCTCTTTTGAGTGGTGAACAAGTATGTCAAGTCCTGCTCCTGATATTACTCCTGTTTTACTGGTATTAATAGCAGGGCAGCCTGATAATATCCATATCCTCTGCTGTTAGGCATGTGGTCAACCCTTACCCTTTTGTCTGCACAGGTGAAATTTAATAACATGTATATGCAAATTTAATCATTTTATTATTAAATGTATTAATAATTCAGATCAATAGAAAGGAAGCTTAAAACTAAGCTCCAAGAGAAAGAAGACATTATGAGCAGAGTCTGGCTTCTGTTTTCTGTGTTGTGGGGTTTTTTTCCATGAAAGTTCATATCAAACCTCCTGTTTCTTGGAAAGGATTATGGTTTTGTTTGTACAAGCAACTGTGTTACAGTCTTTACTAACAAGCAGATAAAAGTCCTCCCACAGCTCTAGGACAACCCATTTCCAGCTCACCTGCAGCAGAGGACCCAGAAGGAAGACAGAGAAGGCAGTAAGTGTTTTAAAATCTGTATTAACCCTGGTGCTCATCTCATTCAAAAGTGTTCTCCATAAGACAGCATAGCAATGGATGCTGTGATCTTTTTTTTTAAATCTGAATTTCTAGAAGTCATTCTGTTTTGTACTAAGATTGCATCCAAATTCCATTACCCTACACATCTTCCAGAAAGTATCATAAGGTTTCATGTTTGTATATGTATATTTATATATAAAACCCCAATTATTTTATACTTTAATTATTATATGCATATGTACACAAACCTAATTCAAAAATACTTAAGACTATTTCTAAAATGTAGACACTCATTTAGGAAAAGAAATAATGAGCTGCATTTCTTACAAAGGCTCCTATGATACAACAGACAACAGTTTCATTAAATCTTGCCTCTAGTGACTAAACAATCTGCAGACAAGTCTAGTCATTTCATAGCTCTTGATTTCGGAGCTATGAGCAGAGCTTCCCAGTCATGCAGAGCCAGATGGGGTTTTTAACCAAATGCAGTGTGAAAATGGATGTTGCAAAACATTACTGAGTGAATCAGCATATTCTTGTACTCCAGTAGCAGAGACAGAACAGTAAAATAGGCAGCATAAATCAAAAAATGTGTAGCTGTTTACATGATCAGTGGAAGAAAGCACAGAAAAATAATTTAGCTTAATATAACTCTTATGAAAGCCCTAGTAAATTGCACATTGCAATTACTACTGGCCTTACATTCTCAGCGTTTTCTCCTCATTGCTAATAAAAAGTGCTGCCATTATTTTAGTGGGGGTTGCTTGGCATCAGGTAGGTAAAGTGTTTCATTTTCTTTTTTAAAATCAAGAAAACTAGGCACAGACAGGAAAAAAATTCTAACATTGTTTAATTTACCTGGTGCCTTCTTTGCCTTATATGTCTCCCAGCAGAAGGATATCTTTCTCAGCAGCAGATATGAGAGAAAACATGTATGATGTTTGATGACCAAGAGGTGTGTTTCATCACTGAAATTCCTGAATGAACAGGATGAATGAACAGATCCACACAGGATGGAAAACAAACTCCAAATGGCATTAAAAAGCATACAAGAAAAACGCCATCTGCACCTGAAGCAGCTGGTGCAGTCACCACACTACATCACCCAAATACTACAGGAAAAAAAGCCACTAGAAATGATCATGTCACAAACAAAACGTGAGCACAAGGGACTGAATGGAGCTGGATCATCATTGTATCGTGGGGACTTCTGAATATTCTTAGGTTATCTTTATCTTTTCCTGTTTATTCAATGTGATATATCATAAAACCATAAGATATGATGGGTACAACAGCAACTAGTAATTTTGAAAGTCTATTCACAAATTCTTTAAGTGGAAGGTCTCTGTGTCAGTGTTATTGTTTGCATGTAGCATTAAGAATGTAGCACAGAAACCTGACTCTAATTAAGCAAAATACCAAATAAAAAAATAATTGGCAACTTTTAATGTGGCTAAAAATGTGAGAAATATTTTCTTTTAAAATATACTCTTCACCTCCAGGCCCAGATTCTAAACTACATGAATGACAAAAAAAAAACAAAACTGCCTTAGAAAGTTATCTGTGATAAACTGGAGAACATGAACACTGGACTAAATGTACAGTAGAGCAAAGATGAAAGGAACTATAAACAACAAGTACTTGTGATTAGATGAGAGTCATATCATTAAGTTTGCTGGTTTCCAAACCACACAATAAAATTTTTTTTCAGAATTGTAAATTCTTTGTAATTAAAGATTCAGATAAATTAAATAATCTTGAACACCACCATTGCTGATTTGCTATTGCATTGTTTGTGAAAATCATTTAAATCAACTTTGTATAGCAGCAACAGGAGATAGTAGACTAGATGCTCTTCATTGTAAAGCTTTTTATTTTCTGCTTGGCAGCTTTTAACGAACAGTGGTTCATTTTTAGTACTTATTGCATATGTGATTGTTTTCTTTTTCATCAGTTTTTTATTGTTTTATGAACTATTCCTCCACCACAAAAAAATTTAGGGCTACTGCTACCAAAATTACTAACTTCTCTAGAAGAAAACTCTTTTCTTCAAACATTTTGTGTTGGAAATAAAACTAAATTATCTTTTATGAGGAATAAAACAAGACTAAAAAGGTATATCTCAAAATATGAGGAGGCAAAACACTAAAAGAAGACACAAAATTTTTATTCTCTCTTGACAATAGTATATATTGAAATGGTAGTCACTAAGAGTTGACAGTGATAACTTACTGGATCAACTCCGCTAAATAGGGTTAACTTCTCTTACCTGGAAATCTATTTCATTGAAACTGCTGTATTTCTTGAAACCTGTG
>JAWWLV010000183.1:23088890-23100068 GCA_035041135.1 Platyrinchus mystaceus
CACAGCACCTCATATCCACAGCACATCCCATCCACAGCACCGCATATCCACAGCACATCCCATCCACAGCACCGCATATCCACAGCACATCCCATCCACAGCTCATCCCATCCACAGCACCGCATATCCACAGCTCATCCCATCCACAGCACATCCCATCCACAGCACATCCCATCCACAGACATCCCATCCACAGCACCGCATATCCACAGCACATCCTATCCACAGCACCGCATATCCACAGCACCGCATATCCACAGCACATCCCATCCACAGCACATCCCATCCACAGCACATCCCATCCACAGCACCGCATATCCACAGCACCTCATATCCACAGCACCGCATATCCACAGCTCATCCTATCCACAGCACACCATATCCACAGCACATCATATCCAAAGCACATCATATCCAAAGCAGATATCACCTTGCAGTTCGGTGTCCACGCACAATTTGCTGCTTGTGAGGAGGCCTAAACAAAGGCACCGCTCAAATTCCTCACGAGCATCAGCAGCAGAACTGCGTGACAGTCTCTAAC
Source organism: Platyrinchus mystaceus (assembly GCA_035041135.1). Classification (NCBI taxonomy): domain Eukaryota; kingdom Metazoa; phylum Chordata; class Aves; order Passeriformes; family Tyrannidae; genus Platyrinchus; species Platyrinchus mystaceus. The sequence goes on from JAWWLV010000183.1 coordinate 23,089,432, forward strand.
GCTCCACACAGAATGTATTGTACTTATTATTATGTGTTACTGTATTCATATTTACCTCCAATGTCCAGAAAATATTTTAATGATTTAAGATCAAGTTTTGGCTGTTTCTTGTGATCAGTTTATGCTCTTCTCATAGATACAGGCAGGGATTTGACTACATTGATTTTGGATTTTTTGTTCTAGTTCCCAGAAAATGTCATCTGAAAAGTGATCTATTCCTTCTGAAACAAAAGTCACTTAAATGCATGGCTGGAAATGTAAAACTTAACAACAATGTTTAGAACACAGTTTCTCTTTCAAGATTGTGCTGTAAAGAAGGTGTAAAAATAAATAATATTTATCACCAGCCAATAAATAAGGGCAACACCTTTTAATTCTATAAAATACATTGAAAGGGAAGAAACATCTAGTGCAGGGGCAGAATAGAAAATCAGTATGTCTTTCCTTCTACAAAAGTACAGCATTCTCTGTGTTCTATAAAAGCACAGGTGTGCTATATGGGTAGGGATAAAAAACGCAACACTCAACAAAATAGAACAGAGAGCAAAAGAAATCAAAGCATCAGTTTATCCCTGCTGATGACAGACGCCTGGATAAAAGTTGAAACAGAAGTGAATATTCTTGTTTCAACACATGAAGGCATGTGTGGTAGAAGAGATGGGGAGAAGGATTCACCCTTCCTCCATTTAATCTTTTAATTTATAGATATCCCTTTAAAATGGACTGCTTTTTTAAAGGAAAAGACACTGCCTTAACCCTTCCCACTTCAGCTGCAGCACCCAGGCTGACATTCTCACTCAGCCCACTCCCCAGACCCCACACTGATAACTGAGAGACTGGTAAGCTGAAGAGACCTGCTCATATTTAACTGCATGTGTTATGCCTCACAGCCCAAACACACATTTTTCTGGTTTGCAAGCACTGCAGCTTATTGTACTTGGCTGTGGTGATACAAGAAGAAAACTGATCTATAGTTTTGCATCAGGGGATTAACCATGAAAAATTACTCTTGTGAATTTTCCTTTATAATCTTTGCTGCTTATATGTGCAGATAGAAAGAAAATGTTCTCAGTGCCTTTTACATACACCCCCAAAGGCCATACCCAGAGAGCTAATGAGTAGCCCAAACTTCTGCTCTTGTCAATGAAAGACAAAAAGCATTCACTGGATGCATAGATCACCAGTATTAATACATGGTATTGGTTTTCATAATTTCTGGCAAACTAAACTGCCAAAAAACCTAATCAATGGTGTATTTATCTAACCTAATTTTCCACTGCTCCAGGGGCATATAGAGGAGCTTTCCATGAAGTACAGTTCTATACTAAGCTCTCCAGCTTAACTCTGCAGTTGGCAAATTTCCCCCAAAGTTTATATCCCTGCTTAAAAAACTGAATCCAACATGATTGTGAATTTCGTTACTCCTATTGTTGGCTAGTATGTTGTTTAAAAGTTTGATACAGGAAGACATTTAGTTTTCTATTAAAAACTAAATACTCTTCTGATAAAACAGTTGATAAAATGGAACTCTGCAAGAGGAGTAGCCCAGACAAAATATCATACATTGTCTATGCAGGGCACAGAACCAGTCTGGCTATGCCCTGTGCATGTGAGCACAGCATTGCCATTTCTAACTTCAGTGACTCTATGATTACAAGGTTACAGAACACTTAAAGTTATTTGACATAGTTAAACTATAGCAGCACCAGATAAGCTAATTAAATAGTATATCTGGGCATATATGAGTTTTATAGTAAGTAAGGCAATTTTACAGGGTTTGTTACTATTTAGGAAGTCATACTAAGCAAAGATCCTTACATTAAGCCTAAAATTTGAATTAGAATCTACATTGGTAGATCTTTAGCCTAGGAATTTTGTAAATGCATCTAAGTGCATTTATTTAGTAAAATCCAATAATAGTAGCCCGTCCGCTGCCCATTTGATTTTAACTAACCAATACACTTATCAAAATGACAGTATTATTTTCATAGCTGCCTGAATGTAAAAATAAGTTCTATTTGATATATAATGTTTACATTAATCCTTTTAAACATTTGCTGCCTTTCACCCCATAGGTGATCTCTGCAAAATATGTTGAGTGATTTATTAAGGTCTGACCCAGCAAAGCGCAGAGAAGGCTCACATCCCACTGACTTGAGGAACAATTAAGGGCTTCTCCATGAACCTTCCAGGAACAAGCTCTGAGGATTTGGGAATCCTTTTGGGCTATGGTTTTGTTCAGATTTTTCTGTGCTAACTTGCTTCATCATGTTTTCATTTTATACTGAGGCCAAGTAACAAATATATCCAAAACCCTCTTTCTGAGCAAAATGTTCACTTAAGTCAATATGAGTTTGAGTAAGGAAGGAATTCAAGCATGAGTAAAAAGTTTGTCACAGCTAGCTGTTACATGGCAAAGTTTACTTGAGAATTTTATACTACACAGATTTCACAATCTAGACCTGGAAAAATAGTTAATTAATAAGATATAACAAAAATATTTCCACTGTAATGAGAAGTTTGTGCATCTAAAACTAACATTCACCAATCCTATCTACATTTCTTTCTCATGAATTTTCCTCTACTACAAAGCAACATGTAAATCAATGGTAAAATACTGGAAAATATGAATCAATAGCAGTCATTTCACTACTAAAAGGAAAATCCATTGTTCTAATTTTTCTTGTTTGTTGTGTGCCCTTATACACCAGAATTTTCTCTTTTTCACTTGATATTATGAAACCTGGGTTTTAGGCAGTCTGTTAAGTAACAGTGGCCATGAAAATCCACAAGGCATTTGAAAGGATCCAGAGGATTTATTTGCATCTGATTGAACTAAGTGACTAAGTAAAATAATAAATCTTTTGGAAAAAAGATATACCACTTTTTAGGACACAATGTAAGAGCACTTAGTATTATAACAGGTAGCCTAATTTGAACACTAGTAAAAAGACAGCACAGCATTCTTAAATTCTGGAAAAAAATGTGTTGTTCTTTCAGTTGTGTCTTTGCTAACAATTTGGAAGCATCCATTGTACTACTACTGCAGTGTTATTGAGCTAGTTTTATTAAGGCAAATTTATAGCAATGTTAGAAATTAATACCACTCTTATTTCCTCCACTGCCTGGCTTTATTGAATGCCATGGGGCATATTAATCAGTAAAGCCAAGTAGTGCATGAAATAAAAGTATAAATTAACCTGTAACATGAATGTAAAAGGAGGCTTAATAAAATAGAAATAAATAACACTTAATGATAATCAACCCCGCCTGGCTTAACCAAGCATCTAGTGCAATAATGCTATCAGAAAAAAAAAGTATTTAAACAAAGTTTAAATCATGATGCAAACAACATCATTTAACAAGTAATACTTACTTCACTGTATTGTTTAAACACACATAAGATTGTATAAAAAACTCCCACCTCTCTACTCTGGTACTTCTTCATGTAAAATTCCTGTCAAATTTGGAAGCAGGCCCAAGGCACAAGGACTGTGAATGTGAGAATGATTTCAGAGCAATTTTCGCATTTAGATATAAGTGCAAAAGAAGCCTTTGTATGGTATATTTTGCATATACCAAAAATGTATCTCCAAATATCAGCTCAGACCAGAACAGTCTCTTCAAGCCTATTTCACACAGGTGAACTGCACACAATGTGTGTAGTGATTTATTAAGGGCTTGACCTTGCAAGTGGGTGAAGTCATCTTAACCTGTCCTTAAATTTATGTTGTGGTTTTTCTAAAGGCAGCGTACTCTGCAGTATAACAGAAGGGGTTTTTTGGAGGGAAAGTCTCTTCTCTCCAGGGTATAAAAAACCTGAGTCCAAATAATTACTCCCTGTACACAAACTGGTATCTGCAAATCTTTGCAAAATCAAAGATAATTTTGTAATCATAAAAAAAACAACAGCTTGGCTTTTCTCCACAGTTACTGAACTTTCAAAGCACAAATACTTGGCCATGTTCTCATATATAATGACCATGAATATGAAAATATCTTTGCAAAAACGGGGGGGGAAATGGCAAAAATCTGTCAGTACCATAACACCAATGTGTCTGCTCCCTCTGCTGGCTCTGTTGCAAAGTTAACCATGAAACACACCTGCTGTGATTGCTCTGCTGCTAAAAACAACGACACAAATATGGAACAACTTCGCTAGAAACACCAAGCAACAATAAGACAGGTAAGCTGAGAAATTCTGCATAAGTGACTGCACACATCACAATATAGACATGATACCAAAGGAAAGGTTTTGCAAATACAAATGTGGGCTATATTGGAGATCATTGCATCACAGTTGTGGTATCATTATGGAGATACACTAATAGCAGATATAGCCAAAACTTGAAAAATATGGTGAGCTACGCTGAAGACAGTGTTTGGATGGACCTGTAATGATGGAACCAGTACAAAAGAGTTGCAGACTGGTTACATCCAGGGGTATCCAGGCTCCAATAGAAACGGTTAAGGATTTTATTTTACAGAAAAACGCAGTGACACTGAACAGGAGGCAAGCTTAACATTTAGTCCAAGTGAGGTCCCCATACTCTTGGATGATGTTTGCTCTGAGTTCTGGCAGCTAATGAGTTGAACCATCTGTAGCAGTTTCCTGACAGATGTGGCCAACTCCCATACCGGGCCACTCCATCTTCTGACACAGAGCTCGGTGAAGGGCTCCAGTGACAGCATTCCAAGGGAAAGGCGGAAAACAGCACCCTCAGGTACTCAAATGTGGGAGCTCTTTGTCAATAATAAAGCAGCTGGTTGCTGGTTGGTTTTGTTGGGGGTTTTGTTTGTTAGTTTGGGGTTTGTGAGGTTTCATTTGTTTGTGGGTTTTATTACCAAAGGGCTTTACAAACACATTCTTTTCAATTTCAAAACTATTGTGAAGCCTTTTTCCCCCTTTTTCAGCCATGGTATCACATTCAACTCCACCAACTCCAACACAACATCAGTGGATGTAAAGGAATTACACGACAGCTCAATTTAGGCAGGTTTCTTTACCTTTTTTTTTTTTTTAAATCAAGCTTTATGCTTAAAATCTGTATTTTTCTAAGTCCACTGAGCTTAATGTATTACACAGATTTTAAAATATATAAATTTCAGAGAGTTCCATGAGATGTACAAGGATACTCAGTTTAGAATTCACATAGTGTATTATTTCAGTGCTATATTAACAAGATATTTTCTAGAATGGTAAAGCATGCAAACTGCTAAATCTATATCCTAGCCAGTAAACATGTAAAAAAAAAATATATCTTTAAAATGTTTTTTAAAGAATATTTTCATATAATATCTGCTTTCTGCATAAATTAGTCATTTGGGACAAGAAATACATTTGGAGTCTAATACCATGATAGCTAGAGGATTGCCAATCCAAATGGATGTATCAACATAATAAATATTGGTCCCCGTGCTTATGTCACTGAACTCCACGTTATTTTGTTTGGAAGTCAAATGCCTTGGCAATTTAATCTCAGTGCTGACAACATTATAGCCATTAGTCTGAATAAGCAACTTCTTTTGCTTAAATGACAGTGGAATTCCAGTAAAATAAAATAAAATAAAATAAAATAAATAAAATAAAATAAAATAAAATGGTGGTTTAGTTACACACTTATATTATGTTTATGCACATTTATTTAATTTAAAGCACAAAAAGAGAAAATGAAGCTGGAGAATGACATTTGTTGATGTCACATTCAAATTGTGCACCTAATTTTCTCTGACTGTTGCAACTGGACAACATATGATACGTTCTTTGAAAAATTAAAACCTTATTTATTGAATGCAAAGTTACACAAACGTTAGGAGACTACCAATTTGCAGAATAAACCAAATAATTCAAGTATTAAATTAAGAAACAGCATTAAAGACATATTATAAAACTCGCAGTTAAGAAATCAGTTAAAATTCATACTTGCACTTCAATATTTTAAGAGATACAGGGTTTTTTTTAATTGAAATATTCCCTGTAGAATTAAATTAAAGCAATTGTGGTTGTAACAGCACATGAGAAAAAACAGAAAGTGCACATCTGTCACAAACACACTGGTATGGAAAGGGGGACCAGAAGGAAGTGTATGATGAAACTGTGACAGTAGTTCAAGTAGTTATGTGGAAAGAAACACACATGCACCACGGGCCCCCAAAACTCTTTCACACCTATTAAAATATAATTTATTTTCATAACAAAAAACTATTTCTTTCATAGGTTAATATTTTAAGTGTCTCTTTTAAATAAATTGCCTGTGTATCTAAATGAGTTGATTCAATCTCATACCAAAAAAAATCCATTTTCTTCATTCCCTTGGATTAGCAACACCCCTATATTTTTACACCACTGTAGTCACACACATTAGACTGGGAGTAAGACTGTGACAGCTCTGCTTGCTGCCTTCAGCTGTCACTAACACTAGATCTATCTTCACAAATATTATTACAAGTGTGTTCATCTGAGATGTCCTTATTCACAATAGCTGACCTTCATGGCTATGTCTGACATTTAAAAAGAAAAGTTCTGCTTTACAACCTTCAGTGTGCCTTCAGTTATAAATTACTCGTAGAGTATTAGTAATAATAATTGATTTTAGCAGTAAGTAATAGAGTTATAAACAGCTTCTACTATTTAATGAAAGAAATGCTTCATCTTCTAGTTTTATTTATTAGTATTCAAGAACCTTCCACAACCTCACTGAGATCGGTTATTGCTTAATTAAACTAGAAAAGATAGCCTGTCAGTGACTCCTTGTTCAAAATGAAAAAAAAAAAAAAAAGAAAAAACACCAAACATTAAAAATATTATTTGTTACATTTCTTTACAAATGTTCTTAAGGGTTGTTTATTTTTCTTTTCTGTTGTGAGCTTATATGAATATAGACAGTGCATGAGAATAATGAATTGCTTGAATTTTCCCACATGTTAATAAAATACAGGATTTTCATCTTAGTGGGGTGCATCAGCTAAGTAAATAGAATAGACTCAGTTAAGAGTTTTACCGTGTACTGGCCACACTACAGTTCTCAGTGTTCACAAATGAATCAATTGCAGAAAACCTCTAAGCATCTTTCTGCTGCTCACAACTAAACTCCATTGCACTTTTTAAGAAATTCAGTTTTTAGAAAAGTAAAAGAGCACCTACAGCTTCACATTGCATAAGAACTGATGTTCACACATGAAAAACTAAGGACTAAAAGGCTTCACTGGCAAATGGCCTGATGAATGACATAATTACTCCATCAATAATGGCAGGAAGGTTTCAAATAAACAATACCAAATTAAAATCCAACTGGAAAATTATATCAGCAGATCATTCTATTTTGCATTTTTTGTCACAAGGTACTGATAACTGACAAATAAAACTTAATGTCACCTTATTGTGGTGCAAATAAAATATACTGTACACTTACATAAATGTCACGCTTGAGACTCTGTCTATCATCTCTCGCCACTAGCTGGCACCATAGCTTTAAAAATGTAGTGAAGTATCTGGTTTATATCTTACTAATTAACAAGCCAGCTACCTAATTTTTAACCGAAAACAATTACTCAAAGCAAACAAGAAATATTTCGGGCTATAAACTAAAATGAGTCTGAAAGCAATATTCTCAATGATGACTGGTATGATACATCCTGCAAAGGGAAATGGATAATAGTTAACAGACTCAGGGGGTGTTTTTATTACATGAAAATAAATGGCACTGTGCACAAATGGGAGAGTCTGATATTTTTGCTGCTGGCTGGGAGACCGTAGGGGTCAATATCTTGGGTTATGAAGAGGATGAACCCCAATAAACTGCCTCCCTTACTGGGCTTTTCATCCCAAATTAACTCAGAGGCCACTTCAGGTTCATTCCCAAAGAAGCAGCTTTATTGCACCAGCTAATAAATTTCACAGAGTCTGTCTCCTTCACTGGCTTCCCTTTTCTCATTAGAGCCTGCTGCTTTCATTGTCTGCTGGCTGGATACAAATGCCCTGAGAGGCAGGGCCCTGGTTTCCACTCTCTGACTGCAGTGGTTCTGACATTGCAATCGACTTCACTGCCATGTTCTGCTCCAATTCTTTCAGCCCAGCCGCTGTGGGCTGACCTGACACAGGCACTGCCACATGCACTCACACATCCAGGCCCACACAAAGGTCAAAGCAGGGATGACAAACCAGCCATCTACTGCTCAAAAGAGACCAAAAAATAATTCAGAAAACTGTTCCAAACTGTCTATGAAATTTTATATTTATTTACAGGTTGGGCAAAGAAAACAATAAATGTTCACCTAATACAAAGAACAGAGCACTGATAATTTATAAATACATCATGTTTGAGGCAAATCTCTCAGCTGTGATCTGAATACAAGAAATACTTCCATAATGTAAGAAAATCTTCCCTAAAAAGAAAATAAAGCTTTCTCCAACTCTGGGACAGATTCTCCGCAACTGTTAATCAAGTCAAAAGTCACTATGAAAGCGAGGACATGCTGACAAGATTTTGGTATCAGTAACAGCAGTCACCTCAAGAAAACCCTGCTATTCTGGCCTTGGCACCATTAAACAGTATAGCTCATACAGTTACACATATTGTTTTTCACAATCTTCCATAGGACAAGAGAAAAGGGAATGTACACTTTGAAGAACAGTGCTATACATGTTATGAATTCTGCAGTTGGTTCACTAACATAGCTAGCTGATGGCTTTTTTTTCCTGACCAAAAAAAAAAAAAAAAATGCTGTTAGCTACGTCGGGGGAAAAGCATTCTAATTCTTACTCCTGTGTAATTTTATAGTGACATTTTTGTCCTACCTAACAGGGAAATGGAGAACCTCGCCTACACCTTCATTTTTGTCTACATTGGCCAGATTCTGCCATTTGCATACTACAGTAGCACTGCCAGGCCAGTCTCCAGCCTGCTTTAAGCACTGTACTTCCACCCCGGTGAACTACAGGCAGAAGGCAACTTCCACCACCAGCACAGAGGTGAGTATGCACACAGACCTGTGTTTCCAGGGTAATCACTGATGTCATGGAAGTGCTGTTGTGTGAAATGACACAATCAGTCCTAACTAACAGACTGATTTGGAAGACTGTGCATGGACTGAGTGGGTTCATAATCACTATAATATATATTCAAACTGATATGAAACAAATACTTACCTTCCAAAAGGAAATAAACAATCAAACAAAATACTGGAAAGCAATGGAAGGAACCCACCTACAACAAATTATTTTGGTGTTTTAAATCTCTTTAATAGCTTCATATTTGCTAGTGAATTTCATTCTTTGCTGATACAGATATTTTGTGGTTTGTGAAGTGTTATTTCAAAACTAATATCATCTTGGAAGAGAAAAGAATAATTAAGAAAGCATACTTGTTTCTCTCCTACTTCAAAAAATACCATCTAAAGAACACAGATTAGGATCACATTTGTTCTTTCATAAGAGGAAACTTTACACGGCAACATTTCTTCATTGTATCTGGCCTTCTCAGACTGCCTTTTGCATGTAACACTTCCAAAGTCCCCTCTGTAGCCAAAGGTTTTGAGTCTTTGCTTTGTGTAGCAAAAACTGTCAATAAACAACAAATTAGTTGCCCCTATTTTTTTTACAAAGCCATTGAAGTTGACACCTTTCACCATATATGCTCCACAGGATGAACACTGCCAACATCAACTAATCATAATATTAAAAATGTGGTAGGTTTGCCTTGTTCCAAAGTTATTGTGAGGTCATTTTGGTAGTCCTGCAAGTAGTCAGTGGGGCAGCCCTCTGTAACTGAGTAAATTCCACAGATTTCAGGACAGGCAGCAATGGGGGACGAAGAATCATAAATTGGAGAAAACCCACCCACCAGTCTTAGTGAATGCAGCAGAGAAGCTTCTAACAGCTGCAGTATAATAAAGAAGTGTTAGAGTTAATCCACTGCTATCTGTCTTTATTTTGCTAACCCAGTCAAGTGGACACCACAGCACCGAGACTACATTAATCAAAATTTGGAATGACCTGCTTTTCATTGCAAACTGCAGTTATCTTTCTTTACTGATTGGCCTTGACCTGTCAGCTGCATTTGGTACTGCTGACCCTGGGGGTTCTCTCCAAGAGCCTGGAGTACTACGAAAGGTTGTCTGACTGTTCTTGCCTGGTTTAATTCATATTCTACTCAACATGCCCATTTTATTTCCAGTAGAAATTGTTCGTTTAATTGCATTGTAAGTTTTATGGGGTATGCCCCAGGCTGCATTCTTTATGCCAAGCTTCTCACTCTTTATATGGGGGGGTAGGAGGGTAGTGACTCACTCACAAAGCTAAACCAGGCTTCATAATGCCTGTAATTTTCACTGCTTTAAATTGCATACAAAGCTGTTTTGGGAATAAAACAAAATGTATATGTCATCACCTGAGGTTGATCTGATGAATGCATTGTTTTTAACTGAATACTTTCAAGTCAGGTTCATCCTCTTTCTAGGAATTTAGTAACCCTTTCTTCAGTGCTAGTATATGTTATTGCAATAAGAGCCCTATAGTACAGCTTTGTACCTAATGACCCTAAAGTTGGTTGGATGACAGCCTTAGCACTAAAAACCCAAAGAGTTCATACTCAAGAATTCAATATTTTTTCAGATACTACTGTAGTGATGTCAAAAGC
>JAWWLV010000183.1:23110198-23154162 GCA_035041135.1 Platyrinchus mystaceus
GCCGGCGTGGGACCGACGGGAGGGAGAAGGCGCTTTCGCTGAACGCCCGGCACGGTGATATCTTATCTTTTCTCGCTTCTTGACCCCTCTCCCCAGATTCCTTCTCCCCACGTTCCCTCGCTCCTGGCCTTTTCCGCCCACCCCCCGGCGGGGCGCGCGGGCGGGGGGGGGGGGAAGGGCGGCGGGCCCTGAGGAGAAAAGCGGTAACGGCCGGAGCGCGCGCGCGCGGCCCGAGCCCGCCTTCCCGCCACGTGACGCCCCCGCGCCCTCCTCCCCTCCCCGCCCGGCTCCATATTGGCGCTGCGCGAGGCAGGCTCGGGCACAAAATGGAGGTAATGGGGAGCGGGCCTCGCCAGGCTCGGCCAAGGCGGGGGTCGAAGGGGAGGCCAGGCTAGGCCAGGCCAGGCGGCTCGTCGCGAGGAGCCGGAGCGGCTCGATCTCTGCCCGAGCCCCCGGGCGCAGGCGGGCGGGAGGGCGCGGAGGGGGAGGGTGGGGGCACGTCACGGAGCGCCTCGCCGTTTCGCGGCAGCCGCCTCCTCTTAGCGTTCCTGGCGCGCTCCAGATCCGCTTTCCCTTGCGACGCGGCGCGTTATTCCGCAATGGCGCGGGCAGGAAGAGGGAGGGAGCAGGAGAGTGGCGCTTCCGCCGCGCGGCCCCGCCGGCTGCGGCCGCCATTTTGCAGCGCTCCGGCGCGTGGGCGAGAGCCGCCCGGCCCTCGGCCCGGGGCACGGCCGGGGGTGGCAGAGCCCTCCGCAGCAATCCTGGGCACACCGAAACACCCGGGCGCGGATTCGGGCAGGAGTAGGGAGAGGCGACCCCCACGCGTGCCTTTGTCATTGTTCTGCCCTCCCTGCGTTCTCCCTCTCCCCTCCCCCCACGTAAGATGCCCGGAGTAGTGCGCCAGGGATATTCTTTCCATACTCATTTTCTTCGGAACAGAGTTTTAAAGCGTTAAGATCATTAAGTGCAGTACGCTGCTTCTCGTAGAGAAATGCTGGTACACGTTGCGACACCTCCCTAATGTCCCCTCATATCCCTCACCCCTTCCCAGAGGGAGTTAACACCTGTGGCGAGCCTCTGCTGCCCGGAAAGGTGGGGGAAAGCAAAGTACAGAGCTCTCTTCCCGTTCTCCGCTCCCGCAACCACGAACGCACAAAAGCCACGACATTCGGTGACATCCAGCCATGATCTTGGTGTGCAGCACGAAGAGGCAGCCCCGTACAAACCTTGGTTCAGATATCTTGAACTTTATTAAAGCTGAAATCAAATACAAACTGGAACAGTCATCCCTGCCCTACGTGGAGGGAAATAGTCATTATATTCTCTCTTTCCTTTTCTTTCCTCGAAACCTAAGGGTTTTTTCTCAAATGCTTTTTTCTCAAGTATTTCAGAGTGTGGTAAGAAAAATAGTGCAGATTCTTTTGTGTAGTGTTTATTCCCGTCACTGCAAGACGAAATCCTATAAAATTAAGATCAGAAACCAACAGGTCACAGTAGTTTCTGTTCCTACATTAAAAGCAGAGAAGAAATTGGATCCCTTAGCAAAACAGCTAAAAATAACTTTTCCATGTAAGCAATTGTTTTAGCAGCTTCGGGGTTTAACTGGAGGGGTTGATGTGTTCAAAGCACTTGAACGTGCTTCTGTAAAGCTTGAAAATCCATCACATAAGATATTAAGCTTTTATCTTGGTGGATTTTTTTTTCAGGCAGACGTTCCTGTTGGCATTGGGAATAAACTACCAACACACCTGAAGCTGGAAATAATTGTTTTCCTGCTTTAACTTTTAGGTTTAGTACAGTACACTAAGTGTGTGCACTTTAGGTCCAACCTCAGCTATTTACAGAAAAGACTGATACATCTCCATAGTATTCTTTGATTGGACAGTGAAACTTCCATCTTGGGAATGTCTGTTTTGCCTCTGTTAGCTTCTTGTCTCCTGTAAGAGATACAGCAGCATTGTAAGTTCCTTTGAGTAGTGAGACATCTCCTAGTGACATTTTTCTCATTATAAGCTAACAGATTTGCTCTGAGACTACCTTCAGTTTTGTAGTGAAGTTGCAGTATAACTGTTCAGTGCTAGTTTAACTAGCATTTAATGATAGCTGTGTTCCAACTGAGCTGATGGTGTGGCATTAGCAAGGAGACAATGCTGTTCTGACCGTGGTGGCCTGCAGAGACCATGCCCAGGAGCTTTATGTTGGCCAGCATTGAGCTTCACTGGGGGAAGCAACAGGTGACAAAATTAGAGAGGAATTGCATGCTTTCCGTTACCTACAAAAAGTATTTTAATAAGTTTATCCCTTTCCTCCCTAACGATTCCCAAAGTTTTATTTTCCCCTACAGCCAGTTTATAAAAAGCCTTTGAACTGTTAATGGTCTGTTTCATACCTGCCCTGTGTGACTTCAGGATCTGAACAGCTCAGTTGAAGCACATAATATCCTAATACCCCCTAAGTCAAAGTGGTTTGATTTAAAGGATTTCAAGAGGAGGTGTAGTATTGTATGGAAAGGAATTAAAGATAATACACTTGGATGTTACTTAATAAAACCTTTAAAATTGTTAATTCCTTAAATTGTGATACTCAAGATTTCACAATTGAGCTTAATTTAAAGCTGTATTTTAACATGGAAATTATATTAAACAGTAATTTCCATTATGAATAACAGCATATATTTGTCATTAGTAGAGACCTGCCTGCCTTTCCCTATGCAGTATATGCATGAAGAAAACTTTTAAAAAAACCCCAACCCAAACAAACAACCCGCACAGAAACACACCTAATCTTGTAAATACCTGTGATTTTAAAACAGCACAAGAATAGTTTTACTGAAGTATGTTATAAAATGTACAGTACTGCATTTTGGCGACTGTAATAAAGTTTCAGGAAACATCCAAAGCAGTGATGATGGCCAAAGATACTAATACTAAGGGAAATAACTGTAAGATCTCAAAAATTTTTCAAGAATAAAGACTATAGGGAACTTTTTTTAAAATGTGTATGTATGGATTCATCCACTGAGCTTATCTTGTAAAAGATGTAATTTTTGTAATGATACATACATAACTTTATATAGTACAGTAATTAAATAGATAATTTGGAAGCAGTAGTAATGCAGATCTCTAGTGCTACATACTGCTGAGGATCAGGTGTTGAAATTCTTGATGTTGCCAGGGACATTCAGTAAATTCCACTGCTGATAATGGAAAATGCTTTTCAGTACAGAAAACATTTAAGACATCCTTTAGTGATCCATGATGCTGGATTGCTGATTACAATAGGTTACCATCAGATAGATCTTATAAGCACTATGTGCAAAATGTTTTGGAGTTTAAAATCCAGAGACGTAGGATTTATGTAGTGGGTTTGGGTATCAAGGTTGGAATTTGCTTGCCCTGTATCAGTTGTATCCATGATACTTATGTAAGACAGTAATAGATACAGATTTTCTGCACATTTTAGCATTGTACCTAGGTATTCCAACAGTTGTAAAACGAGCTTTACTGGGATAGCAGATGTTCCTTCTGCAGCTCTTCATAATCATCAGCAAAATTGAGGATTTTTACCCTTTTAAATACTTAGATTTTTTTTCTGCTTTCACCTGTTTCATCCTGTAAAGCCACACCTGTGCATTTCAGCCAGAGAAGGCCTCGTGTCACAGGAATTGGGGTAAGTACTGACTTATCCAACCTGTTTTCTAGGTTTTCTAGATCTAAAAGAAAGGCTGAGTTAGACTACCCTTCCAAAATGGCTGCTATTAAGGAAGAGAGAGAGGTGGAAGACTACAAGAGGAAAGGAAGACGATCCTCACAGGTGAGAGGATTGCTTTTTTTATTTAAAAAAAGAAGTTTTAAGGGGGAAAAAAAAAAGTTACCCATTTCTATCTGATATGTTAATAAATGGCTTTTTTTTTCTACCTTCTTCATCCCTGTGTCAGCAGAGTAACTTTAAATTGCAGTTTATTGCTTACAGTTTTAAGGGGTGGGGTGTTAAGCATAACGGGGAAATTTTGCTTTTCTAGTTTTCTGTTAAGACAAAACCAATTAAATATATATTTCTGATTAAAGCAAGGTGTAATTATTAAGAAATTCATGCATCCTCAGAGTATCAGCAGGAACTTGATTACTTCGTATCTTCAAAGTCCTGTTTTTAGTGGGAATGAAGACAGGTTCCTTTTTTTTATTATTTTTTTCCTTTTTTTAATGAAAAAATGGTTGCCTGATAGTCACTGCAAATGAAAGCGAGCTGTACTAAGTAAAAATAACTGTTTTCTTTTGCTTCTAGCAGAAATACCGTAGACTGAATAAGGTGCGTAGTATAGAGAAGATGTTGGGGCTGTTTCTGGGAGGATGGGAGCTAGTTACTTTGGGGCAGGGTGTGGAAATGGGGGGGGAAGTTCTTGATACCCTTCAGAAGGTAATTTTAAGATCAGCAAAAAGGGTGTTAAATATGCCTATGTAGTTTATAACTGAGGCATTTTCTGATTGTTTATTTGGATTTGCTTGCTTTCTAACATCATTTTTTCAGGGTGCCTGAATAGCTAGTTGAAACCAACTGTTTTCTGGAATGATACACTACTGCAGAGGGCCTGTACACTTGAGTTAAGAACAAACCTTGTTAGAGTTGCATGTGTCTGGTAGTGTGTGTGCGTAAAGTCTTTCTGGAAGAGATGTTGAAACTCTGATTTGGACTTTACATAGGGTGTAACTGGGGTCACTCAGCTGCATACTAAAGAAGCTCTTGTAGTTCACAAAAGTAGCTTGCCCTGGAATGATTTTAAAACCTATAGAGTTTGTAGAGAACTTGTTTCACAGAGAAAGGTGCTGAGGCCGCAGCTGCCTGTCAGCTTTCCCGTTTCAGAAGACAGTCTAGGATTGTACTGCCCAGGGGACAGGGTGGACTCAGGTTTAGCCACAGCTGCGTGTAGGTGTGGTGCCAGGCATTTTGTGGACACCTGGTGCTGTTCATAGAGGTGTAACGTGTGGGAGGGCTCCGCCTGAAACCTGTGCCTCTAGAGAGAAATACTGCAGCTCCAAAAGGCCAATTATTCAAAACTCGTGCCATAGGAAATTTCAGTTGACAGCAACCTCGGGATAGAGACGGTACATATCTGCAGCAGCATTGCCAAAAGGTTTCAGGATTTCTGCAAAGGTTAGGATTTTTTGCAGGAATCCCAGGGGATTCTAGCTGCCATCTTTTCTTCCCCTCTGATGAGAGGTACAGTTAGGTTATGCTGAGCGTTTGGAGGTTTAGGCAGGACCTAGGAACCAGAGTTTCGATGTTGCTGGTTGGAGGAGATGAGCAGAGGGAACCGCGCAGTCCCTTCAGCGCCGGCCTGTCCCTGCCCTCCTGCCGGGCCGGCGGGCGCCGCCCATGGCGCCACTGCGGCGCTGGGTCTGGCGGGGCGGCCCCGCCCCGGCTCCATATTGACGGCGCAGGAGACGCGGCCGCTCACAAAATGGAGGCGGTCGGGGCTGCGCAGAGCCTTGGCTTTAGGGAGGAAGGCCGTAGTCGAGGCAGGAAAGAAAATTTCCTGCCTCCTCAGAGCCTGTTAATGTGCTTGGAAGCCCCTTAAACAGTGTTGGGGAAGAAACAAAGCTTTCTTTCCAGGTAAAGGCAGGCTGGGCGTTCTTACAGCTGCATTCCCTGCCCCTGACCAGAGGAGCACTGCAAAATGGCTGCTGGCCTGCAGTGTCAGCTGAGTAGGAGGCAGCCTGCTGATTTTGTTGGAACAGTGTGGTAGTTAACCCTAAGGAGGAAGGGAGAAAGGTGTTGCACAGCATTTGCTGCCCAGGAGAGATTGCTGCTATGAGTAACTTCCAGCAGAACGACTGAGAAAACACCGTCTTGTCATAAAGGACAGCACTGAGAGAACAAACTACCTGAAAAAAACCTAATTCCCTAAGAAAATGCTGCCTTTTATTTCTATGTACAGTTCCTATAACATAGATGTGTCCTTAAGATAATTTCTCTCTAATGGAAGAGAGAAGCTGTAAAAGCGGGTATTCTTCCTCCTGTATGAGAACAGCAGTTCATGTGCACATAATAGCAATAACCTGAGAAGGACTTCACTTTTCCTTTCAGGAGTGACCTGAAAAGTTGTACGGTCATTCTTTTAAGGTAAAAGCAGTCTGAGTTGTTAGCTGAAAACTTATAGCCTTGAGGGATGTTAGAGAACTGTAAAAAGTTTGTCTAGTTTTTCCTTTCCTTTTTACTTTTTTGTTTTGGAGGAGTCTAAACTCTGCAGTTTCACAAAATAAACTTCCTTTAATATATGTAAGAGATTTTAAAACACTTAGTGTTCCCAGCCTTAACATGATGCAGAAAAAAAATTACATATTGTCTGTAGATTTAAAAAAAACAGCAACAGAAAACAACACTTGGCCTAAAGCAGTTTCTATATGCAGTAGGTGTGTTACCCTATAAAATTTTAAGTTTACATATAGTTAGAAAGGAGATTTATTTTTTTTTTTTTACTTTTGTAGTCCAGACCACTTAGAAGACAGTAGAAAAGAAGCTTGACTTTGTAGTCATAGTTGACTGCTAATCATTTATATAATGTTCCTGCAGTAACCAAGCCATAATTAAAAACTGTAACCAAGAATGCTGGGGCTGTTTCTCACAAAGTTTAGCAGGTGTGAGGGCAGGAATTTGCTTCTCAGTTAGCTTTCCATAATCCTAGGTGTTGTTTCCTGTAGTACAACCTGAACATTATAAGCCAGCAATTTGCTAAAGCACTGTGTAAATCAGAAAATCTCAAAGGGATGTACACTTTCCTGGCTATCCCTCGCACCTTGGCAGAGGTTAAAGCACCTTAGGTTTGAAGCAACAACACGTAGAAGTCTGTGGCTGGTTTTATGTAGTTCACTTCTCCCAATAATGCTGCATCGAGTCTGGTTCAGCGCAGTGCAGCAGAAACAGGGAAGATGTTGCACATTCGTGCTGCAGAACGGAAGTCATACATAGCTTAGCTGGCCAGCACCTTGTTGTGGAGTGTTTCACATGCACTAAAGTTCCTGATTGCAAAACAAGGTTTTAATCTGGTTGCCTTTTGGTAAGGCTTCCCTTACAGTGGGAGAAAGTTTTAAAATAATTTTTCATAAACTCCTGTCAAAGGTATGGGGAAATTCCCTGCCTACTAAAAAAATGCAGCACTGAAAGCAAAAACACAATTTTACTTGTAAGCCCACTTTAATGGTTCTGTAGAAAACTGGGCTCTGAAACTTCATTTTAAAGTGTGACTGCTCATATATAGGCAAAAGTTTCAATTAAACTGATTTAAAGCTTCAATTAAACTCATTTGTTAAATAATGGTTTTTAAGTTACCAATCTTATTTCAGTAGTTGTACCCACTACTAGTCATTAATAAATTATTCAAGACATTGTTTTATCTGTAAGATGTCATTCCATGTTGCTTCCCATTTGAGAGTTACTTCTCATAACACTGAAACCCACATAAGTACTTCTAATTTCTTGCATACGTGTACTCCAATTAGAAAGTTATCCGAGTACAAAATTTACAATTTTCAGGAATTACGAACTGATACATTTCTTCAAAATGCATAAAAATAACCTTTCAAAATGGATATCCTCAAAAAGTAGATACTCAGTTTTAACAGCAACCCTTTTTTCTTGAATACTGTGTCCTTAAGTTTTTTATAGTTCTTTGTGATTATGCTTCATGAACTGTTAAAACTTTATCCAGCAGTGCTTCATTGCTATTCCCTACAAAGCAATCTGCAACCCAAAGATAGGCATAGAATGAATGCACTTTAGGGGGGGGGAGCAACCAAATTATTTAGCGTATTGAAATCCTTTTACTGTTTGCATTTGAGCACTCTTTTTAAGTTGTTAGTTAGTGTTTTAATTAAAATTACACCTCATTAATTGTTTACTATGCTGCTGTCTATATCCATTAGAAGTCATTGTTTCTATGTAAATGTATTCCACCTATTTGTAGGTATAATGTGCACAGATAATTTTTAGCAATTCTCTGAAATTTTAATTCTGTGATTTGTATTCAAAATACGTTTTTGATTTTTGGTTTTGTAGGGCCATGAGCCGAAGGAGCCAGAGCAGTTGAGAAAGCTGTTCATTGGAGGTCTCAGCTTTGAAACAACAGATGATAGCTTGAGAGAGCACTTTGAAAAATGGGGCACACTCACGGACTGTGTGGTAAAGTGTCTAATAATAGTTGGTGGTTTTGAAAGGGTATAGGTACTTAATCTAGGACAGAGATGCAGATACCTTCTGTGTTCTTGCAGGTGATGAGAGACCCCCAAACAAAACGTTCCAGAGGCTTCGGCTTTGTGACTTACTCTTGTGTGGAGGAGGTGGATGCTGCCATGAGTGCTCGACCTCATAAGGTTGATGGGCGCGTGGTTGAACCAAAGAGAGCGGTTTCAAGGGAGGTGAGTTAGTGTTTCAGTTAACCTTTTTTCCTAATGTTTACCTAATAATGTAAAGCACTGACTGTCATTTTTGGCATTTCAGGATTCTGTAAAGCCTGGAGCACATCTCACAGTAAAGAAAATATTTGTTGGTGGAATTAAAGAAGATACAGAGGAATATAATTTAAGGGAGTACTTTGAAAAATATGGCAAGATTGAAACCATAGAAGTCATGGAAGACAGGCAGAGTGGAAAGAAAAGAGGCTTCGCTTTTGTAACTTTTGATGATCATGATACAGTTGATAAAATCGTTGGTATGTAACTCTTTAGTGATAATACTACTTTTACAGGATAAAAGTTTTAATGTAAGACTTCAAAACAGCAGCATGTGATGAGGTGTTTGCATAGTCAACTGCTTTACTGTTGTAAGAGATGGGGTCAGTTTCATTTTCCTTTTAGAAGTTGCTTGTGCCTTACAGTAGCTGTCTTGAGAGTTTTACAGCATACTGTGGTGATGCGATTTTCTAACTTTTCTATTTCACAATTTTCTGTAGTTCAGAAATACCATACTATAAATGGACATAACTGTGAAGTGAAAAAAGCACTCTCAAAACAAGAGATGCAGACTGCTAGCTCTCAGAGAGGTGAGTTGTAGTTGTGCATAGTCATTTTATGTAACGGGCTTTCAATTAATGTAATTCAAGTGAAATATTTTGTAGGTCGTGGGGGTGGCTCTGGCAACTTCATGGGCCGTGGAAACTTCGGAGGCGGTGGAGGGAACTTTGGCCGAGGAGGAAACTTCGGTGGGAGAGGTACATGACAGGAATATTTATAAAAAATGTGATTGCTGGTGTGGGTTTGTTTTTTTTTTTTTTTTTAATATTTTTTATTTCCTCTGTCAGTTGCTTAAACATTTAACATGTGTGTTCAGGAAAACATTCTCATCTGTTTTGTGTTCTAGGAGGCTATGGGGGTGGTGGTGGCGGTGGAGGGAGCAGAGGAAGTTTTGGGGGTGGTGACGGATACAATGGATTTGGTGATGGTAAGTGTTCTTAAGTGGTAAGTGTTCTTAAGATGATAAGTTCACTTTCTTTTTCCCCACACTGTTAGAACAAGCTGTAAGTATTGCATTCACCTTCGAAACAAAGTCTACTTTGGTGATAATGTGGTAATAGTGATAATGGAAGTTAAATGTCTACATTGTAGAGCTGTGAAGAATTAGTGGGGGTTTTTTTTCCCCACAAAACGATGGATGGAAAAAAAATACTGCTTTGTGTTTACCTTGTAAATAATCTCATATTGTGAGGTCGTGAGGCAGCTGTTAAAGATTATTGAGAACTAAATGAAGATTCTGCTGTCAGTTGAGATGACGAAAACTGAACAAAGCAATGGCCAGCTATCATACCAGAAATGTTTTCAATCTAATGTAAGACTTTTCATGGCTCAGTAATATCTTTTTCATGATGAAGTTTGGATGAGTTTTCAGAATACATCTGAAGAGAAATGTGTACATTACCAAAAAGCCAAAAAGGGCAATTATCAAAAGTCAAAAAGATACAAGGGAAGTAGTATGTGATTACTTGGGTTCTGATTTTATAAACATAGTGGTTTTTTTCTATTAAATAGCTTAGATAAATTTTGCAACTGCAATGAGTGTAATACAGAGAAAAATTTTATTCATACAGGGAGATTTTTATTGAACAATGCTGTTGGTTTGGGGTTTTTGTTAAATGGACCTTTCCTTACCAATATTTAGCTTTGGTGTGTTTAGTTTGACTTTTTTATTCAAAGGTGGCAACTATGGAGGTGGTCCTGGCTATGGCAGCAGGGGAGGTTATGGTGGTGGTGGAGGACCAGGATATGGAAACCCAGGTGGTGGATATGGAGGTGGTGGAGGAGGATATGATGGCTACAATGAAGGAGGAAATTTTGGTGGTGGTAAGATGCCAGCTTTAATTAGACATCCATATTTTTAGTTGGGTCTCATTTTACAATGCTTGAAATATGATACTGGAATATGTATAAAATGAGTTGTACAAGTAGGTTTTAACACAGAATGCCATGTTATATAAGAAAAGTATTTTTCTGTGTTGATACATTATAACATGTTGCCTGGGATGTATTTTTCAAAAAGTTTCAGCTATAATTCTGTGTGGGGAGGTAGAGTATTATACATTTTGACCATTATAAATATGCTGTTTTCCTCAGATACCAGTTCACATCATGTAAATCATGTCCTCCTCTCCAAGGACTGTGAATCTTAAGTTTTTACAAGCTTTTTTTATTGTTTGCCCCAAATTTGGGGACTCAAGCTGCAAAAGCTGCTGCATACTTCATTATACTTTCTGAAGTACATTTGCAGCATGCCTGTTACACTTCTATCACTTTTTGGAGCAAGTAATTAGTATATAATTTACATTATTGTCATACATGCAAAGGGTTGGGCAGTGGAAGAATGATGGTGAAACTCGTGCTTTTCCTGCTTTAAGGGTCTTAAATTGTGTTAACATCAAATTGCCTACTCAAATGGATAATTTTTCCCATGTTAAGGGTTTTCTGTTACATTTTGCATAGAGGTAGCATGCAAAATGCATGAACTTCATTTTAAATAGTTTTAAACTATTACTTTTACATAGAATATCATAATTTGGCATGCCCTAAGTGCTGATCAAACATGACTTTATAAATTTGTGTTTGATTCAGGTAATTATGGTGGAAGTGGAAACTACAATGATTTTGGCAATTACAGTGGACAACAGCAGTCTAACTATGGTCCCATGAAAGGTGGTGGCAGCTTTGGTGGCAGAAGTTCAGGCAGTCCCTATGGTGGTAAGCGTGATTTTGTATAGAAAATGTTATTTGAGTTAAAACCCCTTGTTACTCCTGTATTTCAATATACATCCAATTTTTGTAGGTGGTTATGGATCTGGAAGTGGAAGTGGGGGCTATGGTGGTAGAAGATTCTAAAAATGCTACCAGAAAAAGGGTAGGTGTAATGCATATTTATAATGATGATTAATAATGTGCAACTGTTCACTGAGAGTAATAATTTTCTTATCCTGTATTCAACAGGCTACAGTTCTTAGCAGGAGAGAGAGCGAGGAGTTGTCAGGAAAGCTGCAGGTTACTTTGAGACAGTCGTCCCAAATGAATTAGAGGAACTGTAAAATCTGCCACAGAAGGAACGATGATCCATAGTCAGAAAAGTTACTGCAGCTTAAACAGGAAACCCTTCTTGATCAGGACTGTCATAGCCACAGTTTGCAAAAAGTGCAGCTATTGATTAATGCAATGTAGTGTCGATTAGATGTACATTCCTGAGGTCTTTCTCTGTTGTAGCTTTGTCTTTCTTTTTTCTTTTTATTTTCCCATTACATCAGGTATATTGCCCTGTAAATTGTGGTAGTGGTACCAGGAATAAACAAATCAATGATTTTTTAACTTTTCAATATTTGTGTAGTTCAGTTTTTCCACATTTAGTACAGAGAACTATAACAGAAATAAAATGTAGTTTAGGGTGTTTCCTTGTTAGTTAATAGAGAAGATTAATGCATTTCTCAATTACTATTTTGTATTAATTTAAAGTTAACAATAGAAACACCTTTTGATTTGCAGTCTTAAGGGTCTAGTCTCAGTGTATATACGTAATTGTCATTGACATGACTTACATAGGCATACAGAGGGAAAACAGCTGTATGTTGCATTATAGTTTGTTTAGATGTATAACTAGGATTGAGTTACTCAAATTAGTGTTTGTGAATCATAGAACTAAGCTTTACCTTAATGAAAATTTAAAATTACTTTTTGGTTTGTGCATATTTTTTTAATTTGTAGTTCTGTATTAGTACTAGCGCTTCAAGAAAATAAGGCATGATAAATATTTTAACAAGACCAACTTTAGACACGTGAAAGCTGTCTCCCGTCTCATTTGAGATGCATAAGGGATAACTGAAGTTGTTTAAGTCTTGGGTTAAGAGAAAAAGAAACTTGCTTTTTACCTTTATATTTATTGTAATTCCCGAGAAGTTAAGGTGGGGGGAATCAAGTGCCTGTTTCCTTGGGATATACAATGAATCTGTTTCAATAAAACTATATGGGGGGGGGGGGGGTGGAATTTTCATCCCCTTTCTTTGTCCCCATTTCCTTCTCCCTCACACCAGACTGCACTGTTTCAATTAAATGAGGTGTCATAGTGAGAGTAATAGGTATGTTCCTCAATAATTTAATGGCTATATACTTTCTTGCATGCACCCTAGGCAATTTTCTGGACACATTCTTCTGACTGGGAGCCAAGGGTAGCGCAGGTGTAATCACTGACAGTCCCAGGTAATGCGTTCCAAAAGCCCATTCCCTGTGGGCTCTGAAGTAGTATAGTTTGTAAGCTGTTTCCATTGCAGATGTCTGCGCTCAGCTAAGAGCTCGAAAACAAAACACCGTCTAGTTGTATCTTTCCGACTAGAAACACTTCCCACAATGTAGAATGGGATGGTCTCAAGTTCCCACAGGTAGAGTGATAGTGTGCTACAACTGGATTCGGTGCACTGGAGTAGCAAATGTTACCAGCGCATATGGCTAGAAATGGTACTTCATTCTCACTTCTGACCTCCAAATTAAGGCACTGCAGTCTGTCCTGTCCTCATCTGATGTGAATTCTGTTGACTATTGCCAGGCCAGTGCTTGCTGTCAATTCAGACTCAGAAGAGTAGGGACCCAGTCAATAAAAGAAATACTCAGACACTTGGCAATATGTATTGGAATTACTCACACCTGTTTCACTTCTGGGTCAATGTGCAGTATAAGGTAAATGCAATTCCAGTATAGGAATGAATCTGCAAAGATGTATGAAATGGCTCAAGGCATAACCAGTCATATTAATAATGAATTATAATTTTTAAAAAGTGGTAGAAAAATGAGTGTGTTGTTTGAAAAAAAATTAAACATATGTTATTTAAACAATGTTATTGGAGTGTATTTAGACTGCAGTACACTAAAACAAGGAACCAGTGTCAAGATGGTAGCCTCCAAAATGGATTTCAAAGTCTGCTTCTTATTTTCTGTGGAGTTTTAAAAGATCTCAAAAGTTAAAGCAAGAATTGGTGGTTTAGTGAACGCCTCTGTTGTACATACTCGTTTGGGGTGGGGGGGAGGCTGTACTTCAATAAAGGCATTTTTTAAACAACCCATTTGGAGTTTGAAAACATGGGGAACTAAACCACAGCTCACTAGGGAGTGAGACACCCAACTGCTGACTTGCTTTGTACATTACTGTGCTCTAGAAGATGTGTAGACTTGCACCTGGGGCCTGCAACTGATTGCAGGGGCAACTGGAGGATGGGGTTGATGTCCCTTCTGACAATTGATCCTGGTATTTCTAAATTTTTTTAGAATGTATTGACAGTGTTCTTTTTAACAGGGCCTCTTGTAGCTGTACTGTGACAACAATGTTAACTTTGAAAAATAGTGTCATAATAAACTTTATGAACAAGATCTGTATGCAACCTTTTAAGAGATGGATGTAAGTGACCGTTTTGTAGGTGGGTGGGGTAGCTTAGCTATTGTTTGTGATGTGGAAAAGTGTAAGCCCTGAGGACAGTGATTCACCAGCTTTTCAGAACCTAGGATGTACTTCTTTGATCCATACATTGCTAAGGAGACTCGTAAGACAGGACTTCAGCAGCCTATTGAGTATGGAGAAGTCAGCCTAATAAAAGAATGACAAGGCAGCAGGAGCAACAGCTTCAACTTCCAGAAAAGTGAAGGCATAAGATACTGTGCTGATAGTGAGCAGCTTTCCCAAGGCTAGTTAAATCTGCTTATCACAGCTGAAATATCGAAGAAAGTCTAGCAAGAGTTCTTCACCTTTTGGAACCTCCTTGAGTGATAGCTACTTGAGTTGACTCAAAATCAATAGGTCTAGCATTTAGACCTGAAAGGAAGGGCAATGAGCATAGGTAAGGTTTGCCTTTAAAATTTTTCATGAATTATAAAGAATAGTGGGAGGTTTTTAAACAAGGTAAGAGTAATTTCTTTAATTTTCAGGTTGAATGAGAAGCTGCTGCTTGACAAAATGGGGAATGTCTTG
Source organism: Platyrinchus mystaceus (assembly GCA_035041135.1). Classification (NCBI taxonomy): domain Eukaryota; kingdom Metazoa; phylum Chordata; class Aves; order Passeriformes; family Tyrannidae; genus Platyrinchus; species Platyrinchus mystaceus. The sequence goes on from JAWWLV010000183.1 coordinate 23,124,671, forward strand.
CACATCCTCTTCAATTGAAGGTTTCTGACTGGGTAAGATTTGTAGTGTATAGTAAAACATCTCTTTAACCCTTCTTTCCTTCTAGGCTTTCCTTTGCCAGCTTTTTAATACCAAGGAAAGCCATAAGTAGTAAGGAGCAAGTATTCCAGTATATGTCATCCAGTTCCTATCCAAGAATCTTCTGCTGCTGGCAGATACAAAATTGCTGTGTGTTCCAGATCAACAAGGCAAATTGTAAATGTTTTGAAATCGGCACTCTGGTTCCTGCAGGGGGTGTGCTGCGCCCGGGGGTGGGGGGTAGTTGATCAGTGCCACGTAATGGAAAGAGCCCCACAGAAGCCCAGAAAGGCGGCAACGCTGAAGCAGTTCTTCAGTTCCCAGCAGTGTGACCTGCTGCTGCACTCGATCTGCACCCTTCAGGAGCTGGGGCTTCCCTCCGTGTGAGTGGAGCTTACCAGGTGGGGTTGTGCAAATCAAAGAGCTCCCTTTCAGATTTTGTGTGCTTTCAGGCAGGGCAGTTAAGTGGAGTCCCATACTGTCACATGATACCCTGAAACCCCAACAGCATTTGTACAGGTGAAAACTCATGGAATTGGATCTTATGCACATTGTTTCTTAACTCTTGGAACATGTATTATTTCCTTTTCTGCATCTTTGATTGTTAACAGGACCTATAGTAGTCCAGTATCTTTTTTATGAAGTCAGTTTCTATTTTAGTCTTGGTTATACTTCAGCTATTCTGGAAATAGTCAAATGGAACCTGCATTTCAGTTTACCAGAGGCTGAGGCATATTCACAAACTGGTTCAAGTATTGAAACTTTCTGTCTGCCATCTGTAAACTTCCAGAAAACAGTTCATGACTTCGTAATGTAAAATTAAAAGTTAATTTAGAAGTAATTTAAGGAGATTTTCATAAAATCAGGAGCTACTTAATGGAAAATCTTACAATGTATATATTTTTTTAAAAAATTGACAAAAGTTTTTGCTTTGCCAAGGTTGAGCCAAAATCTGAAACTGTAGTAGTAGAGTCACAGTTTCCTTAGTGTATTGTGCCAGACAGCTTGTTGCAGAGGTGACAAGCTTGTTTGCTTACACCTGGAAGTTGAAAACCTGTGCTTTCCCTGTGCTAGACAGAGCTTCCCCCAGGCATTTGTGTAGCAACGGGTAGCGGGGCACAGCGTTAGTGTTTCACGATTACTCAGGTGAGGGCAAATGCTGTTGTGCTTGCAGGTATCTTAAGATTTTTTTTTAACAGTGAAATCTTGAAAATGTTTTAAAAAAAGTAATTTTTAACAAATCTTTCTGGTTTGCATTCTACTACTAGCCTATGTATACAGCAAAATTCTACCTTTCCTTAACACAAGGATTCCACATTGCTGCAGACTGGTTCTGTGCCCTCGGCAGGTCTTTTTGCACCACATAAAGAACTAGATATTCACTGTTAGAATTATTTTCACACTGATTCATAACACTCTTATTAGACTAATTTGCTTAAGTTCAATTTTTCATACACTAATTTGTTCAGAAATGACTGTCAAACACATTCTTAAAGGGAGTACTTGGTCACGTGTAGCTTTGTCTAAGAGGCACTTCAAAGAGTTGAGAACATTTATGGTCACCTTTGTTCTTTACTGGCTGCTGTTGAAAATAGCAGCTCTAAATAAAGATGGAGATCTAAAGATGCAAAGTTAACATAGCATTGGTCCCTAAGCTGCAGTTGTACAGAAGTTTATTTGAAAACAAAAAGGGTACTTCCAGGTAGTAAAGAGAGTTTTCCCAAATGGAGTCCAGATTGATGCAGATGTGATTAAGTATGTTGTTACGTAACATGGAAATTGAACACAGCATCTTTTATATCCTTTTAATATTTAAAGCTCCTAGTCTTTCAAGCGTTGATTGTGTGATGTACTGATGTGCTGTCTTTGGTTCCTGTGTTTAAGACATTGTTTTCATATGCTGTCTGCACTGGGGTGGAATGTTCTCTTAAAAATCAGTCTGTGGTCTCTGACAAGTGTCTGTATTTTAAATTGTGTGGAGCATGTAAGATCTTGAGTATCACTGAAATTCAGATATCTGATGGATGATTCTTTTTCTGCTGTGGGTGCTACAGGTTGCCATCTCTATCTCTTAGCTTTTTCCTGAACTAAAGTAATCCACGTATCTCCGTAGAAGAAAAATGGCCTTCATGTAGAAGATAATATCGCAAGATTGGAAACAGAATAAAATGGTATAATAACTGGCAAAGACTTCAAGAGCAATGGTGCTAGTGTGCTGGAATCTCAGAACTTGTGGTTAAACAAGTTTAAAATAGCATGGAAATTAAAAATTTCAGTATAGTCCATAATGGATTGAAATTTGTTTTAAATATTTCAATTTTGTATCAGAATAAAGTGTATATTGTCAAATGACTTACAATCTAAAATGCGTTGCCATCACCTTCTTTTAGTGCTGTGACGAACACAAAGCGGTCTTGAATTATTGCAACACGTTTTCTTACAGGATCATCTTTCCAACTTGGGAACTGCAAGTTGGAAAACCCTGGTTCAGCCCATATTTTCAGCATTACTTTCAAGTTTTAAAACTGGATGTTTTGATCAAGAAATAAATGGTCTCCATGTGGAAAATTGTCAGCACATAAGGTCAGCACTGTGATGCTTTAGACTTGTCAATGTCTCTAGCCACTCTCAGGTTTGGGAACATACTCTGTACCTCAGTAATAATAATAAAGGTTATAGTTGCATACGTGAGTGATGTGGAATTTTTTTCCTTAATGATGTTGGGTGTTTCAATGCAAGTACAGCATTCACTGTGTTCATGATGTGAATACTGGGTTAGACGGAATGCAAGTTGTCACAGTCTGAGTTCCTTTAGCCCGATTCTTTGCCTGGTGAAATTCAAACAGGTTTTTTGTTGTTGCACTTTTTGTCTTGGTAATGGTATCCTTGTATTAGGTTTTAGACATAGCCCCTGTGAGGGCTGTAAGGATGCTGTTTGCCTTTGGCTCTCACATTAGTGAACAAATTAAGGAACAAACTGAAGTTCAGGGCAAGGGTTTACTGAGGTGTCTGTTTTATAGCCAATTTGTAATTAAAGTATTTATATTGCAGCTAGAGAGAACATTTTCTCTGTAAGTCAGACATTTGATCGCCTAATTAGTGGCAGGGGGAACCCAGAAGCTCTTTAGGTTCTCTGTGCTTTGCCATCAGACCTGCCTGTGTATTAAAGCTACTGTGTATCAGGGCTGAAAGACTCTCCGGGCCAAGGCTCAGTGTGCTTTCTCTTTAATGCCTGTGCTCTGTAACAGCCATCCTCAAATATGGATTAGTTCTCTTGCTTTAAATGGCAGCAGTGTCTGATATTCCCCTAGTGCTCGCCCAGGTTTGGCAACAGTTAGGAGTGTTGTTTTTCTTCCTAAACAGTGCTGGTGGCAAAATCAAGAGGCACATCTGAATAACAGCAGAAGGAAAAGTACCCCTCACTGCTGTAGTAGCTTTCATTTTAGCTGGTGCCTGGCTGCCCTATCTAGAGCAAATAAATCTGCTTTGTCCATAAAATCGAGCCTCCCAAGTTATCAAACATTGTTACTGACCATTTGCTCCAAGCAGAGGAGTGTTCTGGCGTTCAGAGCACATGAGGACTGGGCAGGGGGAGTGGCCTGGCACACAGTTAACAAGGAAGGTCAGTATAACCAAGGTAAGCAGCCTCAAGATGCAAGTTGGGTCACCTAGATTTGCATTTAATGTCTTCTGCAAAACTGCATATCTTAGTACTTTCTGTAACAGGCATGGCTCCTATCACTGCAGGGATGCTGCAAATCTGAGATGAATTTTTTTCATGACTTCACTGTATCTGCAGTGTCAAATACAGACATTTTGTGGGGCAGAGCCTCACTTTAAAGTTTGCAGCAAGTAACACAGTATGAGAACTTCTATTTTATATTACTTTTCTCTTGATGTAGGTAGGGCTGGAACATTGGTAGTCCGAAGTTTAAGTACTAAAGGCTTTCTTCTGGTACTAGCACTTGGCAGTACACGTGCCTTTTCGGATATAGTTAATAGGATCATGGTTCCTGGCATTACACTGCCCTGAAGCAAACCCACCTTCGTGGGGAAGCTGTTACTGCTCTGCTTTTCCTACTCCTGCTCTGCTGAGCCAAGACTGCACTGCAGAGGGATAGTGTGTGTGTGTGTGTGTGCACCAGGTACTGGGGAGGCCTCTGCTATTTAGAATCAGTGAGTTGAAAGGAAGATGAATGACGAGGTGACAAAGGTTGTGGGGTAATAAAAACAAAAGCTGATTGTGAAGGGTTAGACTGAGTGATGCTACTGTGACCAGCCCGACACTAAAGGAGCATCTGAAATTCCGTGCATCCAGTGAAAAACAGAACAACATAACTGATGGTTTCAAATTAGTACTGCTGTTGAGGTGAGAGGGCTTGGAGTTACTGGAGAGTTGCATGAAAGCAGCAAACAGCATAGAAGAGTTGGAAAACAGGAGCCCTTCCACAGCATCCTGTGGCACAATAATACTTCTTGGAACTATGGCTTTCTGTGCTTCCTAATTGCATGGGGGGTTGAGGACACCCAGAAGGTTCAAAAAACATAATATAGTATGGAACTGGGATAATCTAAAATTTTTTCTTTAGCTTTCATGTCCAGTCATGTGATGCTTTCTGACAGATATGCCAATCCAGCACAGTTAAAAAGTCTGGGAAATAAAAATCTCAAGATTAAATTCACCAGCAACTGTATCATTTTACTTAGCATTACTCTAAGTTTGTGAATAAAAATGAGCTAATGAAAGGCCGAATTCCTATCTGATGTCTCTCTTTAAACCCTTTCTCCTATACTATTATTGAACAATTTTTGTGGATCCTACTCTACCCTTTCTCTGCATCTCCATTTCCTTCTTTTAAATAGATGTGCCATGAGGTCTTGCAAAACAACTTGGGTTTTATGATTACTTAAGTCATGCATAATATTGCAACAGACAAAATATTCCTAAAATGATACAGAGCATAAGTAGCAGGAAAAAACTCGCTTCAGCTTAAGCATGCCTTTTAGAAGTTTTGTAAGAAGATATGGTTTTCAATGTTCACATCAATGTGTCTTACAAATGCATTTTCTGTACTGAAAAAATCCACAATGATTAAGTGCAGTGAATTCCTTTGAAGAGTAAACAAAACAATGCTATTTGTTTGCCCAATTTTTATTCTTTTATAAATCATAATTTAAACTCCACAACACTTGTCAATTCATTGAGCACAGATTCCAAACAGTGCAGTTGCCTGGCAGCTAGTATGCTGTTTTCCTTAAGCACCAAAGTAACGGCAGGGATAAGTGATGCTCGTTGATTGAAGTCGGAGACACAAGAGTGTATTTCTAGAAGAATTACTCTAAAGTGTACAGAAATTTCAGTTGGAAAAAGGCACAATGCTGACAACATCTTAGCAGATTTTAAATGCCTTCGGAGGGAAGATGTCACAAATTTAAGCAGTGTTCAAAGAGCAAAACAAAAATGTAAACTTAGCAGAGACTTGAAACTTTGTGTTACATGATCTTTCCTAATGACAGCTAAAATTACGCTGAATGAAGCATTAGTAATGCTGACAAGGCTGTGCAATTGTTATTATGCATATCTGTTACATGAAGGCCTAGCCTTGGAAAAATAGTGAGGATTTCTCTTCTTTAGGGAAATAAAGGTGCATGAAGTAGAGTTTAAAAAGTTGAATGAGCTGATAAAGCAAACTCAAAGACTGTGTCAACTTTTATACTAAACTGAAATAATATATTAAATATAAAGCAAGTATAATGTGTAAGAAAAGTGGGAAACACACTATTGCATGTTTATAAAAAAGTATCAGAAGCCAACCTGTTTGTCTTGCAAGAAATTATATTTAGAAGGCTAAAATCATTTTAATATATATATCAAATAAATCTATGAATATAACAATAGGTAGGGACAGTATATAAATATGGCATCTTTAAATATTTACATATATACGGAAAGTAGTCAAAGTGGTGCTATAAGAAGGAAACATCTGTTATAAAAGTGAGATTACAAATTTTGCATACATCCATCTGCATTACACTATTAATTTTTCACTTGTATCTTCCATAAAGTAATTAACAACTTTAAAATTATCATTGCATAGACTTACTTGAAAAATATTACCTAATTCTGCATTCCACCTCACAGTGAAAACTATCAAGATAATGATACAAAAATAGTAAAGAACAGTCGCCAGCTGTACTGCTCTTCAGAGTTTAGTCCCTGACTTCTTGCTCTTAGGAACAAGGAAGACATTGCCATCTCTAGTTTGCTGCAGTGAATATTCACTAGGAGAGTAAGGCTTTCCATCTTCATCACGTAGCATGCTGAAGACCTCGAGGTATAAGGTGGTTAGTTGCTTTTTTATTTGACGGAGGCTCCTGTCATGCTCTCCTTTTTCCTTAAGCAATTTCTCTTTCTCATCTTTTAGGTGAGTCAAGTCTTGTGTCAGTTCCACTATATTTTCCAGTTTTCTTTTACGGCAATTTTGAGCAGCCACTTTGTTCTTGCCTCTCCTCCGTATATCTCGAATAAGTGTGAGCTGGGCTTCGTTGAACTGCTCCTTAGACATCATTTCATTGAAGTCCTCAACAGGGAGATTGATAATTTTTTCAACAGGAAAAGGGATCTGCAGAGCTTTTGCTCTTTGCTCATCTCTTGTGAGATGAGCTTCAAGGCGGCTTGAAGGCTTATCTTTTGTGAAAGGAGCTTTGGGGTGGCCGGGAGCAGCAGGGGGTTCTTTCTTTGGTGTGTTTGTACATGGCAAACTTGGTGTTTGAGTGTTTGGCCCCATGGAAGAAAACACTTGATCCTGGAATTGCATAGAGTGCACACTAGCATTGCTCTGCAGCACACTTCCAGGAGCACTATCTGTGTCTTCCATTTCAGAATCACTACAACCCAAAGTCTTATCTCCATAGGCAGATGATTCCACAGAGTGTTCGGGTGATGCTATACTAGAATTTGCATTCAGTGAAATACCAGAGTCAGAATCATTACATTCTGGTCCGGTCCCTGAGAGGCTGCCATTAAAAGCTTTACACAGTGAGAAGTCAGAAAGATCAATAGGTTCACTCAGAACCTCTGCAAGGGATTGACTGATAGTCTTTGTCGTTGCTGCATCACCGTTTGCCTTTGTATCGATAAAGGTGGTGTAGAAACAGAAATCAGAGTTTGAAGGGGATGTGTCATTTAAAGAGTTCACACTCAGCTGGCTGGTGTCTTCTGGTGGCAAAATGCCAGAAAAAGGGCCTTCAATACTATCCAGGAAATCTGGACCACAGTTAACATCCTTTTTCATCACAGGTAATGAGCTGCAGTAATTATAGCTGTTGTGCATCTCTGCTGGCTTGGTTTCGGGACTGGTGATTGTGCTCACTTCAGCCAGACAATCATTTTCAATGTTAAGACACTAGATGGGAAATGCAAGGGAGAAGTTGAGAAACACATATCCAGTTGATAAACCATCTTTCTATAACCCCCAAACATTAAATATTTTAGCAATCAGCACGCACATAAAAGGGGTATTACAACACTGCTGTAATCTAGATGACTACAGCATACTTGTACTATGGAGAGGCAATCTAGGAAGATGACAGATATCAAAACAGGAGTACAAAGCAACTTGTTCTGGACAAAGCTATTTAGATAAAGAGAGTAGAGCATCTCAAACTCAGAGCAAGATGCTGAAGAGACCCATTCCCGAGCTTTAGGGAAGCTGCATGGAGCCCTCCTGTTCTGGTAATTGCTAGTGCAGATCCTGGAGCTGCCAGGTCTGAACTTCTCACAGGCACCACTGTGAGGAACAGCACGAGTACAATAAAGGTGAAATTCCTGAATGAGACTTAATGAGCATTACGAGCAAGCAACTAATTTTAGGTCTCTTAGTTTCATGTTATGCTTGCTCAAAACCAGGATTTTTTTAGGATTTACTGAATGAAGCAGCTGTTCAGCGCAGAGAAATGTAATTCTTGGTGGACTAAGAGTACTAACATGAACCCTGGCAAACATTAACTTGCCCCACATACTTTCAGTTAAGCTGGCTAACACCAGTGTGAGCATCAGACTGTTGCACTGATGGGCTTTTGCTGGCTACAAGATCAATGTTCTTTCCAATGGGGTGGAAGTTTCTTAACTGAAGCTGAAAAGAAGCAGGCCTGCTGTCCCCAAGGAATTAGGCAATTACCAAAATTATTCTGTTTCTCTTAAGAAGAAGGATCCACTCATTGATTATTTAACCAAAGGTTGTTCATGGCTCAAGCTAAGGTATTCAATGTGAGAGCTCTGTTTTTCCATTTCTCTAAACTGAATTTGTAAAAGACAATGCCCTCAGTTTAATTATCTCACTTTTTTTTTCCCCAGAAAATTATTCAATTACTATTCAGAATTACTGCAAGATTCTCTTGTTTTGGTTTTTTAATGTATTTTCACCATTACTGCTGCCTCTTCATAGTCAATTGCCTTTGTCACTTATGTGGGGCCTTTAAGCCTATGACCGTAATAAGGTTAGGAAACTAAAAATTTTAAAAACATATAAAAAGATGAAGGGAAAAGGTAGAGTGGCAGAAAAACCACAATTCCTGCAAATTTTCATGTTATTCTTTTGAAATATGATTTGGATTTATGGGCATTCCACCTAGAAATCATCTCTTGTATTAACAGCATAAAGTAGAGCAGCATAATGCTGTAGCATGATGACATTCTACAGTAATAATTTGAAAATAAATTTATTCTATTTTATAGTCAAATTTAAGGAAAATATAAATAAAAATATAAGGATAGGATTAAAAAAACCCTACATATCCTCTCTATTAGCAAAGTGACTTTTTTGTTCCTTTGGGATATCCAATTTTGTACATTACATAAGTAGTTCTTACTGAACATATATAAGCAGCATTTATATAAACATACCTGATTCTTCTCATGTACCTAAATACATGTTCTATTGCCAGCTTTAAAAAAACCTTTTCCTTAGACAAAAACTGAATGCAAAAGTAACCATGATTCATACAATCAGACACTGCAAAAAAAAAATTTACAGTGCTTGTGAAAACAATTCCTGTTGTAGATCCATAATTCAGAAGTGTCCATTTTCAAGCAGCTGAAAATTGAACAATGTAATAATGCTGCAATAAGTTGCATATAGAGGCAAACAATGAGTTGCTACACATGAGGAAGTTCTGTTTGAGAAGTTAAGTGTGTTTTATTAAGGCCTATCAATAAACAACTCATTTCCTTCTTTCTACAGGTTTTTCAAGATATTATTTTTGAAAAAGTTAAAGCTTATATTGAGTTATAGGCACCCTACAGGTATAGAATCCAACTCAATAGTCATAGTCACCATCTTGTACTGCCTTCTCCAAAACACCACAGTCCTCCAAAATACCATGCTTCGTTTTTCAGGTGCTTATCACACTAACCTGTAACTCTGTAAGGGACAATAATTCTTCCCAAACTTGCTCTATGTTCTGCATATTCTCTGCATCAGTGGGTGGAACTAGATCAGGTGATTCAGGTGGCTGAGTCTGATCTGAGGAAATGAAGGCTGTGTTGCTATCAATCTGAGCAGGAACCAATGACTGAAATGCAGATGAAGAAACCTGAAATAAAATAAAATACAAAAAAAAACTAAAAAACCAAATAAAACAACAATAACAAAAAACACCACCATATAAAAAACCCCACTTAAAAAACCAGATTTTAGAGTTTTACCATTCTGCAGAACAGACAGGTATTTCTTAAGAAAAGCATTTTTTGTAAACAATGGGATAATATCAAAATATCCCCATGAAAGGTGTTTTCATAGTATGGAAAGAAATGGGGGGGGAGGGGGAAATCTTGAAACTGGCTGGTGAAGGGCCTATCCTTATACATTGAATAGTCTGGGTCAGCAGATGGAAATAAATCAACTTGAAGGCACTAATCCAGAGAGCTGTGCTGAGCTCACTGTCAGAAACAGAGCAGCCCACGACCACAGTGTGCAGTACCTGGCATGGCTGCACCAGCTGGCCTGACAGAGCGAGCCCTGGCTGCAGGACTCGGAAGCGGGAGGAACACAGGAGTACCAACCACTCCACTCCCTCCAAACACAACCCTAGTTCAAGCCTACCACACTGCTTTATTCTAGCTGGAGCCAGCTTGAGGGGAAAACTCCAGTCAGACCACAAATTACTATTATGCTGAAGACAAATCTCACTCAGAAAAGACATGAGACTGACCCCACAGAAGACCACCCATGAAATTGCTGTATTGATCATTTTTACCTCATTCTCATCTATAAATGGGAATGCTTCTGCCAAGAGCTGCATGCAGTCATCAAAGTACAAGGCCTCTGCTTCTGGTTTCGAAGGCTCTGTGGTCTAAGTAGGAAAGTTATGAAAAAAGGTTCACTGCATCTTTGAATAACTGAAGAATCTTCCATTACAGTAACACATGCAAATTAATTTTAGGCAGCCACTAGCATTATGCCTTCCTGTGAATGGAAAAAGGGTTAAATGCATTCACAAACACATATTGGAGTTTACCTGTGAAAAAACAACTGGTGGCTCAGTATTTTCTGACTGAATGCACTGAGCTGGCTGTGCAGGAACAAATTCACCTGTCTCTTCGTCTAACACCAGCTGAGCCAGCAAGGCTTTCTCCCGCTCTTTTTGCAGCTGTTCTTGTCTTTCCTTTTCAAGTTTCTTCTGTTTCTCAAGCTCATACTCCTTCTGTCGTTGACTAAAATCAAAAACTTCACGTCTTGCCCCAAGGTCTATATCTTGCCTCCAAAGGATGTCAATCAAGTTCATGTCCTGTAACAGAAATGCTTTTTGTAAGCAAGTGTCCTCCCCAGCAGAACTGGTGTAGAACAATAGCAAAGCTTCTAATCTCTGTGTCAAATGGGTAGACTCATGTAACTGAGTCCTATTCTCTTAATCCTACAAAATTATTGAAATAAAATATGGCTCTATGTGACCTTTCTGAAGTGTGTGAACTGATGGTTTGGTTTCTGTGGCCCACACACAGGCTCATGGAAACCAAGAATTTATTACAATCAGTAAGGTATTACAGGAACTAGCCAGAGGATAAATATATTATTCTTTGTTAACTTATAGCAAACATGAAGCTATAGAATGAATTGTGTCACATTAAAAAAGTAATTTTAGGGGAAAGAAGAGAAATTGAGACGTTTGACCATATAAACTTTTTCACATGATCTTGTAAAACTGTAAAAGCTGACTAAAAACATGATGGCAGCTTTCTGAAGTAACTAAAATAGCCATACTGCAAAATGTATTTTAAAATATTTATGTTCCATCCCTGTATTAATCTTAAAAGATCAGCAGAGCAGAGCTTCAGAGTTGGAGGATAATGAGGTTTCAAAGACATCAAGTGATGTAACATCACTGTACCACTAAACACAATTATTAAGACTATTATAAAAAAATTGTAATTTAAAGCTTAGATGTTCTAGATGTGGTTGGTTTGGAGTAGCTGAATATAAACAGTGTCCAAAGGGTTTCAAATATGGTTAATCAGTTGGCCTCTGGTTCATTACAGAGTCCATCGTTATCAGACAGCTAACAATGACCTAAATTTCTTGGGAATCAGCTACCCCTTGCACCTGTAGTGCTTCAGAAGACAAACCCTGCTATTTAGGGAAAAGCAATAGGTTAATATTATTTGCTTTGGCTATAATTACTTTTAATTTATTGCATTGGGAGTTTTTTGGAGGCTGGGGGGTAAGGGGGTTAGTGGACTGTTTTGGTTTTTTACTGTTCAAATATTCAATATTTTTATGGGCTGAAGTCTAGACTATTTTTTTTATAACACTCAAAACTTATCCATATGTGTGTCTGTTGATACAGAATTTTAATAGTTGGTAGCCACATTTCTCAGATGGTAAATGCCAACCATTTATCTGGTGTCTGGAAGTTTGGATTTTATGTCATGTTTCATTATGCTGAAAATTACCCTTTGGGACAGCATGTAAAAATAATGTTCAGTGTTGGGCATCCTCACCAGACTAACACTACAAATAATACACCAAACAGTGCATTTCATTTAAACAGAACCTTTCTGATTCACTTAACAGCTCTCTACACCCAAGATACATTTTTTTGCCATCATATCAAATTAAAATATTCCTTTATCTCTAAAGGTTGTTTTCAAATAGAGAAGCAAAGTAACCTGAATGCCAAGTCATGCTGCCAATCAAAACAATCACTTATGTACAACAGTTATGGCAAAAAGCTTTAGGGCAAGTCTACATTTGAACATATCAATTCAGTGTTCTCATTTCTTTATTAAAAATTCTGTACCATTAGCACTCATATTTGTATATGGCAGGAATGACTTATACTAAATAACTAAAAAAAAATCACTTTTTACTAAAATTGGGTAGTTACATAAAATATATGTGTGTAACACAATGCAGGCACTCCCAAATCTAAAAAAATCATTTAAATACCTTACTGGGAGAGACCTAACTCAGCTTTAATGGCCAGCAATGAAGAAGCTGAAATAATTACAGTGGCTGCCCAAGACAATGTTTGGTCTTTCCAGATTGGCAGGGTAAAATGAACTAATTAAGTTCTGCAGTAATTGGAGATATTGCAATATGGTATAGCTTCATTAAGGGCCAGTAGTTTACCAGCTGCTCACTGTCTCCTGCAGCAGCAGATCCAAAACTGTTTCCTAGTCTCTGAGCATTTGCAATATGTTCTGGATAAAACTGCAGGATCTGGATTTTAGGGCTCACTTCTGAATTATTCATTTACAAAGCAACATTAAAAATGTGAATCAAAAGATGTGTGTGTATAATGCACAAAGCCGTGCATTAAGAGAGCTGTTTTCTCCATGAGTTGTAACAGACTGCAGCACAAAAATATCAGAACTGGTGCTCAATTTCAATTTAAATCATGTAAAACAAAAGTGAACAGAAAAAAAGAGCTACAGAAGGCAAAACATTTTCCTTAAGAAGAAAATTCATGTAGCCTTAGTGCAAAAACTTATGGCACGGCTATTACTTCTTTCAGCCATTCTACTGGCAATATTCATTATCAAAGTTAAGTAGCTTTGGGTGCTGCCTCAGCTGTGGGATGAAATCTCTCCACAGACACCAGCTGACCAAAGAAATTGCTGTGGCTGTACAACTCTGCCTCTGTGTGTGTGCAGCAGTCAATTCAGCAAGCGGGATTCTGTTTTGAATGAATATATTTTCACGCTTATCAGGATTGTCAGGATCTTGAGCTGTTGTTTGACAACTGTGACAGCACTGATTGGCTCCTGTCACTATTTTTCAAGGGACCATATTTAGGACAATGTCTTATCTGACATCAAAGGCTGAGCTTTGCCAAACAGTGATGTGCTCTACCCTGGAGAGTGATGCTTGTCGGGACATCTTTTTTTATTCTATTTACTTCTATTTGTGGCACTAAAGGCCAAAAGCATGGCTTGTTTTGTTGTTTGTTGTTTTGGGTTTTTTATTATCACCATGTAAATGGAAAGGAGCCCCTCCTATTTTCAATTTGAAAAGTTCTATATAAATACAGCAATATTAGCCTTAACTTTGAATAACACTTCAAGTAATTACATCTTAGCCTTAAATAGTCTACATGGAGGAAGTGTTCTTCTGGTCAGTATGCTGATATGTAGTATCAAATAGCACACTGATTTCAATATTAACCTGCCATTTATCACTTGTCTATAATTTCAGCCAATGATTTTAGTAATACTGCCCTTTTCAAGAAAAAAAATATTCTGGGCATTAGTCCAAAGCCTCAGGTCAAAGTTAATGGAGTCAACATTGACCAGTGATTCATTAAGGAGTGAGTCACAACCACCAGTACAAGGTAATGGCAAAGAACTCTTAAAAAAAACTTTCAGTCTAAAGCAAACATTTTGCAATTTTGTTCCTTCAGCCTCCCCACAACCTTCCTCTTTACATTATTTCTCTGCATTGTTGAACACCATCAGACACATACAGACAGATATCCACACAGGCAGGCACTCTCTTTTAAGTTTATCACTGAAGCATTTTTCCCTTCTACCGGGAAAGCATCCCAAAAGTAACTGTGTATTTGATGTCTGCAGCATTTAAATTAAAGCTATTAAAAGGTGTTTTCTTCTTGCCTATGCAAGAGCTACCTGCTGATTTTTAGTTGACTCAACACTATGTGCTGTTTTCAGAAAGACTCATTTGAAGGGACAAGTGAGCACAGATTGGCATCTAAACTGGAATATGTGCACAGAGAATCCTGGGAAAGACTCATCTGACCCAGGGCTTGTTGCTGCCCTTCAGAGCCATGCTAACCACTTCCCTTAATATCACACATTTACTGCAAAGGCACCAGCCTCATGTGACAGACTCCACAAGCGCCCACTTGTTCTTTCCTCCGTTGTGCAACTCCTTGAATTGCATCAGAGGAAACGATGGCTTTGGCAGAGCCAAGAGTCCACTGGACGAGCCAGGCCTCCCCTGGAGGAGGAAGGGCCTGTGCCCAGGAGGGATTGCAGCCACAATGCTTCCCCCACGCCCCTAGAGCTGAACACCAACACCAACGCTGAGGGGAAACACATTACCGTATTCAACACGGCTATTACTGTTGTCCAACATTTTTAACTTCTGGGAATAGTATATGGGTTTAATATTTTCCCCAAGCAGACAAACAGTGATTTAATTTTGGTTATATTTTCTTCATAACTTTGTAGGCAGAAAAAGAACTTTTCAACAGACGACATGCTTTGCTTTCCCATGATCCATGTAAGCAGGAGGTGCCTTGTACTGATGGTTTGATTTTTCTGTTCATTTAGTGATATGCTCTTCCAACCACACTGATAGCTTAGTTTGGACATATAAAGGCACTTTTAATAAGATAAACATAAATGTTAAACTATTCACATTAAGCCACCATCTGGCCCCCAATGGAAATTTTCATGTTTTGGATTTACATATCAGCATTTGCCATCTGGGCAGAGTCTGTTATACATTTTATGAGAAAATCTCTGACTACATTGTAAAGTTTGACAATTAACTCTTATTGCTCCTAAGCAAACATTTGCAGAAGGGTAAACAAAAGAAAGCGGCCCTGTTTTCACGTTACTTTCACAGACTGACTTTTGTGCTTTAAACAAAATGTTAATCTTTTGTTTTATTCTTGTCTGGTGTGTCTGACTGGTTTTGGTGTTGTTTGGAATATAAGCAATTTACAGGTAGCACTGATAGAATGGAAACAATCCAGCAGCCCAAGTGTCAGCAGAGAAATAATCTGCTATCTCAGACAGCACCTTCAACCTGTTATCAGCTATCCCCTTTGATACAGAGCACATTGTGGGGTTTGTGCATTCCCTTTTAAAGCTGTGCCTTTTGAAACATAAATTGGGATAACACTAGCAGAATCTCTCACCAGACAAGGATTTATTTTCCTCTCCCATGATCGGTTAGCATCTAACCCCAAGGAGACAGATGATTTCACATGCCAGCATGAGTAAGTGAAAGAGGAACAGAAACAATGGCTATTGCATCCAGCAAGGAGCTCAGACCAGCATCCCATGAGGAGCAGGAAAGCACTCCCATACCTTACTCACAGAAACAGACATGGCAAAGTATCCCTCAACTCTTGTTTTCCAGAAAGCAAAAGCAATGAACAAAAACCACCTTACATTTTTGATTTATTCAAAAAAAAGGTGTAGGAAGTGAGGATCAAGGACGTGAGATACTCCAAGGCAAGAATGAAAAGGAGGCCGTAACGTAATAAAGCAAGTGCAAGAGGAGCTGGAAGCGTCTCACCATTTAAGAAAAGCACAATGGAAGCAACAGCTGAATGTCTTCCCTTCATTATTCTCTGGAGGAACTGATTTTGTTCAAATAGTTTTTAAGAATTATTTACAAATCATTAATGTTTTCAGATGATCTCTGGCATCACCATAACTAGTGGTTGTTTTTTTTTAAATCTTTTCAAGGTAAGTTATTTAATTACAGCTTATAATTACAGAAAAAAATCCATGACACGTAAGTCTCATGGTTGAGAGAAAGCATAGAAAGCAGACAAAGTTAGCCCAACATCAGAACTTTTTAAAAACAATTGAGAAGAATGGAGAAAAGGGAATGGCAGAAGTTATTTACACTGCAGGGCAGAGGGTTACCATAGCAAATTTCGATGCCTGAATTTAGGGTTTGGAAGTGTGACAGAACAGACAGCTGTCAAACAAAGCCATGTGACAGCAACCTGTGATTTGTGAATATACAAGGTCAAATCCCCGACTGCCCTGAGGAGCTGTCTGCTGTCCCACATTCTTCACCAAGACCTTCCAGGCAATCAGGGAGGAAACCGGGTGCTTTTGGGTTTAACGGGGCGTCTTTTTTTTCTGCCTTTCATACCTGTGCCACTGGTGTGACTGGAATGACACTAAACCAGTATGTTTTGACACTACACCAGCCTGCTTCTGCTCCTTGATGCCCATTTGCCCTTCCTGGCCCTAAAGTCTTTGAATGCCTGCATCAGGAAGCACTTTTTAAGCCCTGTCAGGCTAACTCACCTAAGAAAGGATTCTTAGGGTCGAAAAGCCCTAGCTTTAAAGAACTGATGTTGCAAGAGAATTTCCACTCCATGTCTACATAAATAAGAGTGTTAAAATATGCTGTCCCTGCTGATCCTGTGTCTTGGGACATTCTGCTGCCCCAAGAGAGACAGATTAGTTCCGGAAATGTTAAGTGTGTGTAAGCAAATTTCTATTTTCTCCTAACATCCATCTCATATTTCACATTGTACCTCCCACTGTATTCCAGCATGCTCTCCTAATAAATGCCAAACTGTCAGGATCTCCTCTTATAAATTAGATTAGTTGAAAAATTCCTTGGCTGGATTGTCCACAGAGTTCTTAAAGTTTTGCTACAAGCCTTGTCTGGGCATTACTCTGACAAAGATGGGGAGAGGCTCTGCCTGGCTAAAGTACAATTCTGGATACTACTCACCCACCGTCCCAACCCTCACACCAGAAACATCTCCTCTGAGACATGGATGATTGATGTATTTCACCTGAAGTAGCACCTTCCAGGAATGGTATCAAAGGCTATGTCTGTAAGATATGTAAAGCTCTCAACATGATGGTTTTCTTACACACACCCTATGGCAAGCAAACTTTCCAAACTGCCAGGGAAAATATATACCTTGCATATTTCTCCAATAACAATGAAAATAGAAGTTTCTTTAAGCCTGAAGAACATAAAATGAGCAGGGATGTAACTGCAATAAAAAACAGCTGTTGTAGGCTGTTCATGGTCATTAATGTACTAACTTTATGTCAATTCCAAAAGCTGCAAAATCCTAATGCTAACAGTAAAGCAAGACCATAGTAGGTAGAGAAAAACACCTTAATCAGAAAGACAGCAAAGAAAAGAAAAAGGAAGGACATAGAGCAGTTTACTTTTTCACTTTGGCAAGTTTTCTCTTTTTCTGCAAAATCAATCAATCCCCACTTCCCTGCTACTCCTTAAAACACGGAATGTGTGCAAGAGCCTCACAGCACTCCCTTCCAGCCTGGGGCACAGCAGCAGGAGAGACATTCTCCTCTCTGGCTCATTAATCTCTGGAGTCAGAAATACATATATATATCCTTTTCCCACCACATCTGGTCTGCCTTGAGGTGACCATTTATGGTACAACAGATCAGGAGATTCTTACTCAGTGCTGCAGATCTTTTTGCAGGAGATAAAACATGAAACAATCTCAGACACTCCAGAAGTAGCTGTGCTTTCTAAATTGTTTAATCAATACATACTGTAGATAGTAGCTTTAAAACAATAATACAGTTTAATACAGAGGGGCTGAATGGGCCCAGGACTCATCCTGCCTCAACATATTTAAAAAAAACAAACAAAAACCCCCACTGTCTCATCTGCACGGCTTACAGAAAGCAAAATCTTAATTCTGACACTGGTACTTATTTTCTTTGTCCAATGTCTGATTTTTCCAAAGTCATCCTCTAGGACTAGATCTATCATGCATTGTATCTGCTCCAAATTCTCCTATTTCTGCTTTAGCTGAAAGGAAAAGACGGAGTAAGGTCTAACATAGTGAGCTGCTGACAATGATTTTTTTTTTAATAGATTGAACTATGCCCATATTTTCAAGTGCTACCTTGACTGCTAAGAACAAGCCAAAAATGGCCAAGGGTGTCATCTCGCTTCTTCAAACTTAGTCCTCAATCTCTTGACATCCAGTAGCGCTTTCTGGAACATTAGTATCTAAAGCAATGAATCGTACATGTTTTCAGAACTTTGCTGTTTCACTTAGATGGGTTCTGTTCTTCCCTTTTCAGTCTGAATTATACTGTGTAAATCCAATTTTCACTTTTCCACAGTATATTTGGGTTGTAGTGTTGTGGTCCCTTCTACTCAAAGTCTGATTCCCTGTTTCAGCCTAACAGAGCTATTTACTCTTTACTCTACCTTGTATCAGCAGCATTACAAAATTATTAAGTCAATAAGCGCACAAGGTTAATATATATTCAAGTTACAATCTATTACACGAGTTGCATAATGAAATTAGGAGACTGGCAAAAATACAGAATTGTTTTCTATGAGAGGGTTAGTCTGTCTGTTTTTACATGCTTGATATATCAACAAAATACTGCTCTGTTGCCTCAGCAAGTAAAGTGGGTAATTCTGTTGCAGCTGACTTTCTAGCTGTTGTCTAATCTCCATGTGTGGCACCACGTAACTCCATTTTGAAAGGTATTTAAATAGCAGCCATCTCAGATAGACCATCTTTTCCTGAAATGAAATTGACTTCTTAATGGCTTTATCTGTGTTTGAATTTTTTCCTCCCATTAAAACTGCATTATAGTACAATGGGCATTTATTGTATTTCATAATTTATACAATAAAAAATATGTAAACAAATAATGTAAGTAAAATACTGATCTTTTAACTGTAGGAATACAAAAGCCTTTGTGTTCCAATTTATTTTCTATATTGAACCTACAGTACTTGGAAAACAGTTACCTGTTAAATAAGTATCTTCAAGCTATCCTGCAGTAATCAGACAGGCATGTCCTCTGTGTGGACACTGCCATAGGTTACTCATTAGTTTATCCACAAAAGGACTTGTTTATAATAATGGCTCAGTCATCTGGGAAACATGATCCAGTCAAATTACAGCACATTCGTATGTCCAATGAAACAAATCAGGAAGCAAGAAACGATGAACATTGGAACAGAGGAAAGAACCTAACAAAACTGCAAATAACATTTATTAGGTTGTATTAACCTTGGGTTATAACCTATTATAGGCACTATTTTGATTTCACACTTTTTAGAAAAGCACATTTCAAACCAAACATGAAAACCGTGTATTTGTTGGAGGGTAAAAATATTCTCCAGGACTATTCAGAATCTTTCTTGTACCACACATTTTCGCCACACTGGAGTATTACTGTAAAGCCCCCATTTCTAGCTGGTATTTTGCAAGTTACAGGGACAGGCACCAGGTCATTACAGCCTAAACATGGAAACTGCTGTGTTCTAGTACCACAAGAAGCACATCTCCACAAGTTCCACCTCACTGATCCCACAAGCAACTTACTTGGTTTTTATTGTTTGTGGACAAGCTACAGGAGTAAGCAACTAGAGTGTCTTGGTGGGTTAGAAAGCAATGAGGTTCACCACATGTCCTGCCAGCACACATCCACAGCCCTCCTTCAGAAGCACAGACCTCATCAAGGAAATTCCACACAGATCAGCCTAGCACTATATTAAAACTAAAAGCTTAAGAATACAGTTATACTGCAGGGAATAGCATTTGCTCCAGATGTGGGCAGATCTGTCATGCGCCCACATCTGGCAGAGTATGTAGATAGTCAGTTCCCACTGCAGTCTGTGGGGCATAGTTGTTAAAACACTTTCGTGAGTCAGTCTTGCAATTAATGTGCTCTTTTCACATATATAATTCATATAGATAATGCTGGGAATTCAGTGTCAGTGCATAGTTCTGACTAAATAAGCAGGGTCAATTTTTTTTTTTTTTGAGTGTTCAACTTCTACTACAATTAGAAAGATTATTTAGTTTCTAAAAGAGAAAAAAAAAACCCTATTCCAGAAATATGGCCAAAATTACATTCAACTGCTCAACACCAGGCAGTTCAGGATCATAACAGACTGGAGAAAGGGAGACCCAGGGGCACATTTTCACTGTGGTGACAGTATCTTTCCAAACGAGTAATCCATGGTTAAATGGTTTATTTGACAACGTGAACAGCCTTCGTGAGTGACATACTACAAAAAGGCTTCAGTCAATAATAATACCATTGAACCATGCACTGATGACCAAAAACGCTCTCCCTAAGTTGACATGAAACATCACAGAAATCGTTATTTAATTTGCATGAAAGGACTTTGTATAGCTTTTCCCCTTCCTCTAGCCACACCAAGATGTGAGTTGTCTTTCCATAGAATGAGGCAAGGGTAGATTTTACTCATTTTCTTAGGCACTTGTAATTCACACATTTCTCAGCAAAAAGCAACCCTCTAAAAGGCATTAGCCCCCACAAAGGTTTCAAGAAGCTCTTCCACATCAAGGTCCTGCAAAGTTAAACAACTAAATCAGAAAGTTCAAGAAGGGCCAACATGTCAGGCATCCACATGTAAGTTATCATTTCTGTACACAGTGACAGCTTTTACTTAAAAAAGGTAAACCCACTGAGGAACTGAATAACTGGGTACAAAACTAAAGCTTTGCCTGTGCGATGCAATCCAGTCCTCATTTTTAAATTTATAAATTCTGAAAGCAAAAGGATCTAATTCATCTTCCAAGGCATAAATCAGAGTAGGTAAATGGTTTTATACCTCTTACCAAAGTAATTGTCAATATCCTCAAAAGAACAACAAAACTGCAAAACTCAACCATCAGTAATTGTGTCCTTCCATCCAAACCAAAAGCCTCCATCGCCCGCCCACCAATTCCCTTGGGGCTTCTTCCGTGTCTGCCCCCACACACAGCCCACACACCTGATTATCCCTGGGATATCTCTTTCAGCCTTCTGATTAAGCGGATAGATGTACCTAAGAAATCAAGGCAGAGGCCATTCCCTGACATGTGTGCCCTGACACACTTTACCAGCACCTATGACAGCCAAAACACAACTATTTGCCACAAATAATAAGCATGCCAATATACCTTTTTCATCCAAAAGTGGTAAACATACTGCAGGCATGATAATATTACATACAGGGGGAGGAGTGCATCCAGTTTGCAAGTACATTACAGTACACTATATCTAGCAGACCATTTCTAATATCAGCATTTATAGCTGATTTTTCTAGTAGAAGACACCACAGAATATTTTATTGGTGTCCAGACATAATTAGAATCAATTTGTTGAGCAAAAATGTTAAGATCACTTGTAAAATAAGAAAAATATGGAATGCAAAGAAAATGTTAGCTTTGGATTTTACACAGTTTTCTGTTGACCAAAACACTTTTCTTCCTCGTGCCTCAGTAAATACTTAGGAAAAAATGAGATTATAGCAAATTATCAGTAAAAAAATTGCAGGATTCTAAAGTTTCTCTATAACAGTTAATTCAGACAAGGAAAGAAAGATCCTGTTAGGGTAAATCACTACCCATAGACTCAGCTATGAACTGTTAATTGTTATTACTAGTTGCATTTTATAAGACCTTGTTCATCATCTCTGCCACAAACTCACACAATTTATCAAAAACTCTCATCCCAAGCTTCATTTTGAATTTTAAATAATTCTATGGCTCTGACCTTAGTAACAGTTTTTTAGAATAATCTAAATAACGAAACAGTTGAGTGCTTTAAGTGGCTTCCATTCTTCATTCTGCCAACAAAAAGAAACTTTGAGAGATGTCTAGACGTGCACACTGTTTATCAGCTGAGCAAGGATTCCCAAGAGTGGTCAGTGCAGACTAGATTCCTGAAGTGGCAGATGATAAAGAATCACAAATCAAGCCATAAAACATTCCATGGCACTACAACATTTCACTGAGTCACAACAACTTATACTAATTGAAGAACTGACCTGATAATATTCTAGTTCAAATACTAAAACCAAAATAGAAAGCACAGTATCAGAAGTCACTGTGCTGTAATTCTCTGTTATAACCTACACAGCTATGAGATACATAAATATGATGTGCATTTCCATAGCCAAATAATTCAATTTAAATAATTTGGAAGACCAGCTGTTAGAAGTCATAGTTTATTTTCAAATATAAGTTCTGTTTTTCATATTATGCTATTTTACTAGCACCATTTTTTTTACAGACTTCCATTTTCATCCTCAGGTATCTTAAATCCTACTTGCTTCAAAAGTCTACTCAGATTTTTTTTATTTATTTTACAAATATCAGCAGGACAATCTTCCAGAAACTTCTCAGCTGACACAGATCTGCTCAAGACTCATCTACAGTAGAAAAAATAAAACCAAGTGTGAATAAAATTCAGTATTATAAAACAGAAAACATGTCCATGCATCTCATGTCAAATAATTCATAGCAGATTGCATCAGGGCCTACAGTACCTTTGTTTCAAGGACACTTAATGACTGTATTATCTGCAATGGTGCAGATTTATCAGTGATTACTTCTGTCACAGTGGTGAAAACAAGCATTGGTATAACAAGCTGGGGTGGAATACTCGCACTGACACGTCTTGTATGACCTCTGCTGCTACTGTCTCCCTGTTCTCCTTCCAGCCATGAAGCATCTGAAAAGCTCACCCATCTGAGCTGAGCTGCACCAACCTTCAGAGCCACCCACTCATCCCTGCCATCCTCTCCTGCCCATTGTTCTGCTACCCAGATGATTGTGTCATGTGGTCTCACAACCGCACGCGATCTAACTGGGAATACCCCGATTTATAACAAAATTTAGTCTTCTTACCCAACAGCACATAACCCAAACAAACAGTTCCTAAGGGCAGAAAGAAGAAATGATCACCTGTCCACACCCAGGTGCCCAGCTGCAGAGCAGACAGAAAAACTGGCCATCTTACGTGGGAGCAGACCTGCACTGACCACGTGCTGCCTGGGAATTCTGAATGGGGATCTTCCAACAGAACAAGCAGCACAGGAATTGCTCCACTCCAATTACAGCAATAAGCAGGAAGATACTAATTCTACCACAAGGGTTCCAAGGAACAAACCTCCCCAGAATCTTTCTATCGTAGTTCTTTACAACTGAACAGTGGTCATGACCTGACCAGGAAGCAAATCAAAGTCCCAGCAGCTTTTCACATAACTCAGCTGTTGAAAAGTCACTGCTTCAACATTTTGCATGTATTAATTTCAAACACAGCAAATAGACACACCCTTAATCATAAAACAAACCTCCTCTTACAGGCACGCTATCTACCAAGCTCCTTCTGAGTCAATTTCCCAAGTATGCAAACTTTGTTTTGCAAGCTGTCTCAAGGAGTGGAATTTTTGTTATACTTACAAGAGACAGCATGTAAAATCAATACAGCAAACAGCAATAAAACTTTGACACTGCAAGAGAGAGATGGGGACAAGGAGGGAAAAGTTGAAATCTTTACATTTCATAGCAAAGCAGAAGATAC
This sequence comes from Platyrinchus mystaceus, assembly GCA_035041135.1. Lineage (NCBI taxonomy): Eukaryota > Metazoa > Chordata > Aves > Passeriformes > Tyrannidae > Platyrinchus > Platyrinchus mystaceus. The sequence goes on from JAWWLV010000183.1 coordinate 23,148,288, forward strand.
TTCCTTAAAAGGTTTTAAAGAAATGGTTTTAAACTGGTCTTACATAACTTGTTGCTGCAACATCAATCTTAAAGGAACTTTCTTTTCCTTTCTCTTCTCTTTTTTAATAAAATTGCTCATAATAATACTGCAGAAGTGAGACTAAAAGTCTTAAGACTGCAAGACGTATAAGGTTGGGTGTTGTCAACTCCCTCAGTACTGCAATAGCATCAACAACAAAGGTATACTTCTTGAAATGGTTTAGTTAACCTGTCAATTAATAGTTATTTACAGTACCTTAAAAATAACTTCGCTAAAAATAAAGACTATTTTATATTCCTTCTTCCCAGTATAAAAACTGTAACTAATCAGGCCAAAATCAGAAATCTGAACTGACATAATGAAAAACTTCAAGTGGATCTGTAGTGTATAAATTGCTCTCACGTAAGTAGTATTTCTCAGCTATACACATCCTACTGGAGCTTTGCCAATTAGCACTTGTGCTATGGTTTAGTAATATACTACTGAGCAGCAGTTATACTCTGCTGGTAAAATAATGCTAACTTGAGTAATGAGCACTATTATTACCTCCTAATAGCTTTCTAAGATCTCTGTGAACAACGTATCAAAACACCTATTTTAGAGCGAATATTAACATAGAAATTAAAAGGCAAATACAAAGCCCATGTACTGACACCTAACATTCAAAAATCAATGTGTTAGTTAAAGAATTCAAAATGGCAAAAGACAGATAACAGAAGATCCTTCATAGGATGAAGACAAATGCTTTTCTCCAAAGCAATAATTAAACACTTTTAAATTAAATATTAATTTGAGTAACCAAGCAATCTGTAACAACATCAAGTAAAGATAAATGTATGGTGCTAAATTAATGTTTAATTTAAATGGATAGTTCTGAGAGACTCTGCTTCTATTTGAAATGTTGGCATATACATGTCAAGGTAAAACTAATATTAAAAGAAGACAATCTGCTAGGGAATGTATTTTTTCATTTCCTTATTTTAAAAATTTGTAAAAAAAAAATTAAGAAATACGTATCTAAAAATCACTGAAACAAAAAAAAAAATACCCAAGGACACAGCTGTTCCTGTACTTGTTTTACAGAGCCGTGATACTGCTCTTAGAGTTTAGAAAAATTTGAGTGCTATAAGAGCAATTAACTTCTTGCTGCTGCCAATAATTACGTGACTGTCACTAGCTTTGCTTTTCCCGTACAGAAGGCAGTTACAGGGTAGGAAAGCTGAAAGTACACAATGCCTATCTTTACTTGAAATGTATTTGCCGGTTATCTGTTTCAGATAAGTCTTCCATGGTTTTCAGCAGTTTTATCCACCACAGATAGCATTGCTGGCTTCAGTTCTTACCGACTGGTTTGTTTACCTTAATAAAACAAATATGCCATAAAAGTATTACAGTTGAGCAATCCTGAGCAGCATTTCAGTTCACTGTATATCAGTCACCCTTGGATAACACAAATTCAAAGCCATGATTTCCAACTCCTCCTCCATGACTTTTCATTGGTCTATATTACAAGACTTGCATAGGTAGCAGATGAAGTGTTTTCAAAAGCAATTAAATTAGTTTATTGCTGAAAAAGGACTAATCTGACCACTGTGTCATATTCTTTCCCCTTCACCTAAAGCTGTATTCTGTGGCACAAAGTCTAACTTTGATATAATATACTGTATCAGAAAACGGAACAGACTTCAAACTCTTTCAAGTTCTCTAGGAATGCGCTATATTAAAATAATAGGTTACTTAGACCTGGAATGAGATGGAGGCCAAAGCAAACTTTAACCAGGTGATTAACCTGGAGACTTTGCAGGACTTCTTGCTGGCTGCAACTCAAGCAGCAGGGGATTAATATTTAATTCATGCCCAACAGGTTACTGCCTGGACTTGTACTGCTCTGGCCTCAGCCAAGACAATCACTGCAAATACATCACACAAAGCGGCCTAATTTTAGTGAATGGTTTAGTCATTTTAAAGTGTATCTTTATAATTGCAAGAGGAAAAAAAAAAGAAAGTGTTCTAGATACAAGAATCAATCTAATTCCTTCTTCCCGATGAATCACACATCCAGTGTTACAGGCATGGGTACACTCGGCATCATTTACTGGCATCTTTATCTGAACTTTCTATATTATCTTTTTCTCCCCTAAGCTCACCCTTTTTTGAACCTGCAATTGACTATTTTCACTCTCCTTAAAAAGTCTATTGCATTGCAAGAACTTTAAATGATAAATTCCAACAGCTTCTGCTGTTTGGGGTTTTCTTGGTTTTATTTAAGGACAAAATATAACAAAATTTTACAACTATATATGAAAAATTCAGGTAAAGAATAGTACCAATTGATTTTACTTAGAACAAATATTTCACGTAGGTCCTTCCACTTGTAGTTTTCCTCAATATCAGATCACAAAGCCCAGCTAGTTCCACAAAGATATCCAAGATTTTTTTAATGAAGTATGTTCAAGATGCTATTGCTACACTCATTTCAGTCAGGATCACAGAAATAGCAATATCTATCAAACAGGTGTTTTTCTGATTGCAAATTTAAGAGGTAAAGAAAGTAAAAAAAAAAATCAAAAGGCAACAGATGCAACAACAGATACAATAATCTGACACCTTTTCAATCATTTCCTTGTTTTTCAGGACTATACATAACCTGTTGCATTCTTATTCAGGATGAGTATGATAACATTTCTATTTTTTCAATTAAAAAAGAAAAAGAAAAAATTAAGAGACAAAGCCAAAATTTATTCTTCCCCATGAACGTTATTGGGAAGTGTACACAAACTTTCCTAACCACCCACACAGTGCTATAAAAATGTCTCAAGTTCTTTAAAGCACAGAGAGTATCCAGCTGCCCTCTGCTTACACTGGGTGTTCCTTTTCATTTCCCAACAAAGTTTCAAAGCCAAACTCTTCTCCAACTTCGAGTGCTAGCAACAAACTTCTTCAAATCAGATTTTCTGAGACAATTAACTTGCATCAATTTCCAATACAATTGTACATTCTTAGCATATTTGAAAGAGAAACTACAGAACAGGATTCATATGATGGATATTTACTACACCAACAATAACATCCAATTAGCTGTTTTCCTGAACGGATTGACATGATCAACTCCTACTAGGCTACATTCACTTCAGCCAAACATACCACATTGCATTATATCTAACACTGGCTTAAACAAAAGATATTCTTTTGTGAGTTTTGAAGGAAACAAAGCTCTGTCAGTACAGCTTGATATCACAAGGTGAACACAGAACAACTGGGAGGGTCAAAATAAATCACTTTTACTTAAGAAAGTGCTTGTGATACTCTCTCATCTACTTCCTCCAAACTTGTCCATCATTTTGATGGATAACAATATGCTCAGAAATGTGGATGTTTTCTTATATTGAAATTTATCCAGAAAGGTACATAAATAGATGTTTTTACAGATACTTTGATCAGATATTCCTATTTAACAAGGTTATTAAACCTCATTATCAAGACACAAAACAAAAAAACCAACAAACTCAAAAAGCAATGACTTGTTGCCAGTCCTGAGTGGTGTACTTCTTTGACTTCCCTGCAGAATCTACCTCATGTGGAAATTATAGGCTACGGGGAATAAAAAATAAACCTAATAAATCTAATGCAGCATGTCAAGAAAAAAAGTAGGTTCAGGTCCTCATTAAAGCCCCTTAGACTGAAGAGATCACACTTAATTGAGCTGGAGACTCTTCAGGACAGTTCTCTAGGTAGAAAAACCCTCACAGATACACTTACATGGACACTCAGTTATTGTCTGTTTTGCCAGTTGTTGCAATCAGTTTTACTTCAGCCTAAGTGCAACCCACAATTTCATTTTTGTGTTGGAAAGGGAATTCTTTTTGCTCTCTTACTGTTATAAGGCTTAAAACTTGGTAACTGAGGAACTTGTTGAGCTTTTTTGATGAGGTTACAAGCAACCATTTCAATAACTTCAAATTTACTAAAGAGAACGGCTACTACATCCGGCCTTTGCATGTGTGATTTGAAACATCGTGACACTTGTTCCATTGCAATCTTTGTTCTTGGATGGTCTGAGGTCCATGTTGCTCACATGTAATAGGCAACATTCCATTTCACCTCTGCATACAGAGGCACATCCTATTTCCAGGCAGAGCTGTACAATAAGGGAATATCTTTTTCAAGAATATTGCAGGCAATAGCACTGCTAACTCCCGCAGAAGTGTGTAGCAGAAGGTGGACATTTTACATTCCAGTTAAGGAGTTAGATCAGTCCCAGTCCTTCACACTCACCTTTACTGACAATTGCTACCAGGCACATAGAAACTAGGAGCTTGTACTGTACTTGCCCAAGTGCACACACCCTTCCCCATCTGCTGGCTTGCAAAATCTCAGGGGATAGATGAAGACTGTGCTCCCCGTTGCTCATTTTGAATAAACATTTTATGGGAAAGGATACATGAATTTTTCACTTAATAAATAAATTTATATGTCAAAGATGATGATTATTTCCTATCTAAAGAACACAGTGCCTTTTCAGGCTAGGTCTGTAACAGAAGAAGCCAGCAGCTGCTGAGCTCAGATAGGAAAACTGCAACAGACAGCTTGGTAGAAAGGGTTTGACAAAGCAGGCAAATGAGTAACAAAAGTGAGGTTTGGGGAAGAGAAATCCCAATGAACGGAGGAAGAACGTAGAAAAGCAGGTACGTGGAAATTGGTCTGTCAATGGTCCCTCAGGACTGAGAGCAAAAGTACTTCAGGGTATTTATATAGCACAGGCCAAGAAACTGATTTTTGTTACAGTATTTTCCAAGAAACCGAGAAGGCGGCAAAGTGGAGGTCACAGCCGTGCCACACACAGCTAGAAAAACAGATGGGCCAAGCAGAGCCTAAGATGGAAAAGCAACTGTATCCATTGAACAGAAAAAGGTATACCCAATACTGCTAAAGTGATATTACCTGTAGGAAGTACCCACTTATATATCCTGAAGAATGTTAAAAGAAACATTGTTCAGGATATATAGAAACATTGCATAGCATATATTGTACCAACATACACTGGAAGGTCATCAGAACACTAGAGTCTTAGTTTTGGAGTATTAAAAGAATTAAAACATATCGAGATGAAGTGTTAAGTATTACTTCTTTAAAGCTAACGCTCTGTTGGTAAGGTTTCCACTTAAAAGCCCAAGAAAAACATGATTACATAAAATTAAAATGGAGTTCGATTATGTTTTCAGTTATTCGCCCCGCTCTTGTGCAACTACTTTGCAACACAACGGTTCAGAACTTCCCCGGGCTTCGAGAGAAGAGCTTTCTGAGCACGTAAGTACAAACCACGAACACCCCCGAGCCTCCCGGAGATGTGCCCTGGCAGAGCCCACCGCCGGCCCGCCCCGCCGTGCCCGAGCTCCCGGAGGGGCGTTCCCAGCGGACGGAGGTGCGGAGGGCGCACCGGCCGCAGCCCCGCACCGACCCCCGGCCCGGGCTCCTCGGGCTGCCTGTGCGGGGCTGACCCGAACCCGAAGCCGTCCCGGGGCGCTGCGTTGTTGTGCAACAGCCCCGGGCGAGCCCGGGCTGCAGCAGCGGGACCCCGCGGTAACTCACCCGAGTGCGGAGCGGGAGCGCCCGGGCCCGCGGGGGCAGCGACGCGCGGCTGCGCCCGGCCCGGGCAGCCCCTCCGGCGCCGCCCCGGCCTCTCCCTCGGGGGACGCTCTGGCCCCTCTCGCCCCCCCCGGCCCCTCCGCTCCGAGGCTGCGGCTGCGGGCGGCCCTGGCTGACCCGGGCCCGGCCCGCTCGGCCCCGCCCCTACCGTGACTCAGCACGGCCGCGGGGGCGGGGCGGCCGCACGTGCTCCGCCGGGCGCGTGACG
>JAWWLV010000183.1:23154286-23219026 GCA_035041135.1 Platyrinchus mystaceus
GGCTGGCCCGGCACCGCCCGCCGCTTCGCTCCGGCGCTGTTTGGGGACGGGGCCGCGCCGGGCCGGCGGCCGCCCCCGCGCTCCGCCCCGGCCCGGCCGCGCAGCCACTCAGCGCCCGAGGGGCCCGCGGAGGCGGCGGCTTTCCCGGCAGCGTCGGGAATTTCGTCCGCGCTCAGCCTCGCCGCCCGAGCCCCGGTGCCCCGGCCCGCGGGCAGCCCCTGCTCGGGGGGGCCCCGGTAGGTGCGGGAGCCCCATGCTCCGAGCGAGGCCGGCGAGTTCGGCGCTGGAGCAGGAGGGCGGCCGATACGGCAGGACCCAGAGGCACAGCGGAGCCCCGGGATCCGCCCCGCGTGCGCTGGGCCGGGGAACCCGAGAGAACCACCGGACCGGCCAAAACAGAAATCGGGAGGTCTGGGGCTCGGCACACACGAGTTGTTCGGAATTGGTCGCTCCGGGCGAGGTCCCGCTCAGAGCGGCAATGTCACTGGTCCTGATGACATTTTGTCAACCTTTTGGCTTTTCGAGCTATTTAATATGCAACACACACAGCACATCACATCCACCAACACGTCCTACTCCTCAGGTGTAACAGACATGTGCCACAACACGCCTAAAAGTAGGGGGGAATGCTTTAGATCGGACAGGCCAAGATCCCTACCCCAGTGTCAGTTGCCAAATAACTGGAGTGTCTTAGAGCACCTGTTGGTATTTAGTAAATGACATTATTCAGAAAGCTAGCTGGATTCCTCTTGAAAACATAAGCAGCAGTCAAATAGTTAATCAATTCAGTGCACTGAATACAGCTTTGAAAAGGGTCTGACCACTGCCATTGTGTATGTAGCCTGGCTGAGAGTATATGTCAGTATATACCTTTCAGATGATTCTTTGGTCACTTCTTGAGCCTATTTTTGAGGCTACTTTCAAAGATCTACTAGAGCCAAATAGAGTGGAATTAGGACACCTACTGGCCCTGATAGATCTACTATTCCTTTGTGCTTTGCAAGTCTCTAACACTGGTGCACTGGGCCTGCTTTGGGTATGCACAACAAGCAGTTGGTGCACCGGCAATTTAAACACAGCTGAGTGAAAATCTCATTTTCACTTTTGCCCTTCGAGGTACAAAAGTGTGACTTTATAACTTAAAAATAGCACAAGTGTATAAATTTGACAGATCTCTTATTAAATTCTTTGCACCTTCATGTTGGAGATGGATGTGTACCCGAAGATTTATATGAAACTGATATGTCCCTTGGAAGGAAAAAGACATTTAAGATTTCTTACATGCATATATGACAACTGTACTAGATTTAGTGGGAGCACTTGCCTTCCACAGAGCCACTAAACATATTACAGAGGTCTAAGCAGAAGATGTGCTGAATGAGGTAGGTATATTAAAGTAGCTGTTATGATGCTATGGCTTTGATTCCATGGAGGTAGAATGCATGGCAACAATGAATTATTTGCAATGGAGAATGAGCAGGAAAATTTAAAGTATTTTCCTGCGTATTGTTTTTGTAGTACCACTTTATTCTGTGGTCTAAAAGTGAACCCAACTGAATCCAACTGAAAGGGCTCTTGTTGGAGATTCTGGAGAAACCAAAGCCAGCTGTCACAAGTTAAAAAACCTTTTGCTGCCAACTCCTTGCAAAATATGTTTTTATTAAGTACCAGCATTTTACTTTTTCAGTATTATAAAAGAAACAGTAAGCAGGCCACATTAGCACAAAATGAATAATACACAATGTCAGTTCCTGAAAAATTGTCCTGAAGCTATAAAAGTGTCTTTTCTACGTGCTTTGCTTAATAAAAAGCAAAATAAAAGCAAGTATGAATCTTCGGTGTTAGGCTGTATCATAGTGCAGAAATAGTATGCAAAGCCAGGTAGCTTTCTTGGAGCCTGGAGTGAAGAAAAAGGGCAAGGACACTTCCTGGTCAGGCCAGATAAAAGAATATTAACTATATATTTCATTTGTGTTCCTTGCTTAATTTCTTTTTTCCTTTCCTTATCTTCACAGCTTGTGCTCAGGCAGACCAGCACTTCATTTTTAATCAGAAGGCAGTCATCCAAAAATCAGCGTAATGAAAATGCTGCATCTCATTATTCCTGCCATAGCCACTGAGGAACAAGGTGTATTGTGTTGAGAGCTTTCTGAAACAAGGTACCCGCAATACTTGTGCAACACTGTTATTTTGTTTCATTAGACAATCTGAAATACCTGAAAGCACAGGTTTGTTTGTTATTTGCCCTTTATAGATTTGTGTAGTAAAGTTTTGAAGAAAACATTTTGAAGAAAACGTTTGAAGAAAACATCTTTCTAATCCTGGAGGTTATTTGGGGTATAGTAACATCTCCATATCGTATATGGAGAGGAATATGGCCCCACAGGTAATGCTTTAGTCTCTGCTTGTAAATATGAACTTTGGACCAAGCAAGAAAAATCAAAAATGCATCTCGATTTGGTGTATTCCTGTTGGTATACATTCATTTACCTCATAAAACATACATACCTGGTCTGTATGTATTGACAGTCATTACTGCAATATTACAGCTTCTATGCAAATGAGATGGATATAATTTTCAGGAAATTCAAAGTAGATTAAATAGTATATTCAAGAACAATCCATGGTGGTACTTTACCAAGAGTATAGAGAACTTTTTATTCTTGCTTTAGACTTTTGGTCAATTATAATATTTAGAAAAAAATTATTTTATTATCAGAATTTATTCTGACATATTTTCATGTTCTTTTTAAAGCAATGTATGTTCTTAGCATTTTATTTTATATTGGGATAATTATGAAACTTCATAGTGCCACCTACTGCTGAAAATAAACTTTTTAAAACCTTGCTAGTTTGGGTACCTTCAAATAAAAGGGCAATGGAAAAAAATATCTGTTGGAATAACAACTTTCCAACTTCTGAAAAACGTCAGTAACAAGTCCTGACTTGCCAAGTCAATTTCAATCACTGAATTTCTGAACTTTCAACCAGTGACTCTAATGAGAAGTGACTCTGAGGATCTGGGATTTTGACTAAAGTTTCTTTGATGTTACATTTTTGATAAGGAATTTAATTTTAAAATTTATCCCTGCGATGTCACTAGAAAAACACTGCTGAAAAGAATTAGTGAAACAAAATTTATTTTTCACTCAGTGGTAAGGCGACATCCTCTGTTTTACAGAGAGCTCTGCAGGAGGTATAGACCAAGCACCCCAGAATCCGCATCATGTGTGACACAAGTTCTGTTCCCTTCTTAGATCTCAAACTCATAAGATAGACCATAGATACTTGTTTAGTTGTTGGCATAAGGTGGTATGTTCTCATCCATGATGGCTGGAATTCATCTCCTCTAACTCTTACCATCTAAAAGTTAGATGAGGTTAACATACAGTCTAAAGTACTGGTTCTTTCTTCTCTTCATGGAGAAAATCCTGTCTCTAGTACTAGAGTACTTGTAACCATATACCCACAACCTTTCCCCACATCCCAGATGTTAAGTATGGGTTATGATCTCATTCCCAGGACCCATGGAAATACAAGAAGTGGTAAGACTTTGTACACGAGTATGAACAAGTAGAATATAGACCCTTAATCTTCCTGAGGAAAGTTCAACTTTAAATTTGACTCAGAGGAATCAGGAATGGCTTATCTTCTGCTGCTACTTGTCTCATCCTGTAGAATAAACTGACATTGATGTGCTTTGAATGCATGATTGTCAGAGTTTCTGTCTTGTTCTGGCTCAAAATTAATTTCCTTTCAAGTTGAAAAATTCTTGAGAACAATGCATTAAGACAGATAAAAGATAACACAGGGATGTTTTAGCTATTGCTGAGCAGTGCTTGCACAGTGTCATGGCCTTTTCTGTTTCTCAGGCTGCCCTGACAGGGAGCTGGCTGGGAGTGCACAAGGACTTGGGAGGGGACACACCTGGACAGTTGATCCCAACTGACCACAGGGATATTCCAGACCGTACGATGTTGTGCTCAGCATATAGAGCTGGGAGAAGAAGGAAGGAAGGGAGGACATTTGGAGTGATGGTATTTCTCTTCCCAAGTCACCATTACATATAATGAAACACAGCCTTCCTGGAGATGGCTGAATAGCTGCCTGCCGATGGGCAGCAGTGAATGAATTCTTTGTTCTGCTTTGTGTGCACAGCTTTTGCTTTCCCTACTAAAACGTCCTTATCTCAATCCACAAATTTTCTCTTTTACCCTTCTAATTATCTCTCCCATCCCAGTGGGGGTAAGTGGACATGTGGCTGTGTGGGGCTGAGCTGCCTACCAGGGTTAAACCGTGACAGTCCTTTTTGGTGCCCAACTTGGAGCTTAAAGGGTTTGAGGTAACAACAGGTTTGGTTAGAGTTTTCTAGACTGAAATTATATCTATTAGTGCTATTTAGCTATTAATTTGCAGGATGCTGTGCTTACCACAGGGCTTGCCCTGCTGTGCATTAATCTAGTGCTTGTTAGTGCCTTTTTTTTTTTGCTCTTGCTGTTTGCTGTAGGGCTTATCACCTTACCCAGCTCTGCCTGGGAGCATTTTGATAACAGCCGTGGCGATGCGTTCGGGCTGGTTCATGGCCTCAGCATCACTGCTGTTTCTGTGCTGCTGGGCTGGACAGGCTGCAGCTCCAGTGTCAGTTTGAATTGAAGGGATTTTACCTGTGGATAAGTGCAGGAGCAGGACAACCTGAAGTATGCATGGCTGTGGGTGAGACCATGTTAGAGCAGATGTGTCTGTGGCCGTGGATATGTCTATACCACAGCAGGGTGTACCCTGAGGTGATTGTGGCCTGGGGATAAGGACACACTGGAGAAGAAACACCTCAAAGCATCTGGGGCCATGGATAAGTCCACAACACAGGTGGTACACCCCTGAAGAGACTGTGGCCCATGAGTAAGCCCACACTGGAGCAGATCCACCCCTAAGGGACTGGTGTCTGTGGATAAGTCCACACTGGAGCAGAGGCAAGGGTAGGAGTATACTGAAGTATGGTGCATGTGCAGCAGTGACCCAACTTGAGCTGGCTTCGGTGCCCAGTAACTCCACACAACACACCACCTCTCCTGTCCTCAGTGACCACCAGAACAGCTGGAGTCCAATGTCTTGGACTAATGAACTCAATGGGCATTTCATGAACATTTTATGGACATTTTACAGGGGTGGTCCATAGACTGAGGAAATAATATCTGTGTCTACATCAGAGGATGAGAAAAGGGAAGGTGCTTAATGAGGATCTGTTGGATAGAGTGGGATCTGAACATGATGTAAATAGTATGGAATAAGGTGTGGAGATTGTACTGGCTTTTGGCTGGGATAGTAGCTTGTAGGGTGCTGTGCTTTGGATTTGTGATGAAAACAGTGTTGATAAAACACTAATGTTTGTGCTTCTCATGAAATAACAGGGAATGCTTGCATAGTGACAGAGGAGGAAGGATAAGCACTCACCCTTGGATAGATATTTTGCTCATATGTGCATGAGTTACAAGTTAATGAATTGCAAGTAATGAATTAGAGAACTTGTGGGTTAGAAACCTCATGACTGAAGTGATGAATTAGTGAATTCATGTACTAAACTAGCCTAAACTAGTACAAAGGGGACTGAGCCCTTCTTCATCGTGTTTGCTCTCTTTTCTAATGAGCTTATAAAATAAAGTTTAATTTGCAAAGTACACTGTCCTGTGACTTTGAGAGATTCAAACAGACCATGACAGAGTGAGTAGTCTGTGGCCCTTCTCTCTATTACCTGTCTAAATATTTAAAACCAAAAGCAAGTGGGCAGTGACTAGGGACATTCTTCTGTAAGGAGTAGGGGAAGTTCTTCACAACACTTTAGTTCTGTGTTGCTTGTCTACCCTACATTCTTGTTTTCCTTTAAGGGCCTTGCCAAAGACCTCTAGTGTCTACTCCTTTTTTGAGGGCAGTTATAATCCACCCAGTCCTTCCCTCTTGATTCACTCCCTATGGGCTATGGACTTCTAGTGTTAATGTGTGTCAGCCTAAATAATTAAAAGCAATGCACACTGTATCCCAGAAAACTAGAAAGGTTGAAAATGTGGTTCTTCCATCACAGAGAAAGACACAAACTCAAATCACAGTCATCAAGAAAACGAATAAGCTCTTTGGTGATACCATGTGCAACAAAATAGCATCATAAAAATGAAATTATTTAAAGTAGCATTCAAATCACACAGTCATCATTGATTTAGTTTCCAATTATACAGAGGTAATTGTATTAACAAACTGCCTTATTCAGTTTGGTGGGAAAACAATTGAAAGTTTGAATGTCCTGGCATCTGCAGATAATAAATGATACGATACTAGAATCCTAAATCTTGATTTACCCAGGGCATACTACAATATCTGTATATCTGATGGAAGATACTTCTAGGACCTCTAGAGCCAAGACAATTCTGAAATAAGTCTAGAATAGAGTAACTAGAATTAAATCTTAAAATAAGTTAAAACAGATGAAAAAGCTTGTTCCCGAATTAATGACCCTGTATATACAACTATTTAAATTACAAGTTAAATTATGTGAATAGAAATGTTTGCAGCCTGCATTACTTTGGATATATTGGGAAGAGTTTTAAAAGACTTAGTTTTGTGATTCTGCTCAAGCCAGACTAACTATAAATAAACATACTACAAAGAATCTAAAGTGCATCATGTGCTTTAGAATCACAGAATCAACCAGGCTGGAAAAGACCTCTGAGATCATCGAGTCTAACCTTTGACCCAACACCACCTTGTTTACTAGACCATGGCACTAAGCGCCACATCCAGTCTCTTAAACACCTCCAGAAATGGTGACTCCACCACCTCCCTGGGCAGTCCATTCCAATGCCCAATCAAAGAACTTCTTCCTAATGTCTAACCTAAACCTCCCCTGGCAGAACACCATGTTTGACATGCTGTTGAACTCCCCACCATCCTCTAAGTGTTGGAATACAGTTAAGCCATAGGTGAGCTGACACAGCTCCTGCCTGTCTTTGCCTTTAAATTCTTGAGCATTTGCAGGAGCTCTGACTGCCTAGACGTTTCTCAAATGCACACTGTAATTGTTCATGGATTTTTTTTGTTGCCCCCTCCATACCCAAAAAAACCCAGAAAGTGTGAAAGCGAGAATAATACTGAGGTCTCTTTGACTTCCATTTTCTGATGCAAGATAACACAAGCATTAGGTAGAATATCTGTCCTATCAAGGTATTTTAGCAGTATCTATACAATTAGAACTCATAGCTGAAACTGTGTTTAAGAGATTCATAATCTCTTCTAGAAAATACCTTCCTTATCTTCTAACTCCTCATTCTTTATGTCCTCTACTGTAACAAAAGTGTTTGCTAAACAGGGGAGATCCCAAGTTATTTACTATTCTGATTTTCAGAGAGAATGGGACAAGATGGCTGCTTTACTGCCCCTTATTTTTTTTTGCCTTCTTTCTTTTTTGACACTTTCATCCTGGTAGTCCCATGACATGAGAATATAATATGTTGTTTACTCCTTTAGCCTCTTGTCATGCCCCATATATTTTGCTAATGCAGCAGGCAGTTCTTCCTTACCATGTTTAAAATCCAAGCAACCTGCTGTGTCTATTGACACATTTCTGTGAGAGTTCATACATGTGGGATGCTCTGTGTTTCCTCCACAGGGCTGTGATGCAGGCAGCCTGTTAGCTCTGTCCTGATCTGGCTGGGGGGTGCTAACTTCAGGGGTGCTCAGGGTTGTGAGGATGGGATCAGGCAGGAGGGCAGACATCCGTGGTGTGTCAGAATGCTTGTGCAGCCTCACTGCTGGCCAGGCAGCAGAGCCAACACCTTGGCCAAGTTAACAGCCTGGCTTCCAGTGTCAACGTGTCCTCTATGCCTCAGTATGAAGGCAAGAGTCAGCAATGCAGAAACCCTGAAGTCCTAATGTTTCTGTTGGTATTTTGCTTGAGGTTTTTTTCTTTTTTTTTTTCCCTCTATCTTGCATCTCTTTCTCCTCTTCTAAATACGTCATTATGTACATGGTGTTGCCACCCATTAGCCTCATTCCTCGTCTTATCCCCGCTGGTGTGTGATAGTGAGAGGGTAACATATAGGCCTAGGGAACAATGACTGTATTTGAATAGGAAGCAATATCAAACAGTCACTGTGATCCTTAGCACTGCTCTGGACCATGTGCTTAGTTTTTATCTAATTATGTGGTAGAAAAAAACCTCTGGGAGTGAGTTTCTAAGAAAACAAAACCTAAGCTGGATTCTCAGAATATAAATGCAACTCTCATTTTCATGCACTCTTTTGGGACCTGCTCAGCAACAGCAGCAGCTAACAAAGCAGTGTTGGTATCTCTGGCAGCCCATGACCTGATAATCCTTTTTTTCTACTTTGTATTTTTAAGTACCTTGTTCCAGAGAAGTCATCCATTACGGGTTCCCCTTATTCACCCTTAACGTTTAAATCTGGCCTCCAGTCACTGATTGTTTTTCTGTCTTTTTTTCAGAACTCTTTCTCATTTATCTTTTGGGTTTTTTGACAGTGTTGTGGATAGAACTGAATATTTTAGGCCAAAATGAAAAAGAAAATTACTTAACCTGATGCTGTTATAGCTTATGTGGAGTCCAAAATGACATTGCTCTTTTGCTTTGCCATATCCTGTGCAAACTCACATCTAGTTGCCAGGCAAGGAGAAGGACAGTCCCATCACTCTCTTATCCAGTTCATACTTTTTAGGCTATTTCTTCCACTGAAGTATTATTTGGATTATTTGTTCACTATTTATCAATTTGCCTTATTCTAGATCAAAACCATTACTTTTGAGTGCAACATTTCTTTACACCCCATCTACAATTCTTTTTTCATTGGTATTTGCAGCTTTTTGAGATGTACAATTGTATATGTCAGCAGCATTTTGAAGTTTACTTTATTATCCTGATGAAAATAATTTAAAAAAAATCAGCCCCCACACCCACATCTATCACACCCCAAACATCTCCTCACAGTTCAATATATCTTTGCAACATTGAATTGAGGTGCCTGGTATATACCAGGGTTTCCAGCACACTGTAAACAGTGTTTGAAAGGGAGAAACCTATAGGGGAGCTGGAGCAGCAGTTTGGTGGCTGGCAGAACGAGGCAGCTGGGCTGGAGCAGCCTGAGAGAGCTTCCCAGGGAAATGGCTTGCTGTTGGCAGGCTCAGTAGTAGCAGCAGCAGGACATAAGGAAGCAGGAGACACAACAGAACTGTATTTGTGACTGGCAGAAGACTGGTCCAAATGGTCCCAACACGACCCACCCCAACCAATCCCAATCCTCATTTGGGATTCAGCTGTAGGGCTGATAACATTGCCACTGTTAAGCAGTAATTGTGCTTAAGGGAGTTGCTCTCTTTGTTCCTAGAAAGCCATAAAACAATGGCATTACATCTGCAGACCGTGTTACACGAGAGCAGCCTGGTAACCAGAGCCTGCAGAGCATCCTGCCTCCAACACCTACAGCACTGGGCATGGAGCTGGGCAGTCACTGCCTGCTGTCAGGGAATGGATGTCCACAGCAACTCACAGCTTTCCCAGCAAAGACAGCTTGAATTATTTTTTCAAGTTAAATCTTTACAAAATATGACTTGAAACCTTTAAAAAAATATACTGCATCTGCTGTCTTCTCTTCAGCCGTTCCTTTTATAAATCTGTCGGAACAAATCACTCAAGTTTACACAGTAAGATTTTTTTAATTAGACCTTAGTGTTTGTTGATTGTAGCCCTAGAACATTCCAAATGTTGAGCAATCACTGTGCAATGTTTCTAGTACTACTCACTAGGAACAGAAATTACGCTTAAGAGAGACTGAGGCCAAGAACCACTCCTTTTTCTTGTGAAAATTTGGTTAATAGATGTTTCTCAGTTTCCCACATTTATTGTGATGATAACTTCTGTTGTAATTGGAGTAAGTGTATCACACGTGCTCTAGAAACTATAGCAGAATGTAGCTGCTATACCAGTGCAGTAAACATAAATGGTTGCCTGTATTCCTTTGCAGTTTCTTAATCAATTGATTAAGAATCTGATTTTCAATCAAGTTCTCTGTTTGGAAGGTCACAAAAGATTTTTTTCCTAGCATGCAGGGTGTGTTACATTAGCTCACAGACTGTTTGCAAGTGCAATAAAAGCTGGAGGTGTGTTGTTTGATGGAAACAAGTCCACTGAATGTGTATGTTTTGCTTAGGTGAGTTGATAACTCCAGTAGGCCTGGAGTAGCTCCCATGCTATAATTTGTGATGTTCAGGACCTCTGCAAGTCTTAATAGGTTATTATGCAAACCTAACAAAAATCAGAACTTTTCAGAACAAGATTTTTGCTGCAGTTCATATGAGCAATTTTTTCTCTGCTAATACAGACAGTTACTTGGCTGTATTAGTTGGCTAGCTTTGACAAACACAATTCCTGGGACTCTGCCTGACTTCCTTTCAAAATTTGAAGCTGTTTTTAAGGAGTCTCGGCGAGAAAGCACAGCACAGTGAATTTCACTATCTCTGGCTGGCTTGTAACAGAAAGCCCTGTAGTTACCCCCAGGCATGAACTTGATTACATTAATAGTAAAAAATACAAAATAAATCACATGCTTTAATTCTAAATTACATTGTTGGATGTAATAAGAACTTCCCTACCAGATAAAATCTAAATTAGTTGTCTGCCAATAGTAATTCCCAGATGTCTCTGAAAAAATTGCACTATTCTTCAACCTCCTTTCACCCTCTGCAACTATAATGGATAATTATGTAACAGCCTGACTGTAGGGGAAGTTATTTTCTAACCTCAGGCTGGTGGTTGATTTATGCCTTGAACTGTGAACATTTATATCCATTATGAATTTTTATCGGGTCCAATCTAATTCTCTGCACAAATGTATGAATATGTATGTATAACCTTTTCCTGGATCCTGCTAAAGCACTTGGCTTCAAAGATACCATTTGCCAGCATGTTTCAGAGGAATACTACTTTTGCCAGTTTTAAATTTCGCTTTCATTATTACCATCAGTGTTTGCTTGGGGCATGTATCAGTGGTAGTGATAACAACCAATATCCTTTTCCCCAGGAACTCCCTGCTCTGAACAGCTCTGAAGCTCCAGCTGGACCCTGTGTGCCTCTGCTGGACCACAAGGTAGCAATCTCCAGTCTGCTGACATTTCCTGCTCCATCCCCCAATAGTCCAGACCTCACCTTTTACATTATGGGTTGTCGACAGGCAGAGGGATGATGCTTGCAGCAAATGAAAAGGTTAAAGTGTCTCTAGGACTACTATCATTCTGCTGCACCGTGACTTTCTGAATTTGCAAGGGTCATTACAATTTAATGTCAAGAGAAGAGTTTATTTTGGGGAGAAGAAGTTGTTTTGGACTATGGGAAAGAAATTAATTTTGATTTGTGTGGGGTCAGGTCAAAGAGGTGCTTTTGTGAAACACTGGGGAGGGAGGACTTAATCTTGGGATAGGCTGTTACAACTACATTCTATTGCAAAAAAAGGGTTGATTATCTTTGATTTGAGGGAAATTGGTTATATGTGGTAAAAGACAATTGGATTAGGAATGATTCTGGATAGAAAAGTAAAAACTATTTTACCCAAAGAAGGGATTTCACTGAATGTCTATATGAGCTGACAAATAGCTGGGTTCTGATTAGAGGCAAAAGAAGATAGAACAGACTGTAGGGAAGACCACGAAAAGAAAAGAAAAAGTCTTCCTTTCTCATCTCAAACCTGGACATTACTAGTGGTATCTTCATTTACAGAAATTTGAAATGCAGGTAATTTCCAGGATTGCCAGGGGGAAGAGGAAACCTTGCAAGTCAAATATTGAAAAAGCACCTGTAAAGAAAAGCAGGCGATGAGACAAACTTCGATAGTCCATGTATGAAAAACCTTGAGTTTGTGAATTCCCATAACACACTCTCAGTGAGGAACTATTACACTGCTGGAAAAGTTCTTTTTTGATGAATAGGGATATATGCAAAGCCAAAAGAGATCTGTGGGGTGGTTACAACAGACAGTTGGCAGTAATTTCAGAGAACTTTGGTGATCATAGTCACTATAGGGCATCTGTGGATTGAGCCACACAGCTTCAAGTGTGCTGTAAATTCTTTAGTTTGGGAGTGAGTTCTGAGACATGGTCTCTTGTTGGTTCACTTAATTATATAATGAACAGGTCTGAAGCTTTTATTTGGATTAAAATTTCCCTAGAACTCAAGGTAATTTAGATTTGAGGTCTTGGCTCTGGTCTCTTCACATCTTGTACTCAATATAAATTACTGTCCTAGAACCATGACATGTTCAATTTATCCTCCATTTTAGATGGTTGAAAAGTGCATGCATAATTCTGTGCATGCCACACTTCCTATAATCTACTGTGACAAATAGACCAAATGACTGAAACTGCTAGGTAATACACTTTATTTTAGTCACAAACCCACACCCAGCCTTAGTTTAAATATCAGGCATTTGAATTATTTGACTTGAATCAATGCCAAATTCAATCTTATGCAAACTCAGAAAGAGAGAGGGAAAAGAAGTCTTGGTATTAACCCAGTGATTTATGCATGGGAACATAATGCAATAAGAAGCAGCAATTGATCCAATTGTAATGACAGGAGTGGACCACCATGAAAAATTTGACAACTTTTCATTGGAGCTACTGTGACTGAGGGATTGGGAACAGGGGGATGTTTTTTTCACACAGATAATGACTACAAGAAAAGTAGACTCGGAGACCAGGATTCCCAGAATTCCTCCTTCTATCAGAAACACTGCTCAAGGTCTGTATGCCATGCTCCACTGACACTGCCATGAGGATCTCCATTGCACAGTATAACAGAGGATGATAAATATTCCCTTTCTGGAGATAAAAATAGAAAATACTTATTATCACACCTGTCTGAGAAAAATATATATATTTTCATGATCTAATTCCAAATACTATGTCAAATCAGGAGCTGTATCCAGAAATGATGAACCCTGACACTGAGTTTTGATCTCCTGCATCAGTCTGACTTGCCCATTAGTGCCATAAGCTTAGGTACAAGGAGGCAATGTCACCTGAACATTCCCCAGGGAGAAAGCAGGACTGCCTAGAATTCTGTCAGCATTAGGCACCCCACAGGGATAATGACTTCTAGGATTATTTTATACTCTGAAATATTACTATTTTTCCTAGGGCTATTTTTACTATATATCAAGGCCATGTTTGCATAACCAATAGCAGAAAGACAAGACAACTTTTCAGCTACACTTACTATTCCAATATTCAACTTAACCCAACAAAAGAAACTGAAGTTTTCTTTGCCCACTGGTGCCCAGGGAGGCTCTGAATGAACTTTCTCAGAAGTTACACACAGAGAGGTCCAACTCCTTGTAGCTCTTTAAGCAATTTTCTCCTCAGCCACAGACCTGTCCTCTAATTTGATGCCTCTCGGTGGACACTTTTTTTTCTGAATCGTCATGCCAAACAGTTTTTTGCTTTGTTAGTTTTTTCCCAGAAAGGCACCTGTTCTATTTTAGATACTGTTCAGCCTGTTCCACGTCAGTGGTCTGCACTACCCCTCTGAGAGCCCTGAGCTTTTCACATATTTCAGGCTGCCAGCTCTCTTATGTGCTTTTCCCCAGCAGCCAATTTTGCTCGGAAGCTCTTACAACTGAGCCAACTTCCATTCCTTCATAAAGGGATATCCTCTTGTTATTGCAATTGAGGAGTTCCATAAGAGGCTTTTAATGTCTCCAGAGTGTTGTTGTGTGCAATAAAATCTTGAATTAAGCTTTACCTAACACTTGTTCATGCAATACTCA
Organism: Platyrinchus mystaceus; assembly: GCA_035041135.1. Lineage (NCBI taxonomy): Eukaryota > Metazoa > Chordata > Aves > Passeriformes > Tyrannidae > Platyrinchus > Platyrinchus mystaceus. The sequence continues at coordinate 23,168,101 of JAWWLV010000183.1, forward strand.
TTTATTGGAGAATTGCATTTGTTTCTGCTGTTGAAAAATGCTTTTAGGTTTATTTCTAATAGCAAAATTACATGACCAGATTAATATAGGCCTGAATAAAATGTTATGTGCTCAGTTTGAATAGCAAAAGCATGTCCAAGCCTGAATCACTAGAATGTACACTGCCATCTTGTGTTCTGAAGTTCTAGATGATATAAAAATGTGCACTCTACATATAGCTTTTCACAAAATAGGAGTTGGCTATATGAGTGGAATCTGCAAGGTTATCAAAAGATATTTACTGTCATTTTCTTTTCTTTCTTACAAAATTTAAAATAGTCCTTAAAATAGCAAGTTTGACTGGTAACTCTGAATTCATCTGTACTAAGAATCTACTCCTTTTAGTTAGTGATTTGTGGGTAACCCAGTTAAGAATAATAAAAAAAAAAGACTACAGAGAAAATTCTGCTACAGACAAGCCATTATCTTTTTTTTTTTTCCAGTAATAAGGTCCAATATGGACTCCAAGGTATAGCTCCATTGCAAGGCAGCCTCTTAGCTGGCGTGGAGTTGCCAGAGGAGTTGTATGCCAAATGCTTCTCCTCTGCAAAAAGGGAGTATGATAGAAAAGGGTGAGGACTTGTTTTTTAAGCTGGAATCTCTCCCTTTGGAGCAACTATAGACTGAGCATAACTAGATCATTGCTGAAGCGGTTCCAGCATGTACCAGAGGATTGGTCACTTGGTTGCAAGACGACCTAAAGTGATATTTACTTGCAAAATGAAGAAAGTGAATCTAACATCCCTGGTCCACAGTGTTTATTCAAAATTGGATTAAAAAAACCCCAAACAATGACTGATCTTGGTGGATGAAATAAGTACTGCATGCTCTTCCTCTAAAAATGATCATTCCTTCTTAACATGGTAATCAAAGAAGTATTTTTGTACCTGCATACTCCCAACTGCTTTCACTGTATAACAGTATTTAACTCTGCCTTTTTATTATGTTTTATTCATTTCATCTTCTTTCTTTGATTGTTTAATATTGCAAATGTGTAGGAGCACTCTCAAACAGAGTTAGGAACAATGGCTCTATAAAACCCCAAAAGATTTATTCCATGCAGCTGTTGTTGCCTGAAACAAGCATAAGCAAAATAGAGAAAAGGATGCCAAAAATCAAATAATAAGCATAGAGACACCTGAGGCAGGGCAGGAAATAGTAAAAGCATATCAAGGTAACAGATGCCAAGGTAGAATGGTAGAGATCATTAGCAGGGTAGAGAAGCACACCAGGCCTTACTCTTGCAGAAGTTTCCCTCAGGTTAGTTGCTTTCCATGCCAGAAACTTTTCTTTCCACCTGTTTGGCATTTGTTAGCCCACTTGTACATACTTTTGTACGTGAACTTATAGTATTATTTGCCATCTCTGAAAGGCAAACACTTGTGGCATCCATTATTGTCTGGTGCAGGCAGGCCTTCTGTCTCCCAAGGTTATTTTTTAATGCCTTACCTGCATAATATACCATGACACAGAGTTTAAGCAACCTCTCTTTCTTGTGAATTGAGCAGTTAGAATGATTTGAAAGGGCTTTTGTTTCTGTAACAATACTTGTATAATACTTTACTGCTTTTTAAACTTGTCTTCAAAAAGTAACGTGTGTATTGTGGTCTGGTTGCATAACCTCCTGTTCAGTAAGAGGAGAACATTAAAACTGTTTGCACAACACATTGCAGTCAATGTTTAAGTAATGCGAAAAGCTTACTTAAAAAGGCTTCGTCATTTCAAAATCTGGAACGCTTTGCTAAGATTGTTAATGCTATTTTATTTACTTTATCTGCCCCTAAGATTCATGTCAGTTTTTTTAGTTTTCTAGTAGAGAGTGATACTTTCTTAATTTATATTCTTTGCTGTGTTATTATGCAAGAGAGTTTCAGACTGAAAAAGCTAACTGGCTACATATGAGGAATAATAAAACAGTAACTCAAATCATGATAGAAGTTATGCAAAATAAAGCAGGAAACTGTTTTCTGTAATCTCTGTTTTACTGTAACCTCTGAGGGGGTGTACATGTACCTCTCTGGTGATTGAATAACACTGGCTGTAATAGTTACAACAAAAGCAGAAGAGGAAAAACTACTGCAAACAGAGCAGGTCTGGGGCGAGAACTGATGTCTTTTGTGTCCTCAGTTCCTGGAGATGTCAGCTGACAAAGCCTGTGACTGGTCAGTCTAAGCCTCTCAACCACCCCATGCTCCAGCTTTTGAACATCTGCCAACAGTTGCCATACTGTGTTAGACTGCATAATGTCCAAGCAATGGATGAAAGTTTGCTGGTTCCATCCCCAGTTTGTTTTCCATTAGCTAGTTCATTTGTCATTGCGGGACCTTTACTGATGCTAGAAGATGCCTGTCCATCAGCCTGCCCATGCTGGTAACTACCTACCATCTGCAAGTTAATGGTGGGAGACAAACCACTAGGAATAATTCTAAGCATGTGAATTGAACCTATCCCCTCTGGATGAGTTACAGTACGTTACAGCAGCACCACATCTGAGTTGCTGGGTTAATCCTGAATGTGAACTTCAGAGAAAGTACTAGCTCAAGTTTTGACTTTCACATTCCCATCTAGGGGTGCCCTCTGACCACCTAAAGTCACAGGCATTAGGCAAAATTGCAACCACTGGGCACAGCTGGGTCCAGCTAAACCAGCAGTGCCCTTGGGAACATCAAAGAACTTTCAGAGAAAGGAGAGCATCAGGGAATGGCAGACAGAGTTCCACTGAACAAAACTTCAGAGCATTTATGTAATTAGGCTCAATATTTCTAAGCTTTTCCAGGGATACAAAGCCTATCATTTTTGTTATTGCAGCCTTTGGCACTCCTGGTAGAAGTAAACTACCCTATATCCCTGGAGCACAGGCTAAACTTCCCAGAGGCCTTACATGTATTTTACTACTCAAGGATACTTGTCTGAAGAAAAAGAAGATCCACAACAGAGCACGAAATAACAGGCCTTGAATTTAAAGTTTCATAGGTTTTTGTTTTGTGTTTTAAGCAAGCTGCCTTTCCTTTCAAGTGTCCATCTGCAGGGTTATAAATGATAGTGAGAAAGCCTCTGCTTAGGTTTATTTTGTGTTAGCAAGAACAGTTGGCCATCTGCTGGGTAAAAGGAAGGCTGTGCTTTGGTGCATTTGGAAGCAAAGGTCACAAACAGCACATCCCAGTCCTTTGCCAATGACATGTTTAGGCTGTGTCAGATTGGGAAGTGCCTTTTTCATCCACCCAGCTTAGCTTACCAACTCTCCTTAGATCAGAACTCAGTACTGTGCAATTTCAAATGGCTTTCACATAGAGATGCTGTCTATGTAAGATTTTTGCTGTCCCCAGATGACGTAGGTCAAATGGGATGATGTCACCAGGTTTCAGGGTACAGCTTCAGCCTCTGTGTTCCAGGACACGAGGCAGGGATGTCTGCTCTAGGTGGGGACTGTAGGACCCGCCACTGACCCTGTCTGGCATGTGCTGGGACTACCTGCAGGGATTTGCAGGGCTGAGGACACTGCAACAAGACTTGCTACAGAGGCACTGAATCAAATCAGCTCATCACAGGTAAGCACTCCAGAAGTCTGAGAGATGCTTGAGCAGCTGGGCTGCTGCCTCTGGATTCTTGCTCCATTACTTAGTACATTTTGAAGAGTCCTGGGACCATGTACAGGGTAAGGTGGAGTGAGATATGAAGGGCTGACAGGGCAAAAAAGTAGAAAACTGGAAATCTTTTCTTTTAAATCCAGTCAAAACATAACTGACTAAAATCTCAAGTAAGATTGACAAGGCAAAAGGATCAAGTGTGACTGATTTAACACAGCCAACAGTGCCATACAAGTCAAGTAAGAGCTATGGAAGGCAGGAACACTTGGCAATTCTGGGACACATGGTATCACCAGGAAAATTAATATGAGGCAAATAATTTTCCCTTTTTAATTTTTAATGTTTTTTTAGAAACTGCTTAGAAGCTGCAATGAAGTATATTTAGACATTATAACAAAAATGTTTAGAAAATACTCTGCTGATATATAAATACACACTTCAGTTGACTACAAAATAATTGCTAAAAAGCTTTCTGTAAAAGCCACTAAAGATCCAAACCCAGTGCTTTCTGCTCTGAGAGTTGGAGAGTTTGAATGATGTACTGAGCAGTAAACGATGAGTTTAAACAACTTACTGGAGGAATAAGAGAAATGATCTCCAGCCATTTAAGGAAAAATTCAAACACAGGAGAAAACCTCAAATGATGGACTCAAGAACAGGCATTTTAGCTCTGTCTTTCTTACTTTCCTGTGTACCAGAGCCTCACCCTCTCCATTCCAGCTGAAAGTTGGTATTTTAATGGGAGTAAGGCAGTTTTAATGCCCTTAGCTGGAGCTGCCTTGTACCAAAATGTCCAAGGTAAGTACTACCGTTGTCACAGCAAGACAATTGTCCTGACAATCCCTCTGCTGAATTTATTATCATGGTTCTTTTCTTCCTTCAGTCACAAGGCTGTACTATTTTCCTTAACTGCCCTCTTAAAACTAATGCATACACTGGCCAGGAGGGAGTGCCCTAGCAGGGGAGCCAACACTATTATCCCAGAGTCCTGATGTTTCAGCAAGCTTGGGAATGATTGCCCTGAGGTTTCTCACCAAGCTGCTTTCAGCTCACAAGAGCATGAGGAATCACTCAGTACCTCTTTTTATGCCTAGTCATTAGGTATATTTACAGTAGTACTTTCTCCAACAAAGTCTGGCACTGCTTTCTTTGCCCCCACTTTCTGTTTTACAACTGTTCCTTTGCCTCTAAACCTCCAGTGCTGCAGTGCTGAGGAGCCATGAACACAAGGACAGCTTGTTTTTTCACTTCTCAACACACAAAGAATGTTGTGTTAAAGAGAAAATAAATTCTGTTTTTCTCTCATTTGAAAATGCCTACCTTCCTCAGCGACATCATTGCATGTAATGGAGCAGTAAGCTGGTCCCCTATCAAACAAAGCAAGCAGCAGAGATTAATTATCTCACAAATATTTTGGAGAATCAAGCAGTTCACCCATTTGTGCTGCTCCATTTCCCGTGTTTTCAGCTGAAAGAGCAGGCTGCTGTCTAAATTGATGGCATCCTTTTCAGCTGAGACCAGCTTAATCTATTTTGTGTTCTTCAAAATAGGAGCTGCCTTTGTTGTCCCTTTTATGTGCCACATTTCTCTATTGAAACAAAGCACTGGTGAACAGCATTGGCCTGACAGTGCCCGAGACTGGAGTCCTCAGGTCTGGCAAGGCAGCAGCAGTAGGAGCATTTAAGGTGTCCTGTTGGTGCAAATTCCATAGGATAAACTGACACCAGTCTTTAGTTGTATATACTTAACCGAACTTGTACAAGGAGAAAATCAAATACGCAGATGAATTCAAATCACATCATCATCAGGAAGGAAACAACATTTTAAAAAGTCAAATTCAACAAATAACCAGTATTTCTGAAAATGAAAAGGAGAAAGACTGCCAGGCTGCCTGCTAGTGACTCCCGCTATTCAGTCTGCTCTAGCAGTGCTTGCTTACTTGTAGGCAAGGTTGCTTTTTAGTGGTTCCTACCCATGGCTGTCCACTTTACCCTTCTCTGTGAGGGTCTTTCTCTCCTCACAAAGACAGTTTAGCTGCCTGTGGAGCAGCTGCTGAACTGCTCCAGTTTACAGCCTTGCATATTCAGATAAATTGACACTCATTTCTCTTAATATACTGTGCTGTAATTTGAAAAATACTGAAAATTAACCCTTTTTACCAGCATTTCTGGCGCTAAAACTGTATTTTAAAAACTGCAACAGATTTGCATCTGAGCAGAAATATTGCTTTTACTCATACAAATATTCTGTTCAGCCACCTCTGACTGCCTCAGCCTAAATAAGAGTTGAATCAACATTTGTTTTGTTTCACATAATGACAGAATTAGCTACATTTGTTCAAACTTCCTTGATTTACCACCTGATCTCATTATTCAGACTTCAATATGTCTCCTCCTTCTGTTTTTTCATTCTCAGAAAGGGCAAAACTGAAGAACTTAGATCCAGTTCCAAGGAAAAGGTATGCCAGCTGCATGCTTCTGCCCCCCAAAAGATGCAAATGGTATAGTACTGGCATAATGATAATTTAACTGCATGTAAACCATTAAATCACTCCCTTTCTGCTGTGGCTGGCCACCAGTGCAACACCACCAGGTGGATGGTGCTCACCAGCTTGTCGTTAAGTTCCCTGTTCATAGCTCTGAGACTCTGGTTCCTCTTTTGCTCACTGTGATTCCTCCTTCCTGTTTCTCCATTCCTTGAGGAACAGCAGAGGTACAATAGAAACGTGGTACAAGGACACAGAACATCTTATGTTCATGGCATTGGCAGTCTCCTGCTGAAGCTTTCTGTGGCACAAGCTCAAAAAAGCCACTGATGAATGTTCAGTTTGCCTCCACTGTCTTGCCATGTCATTGGGTGCTCAATCCCCCCTTAGCACAGCACAGGAAGAAACCACTGAATGCTTAATATCACCATGTGTTTTTGCTTACACTCTGCCTGATTCTCATCTAATCTTTTCTCATCATCTTTGAATGTATTCTTGAATGTCTTCATTCTGAAAAATCGTGTAAGTCCACTGCATCTCCTTAGTACATACAAGGAAAGCATCTTGATTTGTGAGAAAGTGCTTCTGATTTGTCAGAGGGAAGGGACACCTTTTGTCAGAGGGAAAGTGGGCCAAACTACAAGGAATAATATGGCATTGCATGAGACTTTGGGGGAACAGATTAAGAAGGGACTGAATATCACTGAGGGCTGAAAAAAGATACAAGTACAGAGAATTGGGAGAAAGTGGCTGTTTGGGTATGACTATATGTAGCTTAGTGCATAAACTGCAAATCTGCTGCAGGATATCAGGACTGATCTTAACCCATTTCCCCATCAGGCCTTAAATGACAGCGATAGTCTTCACTCTAAGCTCTGTATTGAAAGACTGTGGATCCGAATTATAAAAGGATATGGCTGCCTGCATATATCAGAACAAATGCAGATGCCTCAGAGTAGTTGTAAACTGCCTTCCATTTCCACAAAGCACTGGAAATGCAGATGTTTAATAATATTCTCTCTTATTAGTTATAAAATCTTACCTTTCCACTAGTAGCTGCCTTTACAGGACAATAGTACTATTGTGTGGGAGATAATTATGGAGTAATATAAGATGATATAACAATTATTGAGACAGAGTTAATCTAAGCTATAGATGTTTTGTTCTTCTTTGACATCTAGTTCCCTCAAGATCATGAAAAACCTATCATTTTAAGAAAGGAAAAGTAAATTGTTTCACATGAAAAGTGATCGAACCAATGGCACTGTGAAGGGGACCCTAGAAGTAGGATCAAACACCTCAGTCAAATGCAGTTTTAGTCAAATGCATATTTAAGGTGTGTTCATTTTAAAGAGTCACATAGTTATTTGTCCATTCAGGAACAGTTTTTGCATGGTCTGTTCAAACACTTTGCCTCTCCCAAACATGGTGTTTACACAATTATATTGCTTAATTTTGTGTCTGATGTTGCATACCTTGGTATTCCCCAGAGCATACTTAGGGAATTGTCTTAAAATGTAATAAACACTAGAAGAAATTGTTCCTTCTCATTAAACCCTGAGGAAGGATTTGCAGTAGCTGATTTGTTTGTTAAGCTGCCTTGGCTGCTTTGCTATCTGATCCAGGAAAGTGTTCTTGTGAGTTAGCCACAACACTGAAGTGTTACAGTTTTAACTGAAATATGTCAAACGTTTCTGCCAAGTTATCTGATAAATGTCCTTTTCTAGCAGTAAAGAACTCTCTAATAAGATTCAGTCAAGAACTACACAAATACACTAGGCTTTTCATCAACACCTTTTTCATATTTTATTTAAGCAAGTAAAAATCCAACTAACTTAAACTGCATTCAAGCACTCTTCACACCCTTGGAGAGGATTGAGTTTCTAAGCATTCTCTTCAACAAAACACTGTATATGTTATATATCCTTAGCAGTAACAATGGTTATTAGAACCAATATGTCTAGGGACATAAACAAGGAAAATATAGAATTAAGCAAATGCCATTATTAGGTAATTTCTTCTTCCTCCTCTAAATTCAGAGAAATTGCATCAGATTGGAAGAATCATAGTGTAAAAATTTTAGTGCATCAAACTGCATGATTAGACTGGATTAACAAAATGCTGTAATATATTCTATTTTCCAGTATGGAAAAGCCCTTCTTTCAAGGGCTTGTAGTGACAGGACAAGGGGTAATGGCTTTGAAATGAAAGAGAGTAGGTTTAGATTAAATACTAGGAAGAAATTCTTTACTGTCAGGCTGGTGAGATACTGGAACAGGTTACCCAGAGAAGCTGCCCCATCCCTGGAAGTGTTCAAGGCCAGGCTGGGCGGGACTTTGAGCAGCCTGGTCTAATGAAAGGTGTCCAGGCCCACAGCAGGGGTTTTGGAACTAGATGACCTTTAAGGTCCCTTTCAGCCCAACTGCTCTGTGATTCTATGATTCTAAGATCTTCCCAGGGGATTAGATGTACATAGAAATCCTAGCAGGATCCTGAATTGATCTCAAATTCTATACACATTAGAGCACAGGGGACAGGAGATTGCCAGGATATCAGCACAAATTGTTGAACTTGATTAGTGTTTACTACATACAGCTTCTTCTACCTCAATTCCCCACAGAATGTTTCTCTACTGTCTGCTGGGTATTAAAGCCATGTATTTTTGGAAAGAAGGGAATCTTTTCAACCATATGTAACTATCCAAATGAGGAGAGTATCATAATTATATTAATTATCTCAAAAGGAAACTACCAGCTCTGTTCATAAATTCATAAACTGGGCTAAGAAAGGCAATGCTCCTTCTGAAACGGGGATTTTCAGTGTTGCAACACTTCCTGCCAGACTCTTCCTTAGGAGGGCATAAAGCTGGAATGAAAACATGGGGGTTCTGAAAGTAAAAAAAGAGAACTGAGAATAGTCATGAGATGAAGTCACTAAAACAAAATGCAGGTATACAGGAGTTGCAAAAGCCAGGGAAATGTAGAGGCAAATAGTTTCTACAGACGCTCCCTTGTCATGCTGGGCAGCTATATTTCACTTTAATTGACAGCTCTCTTAAAAAAAGGGAAGGAAGGAAAGACTTGGGGGAGTATAAAAGAGTGTGCAATCCACACTGGAGCTTCTGTGGGATATGCACCTGTAAAGCTAACTGTCTGTAAATGTCACATTATGCTTAGTTTCACCAACCACTCTGCGAGAAGCCATATGTGGTAACTATGTTTGGTTTTACAGAGTTGCCTCAGTAAATAAATATGAAAATTCTTCTCTTGACAGGCTTTTGACATACACTGCAGAAGAGTGGAAACTGGGCAGGGATATACATTTCTATGCAGAGTTTTCTAAGAAGCTTTCTTGTCTTCCTTTCAGTTATTTGGACGCAGCAGGACTGTCATTACAGTAGAATGAAGAAGGTGAAATGAATTCACTGGGAACCTGCAAATACGTACATTGATAAACATATCTGCCACTTGCTACCAGTGACAGGGCGCAATTAGTTTTACTATCAAAAGTAACCAGAAGAAACTAACAGAGATGCATCTCATTCTGTTTGCAAAGGCCAACCTTGAACAAACTTATCCAATGCATACAGATAACTCAGTAAGTACTTTTCTTTCATGCAAAATGTGGTATCCAGAAAAGTCGGGTCTGGAGTTACTAGTACATAGATAATAGTAATGTATTACAAATAACTCTGCCTTGGGGCACCAGTGGAAGGCTTAGCGAAGTCACAGCAATTTCACAGAGGAGTCTCTATACATTTTAAAATATATTATGGATAAGGATTTAATACTTGATTCTCAGTGATCAGACTCACTTTTAAGCTCTAGCTTTTCTAAGCTGTTCAGGTTACCTTATTGACTGAAAGCTGAAATAGCTGATCATCTTTTATACTTTCTGTAACAGGAGAGAGCTGACCACCACGTTCAAAAACATCTGCAGTTTTTGTATATTTAAAGAAAGAACATGCTGCCCACTACCTTTACCATATATAAAAGGTCAGCTTCTAATTGTAGATCCCTAGAAAGGAGGTTTCAGTCATGATCCATGCTCTGAAGGCTTTTATCATTTTTTTCCTAGTTTCACTCCTATCCTTGTGTAACCTTTCAAATCCAAGCTGATCCTTGCCAATGGCTTGAGGTCCTGCAGGCTTCTCCCTAGCTCTAAGCTCTGAGACCTGGGCTTTTCTTCTTCTGTGGCATGGCACTGAGGCTGCCTACAAGATGAGCTCATAAGCTGGTAGTGTATGGATGGATTAATGGATGGATGCAGTGCCTTTGCCTTTGTCTGATGCTACAAAAATGGCACAATGCCTAAGTAGGCCTTAGAGAAATTGGCTACTTCAGAAAAACGTCTTGGCCCACTCAAATATCAACAAAACTCCTCCCAGAGCACGAATTACTTGGTGTTGAATGACATGTTTGTGAATGTGTGTAGGCTTTTTTTTTTTCCCTCTGATGAAAAACTTACTAATCTAAAGGTTATTGAAAGGGCTTATGCCTTTTCCCCCTTTTGTTGCCTCAACAGCTTCTTCTGAGTTCATGATTCAGCTGTGAACGTCCCACACCCATCCTTTACCTAGGGTAGCCAAAACCCCACCTTTTCTGTAGGTGGTGGCTTTTTGTACAGGGGTGCAGAGCAAAAAGGCGTGCTAATACATTAGTGTCAATCACATCTGAATAGCAGCTGAACTGGAGAAAGCAAGAACATCTGAAACACCCCTTATTCAAGCAGATGTTTTCTTCTGTTTAAACCTTGCAACTCAATGAAGAGTCTTGAAAAAAATAGTTTCTGCTTTTCCATTTTTCAAGGAAGCAAGGGATTTTTTATGTTCATTTTCTCAATTGCTAGTATTACAATGATGTTCTTCTGTTGCCCTCAGAAGCAGTGAGGTGAGCAAGAATTATAACTCAAAGCTGTGCTACTTTGAAGTGAAAAATAAACAAAACAAAAAAATCCCACAACTTTTTTTCTGCTACTTAGTCAGTAAAGAAAAAGCACAGGTAATTACTACAGCACTGCAATTCCTGCCAGCTTCCACTGGAACTGGGAACTTTCTCATGTTTCAATGAAATTTTTTTGAAATTTTTCAAAATTCTTTTTGCAGTTTAAGCTGAACATAGTATTCTACCTTCTTTTCTAGTTGCATGTACAGTTGCTATTTCAGCAACCTGTAAGTTGCTGTATCCCATCAATTAATTTTCCACATCTGATACCTACATCTCAAGGGCTCTCATGCTATGTTAGGTAATTCTCAAAATCTGTTGCAGAACTTCATTCAAGGCAAGAATATTTATCAGAAGAGTCTGTTCTGTCCACAGCCTGTGTACGGGTTGCCCAAGAATGTAGTGTTTGTCTTGAGCAGCAAGTTACCTCTGTGGTCTCCCACGGGGCCACTGCATAATAGAGCTCTGAGACACCTTGTTACGAAGACCTCTCTGAAAGTTTAAAGTACTTTGGCCACTTGATTTTGTATTACACTGTAAACTGTCTTTAAACTATGTTTCTTAAATATGCCAGTGTTAAGAATTCTGGAAATGCGAGTCTGATGACATGAGGAGTGTCACATTGATCTGGCATCTCACTCATGCTTGCAGATGCACTCGGGTATGTGGGAAGGACAGCTCAGGGAATGATAAATGCTGCTGCTTTGGCTCAACAATGCTTAGAATACTTCCAACTACCACACTGTAGATCTGCTGGTATTTTTACTGACATCATTTAATTCTCTTTGGTGTCACAACCATATTACTTTTAAAATTGTGTTTCCTAAGTTTTCTTCTCAGTACTTTTACTTATCAGATAGGCTTTATATGGTTAAACTAGACATATTTTTTGAAAATATGCCAGTGGTTCACTTCATTAGAGTGAGAAACAGCGACCTCACAATCCAAGAGCACATTATGTTACTGCTGCTTTTTATGAAGATTTCCATCCTTCCAAGGGAGCCAGGGATTGCATGCAGAGCACTGGTAGGAACTCAGCATTCTTACTGTAAGAAAAGACCCCTCTTGTGCAAAAACGAGGTGTCACCTTTGCTTTGCGTAAGACAAGAGCTCTCTGTGGTTTCCAAACCATACCACCATATCTCTACCATTCCCAGTTAAATCTCCACCCACACACATACCTAAAAATTAATTGGGAACTTCTCTGAAATTAAATTGTGAGATGGTGACAAATATTGCTTATCAGATATTAGTTGAATTCAATTTTTCACTGGGAACCTCTATGACTAGGATGAAAAAAATGAGCAATGGTCTCGTTATTGTTCCTTACAAGTGATGGTCATACAAAGAAACACTCTAGGAAAATCTGAAGCCCACTGCATTGCATTTAGTATTTCTTTGCCAGCATTCAGCAATGTGGAAAGTTTTAGATAACTGTGATTTAAAGTCCCCCCAGCTATATGCAAAACTTCAGTAAACAGTGTGAATGGAAACTCAGCCGAGACCCATGTTTGTTCCCTACAGACTGCCTCCACAGCATCAGACAGCTAAATGTGGATATGCATGAGTTAATCCAGAAAGTTGTATACAAATTATTCACAGGGGGGAAATTTAACTCCATAACCAAACTATCAAACTGCCAGAACAGCTGTTTATGTTGTAGTAATACCAAAAACATAACCTAAGGCTGAGTTCCCATTGCAACTAGTGCAATCACTGCCCCTGGAAAATTGCAGGCTATTTTCTAGTCAAAGTACGCAAAGGGCATAAAATCAATTAACAATAGTGAAAATAAAAGCAAAACAAATAGTAGTAACACCTGGGTGGCTTTTATGTACTGCTTTTTATCAGTAGGCCTTACAGGGGTTGGTCCTACATCGTCACACAGTCCTTAGTGTATTTTCAGACCAGTTTCTCTAGGGAGATACTGTTATCCTTGGTTTATATATGGGGAACTATGACTTCAAGAAGCACCAATATTGCATGCAAGGTAGGGAGCCAAACCAGAGTCTCACTGCTTGTGCATTCCATACTGCTCCCCGGAGAACTTCCTGCTGGTTGCTGAGTGAATGGAAAGGTATCATGGTGAAGTATCATGGGAGAAATAGGTCCCTAAATGAGGTTCAGAAGAGGGTAAGAACTTTATGAGGTTTCATGTGATTTTATTTCATATACATAACAAATGCATGAGGAAAGAATGAACAAATAAATCAGCAATTATAGACAAAATGTCATTATGAAAGTATCAGTCATCACATAGATACTAGCATTCCATTCAAGACTTCCAAAAAGCTGGTCGATGCCAGTCAGCTGCAAAAGCTGATCATGAAAGTAGGTCCTGTGTGACAACTGAGAAGGTTTTATCAGTGGGACCTACTTCATGTAACAGAGAAAAAGGTGGAATTAATCTGAGGTCATCTAGCCTACCTCCTTGCCCTGAGCTGAACTGCTTATAATATAATTTCTGATAGATGCATGTTGTCTGTTCTTAACGCTGTCTAACCTGCCCTCTACTTAGGCAGACTACAACAATTTTTCATTTTCACTGCCATTAGAAAGCAGTCTAATGCTAATACTGAAGTTACATCTTGCAGTTTGAGCTCATTACTTCTCACCAACCTAGCTGGGACATGAAAGGCAGATTGATTGCTTCCTTTCACTTCATAGCAGTCTTTTACATATTTGAAGACTGATAACCTATCTTCCTTAGTCTTTTTTAAGGGACTCGGTTTGTTCAGCCTTTTTTCATTCCCTGATGGAAAAAAACCCACCTCCTATCATCTGTTCTCCTTTAAAATTTTTCCAGTTCCCACATCTTTTCCTGAGCGGAAATCCAAAGCACTCTAGTGCATCAAGGCAAATTTTTAGTAGCAGACAGCACTGGAGGTTGGCATGAAATCTGCATCTCACCTTAAATCCCAGTTCTTTTCCCTCTTCGAAGTGATGCTACAAGGTGAATCCTAGATGTTCCCACTGGGCCCAAATATGGTCAGGATTTTTGACAGGATTGCCCCAGCGATGGCTATCCCAGATACACAAGGGGTATATTCCCAGCAGTCAGCATTCATTTCGTGGTGTGGTTTATTGGGGGAAGCAGATCATCAGGAGCCCGGAGCCTCCCTTCCAGGACTGCATGGCGTGGGAAGAGCGGGCAGGTTACATAGGCAGACATTTGGCTCAGCAGCCCTGCACGCACCAGGGCCTTGTGTCCCTGTCAACAGCTACGATAAAATCTGTAATTCCTATAGGATTATCTGCCACCTCACCGATTTATTTCTTAAGTAACCCACCTATGTTATTGCCATTAATTAGCATTTCATCATTAATTTAGGCAATCCCCGTCTCTAAAGGACACCTCTGTGTTCTCTCCAGTGCGTTCAGCGATCTAGCGGGGCTGTAATCACACCGTGAGACGTGAGAAATCTCTAACAAACGCCTTTTTTCTCTCTTTCTCCGGTTTCCTCACGCAAGCTCTGCCCTGTTGAGGCAGGAGGCTCTGGCAGTGCGGCGTTAAGCGGGAGAAGCGGAGCGCAGGAAGGCGGCGAGGCAGCGCGGAGCGGGGCCGGTTCGGCGCTCGGCCCGGCCGGGCTGTGGCGGGCGGTGCCCGCCGGGCCCCTCGCGGGGAGCGCCGGCCGCGCCTTCCGCCCGCGCGCCCTCTCACCCGGCGGCGGTCGCGGCACAACACGGAAGCGATGGCGGCCGCGGCCGGGGAGGCAGCGGGAGGCGGCGGCGGCTCCCCGTCCTCCGCCCGGCGGCGGCTGCGCATCATCTCCGGGCACCTGCGGGGCGCCCCGCGGGCCCCGGGGCGGGGAGCGCTCTCCCCGAGCCCCTGCAAGGCGCAGGGCGGCTCCGCCGGGCCGGCCTCCGGCTCCATCCCGAAGAAGCGGTGGGTGCGGGCGGGGTCCCCGCGCCGCGCCGGGCGGGCTCCCGGAGCCGTCGGCGGTGGGTGCGGGTCGGGAGCGGGGCAGCCCGTGCTGCGGGCGGGGGTGTCGCTCTGCCCGGGGACAGGCGCGGGCTGCGGGGCCCGGGGAGGCCCCACATGGGTCGTGCTGGGATAGCGGGGCTCGGGCGGGTCAGGGTGGTGGCGGGGGCGGGGGGGGAAACACGAGGCTGATTTCAGTCGCGGGTGAAGTGTTAACGCTGTTCACCGATGTAGGGACTGGAGGAAACCGGAGGAAGGTGGTCTTCAGCACCTTACCCGCTTCTGTAGTAAGTGGGTTTGTGTTAAAATCGAAAGTCGTCATGGTCACCTTAATAACTGGAGATGTGATGGAGAAGTTTTGTTTTTATGAAATACTTTTGAGGCTCCTCTAATGAGGAACGCAGCACGTGTGAAGTGCAAGGTCTGTGTATGGGCTTTCAGTCCTTCCATGTTCTCAGACATGTGAAATCTTCAGCTGATGTGAGTGCTGTCAAAGCATGCTTGTACATTAGGCTGTAGCTAAAGTTTCTTAGATATGAATAATTTTAAACATATGAACTTCTTTTTCAGGGTTTTGCTATATGGAGTAGTAAGGCATCTCAGGTCATGTGAGACTAAGAAAAGACACATAGTCGAATTCCCTAGTTTGTTCTAGGTCTAGTTCTAATTCTCTGTTTCACTGGCTCTTGGATGTATTTACTACTAAATTTTTTTTAAATGATACAATTATAATACCATGATATAGTTTCATGTAACTTATTATGAGGCTCCCTTTCTGCTGGGGTGAACTTGTATTAATTTTGTGACTTTTTTTTTTTTCCACTGTCTCTCAGATGTGGATTTTCTGTGTAGGCATTGGCTTGCTATCTTATAAGAGCATTTTAAGGTTTAGGTTGTACACAATCTATTGCTCTCTGTTGAGCTGTGGACAGGGACTAGTATGTTAGTGCATGGGGGCCATCCAGAGGCAGATTGGGCAGCAGCTGATTAGGAGAGTTGTTCCTCCTTTGAGGAAAACCCATGCTTTGCTCTCAGCCTTGTCAAGAAAAGAGCAAGGAACAGCCTGAGTTATTCTAACAGGCCATCTGTGGCCCAGGGCTACAAGCAGAACCTGCCTGCTTTGGGAGGACTGGGATGTCATGCACATGTAGTCAAATCTGAACAGTTTTGAAAGCTTTTAGTTCTCACTGAGGTGAATTTGATGCTCTTGCAGGAGGTGTGTCAAACAGTGCTGTTCACTGGGACAAATAGGCCATTCCAAAGATGTTGCCTTCCATATTGAGTTTTTCTTTGGTTTGAATTTAGAAAGAAATCATTGTTCCTGAAAAAATACCAGTTTAGCTATTTTTCAGGGATTTATTTTAAATGGATTTTTGTGTAATTTGTATGACCAGTTATTGCATCCACAAAGAGCAGGAGAAGCAAGCTTTTGTGAATATGCATGTAACCTGAAGGAAGGGTTCTTTCTCCGTGGAAACACAGACTTAGGGAATTTAACACTTGTACTTCTACTAGATATCGACATTGCTCTCTCCTATAGGATTTTCTATAGGTTCATAATGGACTACTGTTTTTACTCAGAATAAAAACTATGTTGCTTCAAGGAACTTGGGATCAAAATGGTGCTTTGGATACTGGATGCTTTGCTGTGGGGTTGTAAGGGAGATGCTGGAAAGCTTGGTCTGCACAATAGGTATAATTGTCTTGTTATATTTAGAGCCCAGCCTTTTTTTCTGTATAGAAACAAGAAAAAACTAAAAGGGAGTTTTACCTTTGTCTTAAGGTTCCATCTGAACATCTGAGATGAAAAATGCTTAAGATGTTGCATGTGAAAATTCTGATAATTAAATATAGCTAGCATGTGAGGATCTTGGTTGAGTTTGTCTTTGAGGATAATATCGAGGTCTTGGAGTGATGGGGGATAAAGACAATTCTGTTGCCTGCAGTGATTTGGCAAGTGATGAACACCTCAGTCCTGTTCTAGTGCCTACCAGCTAATTTGGAGTTGTTTTTTGTTTGTGAGACCTAGCAGGCTGATTGAAAAATCTAGTAAAAATAACTGATGTAGAGATAGTGCATGGCTTTTATCAGCAATGTTAGGACCATCCAAACCCAGATGCTGTTTACTTTCAGTCTTCTGCATGCTGAGTCAGCTGTTCTGATTCTTTTGAAATATTACTTTGTTTCCCTAGCAAAGCTAGAGCCAAAAGTACCAGAAGCAATATTTTTGTTCATTACAGCTGTTGCATCTTTCCTTTAGTGTTTGAAATAATGGCAAAGCTACAGACACTACTTCAGCAGATTTAGGTGTACTCTCCTCGTGTTGCATTTCTCCTGCAAAGTAGATGGCTTTCTTTGATGAAAAAACCCCTTTGTAGTACTTTAGGTCCATGATCACAGACATTTTTTTCTGGCTGCTTTTGTAATAGTCACTAGACAGTGACCTCTAGTAACATGGCTTTCTTGTTGATAGTTCAGAGACCAAACTGCTAAGGATCTTATCCAGACTTTATTTGTCACCAGCAAGGGGAAGAAGGAAAGTATGTGGAATTGACTGAAGGTTTATGGGTCTCATCAAACTGTTCCTGTTTCCAAATAAATATGTCTCTGAACAATACATTTGCAAATTGATGTGTTTAGAAAGTGTATTATAATCTTTAAAATTATGATTATTGAGATGGGAAAATTCCTCAAAAGACAAGCAAATATCTACTTGTCTGAGTATCCTCTCGAGAGAAACCTTAGGTACTATAAGAGTAAAGAGATGTTACTTTTTAGTGTCATTCCTGGCTTGAATTTAATATTTTAATTGAGTGATGCAGTGAAACATGGGGATCATAGTTACATAATGTGTGTTGAAGCCTTAACAGAATAGGCAGGCTGAAACAGTAAAAAAATGGAGCTGGAAAATAACTCTTCCTTGAAATTACTTTTTCTGAACTTTCATGTTAGGCTGTTGACTTTTGTTGACTGGTTATTAGTAAGCTCACTTTGCTGGTGTTAAGACTTGGGTTAAAAACTTACTTAATCTTCAAAATAACTGTATGTACATGAAGCATTCAACTGGTACTGCTTTGGAAACAAGTGCTACAACTCCCTAGAACACAGTTGTACCAGAGTAACTGTTAGGTATGCTAGAAAGTAAGAGTGCCCCAGAAATGGGGCATTCACTGATGTTGATCTTGTCAAAATAACTTCTATTATAACTTATTCAAGTCAAACTTTAATAATTTGGTCTTTTAATAAAGAGATAGTTGATTTAGTTGAAATGTTGATTCAGTAGCCTGTAGGCTTAAAATTTTTTTCTGCCCTGGAGCAAAAGAAAGCAGGACAGGATCTCCTGATTATCCTATCTCTTTGTGTGGAAGCTGCTTTCCTGTGGGATGAAGAGAGGCTTGTGAATATCTTTTAATTAATATGGGCATACTGTTATCCAGGGTAAACTAAGGTGTAGCCAGCTGACTGCTGTGTATCGAGTTCACAGCTGGGTTGTTCAGGGTAATGTGTTAATGTCGCCATACCTTCATATAGACTCTTGCAGTTCTTGCGGTAGTTGCTGCTAATGATTATGACTTTATTAAGCAGCAACATGAATTAACTCCTTAAGAGTTGGTACTACTTGAATTTAACAATTTAACAAGACCATTCATATCTTACTCCCAAAATTCACACCCATCTTTATTTTAAAGACATAACTCTTTAGACAGCAGTGTTTAAGCACCACTTGATGCTGAACTGTATCCTGGTATAGCTGACTTCTGAGCTTAAAGTGGTGGAAGCTTAGGGCAAGGAAGGAAAGGGCTGGTGCCACTACAGAGTCTTAAGAAATCAAAAGAGTAAGAAATCAAGAGCCTGTTGCATCGGGGAAGGTGTGGCAGTTCATAGTAGGTTCTGTGATTGCATCAAAGCAGCTAAGTGTTAGTTGAGGTTAATGCTTAAAGTAGAGGAACAGATAAAGAAGATTCTCATATGGAGACATTATTCTGATGAAAAAGTGTCATATTCTGATGGCAAATGTGATTTCATATGCAACAGCAATTCCTGTCTGACATCTAGGTCCAAGTAGTTGCATTCCAGGCAGATGAAATGTAAGAAATCTGTAAAAATTTAAGTAATAAAATATTTAGGTAAGGTCATTTGATACCCAGTAAGCCGAAATGCATATATGCATTAGTTAAATTTGATTAGAAAAAAAACTAGATAGAAGTGTAAAGTATGTTTAATATGTAAAGTTCAATATGGATTATTATATGAAAGCAAGTAGCAGTTTATGATGAAACCTGAAAGGATTTTGTAGATCAGCTTCTTCATATCTACTGAAATCTGAACTGTTATGTACAAGAAAATGAATGTATATATATAGCTGTTTACTTTAACTTGATGTGTTTATTTAAACTGAATAGAATTAGAATAATCTGTTAATGCAATAGACTAGAGTAATTACTTGGACTAGAAGCTACTTTGAGCTGAAGTAAAGTAAGGAGATCAGTAGTGTAAGAAGTTGCAGCCAATTAGACTTTCCTGAATTGTTAGTGTACTTCTTCATAGAAAACAAATAATGTTGAGTATTAAAAATGAATTGTAGGCAGAATGTAATGGACAAGCATAATGCCTCTGCCTCTGTAGTGTTGTTATATCCAAAATTGGGCTGTTGTGTGCAAGTCTTCAGGGTTGATAGTGAAGGCCAAAAAGTTTTCTTTGGAAGTTATGTATTTGCTACAAATCATGCTAAAAAAATCCTCTGTGGAATAGGTAAAACAATGTTGCCCAGGAACTGAACTTATTTTGCTTTCACAGATTAATGGCAGACAGTTGATTCCTTCACTAAGTTGTTTCTTTTAAGATAGCAAAGCAGATATCCTAGTTTTGCAAGCTTTCAGGAAATCCTTCTCAAAGGACTGATCTCTGGTGTTTGAAAAATCTTTAAGTGCTTATTCATTTATTGCCTGGAAGTAGCCATGTGTATGCATTTTTGTAGTAGAGCAGTTTCTTTAAAAATAAAAATGAAGCTAGTGTCAACTGAAGTAGTAGGTGGAATAGATACAGCTTGTAGTATTCTGTTGCATAAGAATCGTCATTTGGCTAAGTGTGTGCTGAGAAGCGTGGTTACAATGTCTTGGTTTTCCTCAATCTTTAATTTGCCCTAATTGACTTAAGCTTTCTATGAAAGAACACTAGAGAAACACCAATTTCCTTATTCCTTGGGGCTTTGTTTATTACCATGTGGTGAAATAAAGAGTAATGAAATAGTCAAGGCTAGGAACGAATGTAAGGAAAGTGAACACTTGTTTTGTCAGAGTAGTTTAAAGAACGCACACTGCTTTTGAGTACCTAAGGCCTGAAGTCTTATGCCTAAAATCTTGTTGTCTGTGTTTGCTGCTTACTGTAGATTTAAACTGTAAATATCAACGCAGGTTTGTGTTGTCATATCAGATGTTCAGCAAACAGAATAGCAACTTAGTCAGTGTATGTGCAGCTGCCGAGTCTTATCTGAAAGTGTGGGCTACAGAGTCTGAATGTTTTTAAGGTTATAAAACAGATGTTATTTGACTTCAGACTTGAAAACGATTATATTAGATTTGCTTCAGGGAAGATCCTCCAAGAGGGAAAAAGTATAAGAATGACAAACACAGTAGATACCCTCTGCCTGCAGCATGGCATTCTTCTCCAGAGAAATGATGCTTTCACAGAGCAGTTCTTGAAGGGATTCCTGGGGTTGCATTCTCTTTCTTTATTCCAGGCAGCTGATACTAATTTACTACTGGCTTCAGAAACACTCTGTAGTGTTGCTTACTTGGTTGAGAAGTGTGACTGTATAATCCAGAGAAGACTGCTCCAGAGGAGAGGGAGAAGGATCTGGTATCACCTGTGGAAAGGGTTCTGAATTTCCAGCTCGTGGGCTGAGTTGGTGACCCGAAGTCCAGCTGAGGTGGGCTTTGAGGAGTTGCTCTTTGGGTAATGTCTTGTAACACCTTATCACCATAATATTGCCTCAATATTACTGCACCCATGCACTGAGTTGGGCAAGAACTCTATAACCTGCAACACTTTGTTACAGCAGGCAAATATTGGTGCATAAGCCCATGTGGTAGCCCTTAAAACTGCAGCTTTAAACTAATTTCCTAAAATCTTCTGGTTCTTATATCATCCAGCAGAAGTGCCTGTGAGTATTTTATGTATGTATGATTTTAATGCTGAGCATGTGCTGGTGGTTGAATTGAAAATGTCGGTGGTTATCCTGAGGAAACTGATGTGAGCATCTTGACTTTGCCCTGCCTGAGTTGAATTTATCCAGCTGGGTTGAACTGGATTCATCTTGCTTCTCTGAAGAAACATTGGATACCTGTGGGGAGACCCTGTGCTTGTCCTTCAGTTTCCTAGGGACAGTCAAGAACTTTTTCATCCGATCACCAAAATGTGAGATTTGAATGGTGCTGGCAGGTACAGTTTTGTTGAAATAGTGAAGGTCCGAAAGCTTCTTCCTGCCCAGCTGTGTGACTGGATGCTTCAGGAGCACTAGTTCAGCTCGTGGGCCAGGGGTCAGCCTCCTGCCTCCCTGACTGTGAAAATCCTTATTGCACTGAGTCAAACTAATAGTTCAGTGTTGGGCATTGTAATGAAAGCGGAATATCTAAATTCAGTTAAACTAGTTATGCTGTGTTAATCTCCTGTCATCATTGTTTCCATGGTAACTTGTTTTCTTTCAGATTTTCTCCCTCAGGCAATATAATTTCATTTGTGTATATATAGAAATATATACACATTAAAAAAGTTAAGCAAGGTTTGATTTGTACTACTTCATACATTTCAGTATTTCTGTCTTTTACGGTAGAAGGCAGGAAAGAACCGGTCATTTTTTACTATCTCTGGCTAAAATATTTCATGTTTCTATTAAAAAATGAGAGAGTTGGTGAGCTTGATATTTTGTGGAAGCCAATATATTGAATAGGAAAGGTGTTGTCTCTAACTAAGACAGTTTGGGTGCAATTTAGTTTAAAATGGGAATAATAACAAATGTTGGTGAGAGTCTTTGCTATATATATTTTTGGAAAGGAATTTGGGAAGAAAAACATAAGGAAGTGTAAATTATATCTTGCTACATATACAACATGTATAGCATGAACATGTCATTTGCCTGTGCCAAACTGAGCATCTTTCTTTTCCAGGCTGGAACATGAAACTTTCTAACATGTTTTGATGTATTCAGATGTTGTTCAGAGTATTCAGATATTACACACTGTGTTCAGGGTAGGATTTTTTCATTGTTACTTTACCTTTCAGCAATCAAATTCTTGAATTTTTGAAGAATGAGGATAGAAACTATTACAGCAAGATGTTTCAGATGGTACAAAATATTCATGTGTTAGAGGACACATAATTTGTAAGAGTTTAAGTATAATGGTGGCACATACCGTTTGCAGATCAGCATGTGTTGAAGTCCTTTGGTCTCAGAGACAGCACTGGATACACTGAGTACTTGGACATGGAGGAAGCTTTTAATGTGGGCTTAAGTCTGCAGATGGTCAGCAATTCTTTCTGCCCTTTATATTTGTCTGGAATATGAATTTAACAATGAGATACTGAGAATGAAAAATTTGGGAAATGTAGGAGGCTACATGGGTTGCTCAGCTGCAGATTGGATCATTCTTTAGAGCCGAGGTAAACATGATGCACGATGCTAATCTGGCAGGCAGCTCTGATGTTGCACTGGGGCGTTAGAGGGCACTGGGAGTGCTGCACTGGAGCTGGGCTGTGAAAAGCGTTTTCTAAGGAATGGCAACTGTATAAATAATGCTGAATAAGGGCAGTATGAAAATGCCAAGGGAGGAATGCTGTTATAATATTTAAAAGACTTTGTTTTCTTGCTTGCCTTCTGTTTCTTATTACGTTGTCAAATTACAGTTTTGATTTCCAAATGTGAGGTGGAGAGACAAAGAAATGTAGAGCAGGTGGGTGTTACAGTGTATTTTCCTTACTTGAAGGAGCTGTTGTAGTGAGACAGACCTAGGGAAGAGCAGCCTCCACCCTGGCTTCATCTTGCAGAGCTGCTTGCACCTCTTCTGAATTATACATCAACTAATATGTAACACTCTTCCAAAAAGGTCAGTCTTTGAATTAGATGAGTATGACACTGATAGTGCCTCAGTAGTCATGGAGGCTTGCAGATCTCCTGTGTATGTCTTGTGCTTTTCTTTGTGCTGAAGGTAATTCCCTTGAGTCTTGAGGTTCACCAGCTCTTGCCTGTGAAGAGCATACCTTTCAAATGGCATGCAAGAAGATCTGAACAGCTTGGTCTTCCTGCAGTGTGTCAGTTACAAATCAGAGCTGACTGATCAGCCGTTCTTTTAAAATCTGGCATTTTAGGCTTCTTTATTTTAGAGAGCCACATGCAGTATTTCCTCTTCGTGTGTACGCACAAAGTGCTAGAAACTGCACTAAGTAAATCAAACCACAGTTCTTAAACTGACAGTACTCTGGTATGGTGGAACAGAAGAATAAATGTAAGATGACTCATTCCAGAAATGGCCCTTCCGGTCTCCAGAAGGAAACCTCACACTTGCTCAGTATAGTTTTGAATATAAAAATTAAATGCTTAAGTTTTTTGTTCTGGTGTTTACCTGTCACAAGATATAACATTGCCCATTGTGTGTGGTGGTGTGGAATCTCCTGACTTTGCATTTTGAGGTAGCCAAGACGTTTTAGAGTCAGCTGTTCTTGTACAAACGTGCAAACTGTTATTTTAGATTTTAATTTAGTTATTCTTGTCACACCAATAACAGCCGTGTTGTCTGGCAGAGTAAAGCTTTGTGTCATTATTCTCTGTCTAGAAAATAAATGCCAAATTTCTCCTGGATTCTGTAAATATGTAGAAATTACCTATTTGTGTGTTAGTATTTATGTATAGATGTAAAAACAATTTTATTCAGGAATAGTTCAACCTGAAAATAAACTCTATGGAGTTAAAACTCAAACTCTGTTCTGTATTTTAAAGCCTAATAAAAGTGCCAGGTAGTTTAACACCAACCTAGGAAATTAGGCCTTTAGAAAAGGCAAACAACCAGGATTGCAGTCTGTTTAGCAGAAAGACCTTGTATCTGGGTTTGTCTTTGGTCCCTTAATTAATAGTACCTCCTCATGATTTTGTGGGAAATATCTGTCTCTACTGACATCAGGACTAATGATAGTTTCAAACTTGTGTATTATCAGTTTATCTCATGTTACCAGTTTCTTTAGGGCCTGGCCTTTTGTCTCCAGCTTTGCAACTAGTTCCTCTAGCCTGTTTCAGGCAGCATACTTGACATATTTATTTTGGCACTGCTTTGCAAGAGGACTTACCTTTCTAAATTAGGGGGAGAGCTGTTGGAGCCTTCCTCAAATTCCGCTTATTAATATCAAGTCTGTTCTGACTTTACAGGATTCAACCAACTACAGAGATCAGGTATATAGAAATACTACATTTAGTCAGCAGAGGGAGAAATCTTACCTTGAGGAGGACTACAGTGATGGGGATTTGAGTGGAACATTTAGTTTAAAAAAGTAAAATAAATGCCACTTGAGTTAGCCAATTCTGGGTCAGCTTGTTCTCAGCTGGGAACAGCTCCACTGTGTGTAACTTAGTATCTTTTTAGAACTCAGTATAAATATATGCAATATTTATAAATGTACCTATATAGAAATAAGTGTAAAAATAGATAAGTCTGTTTAACATGCTTTAAGAACCCATTTTGATAATCTGTCAGGTCAGCATGACAGCACAAGGCATTTCCAGGGAGCGGAACACGAGTGGCTCCTTGTCGTTTCTGGAGTGAACTCTACATGTGTAAAGATCAAGTCTTTTGAGAGATGAGGCAGCCAGAGGGGCTTCTGTGTCTGGATAGCTGTCTGCTCAAACAGTTTTGACTTAAATTTTAGAATCAATTCCTCAGTATGGAAGAACAAGACTGGCTATTTCACAAAACTGTATAGAACTTCAGGACTCAGTCACTGATAAAATTTGCTTTAAGTGCTAGATTTGTCAAAGGCTTGTTGAAATACCTGATTCAAACAACTGTAATACATGACCATGGCTTTTTTTCCATTTGATTAATTAAAACCTTGCATGAAGGCAGTTTGAAGAAAATGGATTTCATTTAAGCCAAGCCTATTTAATTACAACACTGACAGTATGTCAGTAGCCTATGTTAATATTACCTTTATAATGAAGGCCTTTGATAATCAATCATCACACAGTTATCTTGTGTGTAATGCTGGAGCTGGGAGTGACTTGAGGCAGTGCTTTCTCTGAATCACGAGGTCTTTCTGAAATGGTCACCTCTGATCATCTTACTCTTATACAGTCAAAGAGCAAAAGCTACATTCACTGTATACAGGGAGGGAGGTAAATGATCTGTTATCAGACTTCTTTAACTAAAGACTATTAACTAAAATTCAGTTTTTAGGTTATTAACTTCATTTGTAATGTAAAAAAATGGCAAGCTTTTAAAGCAAAGTTAGATTAATGTGTAATTATCCTTAGTGTATTTCTTAAGTCTTAAAGATGTTTACACTGATATACTTTTGATGACTTCATCATAATTGAGATCCTCTGATATGGTTGTGCTTAAGTTTTTTCAGTTTTCTGCTTGTATTTTGACACTTATGGGTTTGAGTTTTATATGTTCGCTTTGTTATAGTATTGTATTGAGGTTCCTGCCGTTCTTGGGGTTTGTTTGGTTTTGGCTTTCTAAAATATGTTTTCAGTCCAAATGTATTGCAAAGTGCCTCATCAGCTGAATGTTAAGAATACTGTGGGATTGCAGTAGTGATGACAAAGAACTAAAATCATTATTCTCTGTCTAGAAAATAAATGCTGAATTTCTTCTGGATTCTGTAAATATTTAGTTGTTACCTATTTGTGTGTTAGTATTTATGTATAGACGTAAAAACAAGCATCTTTCAAACATTACTGTTGCCAATTGGAGAACATCACCATATCACCAGTGGTTTATTCCTCTGTCTCTACCAAGAAGAAAAATAAAAAAAAAAGAATTCAGTCACAACAACCCCATGCTGCACTACAGGCTGGGCAGAGTGGCTGGAAAGCTGCCCAGTGGAAAAGGACCTGGGGGTGCTGGTCAACAGCCGGCTGAACATGAGCCAGGAGCGTGCCCAGGTGGGCAAAGAAGGCCCATGGCACCCTGGCCTGTATCAGCAGTAGAGTGGCCAGCAGGACCAGGGAAGTGATTGTCCCCCTGTACTCAGCACTGGTGAGGTCACACCTCAAGTTCTTGTCCCCTCACTGCGAGAAAGACAGTGAGTGCTGGAGTGTGTCCAGAGAAGGGCAGCACAACTGGTGAAGGGCCTGGAGAGAAAGTCCTATGAGAAGCTGCTGAGGGAACTGGGGGTGTTTAGCCTGGAGAAAAGGAGGCTCACGGGGACCTTATCACTCTCTACAGCTACCTGAAAGGAGGTTGTAGCCAGACAGGGGTCGGCCTCTTATCCCAGACAACTAGTGACAGGACAAGAGGAACTGGCCTCAAGATGTGTAAGAGGAGGTTCAGATTGGACATCAGGGAGAATTTCTTCACTGAAGGCACAGTCAGACATTGGAAGAGGCTGCCCTGGGAGATGGTGGAGTCACCATCCCTGGAAGTGTTCAAGAAATGACTGGATGTAGTATTTAGTGCTATGGTTTAGTTGACTTGGTGGTGTTTGGTTAGAGGTTGGACTTGATGACCTTGGAGGTCTTTTCCAACCTTAATGATTCTATGATTCTACACAGTGTGCATTCACTTAAGCTGGTGATTGTTTTTATAGAGCATCTGGTCTTTCAAGTCACAGGATGCAATCTGAAGAAGTAATGGTTGTGACTTCAGAATTTCTTCTAGCTGTAAGCTATGCACTTTCGATATGTACATGATTTCCTGAACTGCTGTCTGATAAGACTTTTTTCGAAAATCATTTTGGATCTGCAGTATGCTAATATGGTAATATTCTCACATATTTTTCTCCCTTTAAGGCAAGAACTTTTGAAGTGGAATGGATGGGGATATAATGACTCCAAATTCATCTTCAATAAGAAGGGCCAAGCAGAATTCACAGGAAAAAGGTAAGTTGAAGATTTATGTAACTGAAGTATCTTATTTAGTAGTTTTATTGAAAAGAGTTTAAAAGCTGCACAGTACAGTTAATCCAAAGAAGGCAAAAAAGTTGCTTCATCTCATAGAATATATTATTAGTTCTGCATTTAACAGGTTTACTGAAGTCTATACACAGTCTAATGTAGGAAAATAGAATGTGTGGCTTATTGAAAGGTTTATTAAAAGTGTTATAAAGACGAATCAATGTTATAAAGACAGATCAAGTTACAATATCTGTAACTTGATATACTTATGCTTTAAACTTTTCTTAGAGAATGAAATCAGACTGAGAATCTTCACCATGTTCTAAAGCTTTAGATAACATACAGTAGGTCAGTGCGGTTTTGAGAATCTCTTGAGCATCAACTAGTTGCTTTATTAAACTTCTGGTTTGTTTGGGCTTTCTTAACCATTGTATATGGAGCTACTTCCTCCTCTGAACTTAAAAACTGCTCTTCAGTTCACTTCTGATTAATTACCCACTGACCCTTTGTACAGCAAGCTTGTTTTTCCAAGAAATATGGTTTTTTAAAAATGACATTAAGATTAAGTCTACTTGGGGATCTCTTAATTTTGTTGCAGTGGAATTTAAACCTGTCACTTGACATTTTACTGTTTTTGGGGTTTTTTTTCTGCCTGAGTGGAAAGTAATCTTTCAGTCTCTTTCCTGGTTTAAAAAATACATTTTCCATAAGAGTAAAAAAAAAAAGAAGGGGGAAGAGAAACAAGTTTGAAATAAGTACTCTCCTTCATAAAAATTCCTACCTGGTGTTTGCCTTTGTGTAAACTAGCATGAACTAGCTTGCATCTTAGCTGCAGATACCTAAGTGGGATCTTGAGCACTTCAATTGTTAATTTCTTGATTTTCAGACCCAAATTAAAATGCAAAGCCTTCTATTAGGCAGTTCACTGTATAATATTTAGGGAGATGCTGCACAGAAAATCAAAGCACACTACATAGAATAAACAAAGATAAAGGAGAAAGCATCAAGGCTGCTTGACTGCTGTGTGACTGATGAGTACCAGTCACCGTTCCAGAATGAGAGGAGAATGGTGGTTTTTTTCCCCTCATCTACATTCTCTCTCTCTAACTGAGACATAGTATTAGAAATGCCTTGTTGGGCCACAACAGTATAGTTTCTATAGAATAGTTTGTCACAGTGGCAAAGGGAGAATGTTTGAAGTGAAAATAAGAGAATAGGCATCTGCAAAGGTGTTGTAGATGCTTTGTCCTTTCAGTACCCCCTTACAGATCTGTTGTCCATAAATTTGTCGAATAACCTCAAGTCTGCTCGTCCTGTCTTTCTGTACAGCCCCTCAAGGCAGCAAGTTCCAGGTTGCAGTGGGTAAAGTACTTGTGTTTTGAACCAAGTGTCCCATACTGTGTTGCAGGAGTAGGTGAATGATAGTTCTTCAGCCTATCTGCTGTGTTATTGATTGTATAAGACTCAGTCATATCCTCTCTTGCATTTTTATCTCCATGATTAAGGAGTCCCAGGCCTTTTAGTCTCTGCTTGTAAGGCCCCTTGACCTTTACAGTTGCTGTTCTCAGCACCCTCTCAGCTCCATAAGGTCTTTTTAGATCTTTCTGGAGATGGGGACAAAAACTGGCTGCTGCACTCAAGGATACACCAGTGTTCTACAGAGCAGCAAAAAGAGATGAACTGTCTTCTTTCTTGTACTTGTCCAGTTGATGCATAGCACTGTTGGCTGCTGTTGTATGTTGTCAGTGAAGATGCCATTTTTTCTATACTGACTACCAGTAAGCAAATAATGCCTTTTTTTTTTTTTTTGGCTTTTGCAATTACCTTACCTTTCATCTTCTTTTGTCTGTTTAGGTTTCTTAAGGTCCCAAGTTCCTATCAGTGTAGTATCTGTCTCCCCAAAAGAGCTTAACATTATTTACCTAGTTGAAGAGTCTACTGATGAATCCAGGTTGCTGTTGAAGGCATTAAGTAGAGCTGGTCCCAGTACCAGTGTGTAGCAAACTGCACTCCTGAGTCTGTCGTGGCCTGTGATCAATAAACCATGCCCTTTCCTTCTTAGCTTAACCTTATCTTATCCTTCAGCTTGGAGAAGAACCTCTTCTTCAGCTCTGTAGCAATGTATTTTTTTAAATAACTTTTGGAGTGACCACCTGTGGAAGTATAAAGGAATGTGGAATTTCATGTTCTTTGTATCCCCTTTTTTCACTTTCTGTTTTTACACCCTGATAGAACTCCAAGGATTAGTGAAATAAGATATCCCTTTATGAAAGCCATGTTGACTTTCCCTACAGACTGATTTATCATGTGTCAAATTATCCTTTTATTACAGACTCTGCCATCTCACTGGGCGTAGAGGATGCTTGCTAATCTGATCAAGTAAACCTGTTTTGGAGTGTGTCTGTGGTGGGAGGAAGGTCTTTTGGGGAGCTTCTTGCTCCATCAATATATACATACAGAGTTTGCTTCCTGAGCAATTGTGCACTGCACTGTGCAGTAAACTCACTGATTCCTTCTATGCTGTGACTTCTGTCTCTTTCTTTACTTAAAAGTTTCGGGGTTTCTGATAGCTTTAGTTTGTCCTTCGAATAAATGACTAAGGTTACCATTGCAAACTAGCTATAGTGATAGGTTGGCAATTCCAAAAAGTAGGTCTGGAGAAGAAAACACACCAAGCTGACCTGGGTCTCTGCCTTTGTTGCAAATTCTTGATGCGAATGCATTAAACTTTCATTGCTTATTGCATTTCATTTTCATAGAATTCACGTAACTTTCATGTGGGTATGATGAAACAGTAACAGCTGTCATAGGAGGAATGACTGAACCCTGTCTTCCATGCTGAAGAGTCTAGCTTGTGTTAAGGTTGTGGCCTTTTGTATCTAGGAATAGAGTAGGGGGGTTTGTCAGTAGAAGAGCTGGGGGGTAGTTGAGGTGAGGAAACAAAAGGAATTGATCTTTCTGTGTAATAGATGACTCAGCTGTAGAGTTGGTTGCACCAGCCATGAAGGACAGGGTCATGATTGGATTAACAGTGATTGAATAATCTTAGAGGGAAGACCCATTAGACCTAATGCAATCACCCAGGTGAAAACTATGGTAAAGATTCTCAGCTGCTGAAAGCTTTTAATCCCAAAGAAAGATCTTTTTTTTCTTCTCTGAGAATACTTGTGCATACATAAATATGCACAAAGTGTGTATATGTATACAATTAATAGCAGTAGTTTCTATCTGTTTTAAGTGTGTACCCTTATGTGTTTTCACATGGTCAACAAGCAGTTCCTCTGTCCTTTGTCTGTATGTCTGCATTTGTCACATGGCTAAGCTCTTGCTGAAGAGTTTGTGCTCGAAATAATTTGACATTGCTTGATGGATTCTGATGCATTTTGGTGATAAAGGAGGACTTTCTAATACTGGTTCTTTTTTTTTTCTTGAAAACATAAGGTGTATGGAAAGGATTTTGTGTGTCTGAGACTGCTGGTGACATTGCAGTGTGTCCGTGCACACGTCCTGTCTCTGTAAATGGCATGTAAACTGTGGCACTGCTTTCTACACTCCTGAAAGGGAGATACCTTTCTGAAGAGTGGTGGGGTGGGAAATCTGTAAAGCCTTATGCCACAATTCCCAAAGAAAAGTGATACCTGAGATGCTGACAACCAATTTGATTCTACGTGAAGTACAGAACAGTTAAATACAATAAAACGTGCAGTTGCTTGAAAAGTAAATGTGCAGAAGATTTGCAGGCTTGTAGGTAAAGAATTTGATTTAAAACTTGTTTGTGCATACATAGAATTGAAAGAAGTGTATCTGACATACATTCTTTTAATTTAAAATGACCCTATGTAATATTGACTTTTCAGGTACAGATTAGGTGGTATGGTATTACCAACTTTTAAGGAATGGATAGAAAAAACCTTTGGAGCAAGTCTGGAGCACAAAACTACCTCTAGAGTAAGTAAATAGCTGAACCAGTTCCTTTGAACGTTAGTCTTGGTTATAATCAAGACCACACTGTTAAAGATGATTCAGCTGTTGCACATGATTGATTTGAATATAGTGTATTAATGCCTCCAAGTTTTATAAAAAAATACTTGATGTAGAATTACTGTGTGGAACCTTTCATGCCTTAGCATGACTTGTGGTTTCAGGATAACTGGTAGTACATTTATTGGAATGAAAGCTTCCAACACAGAAAGTTTTTTGTCCTTGTTTGTAACTTGCATTTCCAGACTGTAGAAACAGCCTAGAGAGAGTTGTTTATGCAACATCAATTTTGTTCATGATAAAGAAGATACAAATTTTTTGAAAAATTCTGAATAATTTCCGAAAAACATTGTGAATGTTCTGGGTTTTGTAAATCATACATATTTTGCTTTTTAGAAAGAGTATCTTACGTTAGTGTCAGGAGACCTGACTCCCTTCTTATTAGAATTCTTTTGAAGCTTCAGGTTCCTAGAAACTAGACAGTTGCTTAAGCAGTATTGGAAGCAGGCTGTGCACCTTCTGTGACTGTAGCAACTCTGCTTTGGGTAACAGTTGTACCCATGTCTTGAGTGAGTTCAAGATTACCTGCTTCAAAGGAAATGCAGTCTCCTAGGGCCTGAAAACCTGGAATGTTTCTTCAGTCTTCTATTCATCAAGACATTCTTTCATCTGCTGTGACTTACAGGATCTCCGTCTGCCAACGTATTTTGAAAAAATTCATCTTGATGTGTTTTTGTTGACCAGGGTTGGTCTTAACTGGCAGCTGCTTTAACTTGCTGTGAACGGAGGTCTTGAGAACTGTTGTTCCCTTCCTACATGTAGAGAAAGTATAGAAAAAAGTAGAGTTGAAGGACAAGTACAGATTTTTTAATAATGCCCTGATTCCATGGGATTTCTGTCATCAATATTGAATGCATTTTTGTTTTGTTGTACCTCTCTGGTTCTGATGGTCTTGTGATCTGGAACAGGTTGACTATCTTGACACAGAACAGGACTCTTTGGAGTCTCCAATATCTATCTGGACTTCTCATAGTTAGTCTCAATACTTCTACAGGTCCCTCATTTTCATGTCTGTCGTAGCTCCTAGTTTATATTTCGGTTTGTCATGCTATGTAGGGTGTTTGCCTTCTACTATCATCCAAGCATGAAGAAACTCTGATATAGGAACAGCAATAGGAAAGGGACCTCTTGATTCATTTGTCTTTCTCTTCCTGCCTCTATCCTATAAGACTGGAGGGTTCCCTGTTGCATGTGACTTTTCTGTTTAATTAACAACAGTAAGTGTACCTGCTGCTTCTGTGATGCTCAGGGCTGTTGATGTTTTTTTCTTTTTTCAGACCAGACTTAACACTGACAGAAGTTTAGACCTAGTTCACATAGGCTTCTTGTCTAGCCTTTCAGTGCACAAATCTTAAAATGTCTCATTCCAATGAGAATAAATAAAGGTATATTTTTGTTTGTCATTGTGTGTAAGAGTTTTGTAAATAAATATTAACTTTTTAATCTTCAAGATAAAAACTAAAGGATTAAAAAACTTGTGGAAGTTAAAAATCAAGATACTTAAAACTATCTGCAAGGAATTGTTACAGCTTTAAGTAGTTTATGTCCCACTTATAGAGAACAAAGATCTTCAAGCACTTAGTGTTCAGCTTGAAATGATAAGAAATAGTTCTAAGGAAATCCATGAAGAAACAAAAGTTTAAAATATAAAATGTAAGCACAACTCCAGGGATTTTTCTTAAAAAAAGTGGTTTAAAGGTCTTAATTAGTACCTATTTGTTTGTTTCTCATATTTCCCAAGTTTCTATTGAAGCTCTGTTCTTTGGGCTAGCAAACAGCATTGTGTGAATGTGCATTAATAGCAGAACAGTCAGAGCAGCAATCCAAGACCTGACTTTCTTTCTGCTTATTGTGACTGGCTCCTAAAATCATGATCTCTTAGTAGTGGTGTGCCTCTCATCTAACAACACTTAATTTCAGCTTCTGTGTTTTTAGGTGACAATGTGGATATATTGGAAGGAAAAGCCTTTTTCTCATCTGTCTGACACCTTATTTCAATAAGTACAACATTAAAGCAAGTCAGGATGGCACATACTCTCTTCCAGAATACCAGTCCTTCTTATTTTCATTACATCATGTGTCCCATATGAAAATTCTAAACCAAACATTTGGCTAGCCTTTTGAACCTGTAAATAAATTATGTTGGCTATCAGTAATGAACATCTCACGCAGCTGTTTCTTTCTGAATTATTCTGAGTACTCTTAATTTCTACACAGCCTTACATACTTCCTTGTAGTGGACACTGGTAGGCAGGTTCCATCACCATAGATCTTTTCACTATCTGAAGACTTTCCTGTGGAAGTTTAAATTTTTCTTTCTTCAGCTCTTACAAATTTGAGACTCAACCCATTCAGAATAGACTGCTGCTGTTGTGACATATGGGGTACTATTAATCTCCAGTTTCCTTGCTGTTAGCTTGTTAACTGGTACTGTCTTCTAAGATTTTATCTTAAGGCACGTACTGGCAAAAAGTATCAGCTGTTCTGGAGGTTATATAGAGCAAAGGGAGGCAAAACTCTGTTCCAGAAAAGAAAAAAAATTCTTTGACTATGTGGAACATTAGTGCAAAATACTTTTTGGTGGTAGGGCTGTAAGCAAGCTCTTCGTGGCCTCCCTAGGCAGCCTTGGTAGCTCTGTAACAAAAGCGCGAGCGCGTTCCTCTCTTTGGGTTGATGTCAGTTTATTTGCCAGCAAGGTTCTCATGATGGAAATGTGAAAGTAATGCACTCTTTTAACTAATCTCTGCAGCTCCTGATTTTTGAATCTGTATTTAAAATAAAAGAGATATGGTAGAAAACCTTTCATTTCTTCTCTCAGAGTTGAGGGACTTTGCTGACAGGAAGTAAGATTCCTTACCAACATTTTCTTTGAAATAGGACTTGAAGTGAAGAAGTTAGATTTTAGTCATAAGACAGGCTTTTTATCTAATTAAAGAACTCTTTAATTAGAGGTAATTTGTAATAGAAGACATATTCCTTTAGTGAGATTACCCATATTTGCTCCATTTTTAAGGAGAAAAAAAACCATGGGATTTTTGGGGGGGGGACCTTCAAAGCACGTAAAAGTGTTACACTTAATATCTGAAAGGACTTTTTTTCCTTTTTAACCTGATCCTGTAAATTCTCATTCTTTAAGTGTGTTTAAAAAGTTGACACATGAGTGACATTTTTATATGCCCAATAATTTAAAATGGACTTCAGAAAAGAGAGTTAAGTGGCTAGGTCTGCACTTTGAGAAGCTGTAAAAGTACTAGACAAGACGTCTTTCAGAAGGACCTGGAAGAATGAGTCATTAGAAAACCTTAAGCAGGGGTTAAGGTACTTACAGAACCTTGATTCAAGGCCTGTTTGTAAGTCAAAATGTCCCATGTAGCTTCTTTGAAAGAAAAACTTTTTTCCAAGATGTTGATCAGGACTTCTACCTGGGGACTTTCTGGAAACACCTGCATGTTTGTGACTGAACGTGGATTTTATGAACTTTCTTATGGGTGAAGTCTGTTTAAAGCATGCCAGTAATGAGATATCAGTTGTGGTTGATATCAAACTTAGTTGTGCCTTGCATTGAATTTCTGAGTAGGCTGTGGTCCAGTTAGGATTTAACTTCCAGTACATGACAGGAGATGGGAAAGTGGGTTAGTGAAAACTGAAAACTTAAGTAAAAGAATTTGCAGAGTTGTAGTGGCTTTAGTATGTATTTGAGTACTTTGGGAAGTCTTAAGATAGGTATTTTGTTCAGTATGCACTCATAAGCTAGTGTATTTCTCCAAATTTGTCAGGAGGAAGAAAGGTAAGAATGTGCTACTGAAATAAAACTTCTTGTGGGCATATAGTCAGCTGAGTAGTGGGTAGGATAAGTTGGATTGGTGGCTGAAGATCTGGAGGAGAACTGATTTCTTTCTGATCTGGAACAGTTGTGTTTGGGTATCAGTTAGCCTGTTTTTATTATTTCTGTAGTACAGAAATGCTGTAAGAGTGAACCTATCTTTAATGAACTTATTTTCTTGTATTGTAGGCATCCTTAAACGTTAATGATGTACCTCCATCCATTGTAAATGACGAATTTCTTCAGGATCTTATAGCCACTAAAATCTCATATTCCCAGGATGCAGAAGATAGGGTATTCAGAGCTCATGGTAAGGGAGTCGACTTCATTTGTGTAACTGTGCTGCTTTCACTGCTTCCTTGTTTGAACTTGTTAACTTATTGTTTGTGTTTCAGGTCACTGCCTACATGAGATATTTGTACTCAGGGAAGGAATGTTTAAGCGAATTCCTGATATAGTTGTATGGCCTGGTAAGCTTTAATTGTCTTATTCTCCCTTCTGATCTGGAAGGCCATTGTTTACTAAACTCCAGTGCTTTGTAGTCATGAGGAAGCTGTCTCTTGGTTCACTGACTTTACTCATCTTTACAGAAACTGAAGGAGTTTTCTCATGAATGGTAATCATGATTATTTAACATCTGGACTGCAGCTTGTCTGTGAAATCCCATCATTTTTTGGGGATGTCAGATTTACTATTAAATATAGCTGAAGCTTCTGTTAACACATGAATTCATGACTTAAGTAACCACAATGTAATGTGAACTTGCAAGTTCAGCAAGAGTAGTTGTCTAAATGGCAATCCAAATTCTGATTTTTAAAGGCACACATGATGGTAGAAGGGTAGTGAAATGTTTGTATTAAAGAACTTTGTTTTTTGACATGCTGTACTTCAGTAAAAACTCCTATCAGAACACTTTACAGAGGATCGTTGACTTGAAGAAAGAGCAGTGCAATCTGAGTCTAGTCTAGGCCCACTTTAGAGTAATAACTAATGCTGTTGCAGATAATCTGTAGCAAAAATGTGCTTGTTTCTGTCTAGTAGAAGGATACAAATACTTTTTTGGCTTCAGTTGTGCGCCTCTGGTCACTAGGAACTACTTCATGTGCCGTTCTTCAGTAGTGAACCAAAAGGTCATTGGATCTAAGTACCTGTCAATTTGTGTTCAGCTGTATCACTTCTGAAGTTGAATGTCAGCGAGGAAGAAAAGATGTGGTGTTCAGCTTTTAGAAGAGACTTATTTTTCACTTAAAATAAATTGGACAGCCTATTTTCAATAAAAGCTTTAATCTTGATTTGTTCTCCAAGATACTGAGATGAATTGTTAACTTTTTGGTAGCCCATCTGGCCCTGAGAATTTGTAGGACGTCTAAATCCGTGAGAAGAGCAAGAGACTAAGACTAGTTAGTTTTTCAAATGTAGAATTGTTTGAGGTCTAAACTTTACTCTGTAACTCCAGTAGTTCTGAACTCAGCTCTTATCTAGTGCCTAACTTTGAAATGCCTTCCCTCCTGCTGTCAGAAAAGGAACTGCTGCTTATTCAGACCGGAGTATTTTGTAATAAGCAAATAATAGTACTAAGCACAACTTATTTAACAACAGTTTTTGTTAACTGTTTGAACTTTTTAGTTTGCCATGAAGACGTAGTTAAAATTGTGGAATTAGCCTGCAAACACAATCTCTGCATAATACCATTTGGGGGTAAGTGTTATGAAATCTCATATCTGTTTAAGGTCATTAGTGAAAATGTATTCTCCTTTAATTTAAATATGTGTTCTTAGTCAGACAGTATGCCAATAATTCAATAGTTAGATTTTTTTTAGTAGAATTTTAAATGTGGTTTTAATTTTTTTTATGATCCTGAGGTATTAAAAGCAGCTATATTCAATTTAGTGGAAGTCATCAAAAGTATGTCAATGCCTTGAATATTGAATATGCAAGAGAAATGACTATATGAAGCTGAAATCTACCTCTGTGCCTTGGAAATCTTCTAGGAAATAAGTCAGGAGGTTCAAATATTTGTATTAGATTTACCATGGTTTTGGATGCGTTACTTGTGCTCTGTTCCCACAACATGTATAAATTAGGGGGTGTTTGTTGTACTGTTGAAGCTCATAGTTTCTGGGAGAATTGCGTTCCAACACTGTACTGCAAAATAATTCTAATTTCTCTTTAGACATTTTTCAGTTTGAGAGGTAGAGACTCCTGTGGCAAGGGGTTTTCAGGAAGTGTTCACTGACAGAGTACAGGTAAAGGCCTGTACAGTCTATGTCTTTCTCAGCCTAAAGTGTTTCTTAAGGACTTCAGGTTTTTAATTGTGGATGCTTTTTCCTCTAAGCCTGCTGAAGTAGAGTTGTGAGCTACTTTATTTTGACAGAGAGCTCAGGGAACATGGGATGTCAGCTTTCATGAACTCATTCTGTGGGAAGGTTTTTGTCAAAAACTCTTAAATCTGTGGCATAAATCTGTGTGTTTTACTTGGTACTTGCTTATGCTGTAGGAGTATAGCCTTTGTAGGAAGGATATTTACTGTTTCAGAAGATGAGCATGTCACTTGATGGCAATACCAGATTTGTGGAGCTGGTTCCTCCCTAAAACAGTCTCACCCTTGCCAGATGCATCTGGATAGCTGCAAGACTGTTAAAAGGCACCCTTGGTACTGGTAAACTGGTATAGCTGAATGCAGCAATATTGACTCTTGTTCACTGACCAGGATACAGAAAGATCTTCAGGTTGTTTTTCAAGTTTGTTTATAGTAAACTACAGTCAGCTTTTGGAGTTATTACAGTAGGGGTTGGTATTTAAGGAAAATGTCACTGGAAACAAAGGTGATGGGCTTTCCTGCTCTTGAAGAGTGTTTTATTAGCTGGCACTGTCTCTGTACTTGCCATTGACTGTTCTAGTAGCCTGCTGTAGATCTCTTTAGCATCCTATTCTCTCTTTTCCAATGGCTTTTGCAGTCTTACAGAAATGAAAGGCTTCTTGGCATCCTGTAAAGATACATCAGAAAATTGGAGAAGTCTGACATTTGATTTTATCAATTTTTTTTATACTTATGCCCTTTCCGTTTATTTTTTATTTTTAGATAAGTATTACATTCCTGTATTAGGTAGACTTCTTCAGCCAGCTTTGTAGATTGAATTGTAGTGGCTTCCATAGTGATATCTGAACACTATATAGAAACCATAGCTCTCTGTTTCTTCAAGGCTTTTTAAATTCTTATCCCTCCTTGTTTTAAAACTCTGTGCTGGCCTTAACAGAAGCAGCTGAGATGGTCACAGAATGTTACGGTGTTTTACAGAGCGCTGTTAAAGCACTGTCCAGCTCCACTGCTGCCTTGATTTTGTGAAACCCAGTTGGGGAAAAGGGACAGCCCTAAAAGCCTGATCACTAGCCTCAAACAATTCATTCAATGATCTTACTTTATTAAGTTCCATATCAGAAAGGAGAGAGACAGACATGGTATTGGAAGAAAAGCTACCTGAGAATTTTATGATCACAATATTATTCCCATATTTGCAGGAGGGACAAGTGTCTCTAGTGCCCTTGAATGTCCTGAAGAAGAAAAAAGAACAATTGTCTCGCTGGATACATCACAAATGGTATGCCCCTTTTAATGTTTTGATTTGATTTTTTTAAATTATCTTGCAGTTACACTGGTGGTCACTAGGACATTTCTTTCTTTGCGAGAATAAAGTAGGGATGGAAATATTAAACTGTACCATGCATGTTTAAATTGATACTCCTTCACCTGAAGTGATATTTCTCTGATGTTAGCCTTGTACTGCTTCATATCACCTGTATGTATTTAATAAGAAAAAAGTCACTGCTAAGCCTTCTTATAGCAACTTTAAGTGAAAATCAGAGGAAGCCACTCATCTTCTATACTGGAACTTGTATCTGATGTTAAATGAAAGGCTAAGAGGAAGTTGCTATTGCAAATTTCACTAGTTTTTGCAGACTTTAAATTACTTAAAGCAAAGATTAGTAAAGTGACCTAGTATCTATAAATCAACTTGAAGGATAAACTTTCAAGAAAAAACTCTATTTTTTTGTGTAGATAACATCTTGAGAACGTGAAGTTCTTAGCTTTATGGCAGTCTAGAAATGAAGTTCTGTGAAATTTATTGCTAGTTTTCATCTTTCCGTTATGAAGGAGCTTTATACTTTTAAAATGATAGCTTTATGGCTACATGGTAATGAGATGCTTCAGGAAGAGCTCTGTATCTTTGATGTAAGGCTCTACTGCCTCCAAATACCTGCTGAGCTTAATTCTTTTAGCCTTGAAGGTAAGACCTGGGGTTTGGCTCCATTTTCTCCACTCAGTCAGCGGTCCTTCAGTTAAACTTGTTTCGCTCTGTTTCTAGTTACAAAGTGGTATTTTCTGCAGATGTGTTAGTTGCATATTGAAGGAAGCTCTTCAGGTGTCTGTGTGGAGGGAAATCCAAAGAGCACAGTAGTGACTCAGGCCTTCATTTGAACTCATTGATTTATAGGCCAAAGCTTTGACTTCTGCTGGGGAGTGGGAAGGAAATGTTGTTAATTCTTGCTGTCATGGTTTTTTGTCAGCTAGGTATGTAAGTATGCACTGAGTTAAAAAATAGACCACTTTCATGTATCTTGAATGACTGCCAGCCAATTCTTGTAAACTTTAATGAAGAGGGAAAATAAGGAAATTAGGGTTAAAAGAAGTATTGTCAGAGTTAAAAACTGTGTATGTTGGAGCAGTTAAGATGGTTGCCTCAGCTTTACTTTTTTAGTATTTATATATATTAACATACATATGTAGGGTCTGTATTAGATAAAAACTGATTAATGTAAGCATCTGAGATAATTGATACAGTTTATGTTGAAACTGAAGTTGTCTAGAAGGGGCTGAAGTAGTTGGCTTTGAATAATTAGCCCATACTTTGTGAGAGGGAGACAGTTTTTTTAAAGCCTAGTTTAAGTTTGACTACAAGATGTCCACATTTCTTTAATTTGAAAAATCAAGGCAGAGAGAAGTTACAGCTGTTCTCCTTCCATATAATATTAATACACAAAGTTATTGAAGTACACCAGAAGTGTACTAAAGAATAAGAGGGGAAGCAGAAACTTCTATAGTGTCCCTAGTATATTTGTTAAGTTCCTTAACCATATTTGTTAAGTTTCTCCTTCTTGTGAATTGTCCTCATGGAGAATCGTGCTTAGTGCACCATGTAACTTGCAGTGTTTGCTACTTTTCCTGTTTAGTAGAATATGCTGATGGAACAGTGAGTGTCTTGTCAGACGACGTGATGTAATCCTTTCAAATATCTTAAACTCCTGAAGTATATACCTGCTGTGGGATTCTGGTGTACTGTGTCAAAATCCAAGAGCTGAACTGGAATAACTGAATGCACTCTATTTAACCCATCCAGTATGTTGAAGAGTACTTTTCTTGGTGTATTCTTAATGTCCAGATAGTCAGATTCAGGTACCTTCAATCATGTTAATTGTGGAAATCGCTGTATTGCTTAACTCCCGTAAGAGTTTTTACTTAATTACTTCTGGCTTTTTTGCTTGGTTTCTGTAAACATTCCTAGTATTAATTGACTAATAAGTCTGTTACTCTCTTATAGTGGTAACTTTATAAATTGAAACCTTTGTGTATCTGTTTGAGGGAGTGAGGAGGCTCAGCTTCTACTGCTGTAATAACTGGAGTGGTATTAATAGTAAATTGTATGACCAAGCATGTTGATCCTAGCATTAGGGAGGGAAAGAAACAAAAATCTTGAACACTGGTTCTTACTTTTGATTGGCTTTTCAACAGAATCGGATTCTCTGGATAGATGAGAAAAACTTAACAGCTTGTGTAGAAGCTGGCATTGTTGGACAAGATCTGGAAAAACAGGTATTTTTATCTGGTTAAGTGGCTAGTATGTTTTCATATTTTTCTTAGGTGTTCCTCATGTCTTGTCCTAAGCATTGAAGTCTATCTTAATCCCTGTGTATTTCATGCAGCAGGTGTGGTAAGAATTACATGCATTGACTATGAACCAACCCTCCCTAGTACATGACCAGTAAACATACAAAGCCACAAGTTCCTCTAATATGAGAGAGAGCCATGAGCTAGATGAATCACCATAGACAGTACACAGAAGTGACTTTCAGTCTTTAAGTTAGAACCACTTACTACAACAGAACATAGTTCATGATCCACCTTATGTGGTATACTCAAATACACCTGTCCAACATGATTGTTATCAGTTGGTCAGTGCAGATTGATTATCTCAAAGGTATTAATGCAGTTATCACTTAATGTGAGACTACTTAGTCTTTAATTCTTGCTGTCCAACAGCTTCAGTGTTGTAATTCGGGGGGCATCCAGTCAACCTCAGGTGCTGTGCAGATGGCAAAGCCAACTTAATACAGAAAAATGAGAAACCAGTGACTACTTAATGTATGAGAATGTGTGATCTGCATCACAAATAGTTGACAACGTTGCATACAGGAAGCCCAACCAGATGGCTGTGTATTAAAACACATCTCTCCTTGAGAGAATTAAGTACAGGCAATTTACTCACATTTTCTGTCAGACCTGCTGCATAGAAATTAGAATAGAAAGAACAAGAGATTAAGTGCCTTATTTATTGGCAGCATTTATGCAAAGTTGGCACTTACTTAGTCATAACTTCTTCCACGTGTATTTGAATTCACATCTTCTTTTGAACAATAGAGGTCCTTTAAAATATGGGGCAGGAGTATTATAGGGTGGTATGTGGCACAGTGTGTGCACAGTAGAATTAGAATCAATTTGCATTTCATGTCAAAGATAAAACTTGTGCTTGAATAAATTGGTGTGTGATTGGGATACTTATTTTTGAAAAAAAAAGAAACAAACCAAACAAATACAGAG
This sequence comes from Platyrinchus mystaceus, assembly GCA_035041135.1. Lineage (NCBI taxonomy): Eukaryota > Metazoa > Chordata > Aves > Passeriformes > Tyrannidae > Platyrinchus > Platyrinchus mystaceus. The sequence continues at coordinate 23,209,918 of JAWWLV010000183.1, forward strand.
TATTGAATTTGGAGTATGAAGCCAATGGAGGCTCTGTAGGATGTGTTTTTTCCTTTCTTTAGCTTGCTGAAAGTGGCTTCTGTACAGGCCATGAACCGGATTCCATGGAGTTCAGCTCACTAGGAGGATGGGTAGCAACACGAGCATCGGGCATGAAAAAAAACATCTATGGAAACATTGAAGATCTGGTAAATAGTTTTAATACTTTTTCTAGTTATTCTGTTCAGAGATTGAATTTTATAATGACTCACAATGAGAGAAAGGAAGAGTAAAATGTGGTTCTTTGTGTGATACAGTTTTGGCATCAAATCTTGACTGAAATGCTTGTTTGCTTGCTTTAGGTATTAATGGTAATAATCCTTATCACTGAACTAAAAGTAATTTTCATTTGGGTACTCACTGTGTAGCCTAAAGAATTGTTACCCTGTCCTGACTCTGGTGCTGTCTTCTACCAGTTTTTGCTCTCTGTTAATCCAGTGTAACAATCCTGTCAAACTTTTAGAGTGATTCCAGAATTCCCATGTTTTCTCCTATTTGTTGTGTGTACCTGAAGATGTCTAGTTGGACTGTCTAACTCTGACAGCAAGCTAGCTCTTTCCACCTTTCTGGATCCCCCTAGGCCAGTAGTTTTTTTCAAATCAGTAGGCTGATCTAATTGACCATGTGGATGCACAATGGAAAAATCTAATGCCACCACATGGTCTGTAGGAACCCAGAGGAAGGAAGCAATAGACTGGGAATGGCAGTATTCTACTCTTCAATTTGTTTTAAGCGTCAAAATAGTTCATCTTTATATTAACTCAGGTAATTTTTTTGGTTTTAAGCACACTTTTTGATTTTAAAGTCCACCTTTTCTATTATAATTAATATACTGAAGTTATTGAAGCTAAATCATCACTGTTCAGACTTCGCCTGCATTTTTGCTTCAAACTTTCAGCTTTCTCTGGTAGTTTGTACAATAACCCTTCCATATGTGAATTTTTTCCTCCTTTCCTGCAGTACACTCTAGGTAATGTGTCGCTGTCACCTCAGGCCTTTTCGTCAGCTCATAGTTCAGACCTGTTTGTTCTGTGTACAGATGTGACACTTCACAGTCAGGGACTGAGCTTGGCAGGAATTACACAGTTTTTATTCAGTAGACCTGGCTGAACTAAAACTAGTAGCACTTACAGGGTGTCATCATTCCCCTGCTGCCTGAAGTGTCACTGGATGGTATAGTTTGGCTTGTACTGGGAGTTGTGAAGCAAAGGGCTTTTCTTTTATGGAAGCATAACTTCAGGCTAAAACAGCTTCTGAAATTTTCGTTAGGAGGAAATAGGATTGAAAATTGATTCAGAACAGTTCATGAGTTTCAAAATGGCACAGTGAGAATGTTTCAGGGAAGTGTTTACCTTCCGAGGAAACTTTTGTCTCTTGAAACACTGTGTTGTATAAGCTGCCTAAGTCCACTTGCTGCAGAATCAATGGTTCATAAATTGTGTATAATGAAAATTACTTAGTTATCTGTGCTTGAAAGTTTTAAAGCCATTAGTTGAAATTCAGTAATTTTGCTTCATTTAAAGGCATCACTAAAAAAAAGGCTGAAGCTCCACCCTTCCTTGGTATAAAATAATTGAATAGAGGATTAAAAAGCCCAACTGGGCTCTATTGCATGTACCTGAATATAGCTGGAAGCAAAAATATTGAAAAATATGTTTTAAAAAACAACCTTCTTGCCCTGCATATGTGTCAGTCATATGGCAGATTTTATATGGATAATCTATTTCACAAAGCTTACTTCTCTCTTTCCTCCTAATGGAAATATTTCTGTAGCAATCAATGGCTGAATTATATTAGTCTTATCAAGCAGCAGTTCTAATGCAGAACTTAAAGTTTAAACCCTCACTTTTTTTCTCTGAAGTACTGTATATATTCTGGATTAAAATCCCAGTATTTTCAAAGTTCTGTCTACACTGAGAAGCAAAACAGTTTTAACTGGTATTGCCTGCATGTAGCCAACAGCTGATATAATTTGCCAAAGAACTGGAAACAATCTGTTCTGTGGGGAACCATGCTGTGTTATAAATAATAATTGTTGGTAATAATCCTTGGGTTATCCAAAAGTTCTTGGGGTTGCATTCAGAATGCCTAAAATCTACAAAGCTGAATTGTATCAAGCTTAATATGTTTTGTAGAAAAGAAATATAGTAAAAATTGTGCTTAATGCTAGTATTTCTATTCATTGCATGTTGATACTGTTTAAACAGGTGATTCATATAAAAATGGTAACTCCTAGAGGAATAGTAGAAAAAAACTGTCAAGTACCTCGTATGTCAACAGGACCTGATATCCATCACTTCATTATGGGATCTGAAGGTACAAACACAGTATCTTCGCTTACTGCATCTTAATTCAGCTTCTCTAGTGGCTTGATTGTTTGAACATCTTTAATGCTGTGGCTTCCAGTGTGTCGATGGGTGGCATTGTGCAGACAGAATTTCTTGTGTTAGGATAATACACTGAGACCTTAATTAGGACTGTGAAGTTAAACAGCTTTTAACGGTGCTTTAAACAGACCTGTGGAGTTAGCCTACAAGTCTAGTAACAAACATCATGATTTAGAGGATTTTTTATAAGAATTCACCATGTAGATAGTCAGGAATAAATCCCCTACTACTGCAAACTGAATTTTTGGGATTTCAGATTTATGTTAACTTACAGCATCCTGGTAAGCAGTTGTTAAGTTGGGTAACTTGCAAGAAGTTCATTCTGCAAAATTTTGCTCAGTTTTTCTTTTCTCCCGAAGGAACCCTTGGAGTGGTTACTGAAGTTACGATAAAGATTCGTCCAGTCCCTGAATACCAGAAGTATGGCTCTGTGGTCTTCCCCAACTTTGAACGAGGAGTGGCCTGCTTAAGGGAAGTGGCAAAGCAGGTAAAGAAAAGCTGGATGTTGACTTCACTCAAGGACATGGATTCTAGCAGTAGGGATGTGTAGATGCTTTAGTATTTCTGGCATTTGATAACCAAGAATCTGAGATAGGAATCTCGTAAGCATATATGGTCCATGAAACAGAGTATATGGTCCATGAGGCTTTTGGAAATTATGCAGTTGAGGATTGAGTATTTTATGAGTTTGCTTAGTATTCTGAGCCAAAATGTGGACAGGCCTTGTAATGGCTTATTTCAGTGGGACTTATTTGCATATTGCAGCATAAAAATTTTGGCTTTGCATCTCCTTCAACTGAGAACTTTACCCTCAGATTAATTAAGACTGTATAAAAGGGACCAATATTTAAAGGAATTAAGTTGCAGCATACAGGTAAAAGGCAGTTGAATTTGTGGCTCTGAAGTGGCAAAGGAACAAAAGGAATGCAATGGAAGGATATGGCTTGTGTTTAGAACTCACTTCCCGGAGCACAGTGACATGTTCAGGTGAGGTGGATATTTCGAGGTGCGGTTGTGCTTACATTGTACTATTTAAATAGAAAATAGCGTAGTCAGATGGTTTCAGGTAGCAAAACTCATACATGGCACCCAAATTATGTAACACTTTTTCTCCAGACTGCTTCCAAACAAATCTTATACTGGCTAACCTCTTTCTCCATTGAATAACTGTTCTTTGCTCAGTGCAAAACGTATCATGTTGTATATATGAATCGTAGAATGCACCCTGAATTGGGGAAGTAATTTCAGAAATGTTTTAATTAATGCCAAACTAAACACAGCTTTACATTTTTTCCAGTGATTGGTCTAAATTAATGGCTTAATGTTCCAAGCCAGATGTTCAAACTGGTATGTGAATGACATGTATATGCTAGTCAGCAGCACTTGCCAGTTTTTCTGTCGTGCTTCTACTGCTAGTGCTTGTCCTTCCTATTAAAGGTACCTAAGCAGACTTTTTGGGAATGCTTAATCATATGGCTGATGAACGTTTAAAGTCAATTAGGGTACTAGTGTCTTTTCCCTGTCTTAGTTAGAAAAGGGGGAAAAAAAGGCACGATTTGCCACTTAACGTTGCTCCGTTTCTAAGCTTCTGTTGCTGCTGCTGCTGTTTCACTGCTTATTTGAGCCTGAACTACTTATTCTTCTCTTCTGTTGCCCCTTGCATCAATCTCAGTAATTACTACAATGATTGCTATCTGAAAAGCTGTTTCTTTTATGTAGCAGTCCACTTTAATGTAAGAATAATCAACCTGCAGGTAGTGGGTGGGTTGATCTCATTTAAAACCTCTCATATAGCCTTCTTCTGTCAACCTGCCTGTTGAGCTATCTTAGTTTTTCATGTTCCTTCTTCCTGTTGGGTGACCAAAGATATGTTAATGATATTATGAAGGGTGAACTTGTGAAATGAAGTGAAAGATAAGTATTTCCATATCCATGTGATTAGATGATGACTAGCCTAAAATTCAGACTTTGTCTCATTCCTCTGGTCATACATTTCAGTATGACTGGACATGACCATCAGAGATTATACAATGTAGGCATATACATGAAGATTATCTAATTGAAGGCAGCTGTTCATACTGTTTGGGATTTCTGCACAGTGCAGAATCTAGATTAGACCCGGGTATGGATTTTAATTGCAGTCTGATGGCAGAGCATTAGTGTACTGAGTCTAGCCAGGATAGAGTTAACTTTCTTCATAGCAGCCTGTGTAGTGTTAGCTTTGGTATTTGTGACCAATACAGTGTTACAACTGCAGTGTTTTAGCTATTGCTGAACAGTGTGTACCACAGAATTAAGGCTTTCTCTGTTTCTTACTCTTCCCGCCAGCAAGTATATTGGGAGCAGACAGGAGGCTGGAAGGGAAAACACTTGAGACAAACGACCCAAATTGACCAAAAGCAGATACCATAAAACATCATGATCATAAGTAGAACTGGAAGGGGGAGTTTTGCAGGGGTTGCCATTGCTTGAAGACTGGCTAATATTGGTCAGCTGGTGGTAATTGATTGCTTTTGCATCATAATTTTGTGGGGTTTTCCCGTTTTGCTTATCCATCAGTCTTCATCTGAACCTGCATATTTTCCCACTTTTGCCCTTCTGATTTTTCTCCTCCATTCCACTGAGGAGAGGGTTGAGCAGCTCTGTAGTGCTTAGCTGCATGCCAGGGTTAACCCTCAACAATTAGACTTCTCCAATGGATTTGTATTTTATGTTTATCTCTGATTACACAGCAACATGAGCATAATACACTAAACAAGTATTGTATCTTTAGTTCATATGCCAATTTAGAAAAACACTCAAAACTTGAAGATGAAGATTTTTTTACTGTTACTATGTTGGCTTGAGGTTAAACTGAAAAATCTCAATACATCACATCCAGCCATACCTAAGAGATGTTGCTATTCAAGCAAAAACAAGCTTGTAAGTCACACCTTTTCAATGATGATGATGGCCATAGGTCTCTGGTATCAAAGTGTGCTTTCTTGTATGCTACTTTAAAGTGAAATTTTGATTGTAATGAATTTTAAAACCAACAATCATTTTATTCTTCCTTCCTCTTATTCCCCTAACTTTGCCTCCAAGAGATGTGCTCCTGCATCAATTCGCCTTGTCGACAACGCACAGTTTCAGTTTGGTAAGAATGTAGATCATCTTGGAGGAGTGTCTGTTTCCAGGGGGGGTTTAGTAGCTTAAGTCTGCTTTGGGTCATAATTCTTTTGCTCAAAACTAGATAAAGAAGGCAATGAACCCAAAGTTCAAACTCCAGATAGTGCCACAATGTGTAGTTTCAGAAAACAGAAACCTGTCTTTGTCTCTGGGGAAATAGTATCAACTAATTGAGTCAGTAAAGAGCCATGATCTGCATATAAATACATGAGATGGATTTTCTTGCTACGTTTTCTTTCTTGGCATAGTCTACTGGTGAGTTTGAAATTCTGGAGTCACTTCTTCTATTTTGCTGTAAAGGAGCAGAGATTATAGGTTTGAAGTACAGTATCTGAAACATTTTCTTCCTAAGAGTATTAATGAGAAGTTAGATATGAAAAAAAATTAGAAAGCCAGCACCTTACTTTGAAGGTAAGTGGGTTGATGCCTTTAAATTTCATGAAAGCATCACAACTGGTACACAGATTCCTTAGAAATAGTAGGTTTTTTGAAAATATTCTGATGTGGCAATGTTGATTGGGTGGGAGAGAAGCAATGACATACTTGTCCAAAGTGAGCTGTCTGTTTTCAAAAGAATCTCAGATGTAGTAAATGCTGTAATTGTGTGCAGATACAACTAAGCTGTGGGCTTTAAGTCAATGAAGCTACTAGAAGATTACTCAAGATAAAGATTTTGTGAAAGTTTATGTAGTTCAAATACCTAAATAGGACAATGTGAGACATGCCGAACAATAATTTTTTAGCATTTCTTAGGGAAGCCTGTTATTTTGACTCCAGTAAATTTGACAAAAGATGTGTTCTGGCACAAGACACTCTTGTGGCGACCTTAAATTCCACTACCCAAAAGATAATAGCTTACAGAACTTGAAGGTCTTGCTGAGACCATGCTATTTTGATTGTACCCAGAAGATGAAAATGTGAAGTGTGACTGATCTTGAAAACTCCCATTTTAGTACCACTTTAACAAGTCAGAATTTCTGAAACTTCTTTTGGACAGAAGCCTCAGTGATGAATCTCAACTTTGAATGCCATTAATATGATGATGTTGAGAAAGTTGAATTTTGTTTTTCAAACCAAGGAAATGGGGATTTGTTAGACCCAAAAGCCCAGCAAGCCTTGCTGCTTGCTTTGCTCACTCTTTTGTGTTACACTCTTTCACTCAGACATGTCCAACAGAAGGCAGATGTGTTTGTTGTTTTTTTTTTCTTATTCATTGGGAAGCACAATTTGACCAATTACAGGCTTTAAACATAGTTTGAGGTGTCTTGATACAGGTTTTTCTTGTAGTCACTATTAAGTAATTTTTTCGATTGTATTTAACAGATTCATGTCCTTTTATTGTGTGGTGCTTTTTTGTGCGCTTAGTTAAGTGTGCTCGGAGATGTATTCCTTGGTTTGTGTCAGCAGAAAGAGTCCCTTTTTACTGAAGAGGAAAGAAGAGTAGTCAGTTGCTGAAGTTCAGGTGTTATTCAGGAGGAAATACTTTGTGAAGTATTTTAGAAGAAAGTATCATGTAAACGGTGCATAACTTTTTATGAATTGGGCTCACAGCATGTAGGCCAGATGCCAGGCTGCTAGAGTGAAGCAGTAATGGGAATTCAGAAGTTGTTTGTGACTGAAAACAATTGAACAAACAGTAAAAGACTTTCATCTCAATTAAACCCAGTCCTGAGGCAGAGATGTTAATTTAACAGGCTCCAAGACACCATTTATATATCCTGGTAATTTTAGTTCCCCTTTGTCATTAAGGAAGCAATTACTAGCTTTATGCAGAAAACTTCACACAAGTGACATAACTGTTAAGGAAAAGTTGCTTAACTTCTAACTTGCACCATTTTTGGCTGTTTGTTTCAGTGGTTTTGGCATAACTTTAAAAAAAAGGTCACTGATTTTTGCTTAGTTTTGCAGTGTAAAAACTAATTAAGTACTCTTTTAAAATTTTTTCATGTGCCACAGGCTTGTGAAATCTAATCTAGGGCAGCCTTAATTAAAGCATCAAATATTTGTGCAGTTGAATGTATGTCTTCAAAAAAGTAATGAAACCTTTTCCTAAATCATCTTCTAAATGATTAGAGAGAATTCTCTTTGATTTTGATAATCAAAGTGCTCCAAGCGATTCTAGCAATTTTGACTACCAAGCCATTTTTTATTTGCCCATTGAAGTAGGAATCTTAAGAGCATTGTTTGCCTTAACGCACCTTTTTCTCCTTCTTGCCAAAGGTCATGCTCTTAAACCACAAGTTGCTTCCATTTTTACATCATTTTTGGATGGACTAAAGAAATTCTACATCACAAAGGTAATTTTGGGGGCTTACTGCTGTTTCAGACTTTGCATGCTATTCATAAAATACAAGATTTTTTGCCAAACTGCTTCTAATGCAGCTGAGTTTGTGTGTAACTGATACTGCAGTGTGAGATATGTTAACTTGAGGTTCTAAGAGTGGTTTAATTCAAACTGAGATTATCTTTTTGAGCAGTTATTACATGAGAACTGTTGTCACTGGTCAATATCTGTAGCTGAGATCAGTGTGCCTTTGTCTGGCAGTAAGGGGCAGACTGGAACCAGTTTATCCAGGTTGCAGAACAGTGATTATCAGTTAATACTGATGGAGTGGGGCTAACACTATAGTGTATTTTTTACTTCACAGGTTTTGTCAAGGCATGATCTACCATTTTATTACAATGAACTAGAATTTTGTGAGAATCTCAAGATACTTGTCTTGATTTGCCTATATCAATTGGCTTTTTGTCTTTCTGAAGTTTATCCCTTTTTAACCTAGAATTTGGTGCTAAAATGACACCACTTAGGCTTTTGTATTAAATAATTTGTCTTAATAATGAATTTTCCCCCAAAATAGCCAACTAGAGAGTTCCTGCAAATATGGGTATTCAAATGTAGAAAATTGCATTATCATGGATTTGGATAACTGTTAGATAAGAGGAGGTAAACATTCCATTCATATAAATATGAACAGATACTCATATGAAGTGATATGATAATACCAAGTGTCTTCAAAGAGTGTGCTTACTTTTGAAATACAGTGGCTCGTGTTGATTCTGCAGCTTTTTCTTGGACTACTGAAGTGGGAAATATCATGTGTCTTGGGACTTCCATTGTTAGGGAATACCTGTTAGGTTTTGAGATGGCCCAGAAATTTTGCTTTCCACCCTGACCTGCTGTAGTGCAGGAATATCTTAAATAGTAAAGGTTTTGGCAGGAAGATTGTTGTCAGGTTGAAACAATCCTAAGGCAGCAGTATCTACTACTTCTGCAGTCAGCAATAAGCATCACTGCTTCTTGGGATATTGTATCACAAAGGGATTTTGTATGCCAATTGCAATTCTTTCAGCTCTTCAGGGAAAAAAAATGTGGAGCAACAAGAGAAATACTATGTAATACTGATGCATAGATCCCAGGCTGGTGACCAATCCTTGGCCCTTATGTTAGGGCTCACTCCCCTGGTGCATATGAGCAACTGCTACTTCAGAGAAATTCCCAGCTGGGATGGGACGTA
>JAWWLV010000183.1:23219126-23373308 GCA_035041135.1 Platyrinchus mystaceus
CTTATGTTAGGGCTCACTCCCCTGGTGCATATGAGCAACTGCTACTTCAGAGAAATTCCCAGCTGGGATGGGACGTAGGAATAGACAAAAGGAATAAGTTTAATGATCCTGAGACTACTCCTGCAGGTGTTATTGGGACCAATATGCTCAAATCCATCTTATACCCTATTTCATCTGTGAATTTGGGAGTGTTCACTGATAGAAGAATGCTAGGTATTGCTAAGAACTGTATTTCCTCCAGTGCCTCTTAAAGACAACTGTAAGGTGTTAACTGATCATTACAGCCAAAAGATGGCAGAATAGATGAAAGGATTCATACTAAATGAAATACAAGTGGTTCTAGTACAAGGAGGGACTGTAAATAGCATCTTAAACTCCAAGGACAGAAATAAAGGTCTATTATCATTATAGTAGAAGTATTTCTTTCTGTTTATTAGCTATGCTGTTTTTGTAGGACTAGTGGATAAGGCAGATCCTTTGCCTGGTGAGGTATATTCAGCTTTGTAGTGGTTTTCATGATGTTTTATTTGGGTACTGGGATTTTCTGTGGCACACAGCTGATACAACTATTCTTAGAGCAGTGACATTTATGCTGGTCATAGTCATCTTCCTGCTTTAAAACATGAATAGTTGATAGAATATAAATGTCTCTATTGCTCAAAGCATTTAAGACATGTTTTTCCTACAGCATAGGTAGACAGCTGTCTGTATGTTATGTATATCCTGCTTTTTAACAGGAGGAAAAAGGTGATAGATAATTTCTGTTATTTCAGTTGACTTTTGTCCTGTAAAGGAAAAACTCAAATGTTTTGGGAGTAAATTTTTGAAAGATTTTTTTTTCCCCAAACTTTCCTTTTTGTTGCGGCAACATTTCTTGACCAGAGCACATGCCATGTATTTGAAAAGTAAAAACCTGTTGCTTGTATTCTACCCCATAGATTATGAATAATGCAAAATTTATCTCTCTTTGCAGTTTAAAGGATTTGATCCCAACATACTGTGTGTAGCTACCTTGCTCTTTGAGGGTGACAGAGAGAAGGTTCTTCAACATGAAAAGCAAGTCTATGATATTGCCACCAAGTTTGGGTATGCTTTTCAAAGAACTTTTTCAATGTGAAACTAGGAATTAACTATCCAGGAAAAGATAGGTCTACTGTATTTTTGTAGTCATTACTGTATGGATCTGTTTTCAGTTTACTAGTTTGAAGTGGCAGCAATTGATTAGCTGTTGAATGTTCTCTTTGTTAAATAAACCTTGCACTAACTCCTAGGTAACTTTACTGAAAATCTTTAGCTCTCTGTGTATTGCAATACAATATTTTACTAAATAGAATTGATGTTATTAAAATGGAAACCAGCCCTTTTAATTGCTTGTTGGGATGGAAGTGGCTTGTTTTGCAATACTAGACTCTACATTTTGACTACAGAAGGAGGAGGTAAAATCATAAGAGTAATATTAAATTTTTGCAGAATTGATGTGAGCATATGAATAGAAGAAGCTTGTTTGGTTAAAAGAGTGCAGTGACTTTCTGTCCCATAGACTGTTTTATGTCTTTACAAAGGAACAGAAAACACTCACTGAAGTGGCAGGCTGAGTAGTGATCAGGTAGTTTCTTTCCTTCTGCTTTGATTAAGCGTGACTGATGAAAACCATCGTCAAAAGTGTGATTTGTCGAGATGTACTCTTTTTATTTTTAAGAAAGTTTTTGCTAATATTGGTCTCAGCTATTCAAATGTACATATAAGTATTGTTTTATCCATTTCAAGGCTATCCTTTCTGAAATTTTCTGTTTTCATTGTGCTTTCTTTCTATTACTTCAACCATGAATCCTTTTGTATTTTGGTATTTCAAGATGATGGTGTATTGATAAAGGACATTAGATCTGTTAGAAGATGGTGCTGTCTGTGCTGCTTAGTTAAGGCTATTAGTTAAGTGTTTAATGGTTTAACCTGGTTTAAAATGCTAAACCATTTAATGCTTTTATAGTCTAATGTGTCTATCCTTCTTCAGGATTTTCTATCCTTCAGGATGACTGATTTCCCACAAACACACCTTTCTGGGATTCATGGGAACTCCTAGAAAGACTGATTAAGATACATAGCACTTTCTTGTTATTAGAAACCAATAGTTAAAAACAAATGCTTTGATAATGATCCTTGATAGACTAGTTAAAGCAAGGCTTCCTTTTTCTTTAGTGCTATGACTTTTGTGTTTTGCCGTTTTTTTTAATTCATTCACATCTCTTACACTTTTGGGATCTTAAGTCAAGAGTCTTGCTCTCATGACCTGTGAGCATACAAGCACACAAATTCAACATACTTAGAAATGTAGTTACACATGTTCCTGTAAATCAATATCCAGGATATACTATGTCAACCTGTGTTTCTCTGCTCTTTTGTGAGTTTTGAAGACTGTTATTTTAAGATCACATCAAATGTTTTGTTATGTTCATCTCTCTTCTGGTTATTGAATGAAAAGACAAATACAAAGAGTTAAAGGTCTGGTCTGAAGTAAGTTCTAGTTTTTAGTGAAGAAACCCTACTATTTTCAACTATTTTAACACAGCTTAGGCAGGTGAACTTGCACATATGTTTAATAATCAAAGTTATTTTACAAATATTTTTGTACACTGGTGACTACTTTGCTGGAAAGTGAATTAAGGTCTTGTAAATTGCAGTGGCTTGGCAGCAGGAGAGGATAACGGACAGAGAGGATACATGCTGACATTTGTCATCGCGTACCTTCGGGTAGGTCAGCTTTTGTTTGTGTGCAGAAACATAGAGATGTCTTTTTGAAGATGCTTTCTCTGAAATCAAAGTGCAGGTTGCCTTGGATGATATCTCAGACTTCTCCTAGAGGTTGTATTTCTTCCATTTCTGACTAGTGATTATTCATGGAACTTCGTCTGCAAAACACCATAAAGACATTACTTTGTATTCTTGTTAAAAAAATAGTTTCTCATAAAGGATAGAGAAAATTAGGTTGAAGAATCCACAGCTTGAATGGAATCAGAGTCTTGGAGAGTACTTGAAATACTCATGTGCTAACTTAGCTTTTTACTCTTAGGAGATCTGCTTATGACTGTGGTTTGAATCAGAATTCCAACATAGTGGACCTTTTGTCTAAACTGCTGCAGCTGTTCTTATGAATTTTAGTCTTACTATTTGAGATTTTTTTTTATTTTTCAGAATAATATGCATATCCCAAGTGTTTGGTTTTATTTGTCTTTTATAGTCAGGGACAAATCACTGAATTTCCCTCTATTGCAGCAGGCTGTATGTAAAATGGGAAGGTATTTGTCTTTATTCTACTTAGATAGTAGCTACATTCTAAATAAATATTTCTACTAGGAGTTACGATGGTTAGCACAGTGAAGCTCTTGGCTTGATACTGTGGTTATACAAGTATTTGATTAGTGTAGACATACTGACAGTCTGACAAGCTGTCTCACTGTAGCCTTGACATCAAAATGTTTGTCATTTTTGTCTGTTAAGAGCTTCCCTATTTCCATAATAATAAACTTACGTCACTGGGACAGATGGGTGGTTTTGCTAAATTAGAATTTCTGGTTTTCTCATAGAAACTAAAAAGCTGTTCAACTGTTAGCTGTGTAGAATACACTGGATGTTGATGCTGAATGTTAATGATAATTTCCTCACTCTATTTACTAGGACCTGGGCCTGGATTACTATGTAATAGGAGAATCATTTGAGACATCTGTTCCTTGGGATAGGTAAATTGTGATTACTCTTTAGAATTTCTTAGAACTTGATTTCATTCAGATTATTCCTAACTCATGTTTGCTTATGGGGATACTTACTTCAGGCCTTGTGTGTATTTAATGCTCCTTGATGTGCCTTATCTTGCTAAAGTTGCTAGTAAATTACCTATCAGGATTGTGTAAATGTATCAAGCATTCAGTAATATTTCTACATAGGTTAGCTTATTGTAACAAATTTAGAACTTGAAATTGCCCATTGAATTTGCCAAATGAAATTGCACATTGGTGACAATAACTGCAGTGGGTGATGAGCAGCCATGTGTGTGGGATCAGCTGCATATTTCAAACAGAGAAGTCTGTGGTGAAGATAAAAAAGCTTTTAAGCGTATTTAAATAAGTGGGAGTTTTTCTCCAGTAGTACAGGGGAATGAAAACTGAAAAGGTAACTTTTGCCCAGGATTAAGATCTTCTTCCTAAGCTTATTTTGTCTGTTAGACATGGTTGAGAAATATTTGACTGCAGCAGGGTTTAATATACAAAATCAGTTTGGATACTTCTGTCCCTTTGGTAAGGCGGAAGTCTCTTAAGCAGGATCTAAGGTGATTTGAATCAGAGCTTTACAGCATTCAATGCAAAGTCTGGTGAGTTAAGATGGCCAGCCTGTATCCTTGTTAGATGTGGTGGCAGTGATAAATTCCAGCCCGTTTGAAAATTGGCAAAGTTATATTAAGTGAGTGGAAGGAGTGTGAGGGCAATTTTAAAGCAAAAGTGCTCTTCATTTTACTTTAGCTTTATAGATTTTGAAGCATGCTAACTGCTTAGTCAACAATTTGTTTTGCCTCTCCCTCATTTCAGAAGAAAATGAATTTTTATCTAAAACTTAAGAAAATATTAAAGATTATCCTCACCAAAGGAAAAACTTTGAAAACCTTTTCCTACTTTGACTCATAAGAACCATGTAACTTTCCATAAAATGATTAACTTGTTCTCTTATAGGTAGCAGATATTTGAATAAAATATTTAGCTGACTTCTTATTCATTAAATGGTTAAATTTCTCTTGTATTCTGTTAATCTTTAAAGTAGTTTTAAATCTGTGTAAAATGTCTTAATCTGAATTGTACAGTATAGCACTACAGACCTTTATGGGAGAGCATATTACTGAAGTAATGGTTATTTGAAAAACAGGGATTTCTTTTAATTGTTCTAGCACTTTGGTTGCACCTGAGTCTGTCCTAGAAGATTTTTTTAAAACAGAACGAGTATGGCTTATGACAAGGTTTAATAGCTCATTGCTATATTAGAATTGTAACATTTCAAGCTGGCAGACTAGTGCACAGCTGAAGAATCTCCAGGTTTGGCCTTGCAGCATTACAAGACCTCCGAGTTCTCAAGCTTTCTTCTGTATTTGTCAACTACTTTGTCAAAAATTTGAGGCTATTTTGCTAAGAAAGTAAGTAAAAACATACAGAAGTAGGTAACCTCCTTTTTTCTGAACACTTTTTACACCTCTTCCTGATGAAAAAGAGCTTTTAGATACTCTGTTTCAAAGTAAACTTGCTCTTCAGGAGGAGTGCAGAAAAAGCAGTACCAGTGGTCTTGATGAGGACTATTTTTAGAACAGAGCTAGTTAACTCGTGATTTTAGAAAGTAGTCTTATGTTGCATTAGATTATGATTTTTAAAGGATTGGTGAAGTTCTTTTTTTTTAGAAGTTGTATAAAAATCACATACTAAAATTTTATATTTTAATGTGTTTCCTGTTACAGGGTTTTGGACCTTTGTAGAAATGTAAAGGAAAGGATAGTAAGAGAATGCAAAGAAAAGGGTGTTCAGTTTGCTCCTCTTTCCACCTGTAGGTAAGCCAACAATCTCAACAATTTTTCTTGAATCTTTGATTAGTAAGAGAAAGAGGAAGAGGTCATTAAACTTGCTAGCTAGCAGGTAAAGTAGATCTAGTAATGATATTACAATTACTAGTACTTGACCTTCCTCTTGAAACTTCAAGTGGATTACATATGAGAGTGGGGAATTCAAGGGATTAGTAGCACTTGATTAAACTTTTGCTTATATGTACAAGAGTCAAGTGTAATGACTTAAGAGTGTCAACTTTCAAAGTCATAGCATTGAGTTGTTCATGAATTATGAGGAAAAAGGGTAAAAATGTTAAAAAAGATGCTACCCTTTTGAGTAAGTAACCTGATGAATTGTGTAATGTCACATAGTGGTTGTCTTAATATCATAAAGCTTTGTTTGTAATGCAGTTCTCTTCAACAGGGTGACACAGACTTATGATGCAGGTGCATGTGTCTACTTCTACTTTGCCTTTAACTACAGAGGAATTAGCGATCCTATTCATGTCTATGAACAAATTGAGGTAATGTATAAAAGAACAATAGTCACAGGAGAGAAGCTGATGTCCTGTAATATGTGCTGAACCCATTGGCCAAGCTAACTGAGTTTTGCAGGAAGGATCTCAAAAGTCTGCTAATGATCAAAGCTTTATGAACAGCTAGGAAAAGAGGTATATGCTAATAGTACATCAAGTAGAGAAAAGACTACCAAGTGACTATTTTAGGCATCAGTAGATGAATACTTCTGACTGAAGTATAGGAAAGCTTGACCTGGAGTTTCTTGGATGACAGAAACTTTAAACCTTAAAACCCAAATCCGTGGGAAACTAGTCTTCCTTAGTTCCATTATTTACAAAACTACTCCTTTTTCTTAATACTCAGTCTGTAAAATGCATGGTAAAACTTATCAAGATCATACTTTATTAATAGTGCTGTATGTAGAGCATAATGAAATGGGAATTTCTGGTGCTATTTTTGTTAGCCCAAGATAAGTGCTGGTCTAAGTCTGGTGCGTTAGAGCAGTTGTAAGCTGCTTCAGCATTTACCAAAGAGCTCTGGAATAACTCTGTTTAACACTTTGGCTGATGAAAAGTTATACTTACCTAGTTAGGGGAAACTAGTATCCTTGTTAGCTTGAAGATGTAAATTCTTAGAAGGACTATGGCCAAACTGCTTTTTGTCCTGTTTTCTGTTTCGTATGCTCAAACTTCAGCACCAGAAAATTGCTTATAGGACTGTGGAGAAATAGCCAATATTTATAACTAGGGTATCATTCTTCTCATGCTTATTCTTTAGAAATTTCTCTTGAATTTGGCAAAGTTTTATCTACAAGTTCTGAGGCTCCCATGCTGTTGCGTGTAAGGCACTGAAGAATGTAATACTTGAGTGCTTATTTAATGAAACTTTGCTAATACCTAGATACTACTTTTTATAGGAATTAGCAGTGTGATTACCTGGATGCACGTCTTCCATTGTAGTAACTAAATCTAATCTAACAAAGTGAGTTTGTTGACTGAGTATATGTGTTCTATGGCAGACTGAAGAAACCTCTAACTGCATAGGTGCAGTTATATATGTTATTCCTAAAAAAGTACACTCATTTGAAAAAAAACATGTAGTGCTTGTGCTTAGGAAAGCTTTCATTGTTATGCCTTCTGATCTCTTAACTATTCATAATCAGAGGTGAATGGCAAAGAAGAGTCTAGAACTTTAAAGTGTTTGTATAATTCTTACCATAAAAAACTCAATTTTGTTTTCTGCCACAAACTGCACCCAGGAAAGGATTGTCAGTTGTAAAGTACCTTACTGCTTCAACCAGAATCTTTGAGATCTGGGTTTAAACTCTGATCTGAATAAGGGTCTTGAATCACCCTGGTGAGCCTGTTTTTCAGGCGTCTTTTTTGAGACTTAATTGTCTTTCAAATGAGCATCCCAGCCACTGGACTACTTTAGTTTTAGCAAGGGGAAAGCAATCCAGAACATTTTATTTGGGAGTAATGTTTGTTGTAAGTGATGCCATTGAGATATTGTGGCTTTGATAATGTTTATTTAGAAAATTCTTACTTAACATTTGTCTGCAGATTTGATGTTTACCTGTATTGTGTGCCCTAATTACTTCTGAAACTTTCCACACACCATAGGTATGACTGCAATAGCAAGCATTTTGCGTAATCAAAATATCTTGTGCATTTGCTGTTGAATAAATACCATATCTTTCAAATTTAGAGAGCTGCTAGAGAAGAAATACTTGCCAATGGAGGAAGTCTTTCACATCACCATGGAGGTAATGTTCTCTAATATTAGTTTCTTTGATATTGCTAAATATTCATGAGTACATAAAATAGTTTGTAGTAGAACTTGGGAGATATTTCACAGGTATTAAGTGAAATTACTGGGGGAGGGTCAAGGGGGAAGAACATCTCTTGGGATTCTTTCTAGAAACTTCTCACTCCTTTGCCAGTTTGATCAGTTTGTCTTAAGCAACTTCCATTGATCTTTGTGCAAATATATGTTCGGTTACAAAGACTTCAAATGGGAGTTCCACAGTTTTAAGACAGTTTAGTGTCCCTTGTGGCTCAGTGAATGCTCTTAGCCCAAATTCCAGAGCACTTAGGCAAAGTATCTGCATAAAAGAGCTAGTGACTTTAAACTGGGCTATGTTGCAATCTAACATTTGTTGCATAATTATGTTATGTAAGTGTTGATATTACTGGCTTGCTGTCTGATAAGTTCTAGTTATTCAGTTTCCTCTCGTGGAGTTTGGAGATTACTTGTCCTGTGTTGCTAGCATCTTCACAAGGTATTTTGTGCTTTAATATTACGTCTAAGAATCAAAGTCATGTATAAGTGATACTTCATGTACTTGATGCTTTACATATGCTTTTCCCACAAACTTTGATAGCCTAATTTGACTGCATGTGTCCTTTGTAATGCTGTAACCTTGGATATCAGGAAGACTTGTTGTGACATCAGTTTGATCTGTGCCACTAGCTTCTTGAAACTGGTTAACTTGCTGTGTTTTTTCTCTGTTTTCTTGGGGCATTTCCTGGCCACAGATATAAAAGCAAGGAGGAATTGTATGGTTTAAAACTAGACAAAACCTTTGTAATTCTCAAAGCTCTCTGTGGGGAAAAATCTGAATGGCAGAAGCTGTGCTTTAGAACACGTTGGTGACTTCCTACACTTGAAACTTTTAGGTGTGGCTGTTTTCAGGCATCTTGGTTTGTGATGGAAACACACAAAGGACTCTGCTTTAGCAGTATCAGGATGTGTAGGTGATGAGTGAAAACAGTTTCAGTATTTTTTGTTTGATATGCTCTTATTGTCCTCTGATTAAATCTTTAATATGGTGGTTTAGTGGATCTGTCAATTCTCACACGTGTTGTGGAATTACCCACTTGATGTGCTATTGTGCTCTCCCTGCTGTGGCAGCTGTATTTTACTGTGACTAGCATTTCATCCATTAACTCACATGCAGCTGAAGGTTGTCACACATTTGTATGTATTTGCACTCGCCATGTAAAACCTTGCTTACAGCATGTGTTGAGCAAGAAAAAAAATACTACGTAGCATTTTCAAATCCTTGCACACTTGAACTTTGTAACTTCACAGCATGGAAAACTGGGTTTCTGTTGGACTTCTTGTCTGCTCCTGTTTTATTCACGACTGCCTCTGATACTGATAAGTATTTTCTGCCTTGAATGTTTTTGTCTGGCAGTTCATTGTGTACAATATTCAAGATTAATTTTTTCCAGTGCTTAGTAGATGTGCTGCTGAGAATTAGCCTAATAGTATCAGTTTTATTTACTGACCTTGTCACTCTTAGCACTAAGATTGGTCTATTGTGTGGGGTATAAGAAAACACTGGTGCAATTTCTTTTGGTATTTGTCTTGTAATTGTGATTAATAACAGTTGTTTTCACTATCTGGAAACAGACAGGCTGGTTTGTCTGCCTACAATCATACTGTGATAAATTGAGCTATTTTAGCTGTGGGTTTGTGTATCAAACAGATGTAGTCTGGGACTTGAGGCTATAGGAAATACAGAGCCTGCTTAAGTCAATCTTCATATACTCCTTGAGTGAAGAAGTGGCCATATATGACAGTCTGGGTTGTGTAAAGCTCCACATTACATCTGGGGAAGGATGAGCTACATACATACAGATATGTGGCTATAATCCACAGTTGAGAACTGAAATCATAATACTCTTAACTTTACAAAGAGTAGATTCAGAAGGACTTAACTTTGGAAATATCTTCCTCTTCATTTTGGTTTTCACCTTGCCTTGACTGTGTCCTACACTTAGAAAGGGATAGTGGACATTTTCAAGCACAGCTTTGATCCTTCTGCTTTTCTGGACACTGCGCATCTTTAGATTTGAGAGTCATATAAGAGAGCCACAGTTAGTGTTTAGAAACTTAGCATTGAAAAAGCACCACTAGGAATGACAATTTCTTGTAGATACAAGTTTAAGTATATATAAATAATTAGTCCAGTCATTTATGGCAAGCCCTAAAAACACCTATATGATGTCACACCTTTCATTCTTGAATTCCTGTTTCATAAAACATGCCTAATTTTGTATACCTGAAATAACGTGCTGAGTGGGTATGACTGGTATATAAACACAACTGTAACTCCTTTGGGGTACAGCACCAGAAGGGAGATGGTTACTTTTGGACCAGATCCCTTTCATGTTACCGAGCTAAGGACCCATGTAAAGCTAAAGAACAAGGTAAAAATTAATGATGTATTGCTTCCCTTTCAGGAACTCTTTTAACTAAACTCTTTTAACTGGTAACTTAAGGAAATGATTATCAGATTGTGGAGTGGAGGAAAATAGCCCCATTTAGCCACTTAACATAATAGAACTAATTTTCTTCTCCTTTCCAGACAGATAGACTAGAGTAAAGGTTAACCATGTAGCCCACGCTGCACAGGTTTAGCTATAGTATCAATGGCAGTTTCTATAGGAAAAAAAAGAGAAAAGGAAAAACCCCACAACAGTAAAAAAGCCGCAACCAAATCCAAACAAACCCAAAAAACCCTGAAAAGAAAACAAAAGAAAAACCAAACAACCCTACACCTTATTTGCATTCAAGTGCATGTTTGACACTGCAGTGCTTTGGCATCAGTAAAAAGCTGTGGCTTAAGTTATACACTGCAGTAACTAACCCACACAAACTACAAAATCTGAAATTATAAAATTCCTTTTTGGGGGAGTTGAACACATTCTTTTCTAAACAGGAAAAGTATTTCTACTCTTAGGTTAAGCACTGTAGTCTGATCATGTTAGAGCTTGCTCTACTCATTAGAATGAGTTGAAACTGTGACATTTGTCAGACATGGAGTAACATTATGTGAAATAATATAATAACACAGTTGTATTTTCTTCCTTGGTCTGTTGAAAGTCTTAATAGAATAGTCATCTTCAGTGCCTTTTCAAAAAAGCAAAAAAGCAAAGGACTTCCTCACTCATCAACACAGAACTTGAAAGTATTTAAGCTGTGGTGGTGATGGTGTTACTGATGTAGTAGACTTGACGTACACTGGTCCAATATACTCCAGTGCTACCATGCATTAGATTACTGCACTGACCTTTCTCAGTATTGCAGAGTTCTCCCTGGAAGAGTAATAGCATGTAAATTTCTAAGAGCAGAGAGCTGTTTCCTGTAGAGACTACTGGCTTCAGGAAGAGCATGCAACAGCTGGAACAGCCCCATCCTTCTTAGGACCTGTCACTGCTGCTCCTTTTGCTTAGCTATTGTTATGCAGTAACTGCCTATTCAGAGCAGAGGAAGTCTAGAGCCAGGTGCAGTGCCACTAGAGCCTATTTCCACTGGGACCACACAATGCTATGAATTCTGCATGGGTGTCCTGAACTCAGTCAGCTACATGAAAACTTTCCTTACAAGACTGTTCATGTGTGCCCTAGTACTTCCTATTCCAAAATTGAGAAAAACAATTGCTGCCTGCTGTTTGCTAGCTCCATTTTTAGCAGCCAGACTTTTGTAGCCATGCAGATGCATTTTCAAAAATGATCGAGTGAAAAGGGCAATGGAAGCTTGAACAACTTTTCCAGTGAAACCAGCTAAGGGCTGGACCAGCATGTATCAGAGCTGGGAAAAAGTTTCTTAACCAGTTCACGTTTCTCTTTCATACATGGACTAGAATGATAGATAAAAACTTAAAAATAAAATTGGTGTTGGACAGTCTAGAGTTGCTACTAAACAAGCTTCTTGCCTTTCTGATCTGAAGTGCCTTGTGTGAAATAGGCTCTCTGCCATGCCAGGGTGTTTTTACTGTATGTAATAGGCTGGAGTTCAGATTGGAGATTTCTGGCTTCCTGGCAGTGAATGTTTTAAGGCATTATTAGACTGCTCAGCACACCTCAGGAACAGGCCACTTGCCACTTGTAAAACTTGAAAACTAATTCTGTTGTACTTCATATTGGATAATTAAAATCACAGAATCACAGAATGGGTGACATTGGAGGGGACCACAGTGGTCCACTCTCCTTGCTCAGGCAGGGTCATCCTAGAGCATATTGCACAGGATTGCATCGAGGGAGTTCTTGAATATCTTCAGTGAGGGAGATTGTACAACCTCTCTGGTCAATCTGTTCAAGTGCATGGTCACCCACACAGTAAAGTTCTTCCTCATGTTCAGGTGGAATTTCCTGTGCATCAGTATCTGCCCATTGCCTCTTGCCCTATTGCTTGGCCCCACTGAGAAGAGCCTGGCTCCATCCTCTTGGCACCCGTAAGTGTCTTCAGAGGAGAAGATGCAAGAAGGGAGGGCTGTGTTTGTTTCCAGTTGGGGCAACAAGGATTGTGTGTGTAATGGTGGGTGTAGCTGAGCTGGCAAGTTGTAACTTTCTAAGCTACTAGAAATTGATTGTACAATGTTATACTGATTTTAGAACCTTATTAATAGTTTTATGATGTACAGTATAGAATCAAGTGATTTGGATCTCATTTTTTAGTTGACAAAAGCATATTTTGCTGAAAGCCTATAAGTGGTTTACTTTCTCTAGGCTAGAAGTGGGAAGTTGGTTTTCTCTAGTCTGTGCTAAGGTTTAACTGAGACCTTTTTGTTAGGGAAGTTAAGGCTTCCTTGGCTCAAAGCTGTTCTTTGGTCAGTCTTAGAGTGGAGTTAAGCAACTTTGTCACTTGGAATTACTTTTATCTTCACAGTAACTTCTTTTACTATTATGGCGTTTTCTTCCTCCTTTTCCCTTCTCATCCTTGAAGCTAATTGGATTGTCCTGTGGAGGAGGAGGAACAGAATATTTATAGTGTGGAACTAATCTGAAGTGAAACAATATATAAATTACTTTTTTAAGTGCTGCTCTCATCTACATAGAGCCTTTCCTTCACTTGGTCTACTTTCCAATTTATCTGGTGGACCAGCTTAGAATTCTGAGAGGTTGCTTCAATAATTTTTAACTCTAATATGAAAACTTGAGTAGTTAAAAAATCCATGTATATCTTATTGACGTGAACAGTAGGAGCAGGGGATCAACTTTGCTGTTATAAAGGGTTAAAATCTTTGCGTTGAGCATGTTTGTGAAGGACTGTTGGTAACGGTACTACAGCTTTTTTTCTTTCCAGTTCACTAATCAGATGTATGTTAGATTTATTATCTCAAAAGTATAAACCATAGAAAATTTGACAAGATAGATGTGTAAATTATCACTTTGACAGAACTAATGATGCACTCCAAGCACCTTCTGTTTTCCAGCACTTGGTGAGCGACTTCATTAAATATGCAACGACTGTTTGGTGCTGCTCAGACAGTAGTTCAGTTCCTTGTGGAATTACATTATTACTGGAGGTGTAAAAGAGGCAGGCATGCTAGCTGTTGGGCATCCTGCTGTGATTCTAATGTGCTCCATCTTGTTGGAGCAGTTGTTTGCAGTCTTTTCAGGACAATTACATCCATAACCACAGAACACATTCACTGAAACTGTATTACAGATAACAGTTGAGAATAGTAATGACTGTTCTTCAGCTGCTTGTGTAAGAGCCAGTGTGAGTGACTTAAGATGATGGTCAAGCCACATCCATGCTTTGGGTTTTTTTGTAGAAGTAGTATTAAAAGTTTTCCAAGGTAAAATTGAACCACATCAGCTTGCTCAGACAGTCACATTGTAGTGATAGTATATTTACAGATGGGGATTTTTTCCTGAGCTGGGTCCACAAAATATAGCACAGTTCCTACCACATAACATTCTTTTGTCCTTCAGTTGTGGTCTTTGCTCTTGACACACATGCTGCTAGGAGTTGTTTTCTAGCAAATTGCAAATTTCATTCTGTCTCACATTATTTGCTTTTCCTGTTAGCATTGTGACTGGCTCATATTCCTTAAGGTATAAACAAATATACTCTGTTCTCCAGAGGTGTCCCTGTAATTTATTATTCTGATGACAGTTTGATGGTTACCCTGAAAACAGGGCACAAAAGATGGCTTGAATTTAGCTTCAGATACTCTTAAAGCCTCTGTCTCTCAAACCTTTACTATATTGTATCATACTGACAAATGGATTGTGTTTCAGGCTGACAAGTTAAATGCTAGGCTGTGTTTAATGAAAAAATGTCCTTGGTTTTGAATGATCTGTTAATCAGAGTTGACGATTGTGTTGATTAGCATGTGAACACTCGGCTATTTAACAGGACTATTGTGAGACTTTAGTGAAATGAGTTTTTAAAAGACTGTTTCAGCTTTGTTTTGTATTTATTATAGGTAGTGAATGTTTTTACATGGAAAACAAAGCTCTTGTGTAATGGAATTGAGCAATTACCAGCCAGCATAGAAGGTTTTGAATTAATTATTAAGCCTTCTTTATAGGAAACAATTTTTTGCTGTTTATACCAATACTGGTTTAGGCTTGATTACTGAGTTATGTTTTCAGTTTAAAGATATCAAGAAATGTAGTGTTCTGCTTTTTAGTAATCTCCTCTACAGTTTCCTAGTTAAAATTAGTTTGTGGCTTTTTAAAACTTATACTGATTCCCTGTCTTAATAGAACACGTGATTTCAGCCTAAGCTTCATCTAAATTTCATAGTTTCTAAAGAAAGTAGACAGTGTGGAACACAGTCTTCCTCTGGGAGTATGCTGAGCTTAATGAGCTTGATAGTCTGGTGGGCTCAATAAATCAAATAAAGCAAAACATTTCTCATTTTTGAATAAAAGCATTTATCACACAGTGTTTATTCATTCATGTTCACAAGATTGATTGGCTCCTTGAATCCTGCCATATATTGAAACACTTTGTTTTTGTTTTTCCAGTAGGCAAATTGCGGAAGCGCTGGATGAAGGAGAGCATCTCTGATGTTGGCTTGGGAATGCTGAGATCTGTTAAAGAATATGTGGACCCCAATAATATCTTTGGAAACAAAAATCTTTTATAAAACCCTGCACAAATGATGTACTAAAATTAAAAATTACTGTTGAAATTCCTCCACTTTCATTGTATTGATATCCCAGTAATCAAATATAACATAGATTAAACTTTAAAAACTAGTAACTTACATTGATTTTTTGCTACTCCCTTCCCCCTCCCCCCAATAAAGTATAAACATCACTGTTAATGTTTATGGACTTTTACTTACAATGCTCTTAACCCACTGGGCACGAAGTACCAACCAGGAAATGCAAATTTATTTTCCAAGTTCGGTGTAACACAGCTGGCAGTATTTTCAATGCTGGATACTGCCAGATGTTTTTTACTTAAAGCATCCACTGCAAGGAGGACAAAGACTGACAACTGTGTTTTCTACAGAAGCAGCTGCTCAACCCAGCCTCTTGCTAAAGGAAAGCTGAGATGAGAGAACACCAAGGAATACCTCACTGTACTGAAGGATTAAGTATGTAACAGACTTGTAACCAGCAAATACTTAGAGTACAAATGTAGGCTTTGATCAAAAGAGACAGTGTAAGTCAGATTACTAAAAACTCAGTAGTCTCTTACTGTAGTACTACTTGAAAATTATACACAATTGAACCGTTCTGAGTTGTATTTGCATTGCTGGGATAATCTTAAATTAATTGTAGGTCAGTCACTAAGTTTTGTACAATGGGCATTTCTCACTGTATGTTGAAAACAGGTTTGTAGCAAAATTTTGCGTTCATCTGTACTTCAGTCCTAGTGTGTATGGTTTTTGTTCCTGTTTTGTTTGTTTTGCACAGATGCAAAATATCTTTATCAGTTAAAAAAATGTTTTGGCTATTCAAATGAAACTGCCCAGCACTGTCTTTTGAAACAGTCTCAACAGTTTAATAAAACACTTAAGTGGACAACCTAATGTTATCCTGGAAGTGAGATTTCCCATTTAAGTTTTGTACAGTTTCCTATGGCCTTTATGAATAATTTATTTACTTCACAGGTAGCAACAATTTTAATTGTCCATTGAACTTTATGAAAATTAAATATTTTCTTGATCAGTATCATGTGAGAATAAGCATTTTTACATTGAAACTTGGATATTAATCAGTAAAATAAACTAAAAGTATTTGTCAGTACTCACGATCCATTTTTAAGGTGGGTTCTTTCTTAAAGCAAATTATCCAACTTTTTGATAATTAATGTAAATGCATAGGATAGAAGAAATACAGACTATCCTTTGAGGACTCTGTCTCTCTAGCCAACTGCTTCACAGCTCTGTAGTGTCAGTTTGGACACCTTTTGTATTAGTAGTGCCCTTAATGAGGAGAAAAAGATAAATTGCATTTTTGTTTTTAAACTATTTTAGAATAATGTCTAATTAGCTCTCGGTTTTGGTAACATACCAAAAAGAGTATAAAGTGCTTGAAAATATTCTGCATATCAGACAACTCTGAACTTGTTTAAAGACTAATTTCAATGCAATTATTAAAATTACTGAAAAACATGCACAGTCAAAACATCACTTTAAAAAATGCATGCTGTCAAGGTATTTTAACTTCTTTATGATCTGCAGGTCATAAGGCAGAATGTTCATGTGATACTTGCAATGCAGCTACATTTATTTTGAATGGTCTTTGTCTCACAACATTTCAGCATAAAAATATAAAATTTTTTCTCCCCCAGAGTTCATATTTCAGCAGTAACCAAAACAATAGGTGTAGTCTGGAAACTGAGCCTTCACGCTGTGGTTAAGTGTTCCTTAAGTACACAGAGGTGTCTCAGCAAAGTGAATCTGCATGTTTTTGTGCAGGTCAGTCCCTCATCTCACCTGCTGCATGATGGTGACCACAGGGCCACAGCTGGTGTCTCACTGATGACTTGTATCACTCTGAAGTGGAGACCTTTCTAGGAACTGGTAAATATGAAGGGTGTTTATGTGCCTCAATGAGAGTTTATGTCTAACTATGAAGAATTAATTTGGAAGGAAAGTATGTGAAGATTTTTTGCAGAATGACAACACAAAGACAACTAGAACAAGTACTCATAGCTTAGTTAATACTGGTCTCTTAAGATTTTGACTAAAGTACAACACAGCTCTACAACATCCTTCCCATTTTTTAATTTTCTCACTATGGTTTGCTCGTCTCTTTTTTTGTATTGAAAGTACACAGGTAAAAACTCCTTATACTTTCTAACCTTTAAATAGCCATGACTTCTGAAGTGATTTAAAATGCAGTAAAGATTTTTACTGTGTGTCAATTGTCATATGGGAAAGTGAAATAACAGGCTATAAGGGTCCCAAAGCACTGTCACTGGATAGCTCTGAGGAAAAGATTAACTACAAATGTAATGTGTTTTTTTTTTTCCTACTGGCTGCCATATTACTGTCTTCCTAATATTTCTCTGTCTTATGAACAAGTCAGAGCTCAGTGAAACTACGGCTGAAACATATGTATTACTGTCTTTAACTTCACTTTTAAATTCCTAGTGAAAATAGAAAAAAACGTAATGCAAGTTCAGAAGACCTAGATACACACAGATCATTCACCATTTAAATGAAATCTTACTTTCTCTGATACTACAGTTTTCCACCACTCTTGCTTCTGTATCTCTACTTTCTTTCTACAGACTTCATTTCCCGTAGCTGCAGCCTGTTCAGAGATGGAGTTTGATCCATGCAGATCAGAAGTGCCAATGCCTAACACATGACTTTTGCATTTGCTTGACAATACAAGCAGTTTTAATTAAGCTTGTAATTACATCCAATTACATAGCTTCTGCTCCCTTTGAAGGAGGAAAGGTGCAGAGTGACTGTGGCTTGACTGCAAAATATGTTTACATTAGAGAGACCTTTATAAAAGTTCTGAGGGGAAAGAAGCAAATCTGTTAGAAGTTGATCCAGGATCTAAATCTTGCAGTCAAAGAAAAACATGTCTTGATTTGACTCACAGTATATTGGTTAAGTTAGAGATGTCATCTTTGCCTTACAGCTGTGAACAGAGGCCAGGCCAAATAGTTCTTCCATAGCAATGTTAATTAACTGAAACAAATCTCAAAGGCAGGGATACATTAGCACTGAAATCCAGAAAACACAAATTGCTTTTCAATCTTGGAAATGTATGTTTATCAAGGTTGTAATTTAATTTTCTGCAAATAAAGCCAAACAGTGTTTGTCATTTTAGTGTGAGATTAACTGTAAAACTTCAGTTGTAATGTTAAGAGATTACAGAACCTTATATTATTAATAAAAAGAAAATTGCCCTAAACAAGTATGTGGTTTTTGTGATGAGACTAAACAAATACATTCTACTAACTTGTCATATTGCTTCACTTTAATTTGGTGATGAACTCTTACCTAAGGAAAACTATTAGGAAAGCTTTGGCACTTGGATAGAGAGAGAAGAGATTGAATTTGTGAATGTATGCTGACAGGAGCTCTGCTTTTGTGTCCCATCTGCAAAACAGATGTGACAAAAAGAGAGAGAATTTCACTGAAGGAAGGGCAAAACCACACCTGAACACCAAGGCTACTTGGTTCAGAAATTTCGCCTCCTCAGTACTCCCTGTTTGGGCCGCGCAGTGACCGTGTTCAACTGCTCTTGGAAAGTTCTCTTAATATAACACAGGAGCATACCCTGTCTTACTCAGATTCCCCATATTTCAAAGACCTGTTGTAGTGAGTTATTGCAACAGGCATCTCATTTCTTGCTGCTGTGCTCATGTCTTATGTAAAACCTCCATGGTAAGGTCCTGGAATCTGCTTGAAAGTTCTGCATGCACTAATGCACCATTGTGAGCAGAAGTATTTCTCAGTTATCTGCATTACTGCTATAAAGTCTTTGTGCCTTTTAAGCCAAAACGGCTGAAATAACACACTGCCTGAAAGAGCTGTTGAATTGTCTTAACACCGTAACTCAGTCTTAATACATATTGCACAAAAACTGCAACAGTCATAGTATGCAGGGGACAGAATACCTAATGATGAGGTTCACCTTGTAGAACTATCACAGTTTCTTAATATGATCCAAATTTTTTTGTCTGCTTGCTCACAGGAAGGAGAAAACTACCTGACAGCCAAGCATTTTATTTGTGTTTCCGTTCTATTAACAGCATTAAAATGCAGTATTTTTACTTAGATCCAGCAAGTCTCAATTTGAAGGAGATCTTAGATGATGATATACTTGTCTCAGGATGACAGCCAGACCCCACCAGTGTTCTCTTTGTTTGTAATACGTAAATTTTATTAAAAGTTGGATCTGAACTTGCAGCTGTGTAAATACTATAGGCTTCACCGTTTATGGTTTTATAGTCCCAGCACTAACTTTGAATTCATATTACCTTTACCATAAATCGATGTCTTTCTTTAGGCTCTCTATGGAGACCAGAATTGGCAGATGGCTGCTTTTTTCACGTTCAGCTTTAAGGTCTGCTCTGCTCAAAGGGCAGAGGTGGTATTGCTCAAAGACGTTTGCCATGCTGCCTCTGAAAAATACTAGTGCTGTCAGTTTTTAAATAAATTTTAAAAGAAGAATATTCCTTTTTAAAAATAGGGGCACTATGATATTTTAAACTGTACTGTTACTTGCCGTTTTTACCATTACGAGTTGCAATAATACATACCTTTACTGAAATGCTATGAAATGTTTCATATATGAATTTGGTTTTGCACTTTGGAAAAACAAAACATTGATCTTTTCATGGGAAACTTTATGAATGTTTCATTTCAAAATAAAGCTAAACTTATTTCAATTGGCTGTTCATAAATTCCAGTAAAACATTCTTATTTGAGTAGCAGTCTGCCTGTTTCTACCTTCATGGTAGTATGCAGTAGTGTCCCACCCCCGTACAGGGACATAGCAGCTTTTACATTAATGTATTTGTTGTAGTGCTATAAAGTATCATAGCAGCATTCTAAAGGATAAAAGAGCAATGGAGTTGTGTGTGTGCAGAAAGATGATGGACAAAACTTGATGATGGGACTGTAATCAAGTAAAGTTCAAGTCAATGCTTCTAGAACTTCCGATCAAAGTAGGAAATAGGTGGGAAATGTTTTTGTTTAGAAATAATATTTTAAAACTATTTTTCAATGATGAAGAATGTCAAATGATTGTCCGAACTCTGCTGTTCAATATCGTGTGGCTTGTCTGAGTGGCTGACTTCCCACAGTGCTTCTACATAGCAAAATAGAAAATGGATGGTCTCAAGACAGGGCTGTGATAAAGCTGCTCCTTTTCAGGAGCTGGAAGGGCTTGGCTCTATTCCCATGAGTGACATGGACATTTCAGCATGTGGATATCTGGCATTGCCGTTGCATCAGTCAGTGCTGGCTCAGCAATACGGTATTCAAAGCAGTTCAAAGACAAGGAATATCACAGATGTTGTGTACTCAAATTAAGTTTAGCAAATACTGAAAACATAAAAGGGCAGTTTGCTAAGTTCATTTTTGACTGAGGATGTGGGAGTAATGAGAAGGTACAAACCCAGCCGCTGACCTTTCTCCCTCCCAGCCCGTGGCAGCAGCCAGCAGTGTTTCCTGTCTCGCCCTGTTCCTGCTGCTGCAGAGCAGGAAATCCTGACTGCCCAGAGGCGAGGGTTAAAAGCCCTTCTGAAACATGAAGTGACACACATGCTCACCTAGCAAATACAGAGCAGCTGGGTAAATACATGTAGAGATGAGGCCATAAAAGCTGGTCATTAAGGAAAGTAAATCTGGCTAATGTTAGAAAGCAAGATGTGTGTGAGCTGAATGGAATACTTTGATAAGTGGGTAAGCCACAAGGCAAACTGACCTTCTTTTAGCACTGTTGCTTCTGGAAGTACAGGGCAAGCTATTTTTCCAGTCATTTTTTTTAAATTAAGATTTTCGTAATAAATGAAGGGTTTGCCTTTCTCTGTTCATGCCTGTAACTTGTAATGCCTAAATTCAAAGCTGTGCTCAACTTTACAGGTTAGCATATTCTAGTGCAGGAATGTGGGGAATAGAAGCCACTGACTTCTTTGAGATGGTATCAGTTTGTACATGTAGAAGTGCCTCAAATGGTTTGTAATTGGTAGCCTTCTCCTTAAGAGGTGAAATCCCTTTAGAGCATAGCATTAAAAACAGTCTGCAAGGAACAAGAACAAGCTGTGAAAAGGGGCTGAGGAGAGAGAAGGCCAAAGACAAAAGATGTTGGAAGAAGATGTTGCTCTAGCTTTACAAGCATGGAGTCTGTCCATGTTGTTACCCGGGCTGTGGCTGGGGAAGCAGGGTTTACTGCCTTAGATGGAGGCGATGTGTGACAGCTGCCCAAGGGGCAGTGGAGAAAGGCTTTCAAGAAGGCTCCTACTCCAGTGCAGAGGTTAGCATTGCAACCCAGAACACAGGGGCTGTCCATCTGCAAAGCTTCAGCAGGCAGCACAGCCCATCAGCACACTTAATAAAAACTTCTTTGTACAACTTCACCTGTCTGCTGTATGACTTACTGCTAATGAAATCGTGACCAGGAAGAAAAGAGAATTGCTAACGGGGAAAACAGAGCAAGGGCAGTGCAAGCCAGTGTCCTGTGAGTATGGCTAAATTACAATGAAATGAACATCTGGCAGCAACAGCCAGACAGAAGGGACCTGGTTGCTATAGAGAAATGATAACTTTCAGATGGTAACAAATCTGCTGTCTTGGTTACAATTTAGTACTTTTTTAAGGCCGATGAGAGGAAATCACTATCTCTTCATTTGTAGAGTTGTGGGCTGCCCTGCAGACACAAATAAAACATAATGTTATTTCCTGTTCTTTTCAGTAGCTCATGTAAGACTCCCCTACATATCTGGGCTCGAGTAGGTGTTTACAGCTGAGCCTTTGGGCTGCCTGCACAGCCGTGCTACAGTGCTTTGGGTGCTTCACCCTGACCTCTGTCACTGTGTGATTTACATTACTAAAACCAAAATTATCCTTGCTGCTGTTGTAGAAAGAATAGGCTGATTCTCATCCACTCCTAAAAAAAAAAAAAAAAAAAAAAAATAACAAAGAAGGGCAAAAAGGTTGCTTTAATTTTCTTTTGTTTGTTTTAAAACCATGTGCTGATATGCTACAGCTACAGACTGGTCAGGACACAGTAAAGCTAAACCAGCTGTGAGTGGTTGGATAGGGAACCTTGTGGTGAATGACTCATTAGTGATGAGTTACACAAGTGCAGAGACACTGTAGTAATGAGCACGGCCGTCAGCAGCCAGAGCACAAGTACTTGCCCCTGAAGTTAAATGCAGATTCCCTGAACTAGGAGCTGAGCAGGTTTATAAACACAGGGACTAGTGTCCAGGAGCAGTTGTGTTTGCATCTGTTCCCCTCTGCAGGCAGAACTGTGTGTTCCATGTTGACACTTGGCATCTCAAGTCATTTCTGCGATATTACGCTTCTGCTGTGAGTGTGGAGGATGGGATTTGCTCATTGCTTGCACATCAGCCCTTCAGAAACACGATGTTTGTGTGTGCTGACTTCTCATGAAGCTGGCTGGGAAGCCACATGCCAAGATGGCAGAGGTTTGCTGATCTGCTGCCAGGCTGGGCTGTGTGGGTATTTGACACATGGAGAGCTTAGCTGTCTCACAAGGGCTGTTTTCATTCTTTGCATCTGCAAACTCCTGCCATTTTATTCCAGATATATTTTTCCTGCTCTGGCTGTGTGTGTTCTGGTCCTGAGGGAGGCAGCTTTGTCCTTCATATGATTTTCAGCCCCGCCTGAGCAAATTTCACCTGCCTCAGTCACATCCCATGGGCACACACCCCCCTATCCTGGCAGCTACTGAGGGATAGGTCTTAACTCTGGGGAGGGGATAGTTAAACAAAGGAGAAAGGTCAGAAATCGCTGCCCGTAGGCTGCCAATTTGAAAGACTATTTGGCCCTTTCCCAACCTATATCTGACACCACCTATTTCTCCCCCATCCCCAATGATAATAGGTCTCAGCTGTGTTCTTGTGTCAGGTGAGGGGGAGATTAATGCACCAGGTGGGGGGTGGGGGTTGGCCCTCACCTGAGCTTCTTCTTCCCCAGCCACGGCAGGTTGGGGGGGTGTTTGGAAGGGAGTTGTCTTTGCTTGAGGTGTGTGGTGAGGGGGGAGCTGCAGCCCCTGGAGCAGGGGCTCCACAGAGCAGTGCTGCTGACCACAGCAGGCAGAGGCTGGCAGGACTCTCCTCCTTGAGGTAAGAGCAGACACTTGTGAGGATGCTGGTGATTTTGTTGCCTCCTGGCCACTTGCTGATAGTAACGTGGGGCTTGGAGCAGATGGCTAGTGTGGGTCGGGGAAGGAGAAGTGCATGGGGGGCTGCCCTTGGTTGGATAGGGTGCCCTGAGGAGACCCTGTGGTCAAAGGGGCTTGGAAGTGGCAGCAGAGTAGAAAGGCCTTCCATCCCTGGGCCAAAGTGAAGCTGCATGAAGTGCTCCCTTGCAGAGGGGCTGAGGGGAGTCCTTGTTCCAGGCTGGGATTGCCATGTTCTCCCTGGGAAAATGTGGAGCCCTGAGCATAGCTATGTAGAGTCCAGCTTGTCTTAAGGTGCATCTGTGTGTCCATGGGGATCTCTTGGCTTTTGCTTGTGTTTCGGATGTGTTGAGGCAGGGTTTAAATATGAGACCTATGAATGCTCAGTAGCTTAAAGAGGCAATTTCACTTCTGTGTAGTTATATTAGTTACTTCTGATAATCTTTCTTCAAGTTGTATTCTGCCCTTGTTTATATGCAGCCAGCCCACGTATATCCAACCTGACTTTGCTAATGGATCCATTTTTTTGTGTGTTGACTGATTTTGAGGTTAGCAACTGCTTAGCTGCGGAGCAAAGCGAGTAATTGTTATTTGCCTTTGTGCTCTGAAATTAGTTGGCCATTTTCAGTTAAAAGAAGCTTAATTGAAATTTTGCTTGGTATGCTGAGGCTTCCAAAAGCAGGAGGTTTCTCTGGTGCTGCTGTGGGTCAGTTGTGTATTATGTACTCTGGGTTTGACCTTTAAAACACCCTTATTTGTCTGCCGTTGCTGCTGACTTTGAAGTGTGACTGAGAAACATTGATGCACTTGCTTAACAGTGTTGGATGTGAAGAACGGCTCCATTTCAATCTTTGCTATTTTTCAGAACAATACATACAAAAAAAACCAAAACACAGAAACCATTCCTCTACAGTGGAAGCTACAACTAAATTTGCTTTTAACCAGTGTACTACAGTGACTTGGGTATAACCTGCTTGTAAAACTCCACAGCTGCTCTAGCTCTTTTCCTGTCGGAAAGCTGGCTGTAGAACAAATTAAGAGTAGAGAACTGAAACCAAAATGTGAAATTAAACTTTTATTAAAGCAAATCAGGTCCTGGATTTATTTTAAAGAGTGAGGCAATAAAAGTGAACATATAAAAATTGCAATTTAAAATAATGTACTTTCTTTTAATGTCATTTCTCTGTTTTCAATTTTATTGGTACAACTGAGTTATATTTACTGAAGTTGCATACCAGCATTTTTCCAACTGCGGCGGTGGCTCATGTGCTTGACTTTCACTTTTGGGATGTCATGGAGAAAGAAGGGGAAATGTAGTGGAAAAGGGAAACCATAGAGACCTTGTTACAGCTCCTTGGTCCACCACCATCTGGCACCAATGCAATGCAGGGTAGCCCACAGATCTCCTTATTTTACCACAGGGGAGGAACCCTCAGGCCTCCTCCCCAGCGTGGAGTGTCCCACAGCTCCCAGGCCTCCCCAGCCCTCATGAGGAGGCAGCTGCCTCAGCTGTGGACTCTCCATCTCTGTCTTATATATTGGTGGGGGCCCAGTCCCCTCCAGCGTGGCACAGGGACAACTGCTTGGGCAAGGATGCTGTCTGCTGGCATTGGGGCTGTTTGCTGTTAGATTATTAAGCCTCCTCTAGTTAAGTAATAATAGTGTCCAGAGCACCATTTCTCTGTACTTCAAGAGCAATGGTAGCAGGAGTGAAGCATTTTGATTGTATTGAATTGCTTTACCTGGTGATATCTTTGATGTGTATTGCTTAACTTCACTGAAGACAAAATATAGGGTCTTCCCTCTGGCTTCAGGATCTGCTGGGGTAAGGAAGGAGAACCCTCATTTCCTTTCTGGATTCTTCTGAATATATTATTTTTGTGCTGAAGAAACTGTAGTTCCTGTAAAAGAGAATTTTCCAGTGCTCTTTGAGGAAATCTGGAGGGCAAGGAGGAGCTGGCATGTAAGTGAACAAGGTGCATCTCATACCCAAAAAGGATGTTATGTTTGCCATGGATGCCAGAGGAGGAATCACCTGGGTGGAACAGAAAAATGACTTGAGTAAAAGTATTTAACTCTGCTTGCCTAAATTGCTCATTCTCTGTCAGCACCCCATTTTTTGTAGAACTCTGGCCTCAGTCCTGCAGCTACTGAACCCTTACTATTACTGGCCACAATTGCTACTGTTGTTCAGGACACACTAACTGTAATGGATCAAGCCCACAGATCACCAGTCCAATTCAGTCCAGAAGGCTGCTCTGGCAAGGTTAGTCACCCCTTTCATAGGTACGGTAATTGCTTTCAAAGACAAGAATCAATTTTTTACCTACTTGCAACTGAAAATTTCCCTATTTCTGTGAAGTGTTGGCTAGCAAAGACTGCAGGAGCAACGCATTTTAAGACCTCGTATCAGGTTTGCTCAGTGTGGATACATTACTGCACTCTTTGGAGTTTCTTATGCAGGTTACATCAGCAGAAACAATTTCTGTGCTTCCAGTGGTGGCTTTCTTCTCTGGATGATAGTGACATTAACTGGGTGTACAAAGGCAAAGTTGTGCAGATGTTTCCATGCAGGACTACGTTTTCCTCTGTTGTTGCTTCTTCTGGTGTTTAATTAATTCAAAGAAAACAATTTGTCTATTTTGACCAGTTTACAAAACTGAAGAGAAATGGTTTAGGTTATTTCAAATGGAAAAAAGATGAGATTTATTATAAAGTGCCCAAGTCAGAACTGTCTGCACTGAAGCACTCAAGATTCATCAGCTGGAAAATGAATCTATGGCAGATCTGTGCCTGGGCTTCCTGATGCTTCTCTCCTCTGATCTGGGGTAAACTGCCTACTTTGTGGTGCTCTTAATTCACATCAGGGTAGTTTATACAGAGACATTAACTCTGTATAAGTAAAATAGAGAATGAATTAGCAACACAATGGTTGCATTACTGAAGCTGATCTGTATTAATTTTCTGCGTGGATAAAATGCTAAACTACCTATTCTGGAGCTATTTTTTTGCTCAAAAATTGCAAAGTCCAGAACAAGCCTGCAAATCTCATGTTGCCCTCTGACATTTGGGAATGGGCAAGGTTATTATTTTGACAATTGGTTCCCATCCTTACTTGCTCCATTGCCCTTTGTCCCCTGCACTTTGGGATAGGAGAGATGCAAAGGACGTGTCTACTGCAACGCTGGGGCAGAACAGAAGGGACTAATGCTCTTGTGGTTTCTCTGCTGTTGCCAGTGTATTGCCATCTGGAAATCACTGAGGGAGCCTGTTACTTCAATTTTATTACTGTATATTTTAAAGACTGTCAAAAAGCCCAGGGCTTTAGGACAGGTCTTCATTTTAGTTTAGTCCAAATCAAAATAAATAATAAAAGACTCATGAAGATGTGCAGGCACTCTGAGACTCTTATCCAATCTGACATGATGAAAAAATAAACTAATGATGTTTTATAGGCTCATGAAAAAAATATTTACTTGCCTCATGTGACCATACCAGTGAAGTTTTAAACAGGTTAAAAACAAAGACAGATGCAATGATCATACCATATGGAAAAAAACCAGCAACAAACAATTAAGGAAAACACAGTTATGTCAAATTTAGGCTCACCAAATCTGATTTAAAGATATTGATCTCTAAGTGCAACATATAATTGATTCTCTTCTAAGACCAAGAAATTTTGGTATACATTTGGCAAGTCCCTAGAGATAGTTGAATAAAAATAGTACAAAGGTACACTGCGTAAGATTTTGGATCAGAATATGGAGTTTGGCAACACAAGTAAGCTTGAAATTAGGCTGTTTTGGTCTGCACAGTTATTTTTTTAAAGATGCATCTGAGATACAAGTGGCTGTTAGAGTAAGGACACCAAAAAGGCAGGGCACTTGCAAAATAAGCACGTCAACCCAGCTGAAAGGAGCCGAATGCTATGGCAAGTACAGGTACATTTAAGTGTTCAAATGTTTCAAGTGTTTGCCCAGGAAGAATAAATGTCTAGGAGAATTGGGGACATCAGAAAATCTAACACAATATTATAGAATCACAAAATCAATTGGGTTGGAAAGACCTCTGAGATCAAGTCCAACCCATAACCGAACGCCACCATGTCAACATATTTCTGAGAAGGACAATTATTTTTCCCAGCTTGTTTTTTATTTTAATTCAGACCTGCAAACTAGCTTGTAAAACAGTATATGCCTGCCTAACATGTTTCTGCCCATGGGAGATCTGTAGCTGGATTTTGGTTGTTGTTTTTTTTTTTTTAATATCAGATTTGAAAATATCTAAGTAGCCATGAGTGTGATCGAGATTAATTGCTCTGCAAAATGGTTGCTTTCAGAGAAGAGTGCTAACCAGAGCTCAGCAAGAATAAAAAGTCTGAGCTCTGTTAGCTGTTCAAATGTATTGTGAAAAGACTGGCAATGCTTATGTCTTACTGCTGTTTATTTTTTTAACCTCTTTGCTTCCCTTAAAAAGCCCCACCTCAAACAAATTTTGTAAACCAGAACAACAGCAAAATACCTGAGCATATTTCAAATCAATGCAGTGAGCAGTGTCTGGAGCAGAGTCCTGCCTGGTGGGCTCCTGTATAAGTCCATACAACAGGTGTTCAGGGTGGCATCTGAGCCTCTTGGTTCTTCCCCTCCTTCACGTGCAGGTATCTATCTCCTAACTTGCCATCCTTGCCTAAGGGGGCTGTTTCTGGTCCCTTTTCCAGGCGTGTCCTTTCCTGTAAGTGCTACGTGACTGTGCAGTTTGGTCTGTTTGCTTCCTGAGCTGCTTTTAGAAAAACTCCCAACTTTTTTATCAATTGGAACTATAGGAAAAGCTGTCTGTGTGTTCACTGGCAGAGCAAGCAACCCCATTTCCTAGCATTTGAGCACTCTCTGACAGATAAAGCTGCAGCTGTCTCCTACCAGCCGTGCTGGAATGACATACTAGACAAGCAAGTCTGTATCCTCTGTCTTTTACAGTGCTGGCCAAAAGCAGTCTGAAAATACAGTAAATCTTTATTTAACTCTAGATCAAAGATTATCCTGTAACTTCAGAGAAAGTTAAGTCTCACTTAAAGCTGGGTGGTACAGGTTTGAATGATAAGACAAAAGATATTGAAAAACAAATGGTTGATGGAGTATTTACTTAACAGTTGATGGACTTCCCTGGTCTTAAAAAGCATTTGCTGTTTCCACCATGCAGCAATCAAAGATCAGTTTGAAGTTATTCTGATTTTCTGAAATAATTTAAGGTGCTTAAGATTAGCACAAAAATTTTAAAGACAATTAGCAAGCCATTTTGTTTTCCTTTGGGGTTAGGTAAGTTGGTTTTCTTGGGTTTTTTTGTTTGTTTGGTTTTGGTTTTTTGGGGTTTTTATGTTTTTGTTGTTGTTTTTTGTTTGGTTGGTTTTGGTGTTTGTTTTGTTTTAATGCCTTTCAGTCCTTGTCTTTGTTTTCGCATTGCTTGTATACTATATAGCAATTATAACATCTCACAGGAAAAACTGAGCAAACTAATCACTGCTTCTGTCAGTGCACCCTAGAAAAGTACCAGTTGGCATCTTCTCTCTGTTCTTTTACAGAGTCTGTTGTGACCAGGAGGAACTGTAGTCAGAAAAAGGAAGAAGATTCCCAGTTCATTTAACCTTTGGGCTTTCTGGAGGCATAACAGGAGTATTTATTGCTGTTTTTTGTTTTTAATGGCCTTACTAAAGGCCAGCACCTCCTCAAATGGTTGGTGGGCCCCTAGCCCAGTCATGAGTAATGAATTGTCCTTTACAAACTCTGAAGTCAGCCCGCACAGGGCAGTTTGCTATAAACACAAATTCACTGGCTTCCTTTTGACAGGTATCTTTATCTCTCTTGTAGACTGAGCCAAAGGATCTGCTCCAAAGATCTCAAACTATAAGACATTCAAAGTCTCTGTACAAACACTGCAGTTCAGGACCATCTCTTAATCACCACCAGCTGAGAGGAGACTTAGAGGTGCAACCACAAGAGGCAAAGTTGCCCCATCAGGAGGGATGATGATAGAAAACCCCTGGAGACCAGCTTCAGTTGAAAAGGAGAAGTAGCTGTTGGTTTGTCCCCCTGTCTCCAGTGACAGAGGATGTCACCTCTGTTGATGAGTCCTTCAGTTTCACCAGTCACTTCTAGTTCTGTTCTCCTGCTCCCTCCCATACTGTAGCCGATTGCCAAGAGATTTCCTGTTGTGGGATATTTCCCTTCCCATACAAAAGCACAGATCCAAATTGTGCAGCTATGACAATAACTGGCTCTGGATCAAGGACTATCCATCAGTTTTTCCAGCCTGACCCTTCCAAAGTTTTGGGATTCTTTCCTTGCTTCATGTTACATTCTTTTTTTGTAAAATAATTGAGTCCAAGTTCTATTAGCTAATCTTATTATTTAACCAATTTTGGTGGTTTGTTGAGCTCAAATAGGTTTTTGTGTTATTTTATATAAAAGCATAACTCTCTGGGTGCTGGGTTACAATTATGAGGTGCTAATGGGCCCTGACAGAGCAATCACATGTTCTGGAGCATGTTAGGGTTTGCTTTGGGGCTTCAGTTTGTTGTCTCTATGCTACAGCTTGAATGTGTGTTCATATGTTGATTGGTTTTACCTCTGTCCCATTGCTTTCACTGGCTTTTATTTCTGTTCAGCCAGGCTGAGAAGAGGGATTTCTTCCATGCAGAAATGTGGCCACATGAAATCTTGAAGCAGTGTTGCCAGTGGCTTGTTTCACCAGGGAATGGGCAGAATTGCTCTGGTCCTAACTTTGTTGTGTGTTTCAGTTGTAATAGATTTTACTTTTTCGTTCCTTGGGCTTCTTCTATTTGTCATAAGGATTTGCTCAAATATTAACATGCTTGGGGTGTCCATACCAAAGTCCTTGCACTTTGTTCTGATATGTATTGTAACTTTCTGTGATCTATGGCCCCCAGCACAAGGAACTGACAAGGAAGTGTCTGAAATTACGGTTTGGCTACAGATACTGGTTTAGAGCCCTATCCCTCTATTAATCTGCATTACAGACAATAGGCCAGATCAGTGCAATGCCACTGAGCTTTCTATTCAGTGACCCAAAATTTATGCTAGCTGAGAATCTGACCCAATGTCTTATTTATAACTGAGATTAAATTTGAGGAGAGAGGTTAGATCTTTTATTAGATCCCCTTGATTTATTTGAGGGAAGGAAAAAACAGACAAGGTTTTGGGCATGCAAGTTTCTTTTCAGGGAAAAGTACCTTTAGTATCTTCATTTTCTGAGGATACCACAGGAATTGTTATTAACAGTCTAACCACAGCAAAGAGGTGCATAGAAAAAGTGTGAATAATGACGAAGCACTGAGCTTTCTCTTCTGGGTGCTGCTCTCTTCACCATACTGAGCCCTCCCCTTTTGTCATAGCTTTCTTACCTGGGGAAAAGAAGACTTGTGGTTATCTCTCCCCAGATCTGGCAGTCTCCCATACAGCTGACTAGGGTTGGTGTGGTAACTGGCCATGCCTCCCTGGGATTGCTGCTTCTCCCTTCACTTGAAAGAAGGGAGTGCACAAAACCATCTCACTAGGCTTACGGAGGTGGGCTGGGACCTGGGACTTCACCCTCTCCGTGTGGTCCTAGGACAAGTCTTGGTTTGTTGTGCTGTCACCCATCCAGCATTGCTGTTTGCACCTCACAAGTAATCAGATGCAATAAGAATATGTAAATTTGGATGTACTCTTGGAACTATTAATTCATGACCTCTGCAAAGGGGACTTGAACAGAAGATGGCCAACACTCTTTGAATGAGTGGGAAGTGCTGGGTCCCCCTCTGCGGGCCTGGGTTCAGTGGTGGTGGCACCACAGAGAGCTTTCCCTGAGGCACAGTGAGGTGAGGGCTGCTGTCTGTTTTCTCCAGTCAGACAGAGCTGCAGGGTCAGTGGGTGTGAACACCAGGTGTAGCGGTGTGAGTGTTTGGCTTCAAGTACAACTGGTGTGACAGACTTCCATGAAGCAGAGATGGCAACACTGCCTTTCAGTGCTTGTGTGCACCAAGTGTTCAGAGTCCCATATATACATCAGGAATTTAACAAACCTATTTGAGCAAGGAAACCACTTCCTCAGTTTCCCAAAGAGCAAGTGAAACCAATGTCTTGCCTAGGATCTTCATTGGCCACTGCTGGCAGATGTCCCAGCTTTGCCAGGGCCAGGCTCTACTGAAGATTTACCACTCAGCCAGTCACCATGAGAACATCCCACCTTCTTCATGTTTTCTGACACCCTGGTGGGGTTTGTCTGCAGAGTCCACGCTTAAATTTCTTTGCTGAATTGATCGAGGATGTAATAGGTGAAATGATGGAGAGAGCTCAGACCTAAACAAGGTGGGTACAGGGTATAACAGAAGGAATAAATCTTTGTCCCCCCCTTCCTGGCCAGATGCACCATAAGCCTGACAGACTTATGATTTTATATGGAGAGCAACATATGCTACAGCTTTTATTTCTCTAACCATTAATCAGAAGGTATTTTGTATAAACAAGGTAATTGCCAGCTCTGGCCAGCGTGGGTGGGCTGACAGAAAGGCTTTGCAGTTCTCTATAGCACAGATAATCTTCGCCAGACACTGGCCCTGGTAGCCAGCAGCAGCTGTAAGGACCATACGCCAGTGTGGGTGGGTGTGCAAGGCTGCACACCGGGCTCCTGCCTCAGTGCTGGCAGGGACGGGCAGAGCTGTGTTTCCAGCTAGCCCAGAGAAACACTGCTAAGGACTGGAAATAGCAGTGTTCCAGCAGCGGCAAACCCTCTTGCATATGTCTGGGCTCTTTGTCTTCATGGGTTATAGCCTGGGCTATGACTGCTCATTTTGCCATGATACCAAGCCTGTGATATTACTTTGCTTAGTTGTGCCAAACAACGTAAAACTGCAGACAGGACAGCTCAGCGCACATTATTAGGCAGCTTCTTGCCTACAACCCAAAGTAGGGCAGGCAACTAGAAATGCTAACAGGACTTTCCCCTGGTGCAGAGGGCAGGGAGTGACATGAGCCAAGTGCTGGGTGTGGAGGGGGGTGCAAGGTTCTGGCAGTGAAATGCCTACAGGCAGTGAGCTGGAAGGAAAGTGCTGGGCTGGAAGCCTTTTCAAGAAAACCAAGCCCCAGGTACTTTCCACCTCAAGTGAGCCTGTGTGAGAGGAATAGCCCCAGGGGCCATGATGCTGAAGGGATGCTTGAGCACCTTTCTCTGCAAGGTTTTCAGGCTCTGCAGGGGTGCCTGCTGTGAGTAGACTGTGCACGGACAGCTTCTGGGGAGCTGGCAGGAGAGGACAGCAAAGCTTCACAGCATCAGAGTTATTTCTTGAAAGGAAAACATTTTATTTTCCAGTTTTATGCCACTATTTGGTGCAGTAGTAATTTATCTCAAAGGACTGTTTCCAGGCTACTAATATCAGGTTATGTGAAGTTGCAGCCAGGCCAGAGCTACAGTGCCAAGGTGGTTTTGAATAGCAGCCAGCATGAGCAAGAAGTGCCAGGGTGATAATAAAACACTGCTTCTGAAGGCACTTCCAGGAATTAGCAATCTATTTTAATTTTAAGAAATCTGACAGTTTTGTAAGGATAATTTCTAGACTGCTGGCATAAATCTACCAAACAGCAAATGCTCTGATTCTCATCTAGAAATATTAATTAATTAAAATACCAGAGTTACAGTGGGATTAATAACATCTGTATTACAGCAACAAAAATCATGCATCTTTGTTATTGATATCTTCATCTATTGGGAAAGATTCCCACCAGCTACAGATTCTCTCCAGACTCCTGTAGTTACCGAAAGCCCATCAGTCACAAATGAGGCTGATGTGAGGTGTGAAGAAGTATGCCACTGGGACAGCAATCCCACCACCTGCCTAATTCCAGCTGTTACATGATGTTAGTCTGGTATGGGAGTGACAATTCTGCTACATTTGATTTCCCTAGAAATCATCATAAAAGTAGGGGACAGAGGGACATTAATTCAGTCATAGAGATTGCTCCAGCATGGTTGCCCTTGCATGTTTGCCGCTTAACTTGTGCAACTTTGAAGGATTTCAGAAAACTTAAGGGTATACTAAGAGAGATCGGCCCCAAGCAGCAAATTTCAGAGCCAAATCTTGATGCCCAAAAACTTGAGGAGATTCTTAGATCTGTAGATTTGATTTAGTCAGTTCTAGAAGTACTTCAAAACCTGCATAGACGCCAGGCTTGCACTCCTCAGCATCTCAAAATTTAGTGGTGGTTACTTTGCAGTGAAAGCAGATTTATATCTTGCTGGTCTGGAAGTGACTGATTTGCTGAACATCAGATGATAGAATTTGCTATAACAAATTGTTGGATCAATGATCTAACACATGAATATGCTGTTACTGACAACGTGTGATGATTCAAAGGCAACAAACACCCCTTCCTGTGCCATCTCTTAGGGAATAATTTCTTCCGGACATTTGTAGTGATCATCTTACACCATGAAGCAAGAGATTTGATTACTGATATTTTAGCATGCATAACTTACAAAGGTTGTTACTTTTAATGGAGTGGACAGCGTGTCTTGTGGGAGTCATAAACATGTGTGCCTTTGAAATACAATTGCAATGATTTGGCTTATTCTAATACAGAAGGCTTTGCCCAATTTGATTAGCTGATGAAAACACAGCATTGCTCAACAAATCAGCAGGATTCATAGTCAACATTTTTCATGAAGTGGCAATGTAAGGTAGGTAGTTTTCCCCTCAGTAATAGGTCTATCTTGAGTGGGAGAGATTTCTGCTGAGAATGTCAAGCTTGGGAACAACAGCATGGAGTTGGATGCACCAGAATTGTCAGTTTTGTATATCTTGAAGTGAGAACTGCAATGACAGAGCACTATGATTTGGAGTGATCCATCATTAAGTAGTGAATTCTCCATCACCCCTTTTGGCCCTCCCTTCCATGGTGGTAATTTTGGCCAATTACCTCACAAATCATAAGGACTGGTGTTT
The DNA here is from genome assembly GCA_035041135.1 of Platyrinchus mystaceus. NCBI lineage: Eukaryota > Metazoa > Chordata > Aves > Passeriformes > Tyrannidae > Platyrinchus > Platyrinchus mystaceus. The sequence goes on from JAWWLV010000183.1 coordinate 23,253,310, forward strand.
CACAAACATTTTTCTAGTGCTATTTATAACTGCTCCTTCAAAAGGCAATGCCAGCTGAATTCAGTCTTTGATGCTTTAGGTGTTTCAGAAGTAGCAGCATGCTATATTTTCATGTGCTGCCTCGGGAATTTCCTAATTTGCATCTATGTATTGTGCAAGTACTCTGTCTCAGCTTAAACAACCAGTGAGCAGAGACTGACTAACCAGCAGCTTCCTTCAGCTTGCTGCGTCCCAGCATTAAGTTTTAAACTGTGGTTGACTCCAGTTACCAGCTATAAAGGTGGGCAGTGAGTCAGGAATTGTGTAATGTTGCCAACATCTCCTTAATGCAGCTCTTTAAATGTAAATACAGTTGCAGCAATTGATTTTCAAGCCAGATTTTTTATGATAGTGCCCTTTGGTAGATGTGTCTTTCACTGGAGATAATAAAAACCCACCTGGAGGTGGATTTACATCCTACCTGGTGTGGCCTACATGTAAAGCACTTACACTGCACCAGAACGTGCTTTTGTCATGAGACTTGGTATTTTCACAGTGGGTTGTTTCTCTGAAGAATCTGTTCCTGTTACTGGATGGTTGCTTTTTCCTCTTGCACAATAACAGCATTGAAAACTTGATGTAAGGATATATAGGATGTGTTATATATATAAAGGGCTGTATAGGATCTACAGTTTCAGTATAGGGCTATGCTTTGACAGATATGTGACTAAATTCTGCCCTCTCCTTATTTCACTATACAAGCATCTTTTAAGTGATGACAAACATTTGACTTATTTTGTGTAAGCTGATGAATGCATATCCCAGACAGAACACAGGAAAATTAAGGTCATACTACACTGGTGCTTCGAAAACTGGGTGGGCTGCTGTTGGCAATGCTTTCTTTTTAAAATGAGCTTTTGAATTTTGAAGTGGCACTTTAAGATTATAGGCAAGTCTGTTACCTTAAAGGATATGGGAGGTCTCAACCAATAAAAAAAGAAATCCTACTGGTAAAGATAATATTCTCATCAATCTTCAACATAAGGTAAAATCCTTTAACGTTTGGGTTAGTTCCAAGCCCAGAGGGATGTATTACTCTTTTGGCTCTTCTTCTCAGACAAATGATCCAAACGGGAAAATCCCAGAGAGTCCTCTCCTGTTTGCTCTGATTTCAGGCATGATCTTAAAGCTTGTCATGGTATTTGCAATTCATGGGAGCCTTCTCATGCCCCCTCCTCTGCCTGACCCATCCTCGAAAGTTTGAAGTGTCTGAACAGATGAAAATATTTAAAAAAAAAAAAAGTCACCTTTGGTTTGGTCTTGCTTGCTCTTATCACTGGATCACATAGCAAGGAAGGAAGATGTTGGCCCACAGCTGAACCCTCTTCAGCTCCTTTTCAGAGCTGAATGTGAGCGTGTCCAGCTGTGCTCTCCACCACCGAGATTTTTGGAACTTCAATTTCAGTGAAACTAAATAGAAGTTACAAGCTGCCTACATTTTATTGAGTAGTTTTTTCCTCTCTCTTCCCGTCCCCTCACTTCTTTTTGATGGCCTTCTTGTTTAGTGCCTTTTGGATCTAGTCTTTACATTTATAGATCCAAAGGATATACTTTACCCACGTCTGCCTACCCACACCAGCCTTTGATTTTTACAGAGACCTGTGGCAATGACTGCATTTAAAGTGTAGCAAAATGGAATTTAAAAACAAATTGAATCACACCTCATGGCCACCTCAACTCAATCCAAATGCTGCAAGTATGAGGACCTTAAGTTATTATGCAGAAACCCTTTTTGTTGTCAGATATGCAGACCAAATGTTCTGTGTCTGTTTCACTTTTTCTTCATTTCACCTTATTTGAAATTAGAGCGATAATGTATATAGAGCATGCCTGCCTGCCTGCCTGCCTGCCTGTGTCTGGCAAGATTTCAGTCATCCATGAATTTATATTACTTTTTTAATACTGTTGATAAGTGATAGTTTTATTTCTAGACCATCTAGGGGATACAGAGGGTGTATTACACAGTATAATCAATGCAGTGCCCAAGCTCATGTTCACATGAATTTGCTAATAAACTAATGTTGTCAGATATATGTAGAGTATTAGGAAAAGACAAAACCCAAGATAACTTGTAACCAGGTTTCTTTTCCAGACTGGATGTTGAGATCAGTTATTTGTTATCTAAAGTAGGTGAGAAGTAATGTGAGTGGTGTTAAGATGCACTACTTAAAATGGCATTCTGGATACTTTTTTAGTTGATTTTTAGAGGTCAGTGGATTGCCCATTGAAGGACCCTGTGCATTACTTTTAAAAGGAGACTTGTGTGATTCTGGACCACCAAAGCAATCTTGGATAGAAGTGCTGTTGAGAGACTGCTAATACAAATCATCTCACCCTGTTATCACCACTCAAACCTTTCCAGTTCACGCCAGTAAACCTGCTCATACTTACTATGGCAGCATTAACAACCATGTGGGAGAAAACTTAGCCTTTTATGCCAGAGCATAGTTTCGTAAGTCCCTGTCTCTCTGCCTGTACCCATGTGGTTTAGTATTTCAGCCTGCTTCATTAAGCACTCTTTTGACAGCTTCTCAGCTTAGCAGTGGTAAAGCTGCAGCTGCAGAAGCTGTCTGTGAAATTCTTCCTGATGTGAAGAAATTGCGCAGCTCGTCTGCTGCCTCCTTACTATGAAATGCTGCTCCTATTCCCCAGTAAACCCACTGATTTGCTAAAAGAATTTCTAGTTATTTATTTTTATGTCTTTCATTGTTTGTTGTTCATAATCACTCTCAGCCGTCCTAACTTTCATGCTCTAATATTTTATTTGCTCTAGTTCGTATTCCCTTTCTTTTGGCTTCAGTTGGGCTGAGTCTTCAGATTTTCTTTTCCTTTTTTTTATTTTTTTGAAAGGCACCTGTTTGACTTGAACAATAACTTGCCATTTAACTATTTTATTACTTTCCTTCATACTTTCCTGCCTCCTCCCTGCAATGCACACCTCTTTTTTTGCACTCTCTATGATTACATTCAAGTTTCTTAAATAGCTTCCATGCTGAGTCCAAAGATTTTAATTTCCTTGCTTTAAAGTCTTTTTAATATCTACTGCACTTAAGCAAAAAGTTTCTCTTCTGTGGTACTTGTTGATGCAATGAGCTCCTCCCTAGGATACTGAGTTACAGAATGGCTTCAGCCACAATGGCTGGGTCCTCCTTGACCTTCTCTTGGTCATCTCTTTCCTCTGCTCCAGCCTGGCCCAGTGCTTGGATTAATGAATCTGGTGGAAAACTGTCCCGGGAAAAAAAAGAAAGGAGAGGGAGTTTTCTGACCGCCTTGGTAGAAGGTCCTGAGCTTCAGCACCTGGTGTGGGACTTGAAGTAGCTCAGTGTTTCTTGCCTGACTCCTCAGACAGAGCTGGGTTTGGTTTCAGGTCCTGCCTGTACCTGCACAGTACTAGAAATTGGATGCAAAGGTGTGGGATTACCTGAGGTACTTGGATGCAGAACAAAACCTTTTTAGCCCAAAACCTTATTCCTCTGCAAAAGCTGTAGTTTGACTGTTGCTTTGAGGAGAAGTGGAAGGTCTTGGGATAGGAAACGCTTTGAAAAACACTGAGCTGGCAGGAGTGACTTCAAGCTGGTCTGCAGGGATCCCACCACTAATGACCTGCACCACACCAAGACCATAATGTGCTTTTATGGAGGCATAGCAAGTCACTTGTGAGGATGGTGCTCTCCATAGTTTTGCAGGTAGACTAATAGGGACTAGAAGATCTGGAAACAACAGAAATCTGTGATGTGCACTGGCTTTTTGTTTTTATTTTCCATTGATGCTTTTTAATTTTTCTTACCACTAGCCATGGAAAAGCCAACTGTATATTTTAAATCTCCTTTTTCATTACTCTTCCTTTTTTTTCCTATGGATTGGGATTAAGCTGAAATAAATTACCTCTTAATCAAAATAACTGGGCATCCAGAAATTTGCACCAGTAACTTCCTGAAACAATTTTACAGAGTTTGTTTATACCATGCAGATGTGTTACACTAGCACCCTACTCAGCCTGTACTGACCCTGGATACCCCTTGGCAGCTGCCCCTCTGGACTCCTGGCTGCCCATGGTACAAAGGATACTGGGATCAAGAGAATCATTTTCTTAGCAGGTGCCTTGTGCACTGTCCCTTCTCCCCTCACGTGCATCTTTTGGGTGAGCTCAGTGCAGCAGAGGCTATTTCCAATCACATAACTATCAGCATGAAGACTCATTGATATCTGGGATAAACAGGGAAACCTGCCTTATTTCTCTGGAGTAGACATTTCTCTTTTGTCACCAGGTTTGGTGACTCCACCTGGCCCCAGCTCGGGAATGAAATGGGTGATGACACTTGAGAAATGGATAGCTAATGTCAGGAGAAATTTTGGAGGGAAAAACTGTGGGTGGATTCCGTATTTGTCCAAGACTGGCTAAGTCATAAAGGTGTGTAAGAATTTAGGTGGGGTTCTTGTGTCTGTGATGGTGGTGGTGTGCTGCAGGCTTTGAGCTTCACTGGTGTCAAAGAAGTCAGCAGGGACTAACAGAATGGGAAAAGCCACTTTGGAGTATGTGCATCTGCATGAAAGAGTTTTATGCTGCTCCTTTCAAGCCCTCATTTTTCATGTCGCTGGTGTTTGGTGAATAGTAGGAACTGATACTTGGAGGTAGAACATGCAAATGTAACATAGTGGAGGGAGGACACTGGCCTCTTCTCAAAATGCTGAGAGACTTTTGGTGGAAAAGAACAAGCTATTCTTAAATTTTAGTAGTATAACTTCAGGAAATTCAGGAAGCTTGTGAAATTGGTAGGGTGGTGGTAAAATCTAAACAAAGATAGCAAAGTATATATTTCTCAGGTTTTAAGGCATCTCTTTTCTAGACTTCAAGTCTTTCCTATCAAGGACTGAATGAAGGAAACAGATGTCTGAGCTCCTCAGAACTGAATCTGAATTGTGCAGTTCTAGCTTGGCTCTGTTTTTCTTCTCTCTGCATTGTTACCTTGAAAATATCTATTTTTTTGCCATTCTCTAGTGTCTGAGCACAAAGTTTCAGCCTAAACAAATTTTTATAAACAGGTTCCAAACTTCTCACACAAGTTATTTGATTGAAAGTACTATTAAGCCTTTGACTGGATATGTGCTACCAGGAGCTGCAATAATGCATAATGGCACTGAGTGCTGTGACTGTTCTCTATTAGTGCCCAAAGGGAATACAGAGTGTAGGAGAAGAGAACTTTAGGAAGTGATAATTTCCCCATGGCTAATGGTACTGTGTTTGCTAGAAGGATCCCTTGACTGTTCTTGCAAGATAAGACATGGAAAATAAATTATAGTTATTTGTAATGACTCTTTATCGTTGCAGCAAAGCTACGGCCAGTCAGGACTGGTAATGAGTTTAGGTGTCCTAAGCTCCCTAGTTTTGTTACGTTCCTATGCCTGGAGAGTTTATTTAATTGAACTGCTGTGTTTTTATTACCAAACTTTGCGGCTTCAACATGATTCGGGGCAGTTCATGGGCAGCGGTGTGATAGGAGAGAATGGAACAGTTTTAATTGTTTCAGATTCCCACATGCTGTCCCTCCTCCTCCACCATCCCTGTCCCTCCAGAGGTGCCTCTGGGTCGAAGTTGAGTTGAAAAGTCATTTAACATGAATAGCATGCCTCAGTCCCACAGGCAGCGGGCGAGGTACCAAACTTCCAGGCATTTTCCGAACAGCCTGAGGATGGTGTGCCACAGCAACGGCACTGCTGGCTGCAAGCTCGGCTTGCATGCTTTTCTTCACCGACACTGTAATTCCTGCTGTACTTTAAACAAGAACAGACACTGTGCTCTAGGCTTCCCTCCCCAAATACATACAAACTGGGCCAAGCTCTCTCCTCAGTGGTGCTGGAGTAAATCAGAAGTAATTCCACTGACAGCCATGAACATCACAGTGAACTTACAACGACTCAGGGCAGAATTTGGACTGCTCTGCCTGCCTGTGTATGTGAAAGCTGTCACTGCCAGCCATGCTGAAATGCTCATTTACTGCAGCACATGGATAGCATTATTGTTATTTCAGACTTTGTTTGGGTGGAAGTCAGTGGTTAAACACCTGAAATCTCTGTAGACAAAAGAGAAGACTATAAAGTTTTATGACTGTAGAGTAGGAGATTGCAACATATAGGTTCAATTAAAAAAAAATTCTGAAACTATGTTATATTACATACTTTAGAGGTTTTGTCACTGAGTTGATTAGTATGACTTAGTTATTAGCTGTTACTAGAAACTTACCACTGAGAAATGGAATTAGAAATACTAGTTGCTGTATTTTTATTCACAATCTTGTTGAATTCATCTCAGTCTCCCAGATGCACAGAGAAGGTGTCCCAAGGCTGTTTTATGGGTGTAAATATTTGCCTATTTGGGTTTTTTTGGGGAAAAAATGCAATCTGCAGAGAGAAAACTAATGTTTTGTAACAGCTGGGCTTCAGATGCACACACCAGAGCAGAAAAGGCCAAGGCTGTCAGCCACATTTGTCCTCGGGCAGCTGTAATTCTGGTGACTGGGATACTTATTTTCCCAGGCCTGCACTAGTACGTTAGATTCTAACTCTCTCCAGCACTCCCTGACCTTCTCCTACCCCTTTGGTTTCCCTTTCTTTTTTCTCTGCCACCCTTACAATTCTGTTTCACTCTGCATCCCCTGTCCAAGCTCTGTGATAGCCACCCTAACCACTAGAGAAAGGCAGGGGATTAGGTAAGAAAACACGCATGCTTTCTCACGTGCACAGGAATTCAGAGGTAGATGTATTCCTGAAGCATATTTAACATATCAAATATTTTTTTTACCTAGCAGCCAGACCATATACATCTTTAAAAAAGACAGTTGGCTTTTTGTTCAGTCTCTGACTGGACAACTGCGGGTATGTTCAGTGCCAGCACCTACATGAGTAGATGTCAAAATGGTGGTGGAAGGTGTTGATATGATGTATATCTGTGGACTTGACTCTGAAATGCAGTTTCTGTCTTTTAGACAGCTAAATTTGATACTCACAAGGGCCTGACATCAGAACAGAAAAGAGCCTTGAGCCTAACTGTAGTGCAATCATTAGAAATACAAAATAATGTTTTCAGGCCATCATCTGTAGTATCTGTCCAGCCCTATTTCCTGTACAAAGCCCTCTGCTTCTTCCTCTTTCTTCCATTTCAATATCTTATCCTGTGTATCTTTAGCCAGTACAACCAGTGAGATCCAGCCTCTACCTGACTTGGGTGCCTTTAGGAAAGTTCACAGCGTGATGGCATTTAAAGACAGGAAAATCACAGCGATTTGAGAGGGTAAATTAAGAATTAAGATGAGCTTTTGAAAGTGCAGCAGCCCTCAAATCAGCTCATCCCAGTGAATTTAACTTGTATTGGTTGCAATGAGCAAGTCTCCAGTCTCCCTTAAGGCAAGCAGCTGGGGCTAAGGGGCCAGCAGTGGGATACTGTGAAGTCTTGCTTTTTGACCTGATCACGGGAGTCCTTGATTCAAACACAAAACATTGATAATATGAACCTTCAATTGCTTCCACATTTCTATTTGAGCATGGTGTGCCCAAGGGAGACTTATGGGTGTTCAGGAGTTCACTGGTAATCTTATTTTACCCACTTTTATTACTGACTGAAAAGTGCAGGGTTGAGAGGATTTTTTTTTTTTTTTTGTCATGTTTTTGCTGGTGGAGAAACACAAAGAAAAGAAATCCCTCTTGACCTGGGAAATGATGTTATATTTTCTTTAATAAAGAGTAAATTTTATTGTGCACCAAGCCAATTCACAAACGTGATCTCTGTAACTGGCACTTTTAATTACAAAGGGAAAAATGGAATTAGTTCATTAATGCTGTGAAGGAGAACAGTGACCTACCTGCCAAATGGCAAGGTGGAAACAATTAATCTGGTCAATTAAAAAGAAACTGATAAATTAAAACACAAAACCTTCCGTGTGGTGCATTAAATTAGAGAGTTGCAATTTTCAGAGCATGTGTTTATTGTTAGACTTGATCCTTTCTTTTTTTATGCAACTTGATTTGGTGTTTGGCAAGTCCTGTTAGAGAGCTGTTTGGCGTTCTGGCTAATATATAAATTCATACACCCAGGCATATTTTGCAAAAGAGAGCTTGCAAGACCAAGCTTTATGAAATCCAGCTGATGAAATGCACATGCCTTTTTTTTACTGTCATATTACAAACCTCCACATTCCTTTTGCTTTGCTTGCTTTCCCACCGTTAAATGTCACTTGCCTTTCCTTGGGCTTTAAATGACCCAGGTATGGGGCTGAATTGCTGGGGTCATCTCAATCAATTTATGACCTTAAAAATCTGATCCACACAGAAACTACTGAGCAGACAGAGCTGAACCCTGAAGTATACAGTATATTTGCTCCACAGAACTGGAAATAGTAAACCAGTTTCTTTTCTATAAATACCAGTAAATCCTCTTGACATTTACAAGTACATAGTATTTTTTTTACACACTGCATGATCTCAGAAGGGCTTAACAGATCAGTGAACTGTGTATCTGCTCAGCATAGGTAACTACAAAGCCATTATGTGCCCTGCAACATCCTTCACAAAAGCTCAGGACATTTGCATTAGCTCCTGTCCATCTCCAGGCAGTAAATTGCAATAAGAAATATGGTCTACTTACCGAATGGTTGACCAGTGCTCTGGTGCAGCCTACAGGAAAATATGAATGTTATTGTTTACTTTAACTAGGGCATATATCATACAGAGACAAGGACTTCTCATTTGTTAAGACAAGAGTTGCTCTTGTCAGAAATACTTTGGTGCATGTCCCATTGCTAGGAAAAAATCAAACTGAAAACCAAAAGCTAGGCAGAGGATGATCTGAAAGTTTTATGTCTGAGGTGTTAGAACTGGCAAGCATTAAAAATACAGGGGGAGAGCCAAGTCAGATGTTTCTGTAATGTGGTAAAAATAAGCAGTGCATGTTATAGCCTCTTCAGAAGGTGTGGGTTTGCCTTGTGAGAGGGAACAGTGCTAGATGGAATAAACAGCTGTGGCCACAAATAAAATTCCTGGCAGTTCAGCAGCTCTGGTCTTTCTTCTCCAATACTACAAATCACCAGGGGGACTTCCCTAACCCCAGCTCTTGCCAGCAGCTCTGCAAAATCACCAGGCAGCCCCCACCACAGGGTTTTAACTCCTGAACGCTCATATGTGTTGATTAGATTTCCTCGATAAATCCTTAAGATGTCATGATTTAGAACTGAATTATACATTCTGCACCCATTTTTCTCATCTAAACCAGCATATCGTTGCCTGTGTCCAGCTGGGAATTTCCTCCTGGAGGGGGAGTCTCAAGCAGCTCCTATCAGTGACCAAATGCAGGGGTGCAGCTTCAAAGGGAACTGCACACAAAAGGATGAGGCAAGGGATAACAAATTTACTTACTGTAAAATAGCACAGAAAATATAAAATCTGCCTTGGGGTACGAAACTTGCAAAACTCTGTTAAAATCATGAGGTTTCTCAACACCTCTGTCAGCTTCTGCTGTAACAACCCTATAAAAACCGAGGTGAATGTCATTGCTGCACGATGAAAGCTATCTCAACTAAGAAGATAAGCCCTCAAAAGCAACTAATAGGTTGCTGAGACCAGATATGTATGGGAGGCTGTCCTGATGCGGCAAGCTGTACAAGCATTGCCAAAGTGAAGGGAAACCCCATTACTCCAATATCCACCCAGAGTGGCTGTACCATGCTCTGGACTTTGTCCAACTGGCTTGCAAGGCTTGCCCTCCTCTCATCCCTCTCTGTCCCACTGTCCTGTGCCTGCCTGGTGGTGTTGTCTCGTGTACGGTCCCATCTCAGATTCAGATGTCCACGCACAGTGTGTGATGAGACCATCGTATGCTTCCTGAGCGTGTAATGAAGGGCTCTCCTTGTGTGTCATGAGCTTAGGCTGTGTACTGGAAGCCACACTTCCCCTCCTTATCCCCATGCATTTTCCCTCAGTGCTTTGCTGCCACAACTTGATGGTCATGGATTTGGTGAGATGAGCTCTAGCATTGCGTGTAACAGCAGAACAGGCATAAGAATAAACAAATCCCAGTTTGGGATTTCATGGCAGCACTTCTTTTCAAACCCACAATCCAAGGATTGAAGAAGAGGGGGGTTTAAGATGGACAATAGACTAAGCTCAACTAAGCTATTTAAAATGTATTGCCAACAGCCCAGTAAGCTCAGCATTCCATTTCCAAGGCCCAAAGCAGGAGGTGAAGGTCTGCTCAGCAGGCATCGGGATTCTGCAGTCTGATCCCCAGAGCCGTAGCCCAGCCAGCTCCTCGCCCTGCAAGGGGTAAGCAGCCTTGCAGTGGCACTACGTACCCTCTGCACAGGTGTGTGCTTTCAGGTGGTGTCTCAGCATGCCATATCCTAAGGCACAGATTCCCAAAAATATTTGGGAACCTCTTGCTGAAACGGTGAGGCTCAGGTGCCTACATGCCATGCAGATCTTGGCCCAAGGGCTCTGTTGCTTCATCTGCAGTTGCTTCACCCCTGTCCTTGGGCTAGAGAGGGAAATGGCAGAGGAGGCGTGATGATCAGTAAAAGCAGAACATGGCCTCAGTGCCTGCATGGGTCAGGTCCCACTTCCCTATCCCCAGAGATGGGAGAAGAGCTGCTGTCCCCTGCACTGGACAGGACATCCCTATGGGTGACCCTGAGCAATCCTTGCTGGGAGCCAAAGGAGCGGAGGGGAGTACGTGCAGCAGCAGCCAAGTGTCAGTGGGGCAAGTGTGTAATCTAAACCTGCACTACATTTGGCCTTCTCTGCTTATGAAAGTTTCTATTTTTCCAGCAGGCTGTGGTTCCTTATGCTATCTATAGTTCAGTCTTCCTCCTTTGCTCTTTCTTTCCTGTCACACCCATGCTGTATTTGTCCTCATTTCAAATCCGAACACGCGCCTCTGAGCGAGTTTCCAGGCTGTGGTATGTTTTATGTGTCTTTATTAGCTCCAAAGCTGGAGTGAGATTACATGATGTCTAGATTTCCTTGCAGTCAAACTTAACATCCTGAGGAATGGGAAATTTTACTGAAATCCTGCAGAACTGGCCAGGGTGTGGGAGGGTCCATCCTGCTGTTTCCATGCTTGTATTGTTGCCATGGATGTGCAAAATTATTTGGCTTGAATTTTTTTTTTTTTGGGGGGGGGAGAAGAGTGGAAAGGGGTGGTGTCATTTTTATGTATCACCATGGGTGGGGCAAATGCCCTTCAGGTAATTTTGCCACTGCCCAGTTAAAATTAGTGCGGAGTTGTGATGAGAACTCAAGATGTGTAAATCTGAAAAAACCTGTGGGGAAAAATTATGGTGAAAACATGTTGCATGAAAAAGGTATTCAGCCTTCTGAGTACTATGGGAAAACAAACAGGAATAGCTGTAAGCAATAATCAGAAAGATATGAAATGTATGCTGGTTCTTACCTAGTATAAATATTCATTGCTTCAGGGGAGCCAGGCAAGCCAGCATCAGCTGAGGATATTAGCTACATGTCATGGACTGGAATATTTCTGTGAAAAAGAAAGGAGGTAGATGTTAGCAACTGAATTTGTGGGCAGAGCCAAGACTTGGTCCCTTGGAGGCACAGAAGGGCACCCTGGGTCCCCTGCAGTCCTTAAAGACTTTATCCCATCCCAATGCCCTTGTTGTTGCCAGTGCTCCCACTTGGCTGCTCCCAGTCTGAGCTTCATTTCAGAAGGTAGAAATGGCACAGTGTTTCTCCCCAGGGAGCTCTGCCCTAGGCTCTGCTGTATATGCAGGATGCTCAGAGAGGGAAGGTGCTGGAGGGTCTGTATCAGAAGCACTAAACTGATCCTTAGGGCTGCACAACCACACAGCATTATCCAGCTGCCGGGTTACCGATGCACAGAGAATAACCCTCCTGTGAGATCCCCACCTCTGCTCTCTAATGAGGACGGGCAGGCTCTCAGGGAGCAAATGCAGGAGCCAAGAGCCCTCATGAGGGCAGTGCCAGGCTTACTCCCCAGGTTTTAAGTAAAACTCCCACTGAATGAAATCCATGACAAATCATCCTCATTAAATGGACATGCAGTTATTGTTAGTGCTATAGTAGCGCCCAGGATGGCTCCTAGAGGATTACATCAGATTGCAGGGATTCAAACACAGGAGGTGAAGAAAATGGTGGTCAGGAAATTGTGCAAATGAATCTGTCTTTGTTCAGTGTCAGGAAACTAATGCCAGCTTCTTAAGGCATGGGAAATGACATTGGTTGCCAAATACAAACTGCTCTGGATTTCATGGGAATAATTATGACAGTGAAATATTTTCTTAACTTGACCTTGGGCCACATACTAAATGGAAAGAAGTAAATTTGCCACTACAAATGCAAACTGAGACACAGTAACTTATACCTATGGAGGATCTGGCCTTACAGACCCTGCCCCTGCTGCACAGGGCCAAATCCTGCTGTCACTTGCACTGGTGTAAATTGGACTGTGTTTTGCTGAATTGCATGGAAGTACTGGGGCTTGCTTGCTCTGGGTAAGTGTGAGCATAATTTAGCATTTGGTAAGGACAGCGGACTCGTGGAGGTCAGTGGTATCCTGACTGAGCAAATCACCAGCTCGTGTGGGGCTTGCACAGGAGCACTGTAAAGCAGAAGAGCAGTGGTGAGGCATAAAGTTATCCCTGTGCCACCCTGGCAACATGGGATGGGGCTTTCTTGAAATGTGGTCTGAGGTGACAATTGAGCATGACAGAGTCCTAACCAGAATCTCATCACTGTTTACAGACAACCTACTGGAGATAGCGATTCCCTTCTGAAGGGCCGAGCACACATTCATCAACAGCTAAAATGAAATCCCGGTTTCTGTAGCTCTGGTTTGTACTTCTGGATGTTTCCAGTGTGTTGATTACCAATCCAGTCATGCTGTTTGCATCCTGCTTCTGACAGTTCAAATTAAGTTCAAATTAAGAAACAGTTATTAGCATTACTACATATTTCTTTGTAGGAGTTCTCACCCCAGGTTAACACCTGATGGTACTAGGTTCCAGCAAAAAACCAAATGACAGTGCCAGCAAACAATCTGTTTTGGGTTCTCATTCTGGGCTTGTTTCTCCCAGTTCAATTCAAGAATAATTTTAGAAGAATAAAAAATATTGTAGCACTCTATCAGTACAACAGGACAAAAAACCTGCACTCAGACCAGCTTATATTTTCATCGAAAAAAGGGAGAACAGACAGGAAAAGACTTCAGGAAGAGAAATAAAATGGCACAGCCCACTTTTGGTTTACTTTTCTCCAGTAATTTCATGGCAGAAATATTAGGCAAGCATTGTCACACAGGTTGCCTTCCTCATCGTCCTGAGGCAAGGCTGATTACTTAGGTTAAAACTCAGAATGGAAGCATTAGTTTTTTAGGTTTCTTGTGCAAATATACATCTATTTGAAAAATGGAAATTAGATAAATAAATTCTGCAAAACTTGGTACAATCTTAAATTGCTGGAGACTAATACACATCCTCAGTGTTTTCAAATGCAAAAGATAGGAGGTATCTATTTAATGTGTCTCCCTAGGGAGGAATCATCTGATTTCTAACACTGAGAAAACACCAAAGCCAAGGCAGAGGCCCGCTGTTGCTCCATCACAGAAAAACATGTTCCTTTGAAATTTCATCAGCTAGAAAATCAATGAGTAGGGTTTTGGATTTCATAGAGGAATTTTACTGTTTTGGGTTTGGTTTTTTTTTTCCAGATCCAAATGATAAAAATGTTATAAATTCTATCTTAGACTCTGCAAGTGAAAGGTTTAGGAGATTATGTAAGTAAATCATTCATCCCTTCTGAATATCTTGCTGATAAAAGGGAACCCCTGATGTGATATGTACCGTCAGGTTTGAATTTGAAGCAGAGAATTTTTTTCAAGTTCCCTTTAGGGAATCTGTACATTTTATGCTGAATGTTAGGATCACCTCTCCAGGCATAGAAAGGAAGCTAGAATGAGACCCTAAAGCCATAGAGAAATTATCAGAAAGAAATAAACTGATTTCCTTTTATATATATATATATTAAACTCTCCTATAACCAGCTTTATAACCTAGCAAGTCACAAAATTTTCACAGTACATTACACATGCTCACTGGCACACATATCGCAAGATCAGGGATGCATCTCTACGGTTTCTCCCCTGGACTGAGCACAAAGGCAGAGGGCAGGGCTCCTGCATCTCCCTTCCCAGAGACGCCATCCTGCTCTAACAGCTTTCCTGTTGACTGTTTCATTGCTGTTAAGTCTTGTTACGAGCATTTCATGTCTTCCGAAGCCCTGATATGATTCCTGTGCAGGCTGAGAGGCATTTTACAAGCGGCAGAAGAAGGAGGTGCCACTGGTTATGCTGGGTAAAACTGTGGCTGCTCCCGATCTCTGCAGGAAAGGTGATTCCTGCCTTGCACGCGATTGCAAGCATTCAGAAGGCTGATGGGGAGGTGCTCTCATGCCTGTGAACAACACCCATAGATCAGAGCTACACTACGTAAGGGCAGGTTCTCCTCCAAAGTGCAGTCCGTATGAGGGTGCTACAGAGGGGTGCAGGAGGCTGCGGGGGGGGCGTGGCACTGCTGCATCTCTGGGATGAAGGCACTGGTACCCAAAACTGCTGAGGGGCAGCACAAACGCCTCTCCACGAGTCCTTTCGTGGCCTCGGTCCTCCGAACAGGGGGAAAGCGGCAGCAGGGAGCTCCTGCAGAGCCGAGGGCAGGCCAGCGCCGGGCCCGAGCGAGCAGTGATGTTGCCTTTCCACCGCTCTCTTCGGGCTTCCCTTTTCCTTTCATTCTGTCCAACCACAAGGCGCTGCGAGCTCTCTCGTGGGCTATGAAGAACGGGAGTCCGTTCCCCTTTGTGTCTGGAGCAAATATAAGCGGTCAGCAACTCCCGGGTCCCGGCTGTCCAAGCTATCCCGGCAAATCCCGGCTGTCCCGCCGGGGTCCCCGCGGGGCGGGCGTTGCCCTCTGCTGCGCGACCGGGACCCCGCGGGTCGCACCGAGCCGGGAGCTCCCGGGAGGGGGGGACGCCACCCAGGGGAACTAGGCCCTGTCTCCTCGTGGGAAAGCGGTGTCCCCGCACTCGCGGACAGCTGCGGGGGTGATGTCGGTGCAGTGGCTGTCCCTTTGCTACCACGCCGGCCATCACATGTGGCGCTCTGCGCTGTAAAAACGCGATGTGCGCTGAGCTGCTCCGCAGGGGAAGAGCAAAGGATTTATGTGCCCTGTGAATCTCTCGTCCCTTAGCGCTGATGGTGTTTCTCCATCCCTCCTGCTCCGCGTGGGAGCCGCGGTGATAAATACTATTGACAGAGCGAGAAAATCAGACGCGCCATGTCAGAGCTCTCCCGTTCCTGTTTGCCGGCCGTGTGAGCGGCCGTGAATCAGCGGAGGGGCACACAAAGAGCTCTCTGAGGCACTGGAGAAGTGCAGCTCAGAAAAATCCGAGCTGTGTTAATTTTAATTTGGAAAACGGCTGTTAGTAAACAGTTCAACCCAACAGGGTCTGAGTGTTAGCCAACTCCCTCTGCCCTCTCCCACGGGAAAGAGGGCTATGAAATAAAACCGACTCATAAAAAGCTGTTAGTCAACCTGTTCCCTGCTTGTGACAGAGGATGGCAAGGGTCCTAGGGGCAGAATTATGGAGAAGGTAAGCAGCAAGAAATGCTGAAATTCAGAGAAGTGGGCGATTGTGCACAGCAGAAGACAAAAAAACCCAGAAGTTCAGACTGTTCAGAGCCAGTGTGTACATTCACTCTATGAAGTTTAAAAGTTTGTGATGCTGACTGATGATTCCCATGTTCCAGAAGAAAATCTGGCACCTGTGCTTTCGATTTCCCTCTCCAAGCCGTTCCCAGTGGGATGGCTGTTGGGACATGAGTATCTCCACGGGAGCAGCTGTGCTGCAGGAGTAACCCTATGCTGTGTGGACAGGAGTCCTCAGCCCTGTGCTCAGAGCCAGGGTGGGCTGCGTGGTCGCTGGTGGAGGCTGTGCCTGGCCAGGGACAGGATCAGGATCCCCTGACGACTTTTACCTCTCATTGTGCAACAGAGACATTTTTTAAATGTGCAGCAGTTGCCCCATGGGAAACATGGGGTTAGCTGTTTTCTAAGGCAGCATTTTAAGTAGGTAGAAACAAGGGATTTTGTCACTGAATTTGATTTGGGTTGTAGCATTCTGGTACTTTCAAGAAGATGCTCTTGGATGGCTTGAAATGGCAGTCTGTGAAAATGGATATTTTCTAAGGTGCCAGTTTAAGACTCATTGAAGTCAACGGGAACTTTTTAACTGGTTTTCCTGGGCTTCAGTTTGGGCTATAAATAATAGTGAATTTAGGGGAAGATCCCCAAAACCAGAAGCATTCAGGACTGAATGTTGGGTTTGGAGAGGTCTGCTTTGTGACTGGGCTTTATTAGTTAAGTTCAGGCAAGGTCTAGGAAAATTATGGTGATTAAAAGGTTCTTTGGAAAATGAGTCCAAATGTCTCTATTTTTCTACTTAATGGAAAAGCATTTGCCAAAGAACAAGAGATGCTTTGCTGAAAATAGAGCCAAAAAGTTTGGTGGTACTTAAAGCCTCTTTTACTTCATTTAGAAAGTGTTTCTTTTTGTAGGTCAGGTTGTCTAAATGAGGTGCAGTGTACTGTAGCTGTTTGTTGTACCACTTACTCTCAGCACTTCTCTGCAGTTTCTCCCAGCCTGTGTGCACACTTACATTGCTGTTTATATATTCTTTATATTACTGTTTAGCAGCACAGTGATTGAAGCTTGGAGGATTTTAACACTAACTCACTTTCCACTGTTTCCACATTGGTGTAAATCTGTCCTGTCACCCCTTAGGACACCAAGTAGGTTCCTTTCTGGTGCTATAGGCATTCATTGTCCATGTTCTCACATCAGCACAGAGTGACTAAGCCACGTGTGCCTTGTCAGAAAGACCAGCCTGTGGCTTGTGAAAGCTGAAGCAGCACCTCCTGCAATCACCAACAAAGGTGCACACCACAAGAGCATCAGCGCTGCAGGCCCTGGCCTGGTGCATCAGAGCTTCAGCAGGCATGGCTGGAAAGGACAATGCACATCTTTTTCACATCACAGCATGGAGTTCATGGAGAAAAAGAGACAAACATGAATACCATCTGGTGTACCAAGAACTAGTCCACAAAACACACTTCCTCCAAAAACATGAAGGTACACATTGTCTCAGGCATATTCACCCCTAAGAAGAAGCAGGATTTATCAGAGTCCCAAAATATAGAGGTGGCTTTACTTGCTGAAAAGTTAAAGGGAGATAAAAGAAGAGAAGACTTGGGGGGGGATGATGGGACAGATCTTTCAGTGCTTATCTTTCAGCCTACACAGCCACGTTATCACATCAGCGTTCTGAATCTGAATTAGTCAGGGTTGGACTCTTCTGCCTTTGCCGGAGACTTAAGCCAATATGGATGTGTGGAAGTTTTGAACCCAAGCTTCTAAAATAGGATCTTGTAAGGAAGATACTGTGGAACAGGCTGTTGAAATCAGTTTTTATTCTTTTCTGTAACCTCACCATTTCTAGAGAAATAACATTCCTCTCCTTGTTCATCCTCTAAAGAGGCTTCTTTACCCAGTAGAAACATCTCCAACTTTCCCAAGACAGTGATCATGTTCCCCCTAGAATTGTACAGGAAGACTTATCTTTTTTCTCTGTCTTACCATAAAGTCAGTCACCTCTTGATTACTGAAATTTTTGGATCAGCTCTGCCTGTGTAGCTGATCATAAAGCGTCCCTGGCATCCACTACCTGTGCTCTGCTGCTGCTGATGTCAGCACACATTTGATTAACTACAGAAACTTGAGCACCAAGGGGATCCAAGGGGATCCCAGCACAGGTGGGCTGCTGGCAGAATGGTAGTTTGAGGCCTTTGCTTGTGCAATGTGTGTTGTGATTACTGCAGGGGTAATTGGGAAAAAAAAGATGTGACCACTGCAGTACAATACAGCTTGTCACCTGCAACACGGGTGGCAAGCCCTTGAAAGGTTTGAGGACAAGAACATTTCCTAAGATGCCCTGTAAGGACAAAATGCAAAAGAGTGCAAATAAAATCCTGGAGGTTGGCCTCCATATGGCAATTATGTATGCGGAAGGCATCTTGGGCTGCTCACCTTTCAAATACTGATGCCCTAGCAGAGGGCTGAGGGCTTCTTTCCCCTTGCTCCCAATAAAAAAAACTCAGAGGCTCTTGCTTAGGAATCCATACTTATCTGCAGCTGTTTGCCTGCTGCAGGCCCTGGGAATGTGGTCGGCCATTTCCGGGTAGTGTTTTTTGTTTGCATTCTTCTAAATGAAAACAGTGGGTTTTGGTTGGGACAAAAGAAGGGCTGTGCTAGCTTAGTGCATTAACTTAGGTGGATTTTACTATATAAGACACATAAACTGTTATTTGCTGTCTTTCCTTCTCTCTAAATAAAAATGTATGTGCTTTCCTTTAAAAATGTATTTTGAGTGTAAGTCACATAGTGATAACACTAAATGCGGTATAAAGACAGTAATAAAAGTGGTTGTAACATTTATATATTTTTCATGACCGAAGTGCTCTGCAGTGGGAGATGCTATAAATGCCTGCTTGCCACTGGAGGAGGCAACATACTTATGCTGCAAAAGATGTCAGCTGCATGACCGCAGAGCCCAGTTCTGCTGGGCGCAGGACGGGCGGGCAGGCAGGACAAGTGAGGGCTGGGGCATCTGCCCTGGCACGTCACTGAGGTGGGAGGGTTGGGTGGCTGTTGCTGAGGAAAAGGAGGTGGTGGACAGGGTGGAAAATACTGCTGGAATGGAGGGGAGACTCCACGCAGAAGCATCTGTTAATGCAGCAGAGGAGAAAGAGCCTGTCCTGGGCTGCCTCCTGTTGTGCCTCAGCTCTGCCACTTCTCCCGCTCCTTTCAGCAGCACAGGCCTCTCCACGTTGTGGTCATGGTGTTCAGCATCCCCCAACTTGCTCAGAAACCCTGGGTTGTCTGGGTATGCAGTGTACTCTGTGAGGAAAAGCACATAAAAGCAGAAGGAAATGGGAAGAACGGGAAAAATGCTGCTATTGACATTTTCTCCTGGCTTTTTTTGTGCATCTGTTGTGTTGCAACAGGATGAAGCAAATTCCAAGCATACCAGCTGCCCTCTAGCCGTATCTTCTGAAACAGCCACAGCTTGCACAATTCCACGGCCATTTATGGGGACATTTTTTCCATGGCTCTTCTCCCTTCCCACCGTGTGGCCGAGGGCTGGTGCCTTCCCTGGAGGCCAGAATGAATCAGGGGGTGTGTGTCAGAGCCGGCTGGCTCTGTTGCTTCCGCCCATTCATGGGGGATCCTTGCGGAAGGCAAGGAAGAGACGAAGTGCTTGGGGCTGCGAATCCCGGCAGCAGCTCCCCCATGGAAGGCACACACTGGCTGTATGGAAACCTGAGAGCATGTGAGCATCACCAAACAGCCATGGAAAAGTCTAAATTGCTCTCCATTAGAGGGATCTCAACATTTGCGTGGGCATGAATCTGAAAAGTGATTTTTTTTTAAAAAGTCCAGTGACTTTTACAGAAATAATATTAAATAAAGGGCATTGCCTGTAACTGCACTTCAGATGCTGTTAGGTGGCATGACTTTTAAAACCTTTTTTTTTAAAGGTCATGCTGTTTATGCTGCATAATATATAATACAATTTCACTGTAAATTAGAAAAATGCTTTACAGCCTGCTGCTGTGCTTCATGGAGGTGAAAAAAATTTGAAATTACAGGTCTCCTTGTGGGGAAGCAGTTGTGGGAAATATTTAATGTCACAATAATAAGGGGCTTAATGGCCTAGTGATGAGCTATGGAGGCCTCTACAGGACACCTTGCCACATCTCCTGCCTGCTCCCTAGAATATTTTAACATTCTTGACACTGTTAAATTTGATTTTGCTTTACTGTTCTAGGAAGTTTTGGGTAAGCTGTAGCATTACCTAACCCACAGCCATTTCCTTTAGCTGCACACAGTATGCTCAGCCCTGGCAGGTTTCTCTCCCAGCAGGTAAGAGTTGACTTGCTTTATGTTGAAATGGCTGCAGGCCTGTTGAGTTCCTATATACACAAACTCTCTGGAAGGATTAAGTATTCTATTCCTTTATAGTAGCTTCAAAACTTCAAAAAAGGTAGTTCGCTTTCCTTCCAGGTAAACCACACCATAGAAACTGGATTTTGAGGGACATGCAGACTGATTCCAAAATTCTCCCATGACAGTTCTTCAGGGAGTCAGTGTCAAAGGCAACCAAATGAGTAAAAGCCAGAGATCTTTGATCCTTATTTTAAAAACTTCATCTCAGGCATTTCTTCAGAAGGCAGAATACACAAAAAGGAGAGCAGCCCTGGGGCACAGAAACAGTCTGCATAAAACCACTGGAAGGTGTTTCGGTCTCACTTCACTGTGGAACATATAATACAGTTGAAAAGGGGTGGGAAGACTGCTGAGAAAATACACTGACTGAGGGCAGTGTGATGGAAATGCCAAATAACGGAATTAAGCAAATAAATAGAGTTTCAGAGAGGAATTGAGAGATGTAGGGACAGTAACACAAGGAGAAAACTGAGAAGCAGATTTCTACCGCCTAAGGGTAGAATCATAAGCCTTGCATGAAATGGAAGTTACATGTTTTTTTGGGGAAATCCGGATAATCACATTCACAGGGTCTCTTACCAGAGACTGGTATATTCTGAGAATGGTGTTTGGATTAGAGGGGCTGCACATGGAGGACTGAATTATTAAGTAAGCACTTGCTACCAGGCAGGTTTTCAGGGCAACAGCTGCCACCCAGATGGTGCAGGCACAGGACTCTGGGGGTCTCAGAAGCTGAGGGGCAGCACTGAGCAGTGTCTCTGAAGTCAGTTATGTCCAGCCATAACAAACTTTACTGCAAGGGTAGATCTAAACTGAGGTACCATCCAAATAGAGCCTTCTTGGTTTATATTCCTGGTCCCTGTATTAGGTATAGAATTTGACAGAATACTCCTGCATTATTACTGAGTTAGCAAAAGACACTGTTCATGTTTGTACAACCGATTTTTTAACATAAAGCCATTTTTTGTGTTCAAATATACAATCAACGTGGCCTGCAACATATTAAAAATACCTTGGAAAAAGCAGAAGAAAGAAACATTTCACACATAGGCACAAATTAGAGAATTAAAACAACTGTTTCTTCAAACTCTGTGCTAGAAGAGACAGATAAATCTTTTTTTCAACCATCAACCAATGAAAAGAAACTTGGGTCAAAATTTCAGAAGGATAAAATATTATCTTATAGGTGAAAACTCTATGATATTTCTATAGTGACATTCTTGGTCAACACATCTTAAGCTGCATTTAATGTGATAGGTTACTGAGAATGCCCCTAGTTATTTGATGCAGGTTAATTTAATGAAAATATTCTTTTTTCCACTGAATGCTGTTAAAATACAGCACAAAATCTTTAAAGATTTTTGCAAGGGTAAGCATCACCTCACAAGCATAAGACCAAAGTTCTCATTCCTGCTGTATGGTTAACACCATTCACTCAGCCCACCCAATGATCTTATACATCAGCGCCCTCAAAAGCCGGGCTTCGTAGGTGACTGTGTTTTTCCCACTGTGCATCCTACTCTCTTCCAGGGGGTGCTCAATGACAGCTGGGATGTTTCTCCCATACAGCTCACACTGCTTCAGGAACTGAACGCACTCCTGGACGACGCTGTCGCGCAGCATGATCATGTGCTTGGCCATGTTCTCCAGCAGGGACAGGAAACACCGCTTGGCGTAGTACCACGTGTCAGTGCTCAGCTTTTTGTTATACGGCTCCAGGCTTTTAATGATCCTTGAAATACCAAAGTCATAGTTTCCCTTCACACAGTAGAGGGTACCAATGACCAGATTGACAATGCAAAGATGGTAGGTGTTTTTATCAGGATTGTCATAGGACAGCTGCTCTTCTGCCTTCTCGATCTTCCTCATTAGTTCCTCTGCATCTTCATTCTGGCTCGTCAGGATGTAGGAAACACAGAGGTTGGCTAACACAATGGCACTGACATTGAGGATGTTGTCATAGTGCTTCTTAACTATGGGCTCATAGAAGCTGATAGCCTCTTTGTACTTGTTCTCTTGCATGAAGAGTACATGAGCCACGTTGAGCTTCCACACCTCGTGTTCCTTGCAGAACTCCACTGATTTGCGAAAGATCTTTTCTACCATTGTGTAGTTCTTCATGTCCCAGTAAATCTTTGCCTGGGCCATCAAGACAGGTACATACTTATCCAGAGTCTCATCATACTCATTAACTGCCTTTTTTAGAGCTTCATCATCCCAGTTTTGCCTAGCTTCCTGTACCTGCTTCGTGAGTTTTCTCAGCTGCTCACTCATTGTCCCTGCTAAATCATCTAGCTTGTGGAAAGCCTCCTCAGGGGCAGTTTGACAAGTGATAATGGCATCCAAGAAGTTGTACAAGTATGGTGTGAGCAGTTTGTAAGTCAGATGGGTATTCTCTGCCAGCACATCAGCTGCCAGGTCATAGTACTGATGCTTGCAATAGAGGAGTAGCAAGTTACCAAAAGTTTCTGGTGGACAGGGGTTCTGCAGGAGGAGAAACTGCAGCTTCCCAAACCCTTCAGTGGGCTGGCTGTCCATGTTCATTAGCGCTTGGTTGTGCAGCGTGACGGGATCCAGCTCCTCCTCGGCCCTCGGGGGCATGTCCGTGAGCGCCTCCCGGGCCGCCCGCAGGTTGCGCAGCTGGTATTCAATGGCTGCCTTGAGGTTGAAGGCCTCCACCAGGGCCGTGCGGTGCAGGAGCAGCGTGTTGCCCACGCTGCGGACATCGATGCCCTCGGTGGTCATGCCCACGCTGAGCTCGGGGTGCTGGTGGATGCCGCGCTTGATGATGTCGGAGATGTACTTGAGGGCGGCCGGGTACTGCTTGGCGGCGTAGGAGCACAGAGCCATGTTGTAGGACAGCTCCGGGCAGTACCCCAGCACCTGCATGGCGCTGCCGAACTTGCCGCTGGCCTCCTCGTGCCGGCCCTGCCGGTACAGCAGGCAACCCAGGTTCACCTCGGCATCGGCCCGCTCCGAGGGCTCCTCGGCTGCGCCGGGGCCACCGTCAGCAGTGCCGGCCAGCTCCTCCTCCACCAGGCTCTGTGCCGCCAGGAGGTCGCCCTGGGCGTAGTGCACAGCGGCCTGGAGCCGCAGGGCGCGGCGCTGGAAGGCGGGCACGTCCAGCAGCGGGCTGGCGGCGCGCAGGGCCTCGGCGAACAGCCCGGCCTTGTAGAGGGCCTGCGCGTGGCACAGCCGGTACGGGGCCAGCTGCGGGTGCAGCGCCGACAGCTGCTCGTAGCACTCGGCCGCCGCCGCGAACTCCTGCAGCTGGTAGTGGCAGTAGCCCAGCAGAGAGAGGCAGCCCCGGGAGCGGCTGCTCTTCTGCAGGCCGCGGCTCAGCAGTGACACCGCCTCCGCGTAGCGCCCGCCGCCGATCAGCCCGTACACCACGGCCGTGTGCTGCCCGTCGGGCACCGGCGCGGCCTCCATGGCCGGCACCGGCACCGGCCCCGCCGCGGCGCGGGCGGAAGCGGGGCCCTCGCTGCCATGGCAACGGCGCCGCCGGGCCGGAAGCGGGAGTTCCCCGTTGCCTTGGCAACGGCGCTGTCGGGCCGGAAGTGCTCCCGGTGGCGGCGGCGGGTTCGGCGGGCAGTGCGAGGAGCGCGGCCGGGACACCGGCATTGCAGCCGACATTGGGGCCGCCCCTCCGGCCGGGGGATGGCGGCGGCCGCGTGCCCGGGCTTGTCCGGCCGCCCTGGTGCCGGTGGGGGCTGGTACCCGGGAGAGGAACCACGTGCCTTGCGTTTGCCCGCCCTCTCCCGGGCGGATTCCAAACTGGCTCAAAGAGCTCGAGCCTCCTGAAGTCGCCGCCTAGACCGGGACTTTCCCCTCCTTTCGGGATCTCATGCAGCTGGAAAGAATAAAGAGTAAAAATCAATTGTATTTCTAAATGTTTTGTGATAGTTCCCTTAAGCAGTATGTGGTGTAAAAGCAGACCCTAAGCTAAACACGCAGTCCAGGAGCACAGGAAGTATTTTATTGCTGTGGTGGGCTTTTTCAACCTGAAACATCCCTCTCACAGCCCATCAAGATCCGCAGTTCGTTGCGGCTGTGGAAGGCAGGGTGTGTGTGTACCTTGGCACAATCCGCTGGCTTTCCTGAAGCTTTAAAAACTAGAAAAAATTATTTCCAACTTTTCCGAAACTTATTTCAATAATGTAACTGTGCTTCGGAGGGACTTTTTGCCCCATGGTACTGAACAGTGATGCATCCAGATCGCAGACTGTGTAATCTGTGTAATTACATGTGAACAGCTCTGGAAGAGTCACTGTCCAGATCTGGTTTCTGGTCATTCCAAACTGATGCCAAGCATACCCAAGGAAGAAGTTTGGTTTGCTTGCAAGGTAGTGTGTCAAAAATCATTTCTGGGCCACTCAGTCTCATGTGTTTCCAGGACCTTCTATATGTGTGATTCAGTAATCAATAGATACAGCTCTGATTCATCCCAACAAGGCAGTTTCAAAGCAAAAAAAGCAATAAAAATCACAGCAAGCCATTAAAATTGTTTTATTTTTTTTTTTTTAGAGAGACCAGTAAAACCAAGTTGTTAATTTCAAAAACATGCTTTAAAAAGCTGAATCATCATAGTTTGATCCACTAAAGCAAAACAATAGGAGTAATGGTCTTAAATTGCAAAAAAAAAGGAAAAGGATGCAGAAGTCTTTTAAAAAAGTTACACATTTTGCAAGTATGTTGGATTCACTTAGAACGTACACAGGGTACTTCTGTGCATGTGTCAGTTGTTTTCCACAGGCAAAGGTTCAGGAGTTATAATGATATTCCCCATACAACTGTAAGATGTATGGCAACATGCTTATAAATTGGTAATTAAATTAATCCAAGAAAGAAAAGGTAACAAGCAATATACAGTATGTATTCCAATACTGGCACATTCAAGTGATGGAAATCTCTGGAGTATCTCATTTCAGCTGATTTATACCTCCCACTTCATTGCTATGTTAGAAACTGTTTACATGACTTTACTCTTTAAATCTTTCATTCCTTTGACAAAGCCAGTAAGAAAAACCTTCTTGCTCTACATTTTCTTGCCTAGAACACTCAGCATTCAAGTGTCTGTTGATATATTTCACATAACCTTGAAATAAACCTGTTTTAAAATTTCACTCAATGCATAAGTGACCTATCAGTAACTAAAATTGTTTTAATTTTATTAAATAGGAAGGGAAGATAAGTACTTGGCCTGAAGACTGAAACGCTCTTATTTTTCATCTAAATACTACAAATGACCTTAGGCACTGCTGGTTGCAGTTTTCAAAAATAATTTGTGAGTACTAGTATTGGCTTTGTTGGTAACTACAGGCACATTATGAGATTGCAGTGCACTCTAAGAAGGAACAATTAGCAAGGTCACCAGACCAGAGAAATGCAGCTGCTGTACCAAGGACACCATCTGAAGAAATACCTGAGCTAAAATGAAACATCCTTGTCTGCTCTGTGATTATAAAACATACAATCGACCTTCTGGGCAAGACCTTGGCCCTGTAAATAGTCAGGGTTGGCTCCATGGAGAATTGTGCCCACCACCACATGAGGCATCCAGTTTAAACTTCTGGGAGCCACTGCTGCCTGACCCTGTGAGACTCTGCTTTGGAGCACGTGCAAAACCATGTCCTGACAGAAGCAGATGTCTACATCTTCATCATGTTATGAAGCTGTTCTCAGTTGTCTGTAGGTCCCAGACTGGGAAGAAATTGTCTGATTTTACTACTTGAACTATGGCCAAAGGCACCTTTTGGGCATCTCATTCCTGGGAGGTAGGAAACCCTTCTGCCTGAGCCACAGCAGAGCCTCTACCCTTGTGCTCCTTGCCTGGAACAGTGTTCGGTTTTCTGGTGGGGTCACAGTGTCGTGTTGCAAGGGAGCACTTTAATCCAGGAGGGTGTACATATGAGCCTCTACTGAGCTCTTCCACCAAAGCCTGTCTGCTCCACGCATCTCCCAGGAGTGATGCAGAAATTGGGGCTGTACTCAGCGGGCATCCTTGTCTCCTTGCTGAGCATATGTAAGGGGCTTTGGCAGAAGGGCAGGAGACAAGACCACCCTTGTGACTCCCCACAGGCTGGTGGGGAAGATGCCCCTGCTGTTCAAAAGCTTGCTCCAAATCAAGGAAGATTTGAGTGTTAGGCTTCTTCCCGATTACTCTAGGCAATTCCAAGACAGTTCTGTGTTTGTTTAGTTGTTTTGGTTTTTGGGGGTTTTTTTGCAAGGAAAGGTTGATTTTGATAAGTGGTCTCACAGGTGGGAATCCTGAGTGGAATTACTGTTTGGCCTGAACTATCTTTGAAGATGGGGAGGAAGATCCAGATCTTCTCTGAGCATTTTTCTGGTGAAAAAATGAGGGCTGCTGTCTGGCTCCCTAATTCATGGGACTGAAAACCTGACTGAATTCAGGCGGCAGTTAGCACATGTCAGTAGGACACCTAGAAAAAAGACATTGCCATTGAACCAGCTTAAAGCAACTTAAAGCCTGTGTGATCCTATGGATAATCCACATACTCATAACATTTTCACACTGGAATTGTAAATTCTAGAGGCCTCAATTAAGGCCAAATTCCCACTAGCTGCTGGAGCAAGTAAGTGGTTCCTTGTCAGTTGCTGATATGTTGGGCATCTGCAGGGAAAGGCCAAGCAGCACTTTGCTAGCACTGTCCTGGGTAACAGTAGTTTTCTCCACGTGCCCTCTAATTTGTCCTCATCTCTTGTGGACCCATGTTTTATATGCACTCACAGAATTAAGCAGATTTCAATGGGTATTTTAATGTCTCCTTGTTCAGCAGGCAGGGAAGCAAGTGAAAGATGTAGAATGAGATTAAATAATCTACACAGTCATGTCTCCTGTGCATATCTTGAAAGAGTTTGGCAAAACTGACTGAAATACTGGGAAATACTGAAAATGAGATAAAATTTCTGTCTATCAAGCTAATGAGCAGTAGCTAAAAAGTGTTTTCCACCATCTTAAAATATAATAGGCTTGGAATACATTTCTTTACTGTACTGCATGCTTCCACAAAGAATCTTCATTTTCTCTCCAACATTTTTTGTTTTAAAAAATAGTATAAGATCTTTGTTTGTTTAGTTTCAGAGACCAAATGATGTTCTGAGATGCACTACTGGGCCCCCCCAGGTTTCAGCAGGATTGCTTCATTTCGCCTGAGAACAATTCTATAAGACTGAGCTGTGTGCTCTCATTTTCTTCCTTGTGATGGAGGAGCAGAACCATAACATTAGTCAGCAGTTTCTGAATTTTGACCCACAATGGCAAAGATACCAAAAGACAGGAGAAATAGATGGAGGCAATTACAAACAGTCACTTGATTGATAGTTGACATTGTTAGAGCTTCAGCTGTGTGTCAGCTTGCGGTGGTGCCGAATCCCCATCCCTGCCGGTGGGTGTTGCCATGGGCAACAGTGCACTGAAGCCAATAAAAAGGAGAGGAAATGAGGGGAGACTCAACCTTCGGGGAGGCTGTAGGGTATGCATTATAAATTATGTTATACTTAGCAATATGCAATACCAAAATTCAGGAAATCTCTGTGTACCTGCCAGCAGTACTGTTGGTTCCTAGTATCTGTTTCTCCCATAATGTATGTATTGTGAGTTTGTATGGCTTCCAGCTTATTATACTGTGTCTGTCTTTATTCAGAGAAGAAAGAACTGGTAAAAGAATAGCAGAAACATTTCCATTTGGTGCATGTACTAACTGCTGTGCAGTCTGCATTTCTGGTCCTTCCCTACTTCTTTCTGCTAGAGAAAGTGATGCAGTTCTGTTGTGCACTAACAGACTGGCTCACAATGCTACTGAATTTCCAGCTATTGTTCCTACACACTGTGGTTAGAAGCACAGAGCCTTTTTGTTTTGTTGTGTTTCTTTTAAAGAAGTGATCAGCAGATTTGTTGTTTGTTTGATTGTCAGACAGATGTAGTCAGCTTTTCTAAGGCTCTAACGACTCACTTTCCTTAGAAAGGAGGAAAACTCTTTCAGCATCTGGTCAGCTGGGCCAGGTTCTGATTCCCATTAAGTTAATGCCACTTCAAGGTAATTCCACTGAAGTAAATGGAGTTTGGCACAGGTGTAAAACTAAGCTGAATTCAACTTTAATTTCTGCTGCCAGACAACACTATATTTAGAATCCTATTTTTCATGGAGTACTAAGGCTTTTCCCCCCCATGAATGGGCAGTCGTTAGCACTGCAACATGACTCCTTTTGTGCTGGTCATGCAGCAGAGAAAGTACCCTCAAATCGTAGATCACAGGTTTGCTACACTAGTGATCCTTGCACTAATGAAAAGAGACCAACTTTCAGGTAATACCAGGGTCATCACACAGAAATAGATATGTTTGGTTTTGTGACCTATCACGTTTGATTAGATTTTTATGGACACCTTTAGCACTGATGGCTACATATGAGCCTTGACTAGAGCAGTGCTAGCTGTAGTAATAGCATCTGAAATTGTACTGAAAGACCTGCAAGAGAGTAAGAGGTAGTCAGTCCAGTGTGATGATATTCTTCCTCTCCACTGTTTCAAAATATTAATTTCAACTGGAAATTATACTAGGAAGGTTTATCCATGGTCCACTTTTCAATGTAATATAAACCTGAAGCACAAGGCAACAGATTTCCTTTTTTATTTGTACTCTATTTTCATAAAAGCCCATTAATCTTTTCCTTTAGGGGACACTGTAATTTAAAAAAAAAAAAAAAAGAATGTGTTAAAAGAGCATTTTTTAAAAGGAAAAAAACCACTCTAAAATTACCATGCAGTGTTTTGCCCTTTTGCAAACTTCCCTTTGCTGAGAAATTTGCTGCTCTGTTAATATGAATTTCTCAGGGAAGAAGGGACAGCTTGGTGTTTTAAAGATAATAAAGTTTGTTTTTAAATGTAGCAAAGGTAGGCAATTTTAAAAGCCCTGATCAATCACTAAGAAGCTTTGTTGTAAAAAAATACTTCTTTAGAATACAAAGCAGGCTTTTCAGAATGTTCAGGCTTAAAAGAGGAGGGAGAGTAGGAGAGGAACATCACAAAAGCAGGCATAATTGATTCATAACATGTACTGAAGAGATGCAAAACAACAATGTAATTACATACTATTCTGTTTTCTGCAGCTCCTTGCATATGAATTGGCCAGTTTGCATCCCAGTTCTGCTCTGTATTATTAATTTTATTAAGCTGCAAGTTCTTATATTTCAGTCTGTTGTCAGCTTTACGGATTTTTACAGCAGCAGTTGAAATGTAGTGGAGCTGAATGAACGCTTCTTATGTTAAGTCGTCCGTGCCTCACCAGATACCAGCGCGATCTCACTGCAGGCCTTCCTTTCAGTACCACTAAGCCTCCCAGCAAAAGCAAACTATGCTGCCATCAAGATAATATCCAATCAATAAGCATGTCTGCAAAATCATTTCTTAAAAAATGTTGGGTCTAAGCTTATGAAAACCTTTCAGACAGCTCTTATCGTAAAGTGACACCGGTATTTGCAGGCTTAATTTATGTCTTTGAGAGACATCGTAAAGGTAGAGGAAAAGGAGGATGAGGATGTCGCCTGAGAAGGAAGTCTTTTTTGGTGCAGCTCCTCCCATTTACCTCTGTTTACTGCCACGGAATCCAGCATAGGCTTCAGTTTCACATTCAGCTTCACTAGACACTGAAAGAAGATTAAAAAGAGGATGAATGAAAAAAAATTGACACTGTATCAACTCCTTTGATGGACAGTTCATGGAGTAACAGGGTAAAAAAAGAGTTTAATCTGCACCACACCCCTACCCTCCTTGCCCCCAGGTGTACATACCTGTGTTGTTCCCATTGAGATCTTTTCCTCTATCTCACTCATTTCACCTGAGGCTTTAAGTAAGCCATCAAAAATGTAAAAAAAATCACAAAAGATGGCAGAGTTGCTGCTCAACTACTTTAGCTTTCTGGTAATCTGTAAAGATAGCCTCAGGTACAGGGATTCCTCAAAAGGTCCATCTGATTGCTGGCATTTATAAGCAGGAGTTCCACTGGTTGGATGACGTTGGACAAAGCTGAAATAATATCCCTAGTGCTAGATTATTTTTTCCTACAGATGAGTAAACCACAACAGTACTGTGTTTTGCCAAGCTGACCAAAAAAAAAAAAAAAAAAAAAAAAAAAAAAAAAAAAAAGTGTGTGCTTAAAATAAAGAAAAATGCACTGAAATCACCTCTTTTCTATATAGCCAGTCCAAAGTTCACAGAGGCCAGTAAGAATCTTTTATCTAGTTTCATTTGGCTTTGATACAGTCCCAAAATTATGCAATTGCTGCATACCTTTGCTAGAAGTTTATTTTACTTTCCCCTTTAATATCAAATGCTTATGTGAAAAGACCACAAGTACTTCACTTGGGTTTGTATCTACATTAAAGAGAGACAGAACCTCATTTACAGCAGCAATGCATGCAAAGAAAGGGTTAACCAGTTACCTCCCAAGCAGTCATGTAATGTGTCCTTTCAGGACAGAGAAGTATTCTTCTTTTGCAGCTTTTCTGACTAGCAAGAAGTGGGGTTTGCTGAGAGCTGGGCAGCATGTTTTCTCTGACAGCGCGGAAAGTACGTATTTGTCATTTGAAAGAAAGGGCTGGTGCAAGGTTAAAAAATAAAAAAAGACAAAGAAGACAGCAAAAGCTCTTTCTGCACTTCTAAAATGCAGAAAATTATTTGGGAAAAAAGGAAAGGGGAAGTAGGTACCTTTGCAGTTGATATTTTTTTGTTTTAAACAGCAGGATTAACAGCAACTGTTTTAAATGGTCCCCAGAGCCCAGACACCACTAAAGGACTGGATTTTTTTATAGCTAGTCTGCAAGTCATGGGAGCTTGGCTTGCTACTGAAGTAAGTCTTGGTAGATTTTTAATTGAGCTATTATATGGTAATTAAGGGTTAATGGCCTGATTTTAAGATGTGCTGAAAACTTGCAATTTCAGTTGATTTCAGTAGGAAATATGAATGTTCAGCACTTCCGAAAAATCACACCATGAATAAGAAGCTGATTTCTGTGGAACTTGAAGCAAATCCATTTGAAACTATTTCCTCAGAATATGGCACAAACTGGGCAGATTATTTTCCATCTTGGGCCTGGGGTAAGAGACAGAGTTCACTGCACTCTCTGCCCCATATAGTATTGCTCGCTGTGATGGTCATTCATTTGACAGAATGGATGTGGATTTTTAACATTCCCATCACCATGCCTCAGAACTCTCCATTTTTATCTCTTTATTTCAGACCACTGTGAATTCCTTAAACCTGATTTGGTGGAGTCCAAACAGCTGAAAATACCTGAAAAGCTCACTCCTGTTACCATTAGCACCTGCATTACCACTGCCAGCTCAATGTCTAGAAGTAGCACATTAGACACTCAACTCTTTACAGCAACTTATCTTTTCTGTGCAAAGCCAGTATCCATCACCTGTCAGTTAAGCTCACTGGTATTTCCTAAATCTTGCATAAGTTTTTGTGAAGTATTTTTTCCAATATACACTTTAAATAAATAAAAATTAAATAAATAAATAAAATTAAATAAATAAATAAAAA
Organism: Platyrinchus mystaceus; assembly: GCA_035041135.1. Taxonomy (NCBI): domain Eukaryota; kingdom Metazoa; phylum Chordata; class Aves; order Passeriformes; family Tyrannidae; genus Platyrinchus; species Platyrinchus mystaceus. The sequence continues at coordinate 23,285,051 of JAWWLV010000183.1, forward strand.
TTAATCAAATAAATAAATAATTAAATAAACAAACACACCCCTGGTGGTTAAATCAGTATTTAAAAATCAGTGTATTTCAAATCTCTCTGAGCACCAGGATGGTGTTCTGCACTCACACCCTGTCAGCCCCAGGATCTGTACAAACGGCAGTACAGGCTGTTCCTGTCATAAATGCTATACCAGGAACCTATACCAGCTACACAGAGGCAACACAGAGGAGACGGAGCTCACTGGGACAGCAGATTCTGTCTCAGTGTGACTCTGCAGCTCTTGGCTATGTTTGTGTCCTTTCTGTACCCTTTTTTTTTGCCATGACTGACCACAAGATCATGATGTTTTCAAGACCAGTGCCAGGGAGCAAACACAGAGGTCTGGGCATGACCTACTGCTGTGCCTGGCCCTCCAGGCCTCGGCATATGCCATGCTCCTGCGGAAGGAGACAGCCCTGTCATGTACAGTGCCAAGGGGATTGTGAGCACTTGAGGTGCTTAGATCAATTAGCTTTGCATCAACTACAGCAGAGAACAGAAGCCTGAGTAGGTTGGGAATGTATTCAGGACCCCACAGTTCTACAGTAATCACTGTTGTCTTATGAGCTTATTTTAAATCCAAAAGTAAACACACATATATTTCTTAGCAATACAGACTTAAGTGCACATGAGAGTCCAATAACCCAGGTGCAACAGAGGCCACCAAGTAGATAACAAGAATGGTTAACTACTAACACTAACTTTGATGAAATTAATGAAAAGGAGTATTTAAGAAAGAATAAACCATGTCTTTGATATTAATTTTTACCGTAGCACCAGCAATTAATTCAATGGAATACCTACAAAATATATAGTGTAATTTTTAGGAACTTTATTTTGTTACACATTAATTTAGATTAGAGATACTTGACAGTGCAGATTTTGCACTGGGTCTATAAAATGTCTTTATTCAGACATTGATTTGATGTTTGAACCACTGCCTCTGTATTTAGTATCCTTTCACTTTGGGACTTTTTCATTCTGATCTAGTCTTTTAATTAAACTGACTACTATAATTCCTATGGAAATTAGCTTTTATTTTATTTTTTCCAGCTACCAAAGCATTTCAGTAGGATTTCTCTGATACCAAGTGCACAAATTGGACTTTATTTCTTCTTGAGATGTAATTAAAAACTCATTTGATTACTATATATCTGGCCCTGTTTTAATTATTAAACTCCAGTAATCAATTTGCTTTTATGCAGCTTCTGGGAAATTATCTCAAAAGCAACACATTTTTCTCCCTTCTGGCAGGCTCTCAACCATTTACTGAATTACATTCATAGCACCTGTTCCTGATCCGGATTAAACCACCAATTTATTCCCAAAGCTATTTAAGTTTATTTGGCTGTAGCCTCCTCAGGGTTTTACCTCCTGGCTGCAGTTTTTACATTCTACTTTATTGCAGGAGAACCCCTTGATGTACTGCTCTTCCACACCACTATTTTTGATGCATGCCTCTTACAAACAGCTTTGCTAGTGATCTGTCTAATTTAGTATCCAGGTTCTTAGTGCCTTACTAGGAAGAGGCTTGGTCTTCAACAGTCTGACAGGGGATACCCCCACATAAACTCAGTATTTCCAGAAACACCCTTTTTCCTTGTCTCTCCTTGGTGCAGCAGGCAGGCTGTGGGCTGGCAGGCAGCTGGGCTCGGTGGTGAGAGAACCCCAGCCTGGGAGAGTTCCCATCTCCCGAGGCCTAGGACCTCAGTGACCACTTGCAGTCCTTCCACTGCAATGCAGGTGCCTTGCAACACAGCCATAGGTACAGGATTGGTGACCTTTCCCATTCTATCCCCTTTACTGTAAAAGCTGTTCTTAGTAGCAGTGCTAAAGCGTGGGGGAGGAGCAGTCACACCGGCACTGCACGCTCCAGCATTAGAAAAAACCAAGGTGGGTTTCCAGTTCCCTTCTGCATCCATATATTACCTCAGATGTGCAAGTCACATCTTTGGTGAGATGTCTGTCAGGAAGTTACTACTATAGCAGTGACTTCTCCTTACCACCTTCAATTATTTAGGTGTCTTTTGGGACTATGTACTGCTCTGCCCACAGCATCCTTTCACAAGGTATAGCTCCACTTATATGAAAGCTCCTCCAGCACAAGAAAAGGTTAAAGACACTTCAGCAATACATTATGTGCATCTGGGAGAGGGGCAGGGCTGCCTGAAGGAAGAGCTCAAAGGAGGGAAGAGCATGAAATACTCAGAGGAAGCTATTTATGGGAGAAGATAAGGAGGGTAGAGTGGTTTTGGTTTTTTTTCTTGTGTATAGAGATCTATTTCTTAAGCATATTTTGCTAGATAAAGCATACAGAATGCATAAATAGTAGCAGTAGCCACAAACTCCTTCAGGGCGAGGGGGATGGGTAGCAGTGGAGGCATTTGTTGGTACTTCTGGGTACCAACCTCCTGGGTTGAAGTGGGGTGTGGAGGGGAGAAAACTTAATCTGCTACATCCCATTCATCTCTGGGGAAGGACATTAGCTGAAACTGCCAAGATGCAGCGTAGATGTGGCCAGAGGCTAAACTATTACTAAAGCAAATGCAACATTTTGTTGTATTCTGAGACTGATACCAAATATTTTTAAAGAGGAACACAGTATGTCCTAACTTACAAACACTGCAGGACCTCCAGTGTATATATACTTTTCTTTTCTTCCCCTCCCCACCAGAGATTCTCATCCAAATATTGACCAATTCTGACCTTGCTTAACTTATGAGCTTTGACGAGATTACAGCTCATGAAAGTATGGCTGCAGGGCTAATATTTACCACATAAATTCATTTTTATGACTGAGCACATATAAAGAAGATATAGGTCTCAGTGTTCACTCTTCTTCGGAACTCAGTGGTTTCTAATGAATCACTTTTATTATGTAGGCAGTTTCCGAGTTGGAAGGGAGGACCAGTGACCGAGAAGCCACAGGGATAAATTCAGACTTGGTGTAAGCATATGAAGCATTGTTGAAGTCAAGAGAGTCATGACCAGTTACAGCAAAGCTGAATTGGACTCCTGAGTTTTGCTGAAGTGGCTTTCACATGAGAATACATAGGCCAAAGGTGAGCCATCTATCCGTATGTCCTTGAACTTCAGATTAGTTCAGATAAAAGAGAACCTGTGTTGCAGTCCTCCACAGATCTGATCTTCATAATACTAATACTTGATGGAAGTTGTTTTGAAAACCTAAAACTATTTCTGTATATATACCCGTATATTAAACCCAAAAAGACTGCTAAATTTCTACTTTCTGTAGGTAGAATACAGAAGATAAAGTGATACAGAGAAGATATAAGGATTAACCTCTGTGAACCCTTGACTGTGTGTGTATACAAATTAATTATTTGCCCTACTGATTCAGGACTGTATTTAATAATTATGTTCCAGAAAAAAAATACAGTATTTGTGAGGGGGCTGAGTTAATGCAAAAAAAAAAAAATTACAATCTCCTCATGGTTGAAATTTGTTTATTCCTTCTAGGACTTATTGAGGAAGAGTCCAGGTCATCAAGTACATAATGCATGAGTGCATTACTTTTTCATTTCTGCCAGGGAATTTTTTTCTGATGCCTAAAAGTGTAATTAGATTAAATGAATATATTAGTAATTTTCCTGATAGAAAACAGGAGGTTTTTTTAGCTTCTCTCTAAAAATTGTTAGTGGAAGGAAGCCAATTGTGACTGGAAAGGGATCTAACACATGCACCAGTGTTCAGCTCTTCCACTATGAATTAGTGTAGCCAAATGTGCTCTGACCAAATGCGCTCTGACCAGTATCAAGCACGTTATGCTGCCAAAGGGAGACTAATTCTGAAGGACCAGGTACCTACTGAAGTAGCTCAACTGATGTGTTGCTATAGTTGCAAATAGTTCATAATAATGTCATGAAACCAAGGGTTTGCTCAGAAGAGAAGAGTTATTATTTCATAAACAACTTCTTATTTAGCTGTGTTGTTTATGGTTTTGATTCCATGTCAAGCATGCAAGAGACAGAATGTTTCAAACTCTTTTCCTTTCAAGATTTTAGCCAAGCAGCCAATCAATGTCTTCTGCCTTGCTATTAAATGGATTTTGAAAAATTCTTCAAACCACATCAGTCTCATATGCTGATTTAGTTCTTTGAATTTACCCTCAGCTGGGAATTCTGCAGGCAACTCTGATTCTGTTGTGTTAAACACTTACTCGAAGCGTTTCATCCATCATCATTTCTAGTCCTTTTCTGATGCAATGTAGTTTGTGCTTTGTCTTTCTTGAAAACTGAATGGCTGTTAAATTATCCATTCATCTTCTTTCAGATTTGCTGTACAATTTGAGTTCCCTCTATTGGCTGTCTCTTCTACCTTATCTGCCAACTTTTCAATCTTCTTCCTCAGATCTTTATACACGTTTCCATACATGGCTGCATGTCCTTCGCTACGCATCGGGCAGATAATTTTAAGTACAACAGCAACAGAAATCGTAGTATTATGAATTATGCAATTTGTCTCACAGATCAGGGTGAAAGCCTGCAGTGAAGCTTAGCTTAGCTTAGCTTCACTGAAGTCAATGGCAAATGTTGTTTTTTCTATCTTCTCCCAAATATCTTTGTTGATGAACTGCCCTTTCATTTGAAACCACTTTGGTGTAAGATGACTATCTGAGAAGTAAGTTGAAGTACTCTTGTCTGAAGGGAAAAAGTACTCCTTTCTGCTGTCTCTTCTAAGCATTTCGGAGAAACTTGTAAATTCCTAAAATTATTGATAGAAATCCAATGTTTCATCAATAATCTCACCACATTACCAAAATCCTAGCAAAAGGGATATTCTCCTGATTTTCAAAAGCAAAACGAAACACTTCTTGCTCTCAGGAAGGAAAAAGACAGGATCAGGATCTTTGTGCCTATTGTAAATAGGTGTTTATAATACTCATAGACAGAAAAATCTTTGCTCTGAAACAAAAACTATGCCTTTTCACATTGCACTGTGAAATAATGATGGACTTAAGACAAAAATTGCAAATAAAAGCATTCTTTCTTCTTTTCCAGTTTTTTATTTCTTGTATAGCTCTTCTGAACGTTTTCTATTAGTAAAAAAGTAGCAGAAAAAAAAAAAGACTTTCAGATTAAGGGCAAGATGTAAGAAAAAGTTTACTAATGCTTATTCCATTACCAGAATTAGTATCTGAGTTTTCTGAAAGCTCAAGAGAATTAATTCTGGGTGGCCTCGTTTAGATTCATCATTAGTAGACAAGCAACAAAGCAACAAAAATGCTGAACCTACTTAAGTTCCCATTTCAAGCCTAGAGAGATATCTTTCTACAATGCCAAAATCTCCTTTCTCTGGGCCAAACACTTATTTCTAACATAATCCTTAGGTACCAGCTTCTCCCCAAAACTGGCATTTGGCCTGATTAAGTTTCCTCTGAAGCAAATTTCTTACAAACACAGCAGAATATGTTGCACCTGCTCTTCCTTGGATAATATTACCCCCTGGATTTCAACAGAAAGTGAGACTAATTTGTTCTGCCAACATCTGTGCAGCCTCAGTCCATGGCATATCACATACTACATCCCAAGCCTATCTGCCTTGTCAGCCAGGCAGTTTCAGGAAGCGTAAATTATCCCTCACTCTCTCTGTCCAAATCAAATGTCAGAAATAAACCCTGCCAAAATGTGCATCTTTATGGTATTCTTTAGGATCTATTGAAAGTTATCCTCCTCTTCTGGCAACACGATAGAAAGGAAAAGCTGGTTTCAGTGAGAATCACACAGAGCTGATCAAATTGCTTCCTGTGAACACAGTTTTCCAAATCGCTTAGTCCTGACTTTCATTTTGGGGGGGTTTTGTTTGGTTGTTTGGTTGGTTTGGTTGGTTGGTTGGTTGGTTTGTTAAAACACTTCTTAACAACTTGGAAACATGTTTCATGGAATGTCTGTATATTGCTCAAGGTGAACAGCTGGTGAACTCCCTGCCCCCTGACTAGTTGCTAACTTAAAATAGAATACCAGTGCCCTGACTTTTGTAGCAACATTCCTATGTACGGAAGAATGGTGGAAAGCCGTTCCCAAAATGTTTATACAGATGGAGTCTTTGTGATTAAATAATTAAAAAATTTTTTCAGTTCTGACTGTACAGACAGGACAGAAACATCTGAAGGAAAAAGTCATTGTTTTGACTGCATCCAGTGACTCTTGCCAGGATAAGGACAAAGCCATGCCATACAGTCCATTCTGGACAAGCAGGACTTCTTAGAGGAGTGGCCAAAACCCCTGAATTTCTTATGCAGTATTTCCTCACACAAAATTGTAACTGAAGGACAGGGGAAAAGGGATAGAAGTGATAATTGAGGAAGGGCTGCATCAGGATATAACAGTGTGAGCATGACTATTAAAGCACACTTTTCTCATATTCTCTGTAAACGAATATTAAAAGGTTAATCTCCTGCCTCACAATTTTAAGTAGAGTATACACCTTTGAAAAAAAAAAATCACTGTGTGTATATGTACTTCCAATTCAAGTACCAAAGTCAACTCCTGAACCAGAGAAGTTAAAGCACAAAGGTAGCCATGACTGTTGTAGATATCTGTGGCTCCACTATTCATGATACCCTGTGCATTTAATCTAAGTTTACAAGCAGAATGGATGCTTTTGCAGCTACATCATCATACTCTGCAGATAGATTTAATTACAAGGCCAGACATTATCTTCTATAGGAAGACAGGCATATCAGAGCTCTTGGAGTTGCAGACAGAGAGATAACAATTCTAAGTATGTCAAACAATGTGATAGAGAAGGACTCTGTCCCTCCACATTCCATTCAAAACATTTAAAGTACTCGCTAGGCTAAACATAAATGTTTCTACTCTTCCCAGGTTCCCCCTATAATCCTGGATGGAGCAATGCAAATCCAATTTTGTAGAAACTGTTACATGTTTAAAGCTCTCAATACCCAGGAAAATCTTGAATAGCTCTAAAACCACCAGTAAAATGGAGCAGTTCAAGGGAGCACCAAGGTAGAGGTGAGCAGGGCAATCTCAAGCCCGCATAAGTTGTAAAAGCCATGAGCTTCTTTATCTTACACAAAGACATCTCCCTTAAATTTAAATAGCTGCTGTCATTGCCACTGACTACCTGACTATGCATTTATCTGCCCAGAAGCAGAGTGCATGGCCTTTGGCCCTGCTATTCATGGGGTTACTGTCTTTGCCTAACAATGCCATGAACAGAGCTGGGCTGCTGTTAGCATCTTTTGTTTGGTGTGAATCGCTGAAGCTTTGATGTTGTTTGTGAGAAATATAATGATTAAAAAGAATAAGATCTTCACTCTCCCACTGTCTGCTCCCCACAGAGAAATCTAATCTCAGTTGGGAAAAACCTGTGACTGATCCCGTTTTATAGGTAGACACAAAACGACGGAGTCCAGGAGAGAAATCTGTTAGTGTTGAAAGTCTTAGCATCTCCTAACTGGAGGGTCAGAGAGGTAATTTGTCTTAATGATCTAAATTCTGTTTCCTGTTACACAAACATCTATGTTCAAATAGGTATAGAATACAGTCTTTGTGTGGTGAATACAGCTGTTAGTGTAGCCATAGTGCTTTATTTTCAGTGGGATGCCTTAGATTTCTGCTTTACTTGCACATGCTTCCCCTTTATAGGTTATTCTTATAAAACAAGAGGATGATTACTTCATACTAAAGCTACGTTAGTGGATTTGGAATGCTCTGCAGTTCAAAAAGAAGCATTTTTCTTTATAAATTATTATTCTAATAAGCCTTGTTTCTCATCTGTACCGATAAACGCTTTTCTTACTGCCATTTTTGAATGAAGAGCAAACGTGATGCAGTAAAGCATAACTAAAGCCTCTAAAATCTGAGCTTCAATGTAAATGGATCACTGTTCTGCTACTCAAGGCAAAAGCTCCCACTGTCACATAAAAATATTCTGATCAGTGATCACCACAGTAACAAAAAAGTAAATTCAATAAAATTATAATGTCCCAAGTGTAATAAAATGCAATGAAAAATAATTGGGATGCTTTTATCTTCACAGACCTTTGATCCACATTGTGAAGGAAATGGATTTGATTACTAAGCTATTTTGAAATTGGAGGTGGCTTGATTCCTACACTGAGCAGCAGATAGGTGAGACAGAAAGGGAACAGAGCCGGCTTACCTTGTGACAGAAGCAGTCAGGCTTACAGAGCAAATAGGAAAAGGTTTTGGATTTAGGCATTTGGATATAGGAAATCTCTCTGTGCATAATTCCAGATATTAATTTTTTTTAATATATATATCCCCAGCCATCATTATATATCTATATTCACCTTCAGGCTTCACATTAGCTTATGATGTAGCAGTTTTGTGTATCATTGGCGTTTTTTCTTCTGGGTGGGATGGACATTCCAAGGAGAAGTCAAACAGGACTGCTAATGGAAATTGCATAGCTCTTATTGATTTGCCAATCACTTGTAATCCTTCTCACAAAAAGGGGCCAAACTCAGGAAAAGGCCAGGTAAGCAGAGGGATGTGATACACGTTCCCAACAAAGGAGAATTAATTATCCTTTACCTGGGAAAACTACTGCACCTCCAAGTGGTTGTCTTGAGCCGCCTTAAGGAAATGCAAAAAGCAGAGCAGATGCATAAGGAGTAGGTAGAACTAAATCTTCCCAAAGAATGTTTCAGAACATTCAGAAGAAAAAAGATAAGGCTAGGAAAGCCATAAGTCTCTAAACTGTGCTACAAAGTTTATATACTGTTTTAAGGAGGAAACATTCCTCATGGGCACTCTGGCTCATAAGCTTGGACAGAGGAGATATGGTTTGTTCTAGTGCTGTCAGAGGCACTGGGGTGGTATCAGAGCATTCCTGGAAGTTTGGGCGGTGAAGTTCCTTCAGTATTGCATATTTCAGACACCCACAGCTGCCTAGAATAGCCTACTCTTGGAAACTACTTGGAGAAAAGACAATTTCAGGGGGCTCTGCTGATCTCACATGTGACTTACGGGAGTTGCCAGCATCCAGGGGTTGCTGGAATGATCTCTGCTGCGTGGGTGTCAAATAACACAGAGCACAGCATTAGGTCCTGCTGTAGCAACTGCACTGGTAGGGATGGGTGCTTTCCCCTCAGCGTTTCCTTCGGGGATCTGCCTGCACAGATTCAGGACTTCTACTCGCTAGCAGAGGAAGAAATAGATGCAAAGGCCTTAATTTTGTTCTCTGTGTTTAATGTTGTAATTTTGGTATGAAAATGAGTGCCAAATGTTTGGGGTTTTTTTCAAACATATGGTTTTTATAAGTACTGTGGTAGTGAGCTATCTAAGTACCACTAAGATTTTACTGATTTGTCAGCTGCCACTCCACCTCTTTATATTGCATTTGTAATGATGTAACCTGTTCTCTCCCCACATGCAGTTCCTACAACGTATTACAATGACAAGACTTTTAAAGAATGTTAAAAAAAAAAAAAGGAGTCTAGGACTTAGCCACAGTTGTGTTCAGCCAGCCCTAAACAGAGGACTGACAATGCCTGAATACTCTGCTGATGTGATATGTGTATTGAAGTTTGATTAAGCTGGATATGAAAATTAAAACTTGGCTTCACATTGAAGAGAGAGTCTCCTGCAGTGTGATACTATGGCATCCAGTTTTCTGTTTACCCCTAAGGCTGGTGCTGCTGTGACTTCCAGGTTTGATGATGTCTCTTTTTTAAGTTGCTGAGCAGCAGGCTAATGGCTGCACAGCGTGATGCAAAGACAGTAGAAAGCAGGGAAATCAGATGTGAATATATTCCCCAGAGATCTCCTGCTAAGATGGAGCTAACTAACCAGAGCTTTAGTACTCAGATGTAGTCTTCTCATGCAGAGGATGGGCTGATTATCAGCTCTTCCTGCTATACTGTACATTTTTGTATTACAGATGTTATTACACATAATGAATTCTGTTATAATGTGCATTCTAGTGTAATGTGAACTATTACATTAAAAGGAACATTATTTTTAAGGAGTTTTTGTCCAAGGCCAGTGACATTGTCTCTTCACCATATTGTTCAAAATGATCTTGGTAATCTAAAAAATACAGGTTTATATTCTTCTTCTGTCCTGGTTTTGCCTTAGTTGTTCAAAAGCCATAGCTGTAGTTTATTGCATCAGGACAAAGACTAACCTAAGGAATGGACAGGATCTGCTGTCAAAGCAGCAGCCCACCTTGCTGTTTACATAAGTGTCTGTTGTCCATGTCACACAACAGGAGTTGCTGTTGCGGCTGGGTAGTCACTTCATTATCGTCACAGAGGCAGCCTCAGATGCCACAAGGTATGGAGGGCAGAAGGCACATCATCCTTCTTACCTTTTATGATATTGGTGATATATCTGGTCTATAAAATGAAAAGGAACTGCCAATCCATTTTTATTTGTGTGTAGGGAAGCTACATTCAGGGACAGGTTAATAACTTTAATGTTAACGTGGGAGTTGTATCTGCTTCCCAGCTCCCATGTATCATCACTGACCCATTCATTGCTTCAAGGTGTTAGGCAGTCTAGGGTGCAGTAGTAAGAGGGAGAAGAACTTGTTACAGTTCCCCAAAGACACCTAGTGAGAACATCCTCATGTTTTCTCAGACACCAGTGGCCAAACTGTCAGTCTTTGGTGGCATAAGGTGGTCTGTGGTTTCAGTGAGTAGGAGAAAGACTGGCTGACACGGTAATCAATGATTAAGTTTCTATAGAGTTACTTTGCATTTATCAGCCTGCTCCTGTAGCTCTGCTTTCTATACAGATAAGAGAGAAAAAGTTACAATGCTGAAGCCATTGTGAAGCCACTTACTTGCTACACAAATAAAATCCTGAAGCTGGTTTAATCCAAAAAGACAGAAGCATTGTTCTGGTAGGAAAAAATTCTTCACTGAAAGGGTGGTAAAGCATTGGAACAGGCTGCCCAGGGAAGTGGTAGAATCACCATCCCTGGAAGTGTTAAAAAACCATGTAGGTGTGGTGCTTAGGGACATGGTTCAGTGGTGGACCTGGCAGTGTTAGTTTAATGGTTGGACTCAATGATCTTAGAGGTCTTTTCCAACCCTAGTAATTCTGTAGTCATCTATAGCCTTAAGAGAGGAGTACTTGAGAGTTTGTACACTGTATGCCAAACACCCAGGCAGTCTGGTTTAAAAGAGTAAACTCTGAGTTAAACAGCACACAGGTTAAACCACAAATCATTTTTCAGTGACCTTAAAGGCTTGGCCTAGAGTGCCTCTTGACAGTTTAAAAATGTGCCAGAAGGAAGTGCAAAGGCTCAGCCTTGAGCTTCCCTTTGGGTCACACAGATTGGGACAGGCTTGACAGCAGCATCTACTGAGACTGTCCCACTGGCACATCTGTCCCCAGTACTCCATACCTTACCATGATGAGAAGCAGTTTGTCTCAAGCATAAAAAAATAAACAGTTACCCTATCAGCTTTTATAACTCAGAGAGGAATTTTATTTGCAGACATTACCACCTTCAGAGAATCTGAAGATTTCTGCATAGAATTCAGACTTTTGGTAAAGTCAAAGAAAGAGAAGGGTTCAAATAGCCTTCAAGGCTTCTCTTTTTCCCTAGGGAGGTAAGAACAATATTCTCTGAACTCTATAGGAGCAGTGAGTAAAAATTACCTCATACAATGGCATGCAGATGCTATCAATCCACTCGAGCTGCAACCTGGGTAGTTCATGTTTCCTGTTCCGATCAAAAATGGCCTGAATTGAGAAGGGAACAAAACTGTCATGCTTTATTACATTGCAGTATTTTACAGACACATTATCCAGCGCTTTTCAGCTATGAACAAATTCTCACAACCAGAACACTTTGTAAACCATAATCAATCTTTGCAGCAGTTTTCCTACTGCTTTGCATGGCATGAAAAATAAACTGTTTATTTTCAATCCTGTTTTGAAATTTTTAGGCTGAATGTGTTTGTATTTTATAATTCTGTGATGTAAAATAAATGTTCCACAGTTGGAGCTGAGCTGATAAGTAACCTCCTGTGGGAATGTAAAGGAGATACCTTTGAGTAGAAATTTCCCTTCTCTCGCATAGGGTTTTCCAGCTCAGCAAAATGAACAGTGATGGATCTGGGCTGGCTCTCTCCCTCTCAGTTACAGAGCCTTTCCACAGTACCAGCTGTGACTGTAAATCCAAAGGGTAGGAAATCAACAGATTCATTTTGGAAGCAGTTATCAATTTGTTCCTCTGGAATCAGCCTAATTCACTGCTCCCCGCACTCCCTCAGTGATATGTCACGGAACAGGTCAGCAGTTGATCTTGTTTAAAAATTCCTCATTAATGTGGTAAAACTCTACATGCTTTTGACCCTTACCCATAACTGTTAGAACTGATGGCCTTACCTCTCAACCTAAAACACTTAATATATCAGTTTACTGGTGTTTTTTTAGGTGGTGAAGGGCCAAAAAAGAAGATAATCTCTCTTCAATCCGTAAGGCTTCAGAGCATCCTGTATGTGGCCCACAAATGACTGTATTCCTCGGTACAGACTGTAGAGCCCAAAAGGAGAGCGAGAGGTCTCTCTATTATGGCGAAAATACTAGAGCTATTTATAGCAATGCATTTCTTCCCCACCTGTCTAGGCTGTTGGATGCAGATTTTCAGAAGATGTGACTCCAGAAGAAAGCTCTGGCTTTTGCCTTTCTCTGTGATTCTACCAAGGTATGCCCGAAATGTACATGTAATAACATACTTTGAAATAATTCTTACTGTTACTGGACCCGGGCCATTTGCACTGGAATTCATTGCTACTTGAAGACAGTAACATTAACACGTGTGGTTGAAATGAGTGCTTCCTTAGTATGAGAAGCACACTTTGCAAATTTTACATAAAGGGCAGAAAAGGCACTTACATCCACACTGTATGGAATGGTGCTTTCAGTTATTCAGGCCTAGATTTGGTCTCAGAATTGTGAACATCATGACTGTGTGATTACTGCTCTCCTGGACTATAGTTCCCACTTCTGAGAAGATGCATGCATAGAACTACTATAGGGAAGAAACCCATTTGTGTCCCAGTCTCTGACAGTATACAAAGTGAAAAACCATTTATTGTAGCTGAGCATTATTTACTACCAACTTTTAAGCTTTATTGACTTCATTACACCACCACAGGCTTATGTGTGAACATTAATGTAGTGAGAACGAGTCTGAGACACTGGACTGGCCTTTTCATATTTGGAAGCATAAAATTTTGGAATCATATTTGTAAATGGCTCATAGGTTAAATTCTTTAGAATACTTTCTGTTACCTGTTATCTCTGGGTAATGGCTTCTCAACATTTTAAGTTATTTAACTTGGATAAGGCTTTCTCTTCTAATCATTCAGTGAAAAACTTTATGAAACTTTCCTAATTTGACACTTTATACCCATCTGCCTATAATCTACTCAATACTGATTTATTCTTTTATTCACAGTTTTACATTTAGTTGTATACCCATAGAAATGCATTTCAGCATTTGATACATCAAATAACACAGATAAACAGCTGCAACATAAAGTAAATCTAACAATTTTGATTTCCACAGGTAACTGGTGATTTTTGATTTGAATTCTGTGTATTAAAACCAATACCTACTGCTTAGAAAAGTAAGTGACAAGATAATTTTGGGAATAGGTATGGAAAATGGGTAAAAGGGCTCAATGCACAACTGACTGTGTTGACAGGAGAGATTTTATATATGGTTATAAATGCATATCTGTCTTGGACAGAGCTTCTATATACTCCAAGATTTTTCTTTATGTACAAAATAGAGTTCATTTTTATGAATGAGCCCAATAATATTTTCTTACTCTGTTCCAGTTAGTAACTACTTCACAAGTGATAAAAACTTACTGAAGGGGTGAGTTTGAGTTCAGATCTTTCTCTGTCTCCTTGTTCAAAGAATTCACTGGTTACCAGCTCAGCTGCCTAAAACATAAATCATGATAAAGATTAGAGTTCTTGTTAAATAATTTTTAGGATAATGAGTCTCTGCTCAGACTGTGACTTCAGCCCATGCTTAACTGTAAAGCCCCATTATATGACTGACGTCAGGCACATGTTCATATAGTTTCCAGGACTGGGCGTACCGGGGGTATAAACAGCCACATTCACTGACAGGCAGAGTTATTTACCCCTTTTGATAGGGAATCGACTGGGGGAATTACACTGCAATGTCGAGGCAGCACTCAACACAGTTATGTGCAATTTACTCAAGTACTGGGAACAGAATGGAAAATTATAGCTTCTTGTTGGCATCCACAATTATGTCTGTAAAGATGCTTTTTAAAACATTCAAGAACTCTCTGGGTATTTACAGGCTGTTGCCCTCTACAAACAACTTCACTTATCAAAGAAACTTAATTAACCAATACCTTCTGTTATCTTAAACTAATGTGAATTCATAAAGGGTTTTTTCCCCCACTAGGCTTTATATTTTTACCCTCTAACTGTTATCACCATAGGATCTGGATATCTAAATATAAAGTCAGACTGTGATGATCATATTGATTTAAAATCAAGAACTGGCAGGTTGGAAGTTGAAATATGTCTTTCTGAGTTTTGTGAATGAAGATGTTCTATTCACAGCACAGATTTGTGCTTCTTAGAAGAACACAAGATTCAGAACCAAATTTGGTTATGGGAACAAGAGGAACTTCAGGAAGTCAAACAGTGAGCAATTCTGATATAGTACTGTACTCTTGTCATGTGCGGGGCTTTGAAGGCAAGGATGTGCAATATTTGAGATGAAAAAAAACTGGAAACCAATCTACTGAAGATGGCATTCAGATCCTAAAGCTCCTGTCAGGCCTGTGTATTGTTTTCAAGCCAGGAAATTATTTCATAATGCCAAGCCATGAGAGGGTAAACTAAGCAGAGAACCTGCACTTGATAAAATCTCAAAATTTCTTGCTCTAGCAATTTCAGGTAGGTAACTTTCACAAATACTAAGATTGTTATAGTTGAAATAAGAGTACCAAAATAAATTGGAAGTAGGTGAAGTGATGTTATAAAGTACTCTTAAATCTTGAGCCAGGCTAGCATAGTTTGGAACTTTATAATGTATGTAATCCCACTGCATTAATAAAATTCTGGATCAATATTCCAGACAGAGAAATAATTTAACGACTTAGCAGCAATTAAGGGTTTGCCAAGTGTATTGTACAAAAATAATTAAGACATAGTATCATGCTTGTCTCTCAATGCTATTCTGATCTCGGTCTCTTTATGTCTCTTTCCCTCTTCTTTTATCTGTTTTGATCTTTTCTTCCTGAATTTTTCCCTCCTAGATACGGCTTTTATTCCCTTTGATTCACGTATTTTAATCTCTTTCTCCCTCACTTTTTTTTTTTTTTCCCTTTTGGCACAGCTGAGGTGCAGCCTATTTCCTGTCTTGCCTCTGTGGACTTATTAGCATCTCTGCTCAACCAGGTAATGTTTCAATCAATCCCAGACTGGATTTTTCAATACAAAGTAAACCCATACACTAGGCTGCAAGGGAATTTTCATCCAAAGACCTCAAAAGTGATTAAGTATAAAAATAACCAGTTTTCCAGAGACTTCAGCACTAATTCAGCACCATAGCACAAAGATTGACAACATGGAAAGCAGCCCCTACCTGACATTTTGGCTGTCAAAGAAAATGCAGAAGGGTTAAAGGAGGAAAAATGAGGAGGGGTTGCACGCACTGCAGCTGTGGCCAGGTGGCACTGAGAAATCTTGTGACTTGTTTTCCCACTGCAGGATACAAGCAGCTTTCCTGATTTCCATGTGAGGTGACCATTATTCTGGCCAAGTAGAGCAACAGCCTTAGAAGAACTGTTGTCACAGTCTGCTTATAAAAGCAAAAAATACTCACCGGACAAAACGGCAAGTTGAGCTGAAGCCCTCCCCCCATAAATGTTTTTTTTTCACTCAGTTGATGTGTATGTAACTTTTGTAGATCCCTTTCAGCTTCTGTTGCTTCCTTATCCTTCTCCAAGAAATCTGGCTGCTCCTGCATCACTAGTGACCTGGTCTAGCTTACTCTTTGTCAGCCCATCTTTATAACTATGACTTTGCTATTACACCAAACTCTCCCCAGGTGTGTACCCTCACCCAGCTGAAGTGGTATATTTTCTATCTGTTTCTTGATGCTGTATATCCCTCCAGAACCCGACACAGTCTGCCTTCTTCTAACTTGTTCTGAACTTCAGTAAAGGACAGAGAATGATTAGCATGGATACTGGAAATATTAAGGATGGATGCTGGGTAAGGAAGGATGCCTAGAAGAGGGGAAAATATTGGAGCAAAGGACAAGACTTCTGGGACATGTTGCTTTCTCATATTGTACTTGTTTGCCAATGCCGAACCCATGTTTTATGTATATTTCTAAAGAGCCTACTCAATAGCAGAACCCTGAATTTTTATTTGTTTGTTTCTAAGTAGAGGACGATAAAAAAAGCTCTATACTAGCATTTTTTCAACATTGTTAAGAAAATGAACACATTTCTCTTATCATATGTACTGAAGTTTTATGTTAATTGAAGTTTCCAGCTCATCTGCTGGTATTTTTGATTTAGGAAAGATTCTGTCATTGTTAAGGAAAACTCTGGAATAAAACAAGTAAGCACAAATACATGTAGATAATGACTTTTTTGTTTAATCCATCCGTTTTTGGATATGGATTTAAAAGGTTAAGAAGAGGAGATGCTTTAAAGCCAGATGTACACAACCAGCATGTGTATAGACAAAGATTATGCAATAAACCATTTTTTGCAGAAACCCCCTGCTATTTTTTTATAGCATTAATACCCCTGTAAATTGATTCCAGTTTTGGTCCCTTGTAAGCCAGGGCCCTGGGAATATTGTCCTGCCAGTCCCGCCTCCTCCCAGCCCTGCTATTAATCATGACTTGCCTGTCTTGAAATCTCCCACGGTTTGGTCACAGCTCCAAGGTCACAGGCTGTCATTAGCATTGATCTGAAAAACAGAAATGAACAATACAAGCTGAATCAACCTTTGTTGGATTTCTAAACAACTGTGCTCTGGATGCATAAATAAATAATACGTATATAAAATGTCAGCCCGGGCACCTTCTTTTCCTCCAGAAAAGAATGACATTTTTGAAATCTCAGCCATCAACATGGCTTTTACATCACAATTGTGCCTCGGAAGTCTAATGTGTTGCAGGTCATAGGATGATGAATTTTGGTATTGTGTACTGCACACTAGAAAAGAAATGGTATTGCAAGGGAGTAACTGCTAATTTTGCAGTACTTCTAACACTACTTACATTAATACCTATAATACATTAAAAAGCATGTGCTTCACATGATATAAGTAAGGGTATTATTGCATAATAACACCTGCAACTGGATTAATTTATATGCCTATTTGTAAGTGACTGCTGTAGCAAGAGAGCTTATAATCACAAGAGGCATCCCAGACACTGTTTAAGCAGTTTCTACTGCTCATCTACAATAAAAGTTTAAGATTTACTGTGAGCTATATGGTTCCACTGTAGTTTAATACCTAGCTACAACCATGTTTTATATGCATTAGGAGAGAGAAACCATTCAGCTGTAGAAAGCGTTTATGTACAGTACATGATGCAGATAAAAGTCTAAGAAGTTTAAATGAAGAACAAGGGCACTGAAAATGAAGCATCAAATATATTGTCTGAATCTAAAATTAGGAGTGGGTGAAATGGTATGGAAAATAGAAAATGGTCAATATTTTGGTCAAAAGACCCAAAGAAAACAGAATTTTAATGAAATTTCAGATAAAATGAGACATAATTAGACATGCATACACAAATACACACATTTTATTGTCTAAAAAGCGTGATGTACTTAAACCACCCACAAAGTCTGAAGTTTTCAATAGGATGCACATTCAGGGCATTCTTGAGGGCTAGAAGAGTACTGTGTATATGCAAATTCCCAGGTACAGACTGGAAGAGCAGAGAAAAGCATGGCCAGTGAAAGAAAACAGCTGAGAGGAGGATGGAGTGGGGAAATGGACAAGAAAGATCTTTGTGTCCTAAGGCTGAATATTAATGCTTTCTGGAAAAAGAGCAGAAGGGCTGAACAGTGAGGTTCAGCCTGGTGAGGCTGGGAGAGGCTGGGAGAAAAGGAAGAAAACATGACAGTGTGAAGGCAGAAATAGGAATGTAGGAGGTGAAGTCATGCCGATTAATTGCAGCTATTTGCCAATATTTAGAAATCATACCATATATTTCATTTAATGGATCATATTTTTAAAACAAGGTACATTCTCTTGTTATTCCAAGCCTTCACTCCACAATATATGAAATTCCTTCAACAAATATGGCTACACTTTGAAATTACCAGACAGCAAGAAATAGTAGTGCTCACCGAAATATTTCTCGGTGGTTTTTTATATTCCAATCATAACCACCTCTACTGACAAGTTCAAAAAACTCGGTCCTTCTCCTGCAAAAAAACAGATTATCAGAGAAAGAAACAAGACACTTTCAGAGCAGCATTGCAGTAGGAACACAGTTCTCTTTATGAGACAAAATCACTGCACCTCATGTATTATTGTTAAAGTCATTACACTGACAGTCCATTTAAGCGAAACACACTAATTTCTGAACATGTTCTATAAATGTCTGTTATCAATGTTAGAGTTGTCTAGTAAAAGCAATATTGTATTTATGGTCTCCACAGATAAGGAAATTAATGGCACTGAAATGTTCAGTCTTCCATGGAAGCATGAAATGTTCACCTACAGCAATGGACAGACAGACAATAGAAACACCCCTGAATATACACATGCTTCTCTTTATTTGTCCTTGCAAAATGGTTTTTACTTCTATATCCTGAAGGGTTTTTCAGGGACATGCAACTCCAGTCTTTTTCCAGCACACAGAAAAGAACAGAGACAAGCAGGAGCTGCAGCGATCTTGAGTTGGTAGTTCTCATTGACTAGAAACTACATCTCCCTGCTTCATCCCATGCTTTGTCTTCTGGAATATCTTCCCTGCATCCTCAAAAATGGACAAAACGTGAAATGGACAGATCATGCTAATGCCTGCTTGTTGCCCTTAAGAATCAAAATTCTCACTCATTATAGTCTGTAATCTTTTATGGCACTGAGACTCCAAGCAGCAGTTCCTGCATGCAGTATGACTATGATACATAACAGACCCTGCCCAAGATACAGCGGTAATTGAGGTACAAACACTTGGAGCACCTTGCCCACAGTGACACAACATATGAGCATCAAAGCTGGAAAGCAAATACCTATGTTCTGAGTGACAGTCCAATGTCCCATCTCATATGAGACTGTGCTGTCTCTTTGTCAAGAGGAACTGTAGTTAAGATTCCTCACGAGGAGAGAGCTTGCAAAGTCTTGTATTTTTTACATTTACTTAAACTAGACTGAAAATTTGAACAGTGATTATTGAAAGCACAGCCTGATGGCAGCCAGTACATGTTTTGCACACAAGGAGGTGCACACTTCCAGGAACACTACCTTTGATGAGTGGACAGAATGTTATGTGGGGCACGTTGCATTATTCTAGTTCCTGACTGTTGTGGTTATTTAACCTGTCACTCCTACTATAGGGTCTCTCTATAATGGATTTCATAACAGCAGCTAGAACAGGGAGATATAAGGACTGCATGATGATATTTAATCACTTATTCTTCGTGAAGTAAGATGTGAAAGAGTTTCATGTTACAAAATTTTCTAGAACAATGCAAAGTCACACATACGAAGAAAACAAAACTCAGTTCTCTCATGCATCGTGATCCCTAAGGAAATAAATATTTCAACAATGAAAATTTTAGTGGCCAAGAGTAGTTGTCACATAAACCTCAAACCAGCCTAACTGAGCAGAACAATGTTACACTGAGCATCAACAACTACATACTCTATTAAGAGAGCGAGCAGTGCATTTTTGCATCTTGTATTTCAGTGCCCGCTCTAACAACGTAAAATTTGGAAATTATTTCATTTTGAAGTATTGGATATTCTGAGCAATTAATAGGTTATTGGATAAAAATCAGGCAAGAACGTTTAAAGCTGAGAGCTCAGGAAGATGACATCCCAGAAACCTCAGATATTCAAATTTAAAATGTAGAGGTCCATAAACAGTAACTGAAAATGTGAGCCTCAAGGCAGTATGTTAAGCTGAAAACTTTAAGAATTTTCTCTGAAATCCTTTTAAATGGATACAAAAGTAGTAGTCTGACTCCACAGAGAATTTCTAGTGTAGCAAGGGGTCAACCTGAGAAAAGCAGCCATGTATAATAAAACTATTTAGTGTTTCCTACTGGTTTCTTATGACTGGTATAAAAAATGATAAGGTTTGCTATGAATAATCAAATGTAATACATCAGGACTTCAGAAAGAAACTGAATTATAACAATTTTGCAGTGTCTTTGAGTAACACTGACTGTGGCTGTACTTTGTCTGGAAGGGAAGGTTGTCTTCTATATATGACAAATCCAGTTGCTCTATACCCAGCAGTTCAAGATATCATTTATGTGAATTTCCATAAACTTCATTTTGGTTCCATGCTTTTGCTTGTTGTATTATCTACAAGCATTATTATCTAGAATTATTTACTGAAATCAAGTGTATTTTCCATCTGATCTTTCACTGAAAGTCATCTTTTTGGTTTTTGTATAAAAGTAGTGCCTAAAGAAGGTCATAATGCCTTGCTCTGCCTGGAGTTTTGTTGCTGTTCTGCTATCTGGAGTTTGTGATCATTATGTTTAGGCATTCTAAGAATACCAATATGAGAATTCCCTTCTCTACAAAAATATTGAAGATGTAGCAAACTGAAAAAAACAAGTTAGGTACTTGTGTAAAAACATCTGTTCACATAGGGTGGCCTTAAGAAGTGTAAACCACCAATGTTTCCAGAGAAAGATTTTCAGGCACTTTTAGAAGTAAAGTAGCATAACTACCACCTTATTAATAAATCATAATAACACAAGAGGAAAAAATAACTTGTCTGTAGGGCATTGAGTAAAGAGGCCTCATTTGCTAAAAGTCTTTTGATTCATGCAGCATATAAAAATAAATTCGGCTTATGAGCCTTTTGGACATTATTTTTCTGTATTAAAGCTAGAAAGACAACTTGATCACATATTTTTTCAACCTAAGGCAGTCAGGGAAGAGAGCTCCATCACGTCTGGGTCTGAGCAGGGTTCCATTCTAAGGCACTGCCACAGGCCCTCTCTGGCTCTTCCAGGGGCTGCAGGATCTCAGCCAGGAGGAACACATGGAGCTATACCAAGGCAGCTGCCCTCTCAGTCCCTGCCATTCATCTGTTCCACGACAACACAAAACATTTCTGCAGCATTTGTTACTTGTGGTGAGACAGGAGAACCTGTATTGGCACATATCTGTGGTCCTTGCATCTCATGAAATCACAGAATCACCATGGTTCAAAGAGACCTTCAAGATCGTCTAGTCCAACTGTCAACATAGCACCACCATAATCACTCCTAAAATTCCCAAGTGCCATATCAAGGCACCTCTTGAACTTTCTTAGTGATGGTGATGCCACCACCTCCCTGGACAACTTATTTCCACTTCTAACCACTCTTCCAGTTAAGAAGTTCTTTCTAATATCTAATCTGAACCTCCCCTGGTGCAACTTAAGACCTTTCCTCTCATCCTTTCACTTGAGACATGGCAGAAAGACTGACCCCCATCGCTCTACAACCTCCTTTCACGTAGTTATAGGAATAATGAGGTCCTCCCTGAGCCTCCTGTTCTCCAGACTAAACTCCCTCAGCTTCTCGTTCCTCACAAGACATGTTTTCTAGACCCTTCACCAGCTCTGGTGCCCTTCTCTGGACATGCTCCAGCACCTCAATGTCTTTCTCTTACTGAGGAGCCCAAAACTGAACACAGTACTCAAGGCGTGGCCTCACCAGTGTCGAATACAGAGGGACAATCACTTTCCTAGTCTTGCTGGCCACACTATTCTTGATACAGGCAAAGGTGCCACTGGCCTTCTGGGCCACCAGGGCACACTGCTGGATCATGTTCAGCTGGGTGTCAACCAACACCCCTAAGTCCCTTTCTGCTGAGCAGCTCTCAAGCCGCTCTTCCCCCAGCCTGTGGTGCTGCCTGGGGCTGTTGTCATCCATGTGCAGGACATGGACTTTGCCTCATTGAATCTCATGCAGTTGTCCTCAGCCCATCACTCCTGCCCACTTCACTTGAAGCTGTCAGCAAACCATGTCATAGCAGCCTCACAGATAACAGGCAGTCTGAACAGACAGCTTCAAAAAGAGTACACTTGAAAGGGTTTATTTGTCCTGCTCAAGATATTCTTGTCAGCAAGCAGAAATTCCTTCACAGACTAATGTTTAGAAGTTATTTATAATAAAACTACTCGCTAAAATTCTTTCTTAAGAATATTTTTCTGGGAATAGACTTGTAGGAAACAAAGAGTGTCAACGTTTCTACTGCCAGTACTGTTTAGAAATAGCCCTTGGCACAGGAACCAAATACTGAGAAAAACAGACAAAGCAAACATTGCAGCATCCCCCTTAGTATTTTTACATTTAACAGTTAAAGATACAATGTTCATATCGATATTTGAAAAATTCCAGAATAAAGACTTTGCCTGAAGTTTTCTGGAAACTTGGTTTGGTATCATCCACCAGCACATAAATGAAGCAAGATCCAGGTATACCACCCTAAGAAAAACATTACTAAATGATACCCAGAACTGTATGGGATAGGATGCCATATAGTGGACATCAAACAAAAATGACCCTGACATTAGCTCAGTTTAGCATGGTGCTAATAACGCCAAGGCTGTGGGTTTGATCCCTCTATGGGCCATTCACTTAAAAGTTGGAACTGATGATCCTTGGGGGTCCCTTCCAACTCAAATATTCTGTGATTCTATGAAAATTCCTAAGGATGAATTATTGTCAAGTCTGTGAAGGTAGTACACTGAACCTGCACATCCGACAACACTTCCCCCATAAGTCAGGTGCAGGCATGTGCCAGAGAGGGGGATGTCAGAAGTGCAGTGTGATGGTGACACCACAACCCTTTAACAGCAGCATGCTCCCACACATTCTCACTGGGAAGAGCTTGGTAATAATTACCAGTATTTGAAAAACATAAAGTAGCACAAGCTTTGATTTGAAAACAGGAAAAAGGAAGAAAACTAGAAGAGAGAGATTCTATTGTACTTCTCTCCACGCCAGCTTTTTAAGATCTATTCTCATCATGTGATGCAAATTGGCATAATTTGTCTTCAAAGCATCAAAATATATGCTTTTGTTGCCTCTGCAACTGGGTCTGTAACTAAATACAATATTTCTTAACATACATGTTTAGAAACACTGAAATAGTGGAAAAGAATTCTCAAATGTTGTTGATTTTCTACATGTCTGAAGAAACGATCACAGAAGGGACAGAAGAATTAAAGGACTGAGCTGTAACTGATTCCTTCGATTGCTTTGAAGTATAAGTCTAGGATTTCACTTGTTTTTGGTGGATACAGACAGTAAAGCAAAACTTACTTGGACCCTTGAGATATTTCTATTAGTCTAAGATACACTAAGTATTAGACTAAAGCTCTTCAACCATAGCTAAAAACTAATTTCTCATATTATCTACCCTTATTGGTATTTAATAAGTCATTAGAATAAGTTCTCTGAATTTTCATTTGTCAAATACAAGAAACGCCAATACTTACTCAAAATACAGAGTGAGGTCTGTTGCCAATATCGATTGCTTTAGAAGCTGCATAAGGTCACTGTAGTCCTTAGAGGACAGGTTAGCAAAGATGTTGTGACCCTATAATGAAAGAGATAAAAGAGGTAAAAGACTAGCAATCAATATAGATTTTTAAAAGGTTTTCTAACTATTTAGTCTACTGTTTCCCTGTAACACAAGCCTTTTCTGATTTGTGGCAAAACTACAACAAAATGATAATGTTAATACTGCTGAGATTACATTGAGGTGGAAGAGTTGACGATTGTAATCAAGCACCTGGTATGTTTTTCTAAACTCTGCTGAAATTATAGCCTCTTGAGTAAAGATTTACTCTTTGCTCTGACCCTGCACAGACTCAGTTTATGGGGGAAAACTATGGATACATCTCAATCTTTCCTCTTATTAAATGTTTTGGTGAACTGTGCATTGGAGCTTTTGAATTGTGCTCCTAATAGATTTATCTGTGCTGCTGCTTGCAGGCACACAAACTGCTGTTAGAGCAGTCAAGGACACTAAATCAGTTTTTCATTCAAAACAGCCCATTTGCTCACTCTGCCCATTACTAACTTGTCTTACAACCATTGCCTATGCAGGCTAAAGAACCACATCTTTATATGCAGTTTAAACACCCTTTGTGGGCCCAATTGGCTGCTTTTTAACGCATTGTGGATTAAGAATTTGAAAGTTTCTCTATGGCCATAGTGATAGGAAACAAATTATTTTACATTGCTTTTTAAGATCAGGAAGGTCCTTTTGTGACTGAATTTCTGAAAACAAGAAGAGGGACAGAGACACTGTAATTCCCCTATGAAATCCCAGAAAAAAAAATAAAGAAACAAAACTAATGAAAAATTCTAAATGCAAGCTTAAGAAGTGATCTTTGTGACAATAGTCACGTATAACTATATTAACATAAATAAAACTATTACAGGTTGTTTTTTTTTCTAATCACCTATAGAAATGTTGAGGTTCTTGCTAAACAGAGTCTTATTTTGGTGGTATTTAGTCCTGTAGTGCCCACATTCAGTATGCACTGCCATCTACTGCCTAGGAAGATTAAAATGCCCTTAAAACCAAGAATTTTCCAGCAAGAGGACTGCTATAACCAAGATGGTATGAGGACATATACGAGATAAGGTCCAGAGGTAGAGATGGCATTTTTTAATAGAGCAGCTAATTGCTGGACTGAAAAAATAATTTGCCATGCATAAAATTGTTTCTTATCAGCTAGATATTGAGAAGGTTTTGAGAATTTAAAGCTTATTTATGAAAAAAAAATTACAATCAAAGTATTCAGAAGAAAATAATGCAAAATATACAGGAAAAAGTTCTTACAACAGGGGTAATTTACCAAGTTGTCTGTTATTCTATAACATCTATTGCCTTTCTGACCTGTTTCACTGTGTAGAAAACCATGTCACTACTAAGCCCAAGAACACAATACTGAGGTTAACATGTCAAGAGTAAGGGATAAATACCTCCTTCGTCCAATATGCTAAAAATCTGAAGAAAAAATACGACATACTATGTTTCCCTGTAGTCAGCAAAACCAGACTAGAATATTTCAGCTTGTTTGAGAGAGACTGACTGCTCAGCTGGCAAAAGATGGTGTGTCTTTGAGTAGATTGGGGGATCCAAATATGCATTTATTCCAAACTAGGCAGTGTTGTGTTCCTTTAGCAAACAGTATCAGTTGGACAAAAATCCTGCAGGATTAATTTTCTGGACTAGAAATGAGGACCTAGAAAAGAAGCTGCCTGAACGATCAAAGGTGAGGACTTGTATTTCAAGTAATACTTTACGTCTCTGAAGAAGCTGGACTAGAGTCCAAAGAATTTTTTGTTTCACAAATTTATTGATTTTTAAGCTGGAAAAGATAAAGACATCTAGACTGACACGGAGTTGTCCATGTCTTGAGTTTGAGACATTCAATTATGATGAAGATTTCAGGAACTAGAGAACTCACTGTTTTCCAGAAAACCTTGTTCCAGAGGCTGAACAGTCACTAGTTTAGGAAAAACAAACAAACAAACACAACAAACAAAAAAAACCTTTCCTTTTTTCCTATTCTGAACTAGCCTGTTTAGCATTCAAATGCTGCTTTTTCTTACACCTTTCCCTGGTATTATAAGGAGCCATTTAATTCCTAATATCACCTTTTAGATAAGCTAGCCTGGGCTAAACAAATTGAGCTGTCTAAATCTCATACTGGTGCTCTCCTTTAAATATAACGTCAAGAAACTGATCACTAAAGCCACAGTCCCATGACAAATCTCTCTGGCAGTGCACACAGAGGTAAAGCCATCCGCCTGTTCCCATTTGTCTGTGATCACAAGGCATTCCCAGATGCTCTTCAGAAGTTACTGCAGATCAGCATATGGTCTCCAATTGTGCTTCATGAACAACAAATTTTGGTTTTGTATTTACTGAATGTGTTTTGTAACAACCTAGCTGTGTAAATCCACTGTTTCGTAAGGACTCTCCTTTTCTCTCTGGGGTAGTTCATGCTGTATATACTGTTACAAGATATTCTAGGCAATAACTATGTCTTTATATGTATCTGCAAAGCAATCACTGTACTTTGGACAACATATTACTGATATTAATTTTTAAAAATAATCTATTAAAAATATGAAAATCCATCACAAAAATACTGATTACAGAAAGACTGTCAAAGAAATTAAATTGGTGCAGTAAAGGATGACTGTGATATTATGAATATGACACCTGTGGGGAAAGGTAAGAGCTTGTTTCAGCTACCTATAAACCATTGAGCAGGATATATGTAAGAAGACTGAGAAAAGCTGACAGTATGATTAGGATATGTTCTCCTTGCCCCTCGCTGATTGAAACAAATATAATCTCTGGGCTCTATGATCAGCATTTGTAGTTGTTTAATTTTGTACTAGTTGTGACCTTTGTGGTAACCAATAAATAATTCCTCAAGGAGAGGACATTAAAAAGGTACCGTGTGTGGTATTTCCTTTCTCCTGCTGAAACTGCCCAACAGCTTAGTGAGATTAATAGTAATGCTTTTGTACCTCACTTTGGAGAATCATGACAGCATGATTGAAATGGTGATGCTCCAAGGTAGCAGAGGTGCCATAGAGCTGAGCTAAGGCTGATCCACTCCTGAAACAGAACATGGGGAGTCAACAAATACTGCTCATCTGCTTACGAAGCAGGTTTCAGAGACAATTTAGTAACAAAAGCACGAAGCCACACTTCACCTCCACTTCAGCAACCCCACCTAAGACAGTTGACAAGATCAAAAATACTAATTTAAAGCTAGATTCATGTTCCAGACTTTGCTAAATATCATCAGCTGACTAAAAATTTTTCTTGAACTACAAGAAATCTTGTAATGTGAATTTCAAAGTGCCTCAGCAACAGCAGAGGCGAACCATTGTGCAGCAAAGACACACAGTAACGCCCTTGATCTAGGCTTGGCTGTTCCACTGCTATTTTGTTTTTTTAATCCTTCAAAGACATAAATGCAATGGCTTACGGGCAATTAGACACTCTTAAAATAAACCCTCAAAACAAAACAACAAAAAAACAACTAAAAGTGCACTGAGGTCCTGTCAGTATGTAAAATCACACATTTTAAAAAAATACTAAGGTAAACAAAAAACCACATGTGAGAGCAGTAAATATAAAAGAAAAGTTTAGAATTGCTTTAGAATGTATTTTCCCATCATGTTTATTGTCTAAACCAAAATCCGATTCAAAATGCACAGAGCAGGTGGGTTTTCTAAGTTTCTAAGTTTTTCTAAGGATAAAAATCTATAGAATACAATTATAAAATTCCAAATCATTGGGAGGTGCAGAGAATGGGACTGGATTGTCAGAATAGTCACTGTTCACCATTACTTCACTTCTGGGACCCAGCCTAAAGCAACAAGATGGGTTGTCTTTCCAAAGAAATGAAAATAAGAGATTATGCCAGAGACAGAAAGTCTCCTAGGAGCATATACTATAAAATTGCACCATACTGATACTTAATTATCAGAAGCAGCTATATTAGAGAGAAGGATGTCCAGGAAACATTGTCCCTAGAGAATGTGATGCTGAGATATATAACAGAGCCATTTCAAACAACTGTGATATTGTCTTCATCATGTACCTCTTGAACTTTCATTATACAGAAACAGCAGTATCGAACACTGAAGATAAAACAGGAAAAAGTGATGCTTAAATTTATGTCAGGTTAGAGGAATAAATCATAGTTGCTGTTATGAAAACTACAGCTTCTGTTTTCAGGGATGTTTTATGCATGTGTGGTAATGTTTGTCTTTCATTAAATGTCTTCAGCAGTTTCTTTATGGAGTCATAAAATGGTAGCCTCCTCTTCCTACTCCTTTGTCAAACAACAAGTATAAGTGATAGCAGCCTAGCACTGAAACCTTACACCTTTAACTGAGCCATCCCTCCGCACAAGTGATACTGTTGTGTAATGTTACAGAGGAGAATTGGTTAATTTAATCAGAGCCTAAAATGGCTCAGATGTAAATTTTAGGTCTCCTTGTAAATTAGGAACAAAAACATCAATCAGCTCAGCTTCCTTCCCATTTGTCTATTTTGATTCTCTTCAAGTCTCCACTGCAAAAAGGCATCTAGCAGTGCTTGGTAACCTTTGCACCATGAGCTCTGTCTTTTGAGCACTGCAATTGATTTTCTTTGCTGTGGTGATTGAAGATCCAGACAGTGTCATTGTTTCATTGAGATTGTATGGCAACACCAATACCTCAGGAAATGGCAGCTTAACAAACATCAGAAACATCAATCTGAGTGATGTTCACTGAGGCAACTTGCCCCCCGAAATGCAGCAGCCTGTGCACACACCCATTGCAGCAGAGTATTTCAGAAAAACGTAGGACAAAATAGGCTAATAAAGCATTATGCTGTCTTTCAAATATCTTTGGACAACCATTTGACCACTCCCCCATCACACTAGAGGATTAGCAGTAACACAGAACAGAAAAACCTGCAAATGCACACTGGGATCTACAGGACAAGAGAGCTGCAGGGTCTCATATTCTGACTGTAGAGGACTTGGGGAGTGAAGAAAACAACATGGGATTTGAGGGAGTCTGTGTCGGACAGCTTTATTTCACAGCTTGGCCAGGATGTTGCCAGGGAACATTTTCTGTTGTCCTGCCTATTCTCAGGGAACACAGATTTTGGAATGAATTTGACCATGGTCAAAGGAATTCCTTTACTACTACAGTAAGAAATACCACCCTCAAAACTTCCACAAGCCTTCTTCTACCTCACTGTGCCTGATGGCAGCAGCATGGACAGTAAAAATAAATACATGCAAGTCAGGGCTGCTAAATCAGGTCATAAGAACTTTGAATAGAATAAAATTAATTTTCAGAATTGAAAACAGTCTGGAGAGTAAGATTTCACATCAGTGATGTAGGAATTTGCCTTTGAGATCCAGCTTTGTGTTCTGGTACGTACTGACCACTGCAGAAGGCAGCCAGCCCACCCCTGCCCACGGCAGCACGAATGGGCTCCATGTGCTCTGGCCTATGGGGCAGGCCAGGGAGGAGGCATTTTTACACCTCAGGGACCCTGTGTGCTCCACAACTGACAGGTATGTGGTGAGGCAACTACTCCAGCCACCTGCTGCAGATGATCTGCACCACAGCTCCAGGAGGATGGCAATGGCTTCATACCTCATAAGCTAGGAATTACTTTATGTATGCTGGCTTATACCAGTGTGAAAGTTTTTGTGAAAGCATTATTTCAGTTTTACTTCTTTTCTTCTTAATAAGGGAACAAGGTTTTACTCAATATCATGCATTCCAGTCAGTAAGAACAATGCAGATAGACAATTTAGATGTTTCCTGGGTTGAATACCAGAATCAGTAATAGCTGAGCCTGAAAAGAACATCAAGTTTTGGCACCACATTTTAATATGTGGTGTCAGTTCAACAGCCTGCTACAAAGGACAGGCCAGCAATTACCTAAAGGAACAGAAAATGATAAAGATGGATTGTCCCTCACTGCATACAGGAATAAGAATACTTGGCCTTGGCCTAGGAGGCTTGAAATTAATGCTTCATTCTATACCCTGGTCACCTTTTGCCCTCCTGTGGAAGAAAACCAAATTAAAATAGTAAGAATTAGAAAGCTTACTTGGCTTGGAAGGCATTGTTGGTTCCCCTGTGGTCAAGGTCGTGACATAAGCATCCCACAATCAAAGCTAAAATTTCAATTTCACTTAGAATCTCCTGAAATCCTGCAGTCTGAGAGCAGAAAAAAAATAGCAGCTGTAACTATCAGTAGCAAAAGGGATAAGTAATGTTAGTCCATCGAGCAACAGTCAACTTTGTTTTGATACCATGAACGTTTCAGTAAGGAGAAGATAAATGCTTTATTGTCATATTCTATTCCCTGCTGTATGTTAGATGGTTAGCAGAATAGATAACGCCCTTGGAGTGATCTGTTATTATCTCTTTGTTGTATTTCCAGCATGCCATTTCTCTGATACCCAGAAGGCACTGAAGGCAAAAAGAGCTGAAAACAAGTATCAGTAACTGCAGATTAAGACAGGAACTGGATTTTCTGATCATAGAAATAAAAAAACCCCAAAACTAAACTGATTCCATTTTGAAATTATTGTTCAGAGAAGTATTTAGTAAGATTTCTTCAATTCTGAGATGACCACCTTAGTCAATCCCTGCTGTCTGAGATAGCTGAGATGTTAAATCAAAAGACCTATAAAAGAACCCAGATACAATATGGAACCGTTATGAACTATTAAAAGATTTTTTTTTACCTGGGACAATGAAATGAAGTGGCATGATTTAAAGAGGAAATGTCTCAAATGGCTTACTTCTGCTGCAGATACCCACTTGAATTTGGGAGAGATTTTTGAAAACAGATGTAATGAAGTTGCCTACAAGCAGCTCAGACATGTCTGTGTGAATGGGGGAGCCGATCCTAGAAACATTTTTTTGCCATTATACTTCTCCTCATGGATACTTGCCATAACAGTCTTCCTGCCTGAACTGCCTCATGTCAAAAAAGAAACACTATTGGTATTGCTAACCTCATGCATCCTGAACAGATCCTGTCTAGAGGAGGTGCTAGAGCCTGTGTGGGACACCAGCTCATTAGTGCTGTGCATCTTACCCACGGCAGAACCAACCTGGTTCTTCAACTCTTCAGAAGCAGAAGGGCATATTGCCTGCACAGGGGACTGGCTGAGCTGGAAAATCATGACACTTGTCTTTACACAGTGCCAGTCTCCAAAGACACTTCTCAATTAGCCAGCCACAAGACCTAGTTAGTATGAAAGGAAATTATATTCAAGAAATATAAAATACGTTTATATTGGAGTACCAAATCAAGGTTGAACACTAACACCATCTGAGAAATCCCAAATCCCATTGATTTTCATTGGGGCATGATTTCACCCACTGGCAAGAAGAGGGTTTAAGTGATACAGTGGGACTTGTTGTCCTTTCCTGGTAGGAACTTACCACCCACTCAGAAATGCCAGTCAATTGATGCAATACTCTGAAAACTCTTCTATTCACACTGAAGACCACGAATTCTACTTAAAGAAATGCACATTCAAATTCAAGTACCCTCTGTTTAGATAGTCTGAAATGTGGCTGCAGTTAATACTTAGGCAGGACAGGGAGCCAAGCTCCCCCAGGTGCTCAGGAATGCATTTCAGTGGGAATTGAGGAAGTGCAGAACTTGCTACAAAAGCTTTATAATTGCTTGAAGTTTACACATCAGAAAAGATTATGAAATATGAGGAAAAAAAGATTAATTTTGTGTAGAATCCATTGGTGTACAAAATAACATGAAAATTAGGAAACAGATTCTCCTGATTTCTAGTGACATTGTTTTTTTTTTTTTTTTAGTTTCAGTAACATCTGCCCAGGCAGAGGAAATTCTCTAAAAAAATAGTGGTTTATCTTTTTAATTTTTAAACATTGTTCTTGTATAACAAATAATAATAAAAGTCTGTTTTAAAAAGGGATTAAAAATAGGTTTTTAACTGACAACATGCTGTATGCCAAGTTTTAGTCTAGAAAAAATATTCATAGCTAAGTTAAAATGACCTAAAAAGGAAGTTTTATAAAATAAAATTGATGTTGTAATAAATATTCCTTAGCATAACACAAGCTTTGATTAAACTCGAGGATTCAACCTCGAGGATTCCTGCAAATGCAGGAAAGCCGATTAAGGAATTTATTAACAGTAGCAATATCTCAAAAATAAATGCCACATTTTATTTAATGTAAAGTCTAGTCATTGAATATATGAAAGAAATATAGCATATGTCACTTAGTAAAAAACATTTAATTTAAAACAATGTTACAGTAAGGGGATATCTTCTTTGAACATAATGCAAGAAAACAGGGGATTACATTTCCCCATTTTCTGAATTTACAGAGAGAGAGAAAAAAATACATGGCTATAGACGACGGTGCAGTAAAATTTATTTTCACCAGAAAAAGAATGACCCATAACTCATGAGTGGCACAGTCTCCGGTGAGTTATGGAGGTCATTCTTTCATGTGAGGAAATGAATTGCATTCATTATACCTTGCCCCACATCTATATGTTTTGTTATTAGCACACCAGATGGGATTTTAATTTTGTATTGCTTACTTGTTCTTTTTTACCCTTTGAAATAAGTATCAATGTGAACTGTGCTGGCAAAGGCATTGAAAACAAAGCCTGGGCTTCATCCTGTGGTTTAGTCTCATACAATGTCTTAACTTGTGGGAGCAGCCTTGCTGCAGTGCTTGTCTTCAGAACATTTGGACATCTGAAATACATAACTATGGCTCGCAGAACTGGGCTTATAATTGTTCAGGAGAGACAAAATACATACTTAGATATATAGGAACACACTTTATATATGTAGGCTGAGTTCACCAGCAGCAAAACAACTGGTTTACTCTTTGCTGGATTTCTGTTGTTTAGCTTGTTCAACCAGCTGATTTTTCCTTCTACATTCAGTAAGAGTATGGTCAGGCCATTAGAGGCTACGGCATTACAGATTAGACAGTACTATGCTATGAAAATGCCCTAAATAGACCTGTTGGATTGTATTTGTGCAGTGTATATTGCTGACTGTCATGGAGAAATCAGAAATAAGGTGCAATAACTGCACAAAGCAGTGCTTTCTTGACCATCAGAGAAGGGCTCTGATGAGCCCTTTAAAGGGCTTGTCAATGTATTTTCCCTTTTTTACAGACAAAAAAGAAGACACATACTAACTCAGATGGTATCCCCCAGACAAACGCAGTAGGAACAAGCCTGGTTACTGGTTTCTTGACTCTTTTGTGGGTTTTTGTTTGTTTGTTTGTTTGTTTTTTATTTTTCCACAAGATCAGTCAGACCAAACAGATCACACACCTGAACTTACTCTGTTCTCAGCCAGAGCCAGAGCAAAGAGGGGTGGGATGTGTGGCTAGTTCAATGCTGTGAGCACATGCATTCGAATTGCTCAGTTTATTACCAGGAGTGAGGGCAATGAAATGAACTTGGCTTGAAAATGCCAAATCACATCCCACATACAGTTGCGTCCCTGTACTGACTGCTAAAAGGATCCTGAAATTATGCTGTGAGAACCACGGTCAAAGCAGTTTATAGTGGAAGCCTGGCAGGCTGCTGGAGCAGCAGGGATGCGCTCTCTCCCTGCTGGCTGCCAATGCGGACATCGCTAGGCGAGATGGAGATGCCTGGTGTGAGAGCGCGTTTCCCAGCGAAAGAGCAGCGTGCCGCAAACCTGGCCTTGGAGCTCCACCTAGGGGTCTCACCAATGAGGCTGGGGGGCTCCTCACCCCGGGCAGCGTCTGGCAGAAATTACTGTATCTCACAGCGGACGGCGCTGCCCGCCATCGCCCTTACTCATCCCAGCCAAACGCTTTTCATTTTTCTAAAACTGAAAAAAAAAAAGGTGCATGTCAAATTTATTAAACTCCGAAAACAACCGACACCCACGCATTCCGGCCAGATTTCATTAGAGAGCATCAGAAAGTGCCGGCTGAAACAACCTTAATTCTGCTCAGCTGAACAGCCCCGCCGCGCCCAGAAGAGGTGACCGTTCTCCATTGTTGAACATCTGCATTTCCTTTGTCTCATGGTGTACGGTACGGCTTAGCTACACCTCCATAGGCACTCACAGAAACAAAGCCACACAGCTGGGTTTGGACCAAGCACTAGACCAACATCAACCTGCTAGGGGACTTGTCAGACTGGGGTTTTTTTCTTGCCCAACAGACAAAGTTCCGGCACACAGACAGTGCCAAACAGAGGAGGACAGCCAGGAACCCATGCACAGGACAGCTGTGAGCAGGGAAAAGGCTACTCACCGACTCAAATCCATGTAACAGTACACTGACTGTGCTGGGAATGGCACAGGCTGTGGAGTCTCCCTCTCTACAGACAGAGTTCAAATGCTAACTGCACTGCAGAGACCAGTCAGCAACAAGAACATAGGTATTCATGGATCAAAAATTAGGGAGCAAGCACACGATATTCCAGATAAATAAATACTTGCACAAATGCTACAAATATGGCTAAGTTAATGTTCACAATACATTAGGCATTAAAACTGAACATGAAGAAAAAAATTTAAAAAACTCAAATGTTTATCGGAAAATAAGGCAAACCCAAAATGTAAAGTGCACCAAAAAAGTGTTGTGTGCTCACAGACATGTTGCTTCTCTTTCACAATATTAACCAGAATATAAAACATCCAGGATCACTGAGGTTTTTACTGATGTACTTAGAAGAATTAACTAGCCAAGCATGGGATATTTCACACAGTGATGTTGCTGTGGGGTAGGGAGAGAGAGCAATTATACTTGTTCAAGTATACTAGCAGTGGTACTTTCAACAGAATTTACTTGTATGCTGAAAGGAGCTACAGGTACTGGTGGAGATACATATTAATAAAACCCCTAAGTGTTGACAGTGTCCAATGAAGACATGAGATTCACTTAGATCACTGTGTTGGAAGTTAATTTTGAAATGTTTTAAGGCAATACCTTCTACAGCTATTTAGATGAAGCTGGATAAGGAGGTAATAAATATCAACGTAAATACTTTGGGATTCTAATCTTCTTTGGTTTTGTACTTTTCAATTTAAGAGTCTGAAATAAATGTCAAATCAAAGAGTTCCAAAAGAAAAACATTTTGTAAGATCAAGATCTATAATAACAAGCTCACTCCAAGAATGCCATCTGTTTTCAGTCACTTTAATGTGCTTATGATACCACTGTCACTGAAACACTATAGGATTTTGCCAAATACGTGATGCCTTAAGTTGAATAAGTTCTGTGTGCTTTGCTATTGGAAATGAGTAGCATAATAACTTGAAAAGAATTGAATGCTGGAAAATGTTTAGACATGTAACGCAATGTGGCAGTAAAAGCTCTTACGGGGTTGCGTCTGGAGCTGGATACTTACGGTTAACATGGCAAACATTAGCTGGCAGACATTGAAAGCATGCCTCCAGTTGTGATACAAAACCATCCGATAATTCTTCCTAACCGTCAAAAGCCACCTACACAGCGTCTGAAATTAAAAGTACAATTTGTATCAGGGCTACTAAATGTGCACAAATGGACAGAGTGGTGCCAGAACAAAAGCAGCAGATATCTGCAGCGCAGATGGTTACCTCGTAGTCAATTTTAAATTTCTGAACCATTCCAAGTTCCATGAACATCCGCAGGGCTGCAGTAATCATGGCATCCACATCAAGCGAGAAGTCATCAAAATGGATATTGTCAATGCCAAGCTCCGACACCAGAGGGATGTTTGCTGCCTGGAAATGCCAAAGAGAAATTTCCGATTCAAAACTTTAGTCTTTTTTTCTGTGTCACTCTTACAAGAAACAATCTGTACATCAGTTCTGACCTGCCAATACATCCCCTGCTTGATTCAAATGCTGAGCAGTAAAAGTCTTCATCTGAGAAATACAAACATGTCAAGCGAACAGAGTGTGGAAACAGTGGGAAGGAGAAGAACCTGATATGAGCAGAAAATACGTTCACCATCACAACTGGAGCCCAGATACAGGGCTTAGACTGAAAGCTGACCACTTTACAGCTACTGCAGTAACACAATATATTCCAATGCAAATTACAGTGCTGTAATGCAAGAAACATCTGGACAGCCAGCAGCTGGGAATTTTAATTGCTACCATTTAGAATTGCAAAGCAAATATATTGCTCTGCAGAATTTTTTCATCCAAATGTCTTTACAATCATAAGCATACAAGTGCTCTTTGCTTTACACTCTTCACCACACATATATAGAACCAAAAGAAGAGCAATACAAAAAATGTCTAGCAGAAGTACTTTTCAAAGTAAAATGAAAGAATTTTCAACATGCTGATTATGTAGTAAGTCAATATAGCAACATCAAAAGCCTTACATTTTGCTTCGTCTATGTAACAGGGACTTTTATTCTGTTTGTAAAAGAGGAATGAGCTTCTCATGAACACAACAAACATACAGATGAGTGTGCCAGACTGGCTAATGCATACAGCACCTGCGTGAGCCAGGCAGAGGTGCTGACAACCCTCACAGGTTCTTTGCCCTTCTTTATGCCCCTTCAGACTTGCCATTCATCTCCCTAGAGAGGGCAGGTGGAGGAGGATGCATTTGCTGAAGGAGCATCTGTTCCCCGTCTCCCACAGTGAGAAGGTGATGGGTCAGGTAGAAGCCTCACAAAGGCAACAGATCCAGCCCACAGGCTATGAGGTGGACAATGCTGAATTCGTTAAAATCCCATGGACTCAGCTGGTATGGCACATCCAGCTACTCACTTGCATAAAATACCAATTAGTTCATGCAAATCTAAGTTCACCTTCACAGTTACAGATTCTATGTGACCATCTTATGGCTTCCTTCTTGAAAACTTGTGTTTTGAAATAGTGCACCCTAACTACAACAAATTACTGACACGTAAAAAGCTTCTTCTGGCTGAAGAGAAAGTGCCACCTCAATAATGACTTTATGCAGAGATTAAGTTGCTTTAGCAACACTACGTAAGAGAGGATGATGTAAACGTGTCATCAAATAGTATTAACATTGTGGTTTTAACTTAGTTGCTAGCTAGAAGAAAAGTCTTTTTAGTTCAGTACCCAGTAAAGCATGCCAATACCGCAAAAAGTCATGGCACTATGCAGCGTGTTTAACTGACATAGGAAATACAACAAACCCATCAAGTCAAGTGTCATCCCAGGACACAGCTGAAGAACCTCTGGAGCATGCAGGCAGAGATGTCAGTTCTGTTAACTGCACACTTCTTCGTCTGCTAGCATAATTACCCAGGCTGAATCAATTCAGCAATCCTTTTTTTAAGAATTACTGAAAAATTTGAAATACTTCTAGATGATCCTAACAGGAGTTACACCTTAATACTCTTTAAGATTTGGCTGAAAAACTATGTATATACTTCTGAGGTAAAGAAAGAAAGAAAATATGGTTAGGTGTGAAGGATGAAAGCTGGCCCAGAGACTGCGCTGTCCAGACCTTCAGCAGGCTTACAAAAATTGTGACTTTTATCATTCAGTTATTCTTCAAAGCTCTGGGGGATACTCAAGATGCACAATAATATTTAGTCTATGAATACACTATGAATGCATAGAAATAGACTCAAATGTCTTTGAGGGAAGAAACACATTTGTACATCTTATACTTCTTTGTTCCTTAGTGAAAAGTTTAAATAACAAAGATTCTAAAACAGAAGCACTGGATTGTCAGTAGACCTTCTTAAAATTGTTTTATCAAAACTATCTTTACAAACCTACTGCTGCATTTTCCTTAACTTTGAAGTGGGGTCTGATTAAAATTTTTACTTTTTTGGCATCTTAAAGGAAAACAGATCTTTTCCTTGCAATTTTTTACTGGAAACCAACACTTTTACCAGCCTGTTACAATTCAAGGGAGAACACCTGAAGCAGTTGTTCAATTAAAATTATTTTTCCATTTGTTAAACAGTGGAGAAATAACAATATATTCCAAATCTATTACAAATTGAACAACAGGATATTAACAAAACAAGTCAAACCCAATTTCTTCCCATGCCAGTCTGAAACTTTTAAATATTTATGAGGCTTTACATTCCTAAATTTATCAGGAGTGCCATAATCCAAAATAACAGCTGAATTAATAGCTAGGAGATAACAATTGTAAAAAAAGAACCATTTGCTTTAAAAGAGCAATAAAGGAAACAACAGAATTATGAGTGTAGAGACTAATTTGAATAATGTTAAAAAAAATATGTTGTGGGGCTGTGGCAATATTCTGGCTGCACCTGGCATTGATTACCCTCAGCTTCTTAGGCTAGAAATGCAGAAGTCGGGGTTTATAGGAGAGCAGTCATTAAAACTTCATTATTTTAATTACAGAGATATAAAAAAATATTATTAATACAGAATATTAAAACATATCCACCCATGAAATTTTGCTGTACTGCAGGAAAAATTCCAGTGGATTTCTTAAAATAAACAGCAATAACAACACTCTCTTTCAGGAGAACAGAGAGGGTGAAAGTACCATGACAGCAAGAGAAAGGGGCAGGCAATTAAAATTCCAAGTTACAGTGAAATTATTTTTTAAAGCACCCCAGTGTTTTAGAATCACTTAATAGGCTTACTTCCTTTGAGCATTCTGAAGTTCAATTTCCCCTTTCTAAAAACAATTAAGAACATTATACTCTGAAATCTTTTTACCCTGAGAATCAAGCAATTTCAATGCTCTTCATCCTTGAGAAAAATTCACATGACTCTTCTGTGAGCTTACAGTAAATTAAAGCTGGGTGTGTCTGTTCTGGTCACATTTCCATACCTCCAGTACTAAACCAAAAATTTGTCTTGAAAAGAATCAAGAACACAAGTTTGGCTGAACACATGGAAGGCAACTGGTCTTGCCTGATGAGGTACAAACTCAGCAGCTGCCAGACTGGAAAGCTATCATCACTTGTAGGCAGCTTGCAAAAGAGGATGTTATTCCTCCAAATGAGACCATAAAGATAAGGTCTGTGTCTACTCCATACTCAGGACTGCATGGAATAGGGTGGAATGAATACAGGAAGGAGGAAAAGAGCCTTTGTACTCAATTCAGATTGCAAACAGATTCTCCGTGCTCCACTGCTCTTTGCTATCATGTAAATTGTTTCACAGCCTGCTCAGTACATGTAAACAAGTAGGAGACAAGCGACTGGTTGAGCCTTATCTTATATCAGCCATTGCAAAAGGGCCATATGTCGTTAATGAGCATTTTACTTCAAAATACATGGAACACCAAAGTGGCTTCAACCATAAAGTCACTATTCTGGTCACTACCAAAGACAGGCTATTGGAACAGAAAAATAATATTTCTGGTTCTGTATTAATACATGTTTGGGCTGCTGTGGATGAATAAAACCTAAGAAGGAAAATGTAAGGAAACTAAAGTAAAATTTTTAAGGAAACTTTGAAAGGCTGAATACTTGAAATAAAAGCTACTACTTGATGCTTACACCTTAGTGCTGCTGAAGACAACTATTTCACAGTTGTATAAGTATGTCTAAAACATGGCCTACAGAATGGATTCTTTATATTGTTAGCATGCAACTACATAACAATAAAGATAAATATTCATTAATACTCATTTTTTCTTCTGAGCAGTGTGTATTTGTGTGTAAATGTATGTCAGAAAAATGCAGCATAATGTGCACACAGACATACACAGAGTGTTTAACAACATTCTTGCTCCAAGGGCCTAATGAAGTGACTGCAATCAATCAGCAGAAGCAAAAGTGGAGTCTTCTGCTGTTCTTGCTAAACACGTTTCCTGAATGAGACACAGATTTTACATTTAGATTGGTTAATATTACTGCAAATTGCTTTCCTTTTAATCCTACTTTCCATTTGTGACATGCAACACACAAGTACCTTCATAATGGTCAATACCGCTATGAGAAAACACATGCAAACCATACCATTAAATGTTCTCTTATATGTTAACTTCAAATTGGTTTATAGTTATAAATAGTAAAATAATGATCCCTTGGAGATGGGTGAAAGGAAAGGGGACAAGCTTCCTGTCCTGAGTAACTTGCAGGTGTAATACCTGCTATGAGCTCATGATAGGTGTCTTGCTACATTACCAGTCCTTCCAAACAGGGAAGAAACTTTATGGATTTCCCTAGTGATCCACATAGTTTTGCAACCAAACTTCCCATGAGAGCTGAAACCCTAGTTTTCACTATGTGACAGCTGTATTAAGCTAAAACCTTTCTCGTTCAGATAGTTAGATGTATTGCCAGTGGAGACCAGTGGACAGGTCACATGCTGCCAGCATAAAAAACAGTCAGAGGGAGATAACTCCTTATGTAGTGAAAAATTGTATCATGTCAGGAATAAATAGGAAATCACAATCAGGATATTTAATAACCTTCTATAGCAGAATTTGATTATGAGGCAGTCTGGGTCAATGGTGGGAAGAGGGCAATTTCAAGGCAGTAATTACATTTTGTCTCATCTTGCCATAATCCTCTTATTCAATCCTTATTTCCTACAAACTGGCACACACTGATAGACAGCTTAAGTTGTTTCTTAAATAGAAGACACCTACAGCTCAAGGGTCTGATCACAAATAACTTATTCAGCAAGTTATATGAAAAAGTTTTTAATCAAATTTGAAACTAAGAAAAATATGACACGAAAAATATGTCATTTTACAGATTGACAGGGAAGGCTTACTTAAATGATTTTGCACTAACTGGTCTAGTAGTATGTTTTTCACAATCTCCTATACTCATATTTGATAATGTGATAAAATAAAAGGTAAGGAAACTGGCAAGTTCTTTATAAAGCATTCTTTCTCCTCATAAAATGTTAACTACCATGGAAGCAGTCCTGGTAAACACATTAAACACTGAAATCCTACTTTGCTGTGTCATCTTAAACTCCTTCTACTTCAGTTTTAGTACCTGTGTGGATAAGACATCAGTGCTTATTATGCAAGGAAAGCACTTTGAAACATACTGATAAGTATGGCTTTAAGAAAAAGGCACATTCTGCCATTTGATATACTCAGTTTCCTTCCTATGTGATAACAGAACTGTTCTGTAACAGTAACTTCCACTTACTGAATGTAGTCCACTTTTTGTATAGCCTTGTTTACAATGACATGTGAAGTGGTTAATAAGGTTTCCTCATCATAAAATACTGCCAGACTGATGGAGAAAAGTAACAAGACATTTGATTAAATATAACACATATACATATTTCCCATGAAATATATATCCCCATATAGCAAAAAAATGGCACAACAACACAGTGTGAATCTTAAATCCCAGGGGCACTCAGAGTCCAAAGTCCATGTACTATTTGAAGAGCGGGTTGAGATCTGACCTCATTTATAGTGCAGTGAAACTGGAGCTCCAGACAACGTGACGTACACAAAACCAAACCAAAACAAAACTGCCCTTTCAAGTATCTCTTCACCTAGAATCTCTCAGAAGATTAGGAACTGAAAAACCTTAAAGGATGATCATCAAAACCTACACAGAAAGCATCAAAGTGAAGAATATTTAAACATGATGCTTTCTTTATCTCTCACTTAATCTTCTATGAAGCCATTCCAGAGATAGTATTTTCTGATGGCAAAGATTTTTATTTGTATAGGGTACTTTCCATATATAAAGGCATTTAAAATACTTGCTTATATTCATAGTTGTAGGCATCTTTTAAAATATATCTCTAGAGTCAGTAGTCAGCAGTAGTGGACAAATTTTGCACTTCTTCATAGTCATGGAAGACCAAAGCCTGTTATATTCCAGTCTGAGACATTTACTCTCTCCAAAACAGAAAGAATCAAATGTTGCATCTAGGCATGTTTAATGCCCAGAGCAAACTGGCTTTTAAAGGCCTCCATCTGTTACTGCAGACTGTGGATGGTGTCCCTCTGCCCTTCACAATGCTGAGTTAGCACCTCTTTTCCAATGACCAACTGCAGAAGCAGGATAGTCGCATTTAAAGGGAATTTTGCAGTATTTACAATACAGGGGAGTAGGTGTGGAAGAGACAAAGTGTGCATCCGTATTTTCCTCTTGATTTGAGTCTAATAATTTTCTAACGTGATCATTACAGTAGCATTGCTGCTGCCTTCAATAGTGAAATCACCCGGAAACACAGATTCATTTAGGTTGGAAAGGAGCTTTTGAGACCAGCCAGTCCTATGCCCCTGCTCAAGATAGGTCAAAACCCCAGATTAATTTACCCTTCAACAACTTGCACCAAATTCCAATTCTCTGAATGAGACAGAAGTGGGACTTTGGAGTCCTCTGAAGGCAGTTGCATGTAAACAGGACATAAGGAGACCTCATGCTGCCATATAAACACACTCTGCCACTCAGATTTACCAGATGACTCCTTGCTTCTATATTCCAGTCTCTGTGAATGTTTTACATCTGAAGAGCTGCTGGATAAAAGACAACCTGGAACGGGTTTCATGTATTTTAAACCTCTTCAGAGTAACCCAACAGATAAACAGAGGGTTACAATTGTGAAATCAAATGCCCAAACTTTACCCAGAGTCCCACAGTAGGCCTCTGAGCCGTTTGATGGAAAAGGTCATTCCTTGCTTTAGTCAAGGTTTTACGTGTGTAAAACAAGAATAATGCAGTTCTTGTATCCAGCTTCAAAATCTGCAGTCAAAGCACGTATATGTGGTGCAACTGCTCCATCTTCAACTGGCAAATTAATGGCATAACATGTAATTAAGACATGAAATGTGGAACAAAGGAAGTTAAATTTAGTCTTGTTTCAAAAAGTTGTATTTCATTTGATCACTTACGAGCATAACTACTTAATACGAATACTGGTATTTATTTTAATTGAAAGAGAAATTTCATGGCATTAAGAATGCTATTTATTCTCCTCCTTCTATTAGAACCAAAAAATAGCCATTAAGTAGTACATCACTATCAAATATAACATTCAGGGTTTTTTTTTAACTCTTGTCATGCACCATAGGCTTAGGACAAAAATATGGTATTTACTTTCTGCTTTTGGGATAAAGCTGTATGTGCCTGAGGAAAGGATTTGTCTTCTTATAGTTTTCATTTTAAAAGGGTAAGAGAAGGTATTTCATTACAGTATTACACATGCTATATTCAATGGTAGGCCCAGAATAATAGCTAAAAAGCAGAAAGCATACTGAATGTTTCTAATAAGTCAATCAATCCTGTCTGAACATGTCACTTTCTGAAACTGGGACCCATCAAAAAGGAAAAATACATTTCCAAGATAAAAATTTATGTTTAAAAATTTTTTACACACTCATAGGAAAGACACAAAATATGTTATTTTACGTTGCTAGGAATCAATCCTTGATGCTGAAGTCATTTCCTAGTACACAGAAACAAAATATATGGCAGCCTATAAAAGGAACAAGAAATTTTGATTTTAAAAGAACAGAGACATAAAATAAAAGCAATTAATGGTTTGAGCATCTATTATTCTTAAGGCCAAAGTCCATAACCACAGCAGCCTAGGACTGGAGTTTTACAGGGCATGCACATTTGACACAATGATCCCCCGAGGCGCGCAGGGGAGTGTTCACGTCCTTTTGGCTTCTGGTGATTAGGAAATAACCAGTGTGTCACATACTGCAGGCTAGCAACTGTCGAATTTTTATGACCATTAGTGCAGATGAGAAGGTGGTACAAAAGGGTCTATTCAGTCTCTGTTCCAGAATTTCAAACAAACACAAGCAGCAAACCTAGGGCAAGTATTTCTCTGTAATACAAAAGTGTCAGGCATGCAGGCTGCCATTTCCCACAACAGTTTCACTTGGTTTTGGTAGCAGAAAGTCAGCTTTGTTGCTCTGATGAAGACTAGGATGGGTCATGTGGACTGACCCTCCCCCCATGCCTGTAAATTTTGGAGGGTGAGGAAAGAGGGATACAATATAGCCTTTTCCTACCCAGAAAGGAAGGAAAGGTTCTAGCTCCTTCCTTCAAGACTTAGAAGAAGAAAAACCTAATTAAGGGTGGAAGGTACAGGGGCAGGTTCTTCTCACAGATGACATGATGTGAAGGCACAGGGAAGAACTTGCTCTTTCGGTGGCAAAGAGCCCAAACCATGCCCTGCAATTCTCAGCTGGACACATGGTGCAAGAGAGCATGTGAAAAAAGCAAAGGTGTTGCCAAGAACATGCACTAAGAAAACCCCCAAAACAGAACCTCAAAAACCCCACCAATGCCACAATGGCACACCCACTGAATAATATTACGCTATCTTTTCAATGCCAGTATTTTCCAGCAGCACTCACTGCACCCAAGCCAACCTGCAGGACCACTAGTCCTGTGCCACCCTGGGGCTGTGGCGGTGCTGCTGGAATGAACAACAATGGCACTGGAACAGGGTTCCTGTGAGCCACTGAAATTTTCTTTCTGAGCAGCTGTGACAAATCAGACTGGCAGTACAGTGACTGGTTGTTCAAGTTATGCAAATGTATGAGTGGGT
Organism: Platyrinchus mystaceus; assembly: GCA_035041135.1. Classification (NCBI taxonomy): domain Eukaryota; kingdom Metazoa; phylum Chordata; class Aves; order Passeriformes; family Tyrannidae; genus Platyrinchus; species Platyrinchus mystaceus. Next base: position 23,329,294 of record JAWWLV010000183.1, read on the forward strand.
TACTGCTCCACTGGGGAGAAAGTCCTATTTCAGACCTGCTGGAGTGACAGCTATAGCAGAGTCCTGTCAGGTAGACAATAAATAATATTGATGACACCTTTAAACTTACAACATATATTTACAGAAAAGCTACAGAGAAAATTTCAGTGATTATCCTTAATCTATATTTTATCTTCATCTTTTTCTCCTTAGTTTTTATCAAGTAATGATTGCAGGTTTAAAAGAAATCCAGGTATCCTATTCTGAACCCATAAATCACTCCCTAGGAGCACTCAGGACTGCCCGAAAGAGCTTTCTCCCAAAACCAGAGGTTCATCTTGCTACAGTTTAACCAGCCAATGCTTAACCTGTGTGAGGTTTCTGCAGGGCAAGTCCAACACTGAGCCCAGCTCCTCTCCCCCTAGCAAAATGTACATGGCACCCTTCATCTCACAAAGCACACTTTCTCTACTAGCAGCACAGAGCTCTAGTTCATACACAAGCCACAGCCTCACCACCACATGCTTTCTGACAAAAAAAAAAAAAAAATGTACAGATCACATTCTTTTAACAATAACAAATAACAGACACTTAAATCCTGTATTTGTTTAGCTCCTTATTACTACCTACATGTTACTAGCTTTATACATTTTCTCTAAACAAAAGTTGCTTTCATATGTCACTACTTCAGGGTGGAAGGCTGCAACACAGCCATAAAGACTTGTTTTTTGTCATGTTTTGAATATATGCATATATTATGCTGCTTATAACTTTTCCTTACCACTCCTCACAGCAACAGGTTTCCTTCAGGGAAAGTACAAGTAACACAAGTAGATACCTGGAATCAGTTTAACAGTAGAGTTTATGAAGGCCATAAATAGAAATAGGTTTTTTGTTATTTTTGGGGTGGGTTTTTTTGTGTGCTTGTTGCAGGAACAAAACACACACTGCTGCATGGCAGCACATAAAGCAGGATTACTTGAGCTACGTTTAATCAAACAGAATGCTCTAGTGCAAGCAGATTCTGATGGGATGTGTCTGTGTGCTACAGTGTACTTCTCAGACATGTAAAGTGTTTATGCTTTAAATTTGAAGGACTAAAACCACAGAACTACAGACATAATTTCTCTGTTAGAAACCATATTTACTCTGCCTGGGATTTTTCCCAGACTAAAACAACAGCAGAACCCCCCTAGGCAGACAATGGAACAACATAATAAATAATCTGTACAAGATGGCAATCACAGACATATTTTGCATCATATACGCTAGATAATGTTTTATTTGAATGACACAGGTCCATACATCCCAAATCGATCTAGAAAACAAGTGTGTATGTAATTTTGTTCTTTCAAATAATCCCAGAGCCTAAGTTAATACTGCACAGGAGCACAGTAGCTCACTTGTGCAAGAATAGCTCTTTCAGCACAACCTCGTTCTCACCAGCTGATGGAGGAATGCAAAAAAAAAAGAATTAAGAAATTGCTGGATATGAGACTGGATGTAACATGACTGAACCCGTGAGGATATTTCTCCCACATCTCTCAGCGACTCATGCAGGAAGAACACACTGCCTGTGCTGCTAACATATTCCACCACACGCGCACACACAAACGTTATGATGGTGTGAAATTGCACTGGCATTACATTTTTTTCAGGATTTTACAGCTTAACAGAAATGCTGCTAGGCGACCAGCCTTAAAGTGGAGCAAGGATGGCACCCAGTGGCCAAAGAGTTTCATCTCAGAAAAACATGTCTATTTCCCATTCTTCACTTTTTGGGAGTTTTAGTTATAAAAAGGTTCTAGCTCTAATAACAACTTGTTGGAAATGTGAAAAGCCTTTAAAGAACCCTGCCTTCTTGCTTTGGGGAGCATTTAGGTTTCTTTCTATAAAAATATTGTTTTAAAAAGCCTATAGAAATATTTCCATTAGTAATTTAAATCAACACAAGTAAATATTTATGACAAACAACTGTTTGTGCTGGAACATTGTATAGAGACAGAAATAAACAGAAAGATATTTTTTTCTTCTTGCAGGATATGTGCTGAGGGAAAAGAAAAAAAAAAATTCCCCTAGTTTTAAAGTCAGTACAACAACCAAGGAACTTGTTTAATTTTGAAATTAACATTTATATTATCAATGCCAACTAGAGAGTTTCTATCTAAATAGTTTGGAGAAAAGCAACTTGATCTTTTTGACCAGAAAATTCCTAGTTTTAACTGTCAGTCTGCTGGGGCTACAAAAGAAATCCAAGCACAGAGAAATAAAAAATAATTTTAAATGTGAAATATTATGCCATTTTTATGGATTTCTTATCATTTGGATTTCTTATCATTCATCAGACATCCCTCTGGCTTGCATGGCATTTTAAACGTATTCTATGCCTTATCACTTTCTTGCATGGTCATTGGCTAAGTGGTGTAGCAATGCTGAACTGTGTTTATTCCTCTATGTTTTCCTGCCAACAAGAGATTCTTATGGATTATGACGGCCGATCAGATTGAAGGACAGACAATAGGTCTGTTGGATAATAAATCATTTCACCTTCACTTGAGAGCAATACTGTGTCCCCAACAATTGCTACTTCTAACTCAAGACCTGGCCAATTCTTGAGAATAAACATTCTCAAGACCTGGCCAATTGTGGTTTTGCATACGAAAACAGATGCAAGAAACAAAATTTCCCATGTAAATAACAAAATTCAGCGTTTGAGAGCAGCAAAGTAGCAGCCTATTTTTTTTAGTATGGATAACTTAATATTTGTGTTTAATTACTCCTCTGATGAAAATGTCTGTTGTTTAAGAACCATTGTATTACTGTGCACAATACAGAAGAAGAAGAAACCGAAAAACAGTCACTATTAAGGCAATAAGTCAGTAGTATTTTAAATTACTTGGAATGTTATTTTTTTTAGTACTGTAAATATTAGAGAAATCCTTCAAATTATCTAATTCAATTGATACCTATTTCAGCTTTAAAGAAAAAGACTTTTTAAAACAACTAGTACAAAGACTATATTTTACCCATGCACATATTTTAGGTTTTTGTTATTTTCATTGATTGGAGTTTATTACTTGCTTTAACCAGGAGATTCAAGCTCTAGTCTAACTATGAAGTAGCTGATCTTAGAAGCAGTCATTTATTATTTAATATTTCTAGTTACTCTATGTCTTTGCAGTCAGAATATTAATGCTGTTTTTTCACTTTTTTTTTAAATTATAACCCTTAAGATCCCTTCTTTTTGACCTACAATGTAAATGTATTCAAAGATTATTCTGTATAGCATAAACATTTAAGAACAAATACACTTTTCCTTTATATATTTAAAAAATTCCACAGGAAGTTACTTATTGACCTCTGCATTAAGCCTTTGTCCTGATATAATCCACAGACGAGAATCTATTTCTTTCTGAAAGATTTCAAAAATTTACTTAATGACCTGTGCTAAACTCATAAATTAACAGAAAAAATTGTCTGGCCATGGGTATATGATTAAATTGTGGGCTTTATCTAGCTTCCAGGCACAGGCTTCTTTCTTTTGCCTTACATCTCTAATCATAGATAGCTTTTCCTCAAGAGAAAAATTTATTTTAAAACAGGATTTAATTATCTCCTCCACTAGAAAATAAACTGGTTTTGTGCAGGCTTATCATAAAAATACAACATAGTTGTATCACACAAATCTTTTGCAGTCAGAAAGCAGAATTGTTGAAATCTTTTACAGATGTTTTAATATTTCTGTACCCTCTTTGCAAATGGGAAGGCAAAACATGAAGAAGTGCCCTGCCCTGCTCAGGTGATATGACAAGGGCAAGGAAGGTGCCCAGTTAGACTATAAATATTCAGAGGTGGGTGGATGTCTCCTCATGACCGCTGTGGCCTCCCTTTAACTCCTCCATAGCCAACAAGCAGGGCTGGCTGGTCCCTTCCAGAGGGCAGCTCAGTGCTTGAGCCTCACCAGTATAGAGTACTCCTTGCAAGCCTTCCCTCCACAATATCCTGGAAAACTCATATTTCATTTGACCTGCAGGGAAGGGAACATTTTACCCTGGGAACTCCATGTTTTTACCTGAAATAATAAATATGGTAATTTTAGAAATACAAGAGGAACCATTTCAGTGACCCTTTGCAGCAATTTAATCTCATCTTGATTTCAATAAAACAATGTTTAAATTTTTGAAACCCAATTCAGAATTCCCACTAGCTTTTTCTATTAACTACCCCTAGAATTAGAGTAGGCACTGTAGTATGACACTAGCCTAGCAGGACAGCTCCAAAAGTAATTCCTGAACAGGTGCCTCTCGTGTCTGACATCCCACTTTCTGTATTTCATGGAAGAAATTAAAGCAAAAAACTCTAGGGAATATTATTTGAACAGAAAAAACATACTCCCTTGGTGCACTCTTCTCTGCTTTGGTGAGCTGCACTTTGGAGATTTCCTGACCCACAGAACATTGGTCTCCATTTGGCTTTTCTTTCTGTTAATTCAGCACTTTAACTCATTAACATCTACAGTGACAGGTCATACAGTTTAACTACATGTTTGCTTAAGAGAGATCTTTAATTGGATTAAAATTTGCACCCTGATAATTTTGTTTTATGTTTCTAAATGTAAACATTGCATGAGGAAAGACTGTGAGCAGTCTTTACCTACTCCTAAATGCCATTTCTCTCTGCTGAAATTGAAAAAAATTGAACTACAGAGCACTAGTCTGAAGTCAACAGATGACAGTCTCACATTTCAGAAACTAGTATAAACCCTCAGTATTTTATTTTTAATTGTTATTTATGATCTGTAATAAATTTCAGTGTATGCAACGTGTTCCTGACTTCTTATTACCATGACAACTGAAGACATAGGCACATGTCAAAGTGTAAAAAATGATGTAATACAATAAAGACCTCAGTTTCATGAATTATGAAACTCTTAACATGGTGCTTTAGGTCTTGTCTCATATGTGGGCAGTGGATGTGGAAAAGCAGAGAAATAAACTGTGTTTTACATCTTGTGATCCTGTGCCTTCTAAAAAGGGAAAAAGGGAACATATTAACACTTAAGCCCTGTTTACTGTCAGTGGTTTTTTCATATTTTTTTTTCCTTTTTTTTTTTTTTCTTTTTAATTGTTTCTATTCTCAGTGGAACTTGGGCAGCTGGAATAGCACTGGGGAAAAGCTCAGTTCCAGCCCACACCCTTCTGTGACAGCCAAAGAGGAGTCTGTATGACTAGCCTTGGAGGACAATATGGAAACTACTGAAGCGTGTGAGGAGCTTCACACTTACACAGAACTGCAGGTCTCTACAGAACTGTTTATGTTTCACCTTACACGTGGCTGGGACCGTGGCTTGCTACCTTGGCAGTGTGACTATGTGTCCTTTTTTTTTTGGTAAACCCAGATTACCAAACAGATTGAAACAGCACTTTCATCAATGAATAAAAACCTCATATTCTATGACAATATTTCATAAATGGTCTGAAACACAAAGGCCAGATTGCATTTCTGAAATTTAATTACTAAGAAAGACAATAAAGCAATTGTTTCAAACCACCACAAATTATTTAATTACAAGGATATAAAAGTAACTAAAATAGTTCTAAATTGAAAGATGGCGTCACAGCAGAAAATATCATAGCCTAGGAATGCTTTCCCAATCCTTTCAGAGACTGGAGATAAAATTAGTATAAAAAAATTCAATTTTTTCATTCTGCTGCGCACTCTTAGGCATTTAAGGGTGCATAAGACATGAACAACAAGTTCATTTTCAATCACATGTAACTCACTTCAAGTATCAAATTCACTTAGATACATCATTTTTCATGAATTCAACTGTTTACATTGTCATGTACAATAGCAATCAAAGTTGTTTCTTTTTTTGGTTCAACTCATTCCATTGTTTTTTAGTTAAATTAGTGTTTTCAAGAGAGACATAGAAGCCTCCCCATGTCAAGGTAGGACTTACATAGCCATACCTCAGGCTACAAAACTGAGAAATGCAGGAATTGTTATTCATGCTACATTTTGAATTGAAGATTCTGTAAAGCAGGTGATACATGATTTTCCATTGTGTATCTCTGCCGTGTGCTGTTTGACCTAAAAAAGGGAATCTCTCAAAGGGCTATAAATAATGCATCACAGTCATTAAATATTGATCTGCCTTACACCATTCACAGCTGCGCAATTAGGTTTGCTTCTTAAAAATAGTTTCTTGTACATTATCCATAATAGGACAGTGTTTACATATTCCCTTTGGAAACTACATTAGTTAAATTTAAAGGTGATGTGTGTTTGTGGGACTGCTTGCTAAGTCACAGGAGTGTCTCAGAAGTCAGTAACTCTTGCTATAAATATCCCGTCCTGAACACAATTCTGCATTCTTTACTCATGTATCTTGGCTTTCTACATTCACACAACTATATTTAGGCTCAAAAAGCCTGAATTTCAGGAAGAAGAAATGTGGCATTACAGCACAGTGCCACAGGATAGCATCAATCTTAGATTAATCAGACTTTACTAGTTTTACATTTTTCTATTCCAATCATACAAGTGCTTATAGCTAAGCACTAACTGTAATATACAACAGAAATAACAGAATGTTTTTTAAAGCTAAAATACAAGGGAGAACTGAGTTGCCAGACTTTTAAAAATCATACCTATTTCTATCTTCCTGAAAAATAAAAATTACTGTTGATACAGGTATAACTCATTGGTGCATTACTTTAGCTTATCCTGCCAAAATTCAGTTTGAATTAAGCACAGTTATGTAGATTCAAGTGAGGAGAAGCATTGTGATAAATCAGGATGAAGACCTCACACATTCTCAGATATACAAGAAAAGTTTGCATTCAAGGTGGATTTTTTTGTTTTAATTGCAACTGCCCATGGAAAGTAAAGTTTATTTTTTCTTTCTGTGTCTGGAGGAATAGTATCAGAAATCTCTCTATCACAGTAATGCAGCACTTTTCAGAAAACCTAAAAACTATTATGCTGTTTGTATGAACTTAACATGATATTGGATTTAAATAATTTTTTTGAAGTCATAATAATCCAAATCAAAAAATAAAATATAAAAGTTGAAAACTATTTAGAAGCAAATAAATGTAAAATAATCTGGCAACAGATAGTCTACATAAAATACTTCCTAAAAATTTTATTTTTTCATTGCTCTTGTTTTAATCCCACAAAACATACACAAAAGCCTCACTCTTTTTCTTTGAAACTAGGAGTAAAGTGCATATTCTAAATACAAGAATAACCATAGATACTAGAAAAGTAATTCAGATTGAACTGCCTGTTATTGAAACTCTTATCAATTTAGCTTCTGTGTTTTCCCCCACTTTAAAAACCTACACATTTTCAGGAAAAACAACCCATTTTCTACTGCATTCAGGTCAAGTTTTCACTTAACCTACATTTTAAACTAGCATTAAAAGAGGACTGGATCTTAAAATTTTACTTTTTTTTTTTCAGAAATGTTCTGTCAAAAAACACATTGCAAAAGACTGGCCACCAACAATAAATAGAGGGAAGGTGGTAGAGGAAATATTACTATGTAATTTTACAAATGCCAAAGAAAGCCAAAACCAGGAACATCCTGCTGAAATCAGTGGCAAACCTCCCATTACCTCCCCTGGGGCCAGATTATCACCTACAGAGACTCGAGGATGTGCTCAAGCTCTGAATCCAGGTCTTTGCAGCCTTGTGTCTACCCTCAGAGCTAAGCCCCTCTTACCACTAAAACAAGCTCCCACTGGGTTAAGGCCTTGAATTTTCCATTCCCCCTTGCCCTGGGCGTGGGAAGCAGACTGAGAGAGCGGCTCCACCCAGGTCAGCAGAGCAGCACTTCACTGTGTCTGAGCTCACACCAGTCCTGCTTGCACTGCCCTCCAGAGAAGTGTGTGCCTGCAAGCCCAAGTGCTAATGAATCCCCAGATAATGAAAGGGACTGGTGACACAGATTTTTATGCAATGATTCACAAAATTGGATTTTCTTTTAAGAAAAAAAATCCCCATCCATTCATTAATAGAACAATTTCTAGTCATACAAGCATATTTAAACTTGGCTTTCAGCTTTTTATTATGAAAGCCATATTTTAGAAACACCAGAAATGGAATCCTTTCCAATATGTGCAAAATTATTTCAATGTTCCATGTGAATCTATGTTGCTGCTTTGGTTTTAGACAATTGTAGAAATCAGATATGGAACTGGCCAATTGCATGACATGGCTCATTTTCATGCAGTCATGTTTCATTGTTCCATACTGTGAACTTCCCTATGTATTTTCCAGCTCCACAACCAATAGTGCTTTGCACTTTTTCCCAGCCAAGCAATTGGAGAAAGGTAATTTTTTGTTAAGGGCTTATTATTGTTTTAATTTTGGTGGGGGGTTTTTGTTTTGTTTTTTCTATTCTTGTTTTTTTTTGTTGTTTTGTTTTGTTTTCATTAATTCTTAGATGGAATGAGAAGAAACAGAAATAAATATTATTTATTTTATAGAATCTGGTCAGAGTGATTATGTTTAATTCTTGAAAAGATAATGGGTATATTTGTGAATTTGTATATTTGTGAATCCATCCACTAAGAAATTATTGAAAGAATTTCAAGTAAAAAAATCAACTTTAACTAGTCTTGCTTGGCTTTCTATAATGCAATAAAATAATTCCCTTGTAAAAGTCATAGGAAAAATAAACTTAAGCTACATTTGCAATTTTTCAGTTTTTATCAGAATATTCTTGAGATCTTAGGAAAATAAAATATTAATGGAAAAGCATTTTATTAAGACCATAAAAAAATAAGATTACAAAGAGGAAAATAAACAACTTGTACTACAGGTATATGTAATTGTTTCCAAGTGCTGGGATCCAGTTACAGTATGTGTGGGGCAAGATGCTGAAAAGTTGTCAAGTCAAATGTATTGTCACTCCAAAGTCATTAATTACTGTTGGGCCTCATGTCAGTCAGGAGCCAATAGTGAACTACTGGCATCACTCTCATTTAGATGTTTCTGTCATGGGTATGTGTTACTGCTCTGCCTGAACCAGAACATCGGGTAAATCGTAATAGACATTTCCTCTGACATCTGCCAATAAATCACCAAGGAGAGAGGGGACAGTTTTAGCCCCAAACACCCCCAGAGGGAGGGATGGTTTATTAGCCAGTCAAGTCTAGAAGATGACCCTAATATAACAAAGGGCTTATACAAAATATAACAGTGTAACAAACAGAGAACAGAGCAGTGATTTCAGGGTAGGATGCCCCAGGAGATCTCAGCAGGGAGACCGGCTGCCAGAGCTCTGTAAGCAGGGAAATGGGAGTAATTTCATCCCACAGATGGATAGTCCTCTCTGGGGATGAGCTCTGTGTCACAGGCCCACAAGACACGCTGGTCATCTCTGGGTTTTTGTTCTTTTTATTTGTTTAGATCCAGTGGTGTGAAGCATTAATAAAGACTACCTGGGACTCCTTCTGTCAGGAGCTGAAAAAGAGACAACGATATAGGAAAGGGAAAATTTTTCTGAAAAAATAGCGTAGCTTAGTTTAAGCATAGCTTGGTAATATACCTTATTATCTCATCTGTGTTATTTAAAAAAAATGTATCTTTTGGAGTTATTAATGAATAAATGCTTTTCACTTCCTTTTTACCTTATTAGCCATTAAATGGATATTTGCATGCCTTCAAGGTAAATGGATAATGACAAGACATTTCTTACTTGGAGACTGGCATATCTATTAATGAAGTCACCTGGGAAAACAAGTAGAATAGCTTCTCATCACACTAGCATCTAAGTCCAAAGAGTAATATAGCAGGCTGTTATTTCAACTACACAGACCATGAAGGAGAATTGTCTTTCAATAGCTGACAGAGATCAAGAAGGATGGACTTCTGATGTGTACAAAGATACTGGTGGAATCCTGACAGTCATAGAAACTATATTACAGGTGTTTATTCCAAGGTAAATAAAAATACAAAACAAAATAAAAAATTGAACGGTCCTCTATCCCTTTCTTTCCTCTCTCTCTCTCAGCAGTGTTCAGTGTTCTTTTTGCCAAACACAGAATACAACTTATTATGCACACATAAGTATTTTCCCTTGGATGCAGTGTTGGAATGATCTCCAAGCATGTTGATTCCAGTAATAATTCAGTGTCTAATCTTCATCTTACAAAAGCATGGGCAACAATACCAGTAACTACAGTGGAGGGAGAATATTGCACCCTTATCACCAGGTGTCAATACAGCCTTAAGGCACAGCCACCATTTGGCTAATAATCTACCAACTAATTAACTAGCAAGAGCTGCCCTTCCTCAGCCCAGGTAACTCATCGGTATCAGCTCTGCAAAGTCACCCATGTCTTCCCCCTTCCACCACAGTCATTCCTGTGGTGTAGAGAGCAGGTTCCAGCCTGACAGCCAAGGGTGAAAATAAACACCCAACAGTTATTTGTCAGCCAGACAGGTGCCAGGGTGCTGGAGCAGGGAATGCCAGCAGTCCAGGGTTACAATAGTCCAGATCTCCTGCCCAGACCTCACTACAGTCTCTGATGCTCTTTATGTACAGGAAACCAACACTGATACACTCCACGAGAGCCTCCCAGCTTTGAGGAGCCCTCTACAACATTGGCTCCTCATAGCCAAAGGAAGTGTCACCCCAAGTGTTTCCTCAAGCAGAAAAAGACAAACTAAGTCTGTCACAAAAGTAGCTCTGCAGTGCTGCCAGTGATGAAAGAGCAAGGTCACTGCTCCCCATACTTTCTATCCCATGACAAGGCAGTATTCAGAGAGAACATGTAATTATTGGTCCCTAGCAATGCAACATTCAGAACACATCACTTTAACATTCTGCCCAGGGCACTTAGAGAAGTTAAATGTTTCCTCACCCTCCCACACAACCTTGTGAGCCTACACACAATCTTGACAGCCAATACTCTGCTTTTTTAGTAAGTAAAGACATCTTCCATACTATAAGCATGTAAAGTCCCAAGTTCCTCTCATTTTCTCTAGTCTCTTCCTCATCTCCTACATGGTATGACTTCCCTATGGTGGTCCATGCTGAGAAGGCCACCAAACCACATTGACATGCAGTGCCAGCAGCTGGTGCTGGGGCAATGGAACTTTGGTGGGTCACTGTGCACTCACCACTGCAGGTCTTTATCCTTTGAAAGATTTTTTTTCCCCCTTCCCTGCTTAACAGCCTAACACGTGATCATCCTTTATAAATCATTGTTAATTAAGATTTTCTGCTTTTGATGTAAAAATTTTCTTTCAGATAATCCACATTCATTTAAATTTATTGTTATATTTTCAGAAATAACTAAAAACTTAAATCTTACCTTAAATTTATCAACTTCTGCCTTCGAACATGTTGCATGGTAAGACAACACCTGCCCCAGAACAAAAGATAAAAAGCAGTTTTGTACATTTGGCAAATAGAACTATCAGGGCTCTGTACTACAGTCTAATCAATTAAGTTTAAAGCAAATTTAATTAATATTTATGTGTAGTAATTCAGTTCTGAATGGCAGCACATAATAGCTGATTGCAGGTTATCAGACATACATTTGACATTTATGTTGCAGGAAATTTTACAGAGAATCATGGACAATAAGTAATTTAATATTATAAGGATTCCTACATTGTTCTCCTGGAGTTCTAAAATCAAAAGAAAAAGAATTTAATGTAAAAATAACAGTAGACTTACAGACTTTAAATAAAGTCTTTTGCTTTAATGCCTGTGCTAGTGGCACATCACTGCACCTCTATGCTACACCTGACATTCTGTTGAATACCCTTCTGGAAATGACGTATCCATTAAAATACCGCAAACCTCCTCTTATTAGTATTCATCCATTTATATGGAATACATTCTATCTTATGTGACAACATTAACACTGAACAAGCACTCCAGAAGGTGCAAGAGCCACCTGTGTACTGGACTCACAAGTACTGACTGTGCATGGGACAAGGTGCTGGTCCATGGGGGAGATCACAGAGCCAGAGCACTCCTGGCCAGCACAGGTCCTCCTCACCACACAGCAACACCCAATCTGCTTGTGTTGCCAAAGCTTTGATATATGCTTCTCATTTTGAAATAATTTTCATCTATGAATGTCTCTGCTACTCAGACAAATACCTTAACTGTACCTCAAAGGCCTTTGACTTACAATACCTTGTGGCAATAAGACTCAAGATGTAGTAACTCTTATCAATTTTAGAGATGTCACCTTTTACAGTAACAGGAATTCATTCCTGCACTATAAAAGAATAAATAGCGAACACCAATTCATTTTTTCTGTCCCACATTTTACTTCCTATAACTACACATCATGTCCTTGCTCAAGTAGTGTCTACTTTTCTCTCCAACCGTATTGTAACTACTCTCAGAAATCGGTAAGATTAGTGAAATTATGTCTTCTGCTATGACAGATTACACTTAATACCAAAGTTCTGACAAGTTTCTCCTTTATCTGCATTCATTATACCCCTCTAGATTTTTACAGTCTTCCTTAATGTTTATTATTCTAATCTTCTAATCATTTGCAAATTTCGTATCCTTAATATATATAAAAAAAACATTTAGCCTGGTTTTGAATTATATGGTATGTTCCTGTCAACTGTCCCCATCATTTATTTAAGTTTTGGTCTTCTATTTATTAGTCAGTCTTATGAGCATACTATATAAAAACCCGTATCTGTATATCTGCATAAGAATCTTATTATGGTATATATCAAATTAATTTATTTTACATCTGATATTTTCATTTTCAAGTGTCATTTTCAAGTGTCATTCATTGCCATTCTAGCTAAACACATGAATACTAATTTAGTATTCTATTACAGAAAAATGGATTCACAGTCCTTCAGCTCATACCATTCTACTGCTAAGTACTTTTCTGGTATCTTCCATCACTTTACACAAATATTATCAAGCACTGTTATTCATTTATAGAAAGAATTACTCTTTATTAAGGAATAGTGGCCATTTAGCAAACCTCTACTCTACATGTAAGCTATATGGCTACTAGGCTTTTTTATATCTAAGAAAGAAGCTGTATTTCAAACAAAGAAATTTTAATTTTCTTTTCTTTCAGTAGCAAATAACAAATGTCTGTGTTAACTTTCATCCCTCTGTATCTGAGTGAGATATCTGGTGCTGCTTGTTTTTCTTGCCAGAAGGAGTGTTCATTCTAAGGTTCATATTGCACAAATATCTGGGACATCTGAGGGCTTATACTAATTCATGACTATGACATTTATAAGGGATCTTGCAGGAGGCCTGACAAGGTCTCTTTTCCTCCTAAATGAATATATATAAAGGAATAATAAATAAAGCCACTTATGCTTATAAAGTTTTCTAACACAGTCTTACTGACTTCAAAAAGCCTTAATATGCCTATGTGGACCACATGATAGAACCTCAATACACACATTAATATTTCCAACCCCAAAGCAAAGGAAAAAAAAGACTCTTCATAGCAATCCAGTTTAGTTTTTGTTTTACTGGAGAGATACTCAAATCTATTTTTGTGGTTCTTATTGTAATGGTGGATACTGTATAAACTTAAGGGAGTTACACAGTTAAAGGGTGCACACATCAGGGATCACAGAATATGCTGAGTCCAGCTCTTAAGTCTGCACAGGATCATCCCCAAGAGTCACAAGATCATTTTCTTCACTTAGGACATGTGCAATTTGAAATGATACTGAAATCTTAGCAAAGTTACCCTTTCATCAGAGAATGTTTTAAGATTAATTGGTCTTGCCTGATGCTTTTTAAAAGATATGTAATTTCATTCAAGCTGTTCTTAAATATTATTTTAGTAGAAGTAATGCAAATTTGCAAAGCTATCCTCAAAACTCCAAGCTTTGTTCTTGCCAAGATTATTTTAAATATGATTACAATTAAAATCTCCAGATATATGACAGAGAATAGTGCTGTATTGTTGAATCTGCTTATTGAAGATTAAATAATCATAGTTTTTTAAAATGTTCTGCATTTTAGAATTTACTTCACAGGAGCTGGTAGATATCATTAACTGGGGGGGAGCTGAAACAGGAAAAGTATTAAGCAAAAAAATAGAAAGATTTCCATCCATTTAGCTCCTCTATAAGTATTTTACAGAAAGACATGATGTGTTGGAATGCCAGGATCTTGCATTATGTATTGGCCTTGACCCACAGCAGAGCTCTTACTGCTTTGACTCTGTTCTAACAAGACATACATCTGGTAAGGGATCAGCAGATGTTACTTTTGATATTAAAAATCCTACTGACAAGAAAACACATATAACACATAGATTAATTCCTACACTTACAACCCTGAGAAACTAGATTCTCCACCACCACTGTTCCACCTTCTAATATAAAAAGCACAGGCATCCAGTGAGGTACCCAGGTTCAAAATTACTTAAGCTATGCATGAGCTCTACAGCTAATTGTACCTTGAGAAAGTTTCCCTTCAGCATTACCTTAATAGGACAACACAAAGTGCAGCGAGGTAGATACACAAAATTATTCTACCTAATGAATAAATATATAAATAAATTACTGAATAAATTCAGAAGCAGTAGGCTCCTTTACATGTGACACCTAGGAGTAAGAACAGTTGTCATGAAGAAGTACACATACGTCAAGAGCCACAGATTGCTTTGCCCAGGATTTCTTCACTTGGTCGTACATAATTGTGTTGTTGATACCCAGGCCACAAAAAATAACAAAAGCCTAAAATTAAAAAAGAGGGAAAAAAAGAAAAGGAAGTAAATTATAAATCAGTTATAATACAAACACAAAGATGAGTGCTGGCTTAATCATGAGAAGAAATTGCATGGAAATATTAGGGATAATCATGCTTAGACATGTTATCTTAGGAAGGCAGGTAAGTCACTGGCCTCCAGATGAGAGAGATCAGATGCAAAAAACTTGTTTTAATTAAGATGCAACCTTATTAAGTGAGGAGTTCTGAGAATTAAAATCAAACCGCAAATATAGACAACATATTCTTTCCTCCCTCCCTAGCATTACTCAGAAATACCAAATCCTGCTGAAAAATATGTTAATGGTAAGAAACTAAATGCCTCTTACTTCAAATAGCCGCTGGTCAGCATCGTCAAAGGATTTCCCATCAAGCCTGTTCAACACTTGAGCTACCCCTTTAGAAAGAATTAATATGAATTAATTCTCAGTGTTTTATTCATTGGTAAAATGTAAAATACATATTTCAAACTGAAAAGCAAAATTGCAAATATTTCTACTGTAAATCATTAGACATAAACTTGCAAAAGTCTGATTGTACTGATACCAGTACTCAGTTTACTTTCAGTTGTTATTCTTTATTAAGTTATAATACTGTAAATCTAAAAATCACTCATAATGCTTTTCACAAAAGGTTAAAAGATCTGTTTGAGTAAGAACTTGAGCACTTTACTAACAGCAATCACATAAGTTGTCCTATCAGTTTGGAGTTAGCAATAAAATGTCCTGGATCAGTACCTTCATTCTTAAAATCTTAGTTGGTTTAGCATCACCTGGGTATATAAGTCCATTTTTACTCATGACTGATCCATTAATTAACTGAACCAATGAAAAAAATGCATTTTTCTTAAACCACTTGAAAAAGTGTTCAAAGCTCTTGTCTGTACCTGAACTAATACTGATTTCTACTGCAACAAACCATTTCTATTTCATTTAGCAACAATATGCCCTTAGAAAAATCCTTTAAGAGTCATCAGCAGTCAAGGAATCAGATTCTTTCTACTTCTTTAAGATAATGCAGACATCACACCAAACAACAAGCTGTATTTTTTAGACTAAATTCCCACATCATCTCTGCTAAAGAAACTCAAATATCCTGCATGATATTCAGTGCATTCAGCAACACACTACTGACCTCAGCTCTCATTGACAGCCACAACACACAGGGATCTAACTCTTGCCCTGATAATTTAAATTGCTATGGCTTTGAAGTCAATTCTACTGTAGAAAGTTAGCAGAGGAATCTGGCATTGTTATTCACAAACAGCACTCCTTTTTGTGCCAAAAGTAGGTAATAAAACAGGGCCAACTGCAGGTGTAGCATAGCTGGGAAGCCTCCTATCAAACATCAAATAAAACCCTGTCACATCCTGATCCAGCAAACACCACTGCAACAGGCAACTCTGACAGCTGCCACAGCCCCTCCAGTAAGTCTTCCCTGACTGTGTATCATTAGAGGGAAATGACCATTTGCTTGACTGCAGAAACAGTTGCCTGAGTAGTGTACTAAAGAGGGAGACCCAAGAAAAACATCAAACATTTTTCATTAGTATTGTTAGAATTTTTGTTTTCATCTCATTAGTCTTAATGTTTCAATTCAACATATAACTTAACAGTGACCCAGTTGGAAAGCTGAAAAAGTCCATGCAGTATCTAAGTCAAAACATCCCTACTTGGATGTACACTTAGCATCCATCCTAGGTACCATAACTTAACAATATTCAGCTGTGAAAAAGAAGAGAAGGAACACAGAATTAAAAAGACAGAACTAAATTTACATTAGCACAAAAATTATGCAGCTATGAGGAAGGTCTTACCAATTATTTGGTGGGTGCTGTTCCATATAGGAACACACAGAACAGATCTTATGTGAAAGCCAGAAATTTGGTCAGCCTGAAATGTAGAAATGAGAGCTTCCATTAATTGCAGCCTTTAAAATTATAGTAATAGAAATGTCAAGGAGTATATGTATAATGTATATAAGAGTAAGTATAATCCATATGGATTGGCTCTCACTCAGAAAAAATTCAGCTGAAACCTCATTCACAGTAACAAAAAGTCATAAGGTTTATTCTAAAAACTGCCAAAGAAAATATAAACATTGGCATCTTTGACACACAAAGTTTATACTGTTTGAGTGTGATTTGGCATTAAAGCCAAACTGCAATTGAGGCAATGTCCAGACAAATCCTGGATTACTTACACTGGTGGATTAATGAAGACAACTTCCACTGAACAAGTGTGCCTTAGAAATACTCTTCCCAAGTGTCAAACTGAAATTGGACTTAGCAAAGCAGCTGTAAAAGGAGGTTTACAGGAAATATGCGTTTTCAAGGGTACACGGGGAATTGTGCACAAATGCAAGTTAGTAAGAAATGGAAGGATGGAGTAAAAACCAATATTTGAGATAATTGGTCCTTTTGTTCTGATGACAATTTACTGCCTCATTTATTGTTTTCTATCTAATACATTATACAACTTCACAATTTATTATAATTGTCACTGATTCCCTCTTTTCTACAGTTAATAAGCTTTACTCCTTAGTGTCGCTGCTGCAAAATCCAATGAACAGAAAATATTTTTTTAAAAAGAGACTTGAGTAAGAGTGGCATGAGCCCTCCCACAGAAGATCAGGAGATGTTCTCTTACTAAAACTGACAGTGCTACAGGCAATCTGTAATAAAAGGAAAGGACCAGCAATAATTCATATACTGGAAGCACAATGGGATCACTATGATCTCCTATCCAGCAAAGGATATAACTCAGGTTTTAACAAGATTGCTGCTTAATATACATACTCAGAACTCATCACTGAAATCAGTGACACCTAAAATCCATAGAAGCAGAGGAACAATTATTACAGATATATGCCTTAAAATGAATTAAAAAATACTTTGGCATTAAATTCTTGGTGAATGAGTTGAAAACTGAGCATCAACATTTGAAAACAACAATTAGTGTTCTGAAAAAGATAGTGTTTTCAACAGAAACAGAGAACAGAATATCTGTTCATAACTACAAATGTTCATATGTCTGATTCTATCTAAGTCATAAGTCATTTTCCTCCTACTACACTTGACTACAGAAATAATTGAATGAAAAACCTGAATTCAAGAATTAAATTTTCACAGGAACCCATCAAAAGAAAATAATTGTTGCCCTTTGTATTGTTTTCTTTTTCTCTGCATAAATTGGGCAGTGCCTCTAGCTTGAAAAGGACTGTGAAACAAATAAGAAACAGCTGAATTATTCAGGGCATGATATAATAAAAGTACAACTGCAAACATCAAGGATTGGCATGCTTTATGCTAGTGTGTCTAAAAACCCCAGGCATTAATTGTACTTTTAGAAATTCTGAACATACTAGCATCAGCATAGTTTTCTTGTACTTTTTCTACAAGAGGGCCCCTTATATTTTTCTTGTTTCAAAAAATTCTGTGGGTTTGAGAGATAATCCCTTTAATGACACATGGAATAAAACTCGAACCAAGCCAACTCTCAACATGAAGCACTTCCAAGCACACTTATCACAGTAACATAGATTAGGAAGCTTTCTGACCAAGGCTGTCCACTGATTAATGTGCTGCCCCACTGCTGGCTAAGTCCTCCATAGTAACACAGTTTCACTGGACAGAATTCAGTGAAGATTTTGTCCTTCTATTTAACATTTATTTAGAGGTTATGTATACACATAGGCTTTTTCTGCAGCTACAGCTTTCTAACTGAGGCTAGAATGAATAAAATACACAAACAACACAATAAGATACCTTAAAATACACAAACAACTCTTATTGGGAGTGATATGTATCTCAAAGAAATAACTAATCCAGTGTGTATTTGAGCAAATTAGAAGGTTAATTGGCTAAGTTAGATCGCAAACGACATTTGTCTGCCTTGATATCAGTTCTGTTTACACCCAGTGTGTGTACAGCCCGTGACCCCAACAGCTAAAAATGACCATGGTGCTACATTGAACACCAACAAATTTTCAGCAATAAAAATCAGTTTGCATAAATATCAAAGCACATGGCAGATGAAGTTATCACTTATAAATAGGAAAAAAAAGAATCACAGACAAAGTGACTGCCTAAAGTCATATAATAATTCAGTGTTTACTGTATAAAGCCATGTCAACACCAGAAGACCATCAGGAGCACATACTGGTTAGAAAAAATAATTCAAAATATTCACATGTTTTAGAGCTACTTGGATATAATGATAAAATTTTTATATTAATGTCAGTGCCAAAAAGACAACGTATATTTACATTTCTAAAAATCTCTTACTTCAGCATCAAAGCGAGGATCCTGATAGGCGTCACTGATATTCACTGGGAGACCTGTGGAAGCGACGAGTTCAGCAATGCTATTATTTATTAGCCAGTCAGAATAAGATGATTTCTCCACACTGTCTTTGAAACTATCAAAATGCAGAGCAAGGGAAAAAAATAATACAATAAGTGTTACTTGCAAGTCCAGCATGTCTTACACGCATATTCATAGGAAAGGCAGAACCATTCACAATTTTTAATGGTTAACAAGAATGAACTATGGAACAGTAATTTGGTATTTATTGAAATGGTATCTCAAAAATTCTCTCCTTTACATAACTCTTACTATTGAAAATAGCATCAGCAGCCCAAGTAAATAAAATATATATTAAATACATGCATTTACCTATGAATCAAGCGTGGATAATGTTCCAGGTTTCTGTGGGATATAGGCCTGCCCACCTAAAACTCTAAATAATATTTAGAACAGTTCTAAATAATATCAGGGTATTTTTAATTCTTAGTTCTAATAATTTTCCTATCAAAATGCCTTTTTTTAAATTTTGATCTGAAAAGACAGACCTGAATGGCTGAAGAAGGGATCATGCAATAAGTCTTAAAATCAATACTTGAAGTATGTTGCAGCAGGTGGATCCAAGTAGTCACACAATACGTGAAGGTTTCCTTCTTTTTTTTTAACCTGGTTGAGCTTCTGCCACAATTACTGAGGGGCTAGAGAGCTATCACTAAATGAGCATAAGACGCTAGAATTATGGGCTTAACTTACCACACTTCACTGCAGCTTCTCCAGAAAACTCAGTATCTACACAGACCTTAAAGTCCTCTCCTTATACCCCACCTAATCATCAGGAAAGTTCTCACTGACCTATTGCAGGCAGGTTTTTGACATTGGTAAGGTCTGGCTATTCATGTGTGAATAAACAAATGCATGTTGTCTCAGTTTTGAGAAGAAAACTGATTAATTTTCAGCACCTGAGAAATATTACTTAGAAAAAAGCAATGAAGAAGCTATGGAGAAGTGTACAATAGCTTGAAGCTTCAAAGTAACGCTCATGAATGAAAGAAAGATGCACAGTAAAATCCTTGAAAGACTCAATCAAAGTGAAAGGATTGGCTTTGTCAACTGCATTGATTCTCTGTAGACTAATTCAACTATGTCACTCATCTGAAAGAAAACTTAATATTCTTAAAAGACTATAAATAAAGGTAATAATAATGATTTACACAAATCTAAGTGTATCAACTTTCATTTGGGATAAGAATTTTGAGTGACTATAATAAATGTTACGTGTATACTTTGACAGGAGCTTTTACATAATATAAGGGGTTTTGAGCTAAGTAAAAGATTCACATTTATAATTCTAAATTTATTTCAGGACATCAACACATGAGAAGCAAAAAATCTATGAGGATAAGAATCTATTTCAAATGCATAGTTCCCAGTTCATAACTTTAAAATCTGAATGGTATTATCACTATAAGACATGTAAATCAGGACTGCCTTATGGGTGTCAAGCACTTTAAGCAGCAAATGAATTCAAGTAAAATAAACAAGATAAAATTCACAAAAAAGTTTTTAAAGTAGGTTCTATTATGTTGTCTCCATTCCTAACAAGTGCTTTATACCTGTACTCTGGAAGAGAGGCACAACATTACGGAGATAGTGGTGGTGAAACAGCAGTAGAGGGATTTCAGCAATTCCTCTGTACCAGCCCAAATGGGAAGGAGCACAGACATTTTTGCCCACACAACACATACTCTGGCCCAGGCAGCTGACCTGTCCACCACCAGTGGGACTCAAGTTAGAGAACTGTAATCTCAGCTACCTGCTAAAACATAATCCCATCTGCGAAAATGGCTTCCTCTATGCAGGGAAGACATAGCCCACAGCACATTCCATCAGGCTCATCTTCATCTAGAATATATCAGAATTTAACCCTCAAGACTTCTAAGTTTTATGTATTATTTTTTCAAAGGGAGAGAAAATTTAGGAGACTTGGCAACTGTGTACTTCAAGAACAGAACCACTGTCAAAATCAAGCATCAGTGTGCCACTATGCATAATAAATAAACTTGATTATGGTATGATGGAAAATTGCAAACTGAACAGATAAATTCAAGTGTGGTATTACAAGGTATTTTTTTACAACCTACAGCAAAGAAAAAAGCTATGAGTATTTATTATAATATTTAGGGATTAAACAGGTGAGTTGCTATCAGGCAGACGTAAGGAGTGCAAACAAAAAGCCAACTTCTTCAACTCTGGGAGAAAGTACATTAGGGCATGCAAAGTCATTGTCCTAGGAGCTTCTCCCTCATTCAGATAAAACTTATAACTAGAACTGTTCTCAGCCTAGAGTTTCTTTGAATTTCCACTAAAATTTCAAAGAAAATATATTTATCTTAACTGTTGTAATGATTTTTTCCATTGCCATTTTTTTTTCCACATGAAAAGTCTCATGACTTTACATCAGTTACAACTGCAGAATGTAGAATGAAAAGGGCAAAACTCACTACAAAAATATTCAAATGTCAAGGGCTCACGACATTGTTCTGTATCCTAAATAACCTTTATTTTCCCACTACAGTGCCAGTAACACAAGCTGTGCCTGTGCTAGATCCAAATGTGACATCATATCTACCAGTCTAACCTTGGTCATTGTAAAACCAACTTCACTCTTCACTGGATGAAAAAAAGATCCAGAAAAGGCATACATCTTTATATTAAGATACACAGAAATATACCTTTATAAATCTTATATAGACTAGCTACTAGATTGCACATGTTTATTCATGTCTTGGACTAAAGAAAATAATCTTGACTTGACTACATGTGGAGTAGGCTACTACAAACTGCTTTGTGGAAACGTGCTAATATAACTATGGTAACAAGAAATGAGCCAGCTTGGTTATCTTGACACCACTCTACATTGTTTTGACTAATCTGGCTACAGATCAAGTTTGAGAAAAACAGGAATAACAACCACATCCTTGATTCATACTCCTGTCCCTGAACAAAAGAAATGTATTTTCACCCCGTAGGAAAGACCAACTGCTACTCTGAAACTCTGTCAAAAGCACTAACTTGTGATTTCCAGATGAATCACAGATTATTTATTCATATTTAAATCTTCCTATTTCTTATCACTTGTTTTCCATTTGCCTCACCATTCCCATATCTGAAGCAGTGGACAGGACATGACAGAGATCTAGCCTCTACCCAGCTTTCTGTGTGGCCCTGGACTCTGCTCTCAGTTTGCACACCTTAAAAATAACGCTACCTATCTTTGTAATGCTGCAAGATCAATCCATGAGAAGGTTTATTACAGCCATTTGATATGTAGACTTCTCATTCAGAATCAGTATGAATTAATTTGCATAAAATGTATAATATTTTATATGATATACTTTATCGTATATGTGCTCTGAGGTTTCTAGGCTTTCCAACTTGACAAGAGCAAACATAAGATTTTACTGGAAACTTTTCAACACTCTGTACAAAGGCATTTTGTAAGAGATCAACAAATGATCTAAAATAATTTTATGATTTTTAATTCAGTATTAACCATGCAAAACAATATCTGTGTCAGTTTTTTCCTGGTTGCTTACCTGAGACACTATACAATGTTATTGCATATATATATATACCCATATATATATAAATATAGGCACATGTATTTATTCAAGTAAATCTCTATCTGAAGCAAGCAGGAGTCTCATCTGAGTAAAAACTGTAGGCTCACACTCTTCAATCAAATCTACCCAAAGTTCCATAAGCAAATAAAAGCTTGGGGAATAAAATTTAAAACTTTGTGAAGTAGGAAGTAATCCATAACCATGCAAGACATGAGCACTAACCTGGTGTCAGTATCAGCATTGCATTTTGGAGATAACAACTCAAAGGATTTTGTAAATTTCACCACCTGTCACAAAAAAAAGTAACTTAAGATTGTTATTAAGACTAATATCTAAGAAAAAAAGTAATGTGAGATTCCTATATTTAAACTGCATTTTTATCAAATGATCTTAGAATAAAAATACAATCTGTATTCCCCCAATGGAGAATTCACGTTAAAAATACACACTGTGCACAGTTCACTAACAAATAATATAAAACCACATGATATCTTTCAGTTCCAGGAAACCATCTTCTAAAACAGGATATGCTTCCCTTTAAAGGCTTTCAGAATGTGAGTTATGGAGCTTTATCCAAAATTCACTTGTTTAATATAGGAATATAAACAGAAAGACCCATTTGCATTACTAATTGTGACTAATTACACTTGAACATGTGTGCCAACAGCAACTATATGAAACATTTTAAGAGTGGCTAACATGGCACAGAACAGAGGTCATGTTTTTGGATGAGTCCCCATCTTTGCTTCAGTTCTGTATTGTAAAAACTTTTTGCACAATGTACAAATGACAACATTTTAGGCATGGTTTAATGTTGAGTTACTCTATGGAGATTTATTTTGATATATATGTTAAGCCTCAAAATGGGGGAAAAATCAGGAAAATTACTGTTTTGCTACTTGTAAAAATTACCAAGTGAGTGGCAAGATGTTATTCTCCTACTCCAAATTAACCTAAGATTTATGACCATTTAAAAAAAAAATTAGACTTTTTGGCTACATTTCTCAATTTGGTCTAGAGGAATGAGAACTCATTGCTTATGGTTTGAGAAAAAACCCTCCAAGCTCAAAGGTAGAAATAGTACCAAGAGCAGAAAAATTAACTGAACAAAGCCACTGAGAACTTGCTAACACAATGTACTGTTCTGTGAAAAATAAAAATCATATTATACTTGTAAACACAGTGACATTTCATAGGAATGGAGTAGAACTGTCTAATGTAATTATAAATTTGGGGGGAGGGGAATTTAGAAAGAAAAAATAAACTAGAAACATTAAAATACTATAGCAGAAAATATATAAGTGAAATACAAACCTTGATCTTGCTTTTATGAAAGCTAGTATAATTTAGGGCAAACTCCACTGAAAGTACTTCATTTCTATTAAATGAAATGAGAATCATATCTTTGCTCCAAGGAAAAGGAATGGGCTTTTTTTCTGCCATACAAACAAATTTATGAGTCCATCTCTGATAATCATTTAGACTTGTCATAGCCCAGCAACAAATAATCAACTGCAGAGTCAGTGAATCCAATAATACTTGGGTAGGAAAAAAATGATATTACGGACAATGTTTTTATCCTTCAACTACCTCTCAAGTCAGTAGAAAGAAGGACAGTTTGTGCTAAATAGTCTGAAAACACTGGAGGGAGCTACCAATATGAAGGCAGCCACTTATTTTACTACTAAAAACAATATTCATAAAAAAGTTAAGCATTTTTAAAGAGGCTTTCATACCCTATAAATATCAGTATTGCAAAGGCCCAGTGAAAGCCCCTGTCAAAACATCTATCTGTTCAACTGAACAGAGCTCTGCGATGACATTATTATTCACCGGTCAAGTGCAAAGAGCAATTGCAAAAAACCAAACCTACTTCAGTAATGCTGAAATTTGTGTTTTCATTTCACCTGCTCAATGTAAAAGCATATTCCTATCACTAGAATGTGACTATATCCGCACTTGTATGCAAATGCATCTTTTCCAATGGATTTTGTGTTACGAGAGGATTTACCTTTTAACAGCATTTTCATTATTTAGGAACTGAAACTGGTCCTCATTATTTATTTATTTTGCAAAGTAATAAAGAAACTTGTTAAAAGGGGCAAACACAGCTATTCCCAAACAGACCCCTGCCAACACAAAGTGAACAGAAAACTTCCAGAAAGGAAAAAATCCCATGGAGTAGTGGCCACCAAAAGTAGCTGAGAAAACTCCCTGCGTTGCAGGTTCGACCCTCACTGTCTTGCTGTTCTTCCACACTAAAGAAATGGATTCCACAAAAAAATATTGAGACAAGTTCAGAAGCTGATTACTGTGAAGACACTTATTAGACTGCTGTAAACCCTGCTGAGTTGCTGAATACACAGAATCATCAGTTAACAAAGTCTTGATGAGTTTGTTTTTAGCTGTGATTTCTGAGTGGCCAGTAGTCTGAATATATAACATGTTTACATACTAGAATAGAAACTACTTATTTCAGTTTTCAACACTTAAACAACAATAACAGATACAAAAGTATGAAAACCATAGCAATATCAACAAAGATACCTGATAATTACTTACTGGAATGTATACAGAAAAGGTTAGTTGTAAAAATGAGCATTAAAGATTTGGTTGATGATACAACTGTTTCTTGTTCTGAAACTGCTTGCAAGCACCACCCATTTGATAAGTCAATGGCCTGAAAGTGTTAGCAAGGTTATAAATGTAAATGAAGCTACAGATAGGATTTTTCTTTCCTGCTTGTGGCTATATCATAATAGAAAGGAGCTGAGCAAATAAATAATTGATAACAAATCAGGTCATTTTTCCTTTTTAAGCAGACCACAAGAGCATCTTGCTTCTCAGCTAAGAAGTCATAGCTGGTCTGTAGTAAGCACTAATTCCATCACACAAACAACTGACAATCACAGAATATCAGCTGGATCACACACCAGTGACATTTGATCCATCAGCAGCTTACAGATATCCATTAAATGCCTTCAAGTGCCCATAAGGAATCACAAATGTTTCCATCTGCAAAAGTGCCTATACTGGTTTTGGCTCAGATGACATTAATTTTCTTCATAGTAGCCTGTAGTAATGATACATTTTAGTTATGTGATGAAAACAGCATTTATAACACAGGGATGTTTTACTGCTCAACAGCACTTATACAGTGTCAAGGCCTTCTCTGTTTCTCATTCTGCCACCCCAGTGAATATCTTGAGGGGGGGACAGCAGATTGGGTTATTCCAGCTAATTAAAGGGATATCCCATACTATGATACCATACAATGTCGTGCTCAGCAATAAAAGCTGAGGGAAGTTTCCACTGCACATGATGAAGCCCTGCTTTCCTGGAGATGACAAATCACCTGCCTGCTAATTGGAAAGATCATATGAATTCTTTATTTTGCTTTGCTTCTGCATATGGCTTTTGCTTTACCTACTGAACTGTCTGTACCTCAACCCACAAGCTTTCACACTTCTAGCCTTCCAATTCTCTTCCCCATCTTATTGGGCTGTGTGGGACTTAGCTGCCTACCGGGATTAAAACACAACAGTAGTATTGATAAAGATTTGAGCTGTACCTAACTCACATTTAGGAACAACATGCTGGAAGAATTCTTGCTGTCCAGTACTTACATATGACAGGCAACAGCTCCACTACAATAAAAGCAAGTGCTCAACCACTCAAATATTAGTCTTTCTACAGAATGTGCAGCTATACTTACAGGTGATTCGATATCTTCCAGAAGTAATACTGAACACCGTTCACACTTCAGAAGGGTCTGGGCCCGATGCATAATCTTCTTGACAATTTTCTCTAAGTCAGTCTGTTCCTCAAAGAGGTCATTCACTACTTCCAGTAATGCCTGTATACAAGGACAGAAAACTCTCGTATTGGTTGTAGAATTAATGAATATATGGAGCATTGCAAAGGAGACATCATCCTTGGGATTGATTTTAATATGAATGATCCACTGAAATCTTCATTCAGAAAAAGTTCATAATGGTTATGGCAACAGAATTGGGGTGGGGGTATCTGAAGAAAAAAGAAGTATTTCTCAGTTCATAACTAGGCACAATCCAACTCCTAGCAAACAGTGGGAATCTTTCAAATTATTTCAATTTGGTCCAAAAATGAAACAATGGCTGTAACGCAATGAAGTATGGATTGAGTTACTTGATTTTCTATATTGCATTTTCTAGGGCATTTAAACTCTATTTTATTCTTTTATTACCCAATTTTCATGTTCAAAGCTGGAAAGGAAAAAAACCCACATCAATACTTCATATTCTAACAGCACTCTGATCCAGCCTTTACCACTAAAATGTCTGTAAAATACAATGTTTTAAAACTGAGGGCTTCCCCTCTCATTTCATCAACTTTTTAAAAAATAAGTCCTGTCCTTTCTTACCATGGGTCCAAAGAAGTGTGCTTTTTCCTTTATTTTCATTTAGGGCACTGACACTAAAGAACATCGATATAGGTAAGCATATAAACTGGAGTGGTCTTAGCTCTTCTAACATGATGGTCATCAGCAAAATTTTGGTCACAGTCACTGGAAGTTGCCACCATTGATGTTCAGTGTGATAGGGAAGGCAAAGTATGGATTTGTCCACCACTTGGTACTTGCCAATTAACTTCAGCCACGGACTAGGCAAAGCTAAAGGCCACCAATAGGCCAGAATGCAATTAGGTACAGGCCACCATGTAGCTGTCAAACAGCAATGACATTTGTTATGCTTTGCATGGCTGAAGCAGCAACAAGAAACAAAGAATCTCTACCTCTAACCCAATTTCCTGATACATCCAACCATTAGAATTTACCCATTTCTAATGAAGAATGACAATGTCTCTAACACTTTTCTGCTGAATGCCTCTCTCAGAAGATTAAACACTGATTCCTCAAAACTCTGTATTGTTCCCCGCAGTCTGGGAATCTGCAGCAAATTTTGAGCCTCTGTGTAGTCAAACAATTATTTTATTTGAACATCAAACAAAGAAAAAAAAACTCTGTCAGACAATCTTGTTTATTCCCCAAGTCTCCTCCGCATCTTCAACCCAAAATATAATGGTCTGTTGTCAGACCCGGACTGAAGACAAGCTCACATTCCTCATGACCCTTAAATATAAGAGCCATTAGAAAGGGCTATTGTTAGTTTTCAAAGTAGTGGAAAGCATTAGTTTTCACACATGGAAACTCCAGAATCATGAATATAAAAATGTCAGAGCTTAATATACAGGCTCAGATCAACCTATTTTGTGAAGGAAGAATAGGTTCAACACTGTCAGGGGTACTTTTACTGAAGCCTTGGAGCTGTGATCCATGCTAACAAAAGTATAACTTCCTGTCATCATTTCAGGAAGAGCAATTTAAAAAAAGAACAAAACTCAAAATTACCATTTTATTTCTTGAAAAAAAAATAAAATACCTCTCTGACAAGTAAATGACATGAGAGCTCAGCATTATTTTTACTTTAGAACCTCCTGTCCCAACTCATTCATGGCACCAGCAATCACGAGTAATGCATCTATGCAGACACATGCTGTCAAAATCCTTCACATATAGAGGTTTCTTTCCTGCTTACTTTTAGAAAGATATATCCACATTATTTGCACATGAATTGAATATTAAAAATTCAGGATGGAAAAGGCTTGATATTACTAGAATTTTATGAGAGCTTGAATCTCTGCCAAAGTAACACTCTCTCCTGCACTGTCTATGCCACAAATGCAATTGTTTCAGCACTACAAAACACAGAACTGACATCAGGAAACAACAGCCACCTCCGTGAGCATATTTCCCTCCCACGCTCTCTGCTTGCTGCTTCAATCAAGACAGAGATCTGTTGAAAATACAGTTTTTGAAATGAAACGCAGTTAAAACTCTCTGCTTAGCAAACACATACACATAGCTGGAACCTGAAGGAACAAAAGACCGAAGTCTGATATAGGTCCACTATTGTTTTTTACTTACTCTGCTTCTGTCATATTCCTTCCTTGAAGCTGCAAATAGTTGGGCGTTGGATATGGCAATCCCACAGAATGGGAGGTACATCTGCATCACCTAGTATGAAAAGAAACTCAGAGTTATTAAAAACAACTGCAATTGTTTATAGCAAAGAGACCTAAACTTAGGGGACATGTCCCAGGAGAGTCTCAGCTCACTCGCTCTTCAGCAGAACACTGAACACAAAACAAAATTACCATGGGCAAGGCCCATAAAATGGGTGGAAGAGAGATCACATACTTAGGAAAGAATAAAAGCAATTGAGTTCACAGCTCCCAGCAGTGAGTGTCCTCTGTAACTTTCTGGAAAACTGCAGATCCTCAACTCTATAAAATGTCTGCTGAAGACTACGTTAAATTTCTGTAGATATTACAACTTCCCTAGAAAAATATTCTTTATTTTTCTGGACTATTTTCTTATTCTAAGCTCAAGAAGCAAGCTTGAATCACATTCCTGTTGATTTCTAGGAGATATAGATTTTGGAGAATGCCATCAGAGTGGAACACAGCACATTGATCCAAAACTATTAGTGAGAAAGCTGATTGTCTTCTCAATGAAGGCTGAAAAATAAGTATTTAAAGAACATGCTTGAAAAACTGGCCCTTAATGCATCATCACACATAAAGAAAGAATGGAAAAGAGGCACTGGGAGCATATTTTGAAGTGCACAAAACGACTTTAAAATATCTGTAGGAATGGCACTTTCACAAGGATGACAATGGATCAAAGTCCCAAACCAGTATTTTTAAGCTACATACTGGTAACACATCTGTAACGTAGTGCCACTGATGAGTGGTTCCCAAGCTTAGGTACTGAGACACTTAGTAAATTTTATAGGTGCTGAATAGCCTTAACATTTGCAAAGCCAGTGGGAGTTGAGGCACTCTGCTGTTTACAGAGCCAAAAGAATGCAGCAGCTAACTTTTCTTCTCTTTGGTCTGTTGTCCGTCTACTCTAGGAATCCTTTCTGCAGCAAGCTTTGGCATTACGAGGGCATTTGTCTTTGAAACTCTAATTAGAACACTGCTAACCCAGGAAACGAGGCTATTGAGGCTGTTTGAGAAAAGAAGACAGAAGAACAGAAACAGCAGCAACTGCTGTTATACTTTATCTGCTTTAATCACTCCACTGGTTGTATACCTACCTAGTCTGTGTTTAAGTAATGATGAGTTTTTGAAAAGGATCTTCAGATCCTCTGAATTTTGTGCCTGCACAGCTGGCATTCTGTCAGAATAATTGCAGATTTTAAGGTGCACACCAATGCTGCTAATTTGGAAACATTTTACTTTTAACCTCTTTCCACCATGATTGCCTCTAAAGGAAAATTGTATTTTGGACTCTAAAAACAACCAGATCTTCAGGAAAGAATACACAAAATGAAAGATAATGTAAGACTGTAACAAATCGATAAGTGGGATTAATGTTTTGGTGGTCAGAACTTCTCTGAGAGAATTTTGCATATTTCAGTTTAGATTTATTCCCAAAATGAAACAGAAAACCTATCCATTTTTTCTTATAATGGTACTAAAAACACATCCAAAGAAGAGGTGCAGAACAGAAAAGTTAACTTGAGAAAAATCTGACATTTAGTGCAATTTTGAATATCATAGTGAGACTGGATAATTTTTTTTACTTAATAAAAATAAGTGAATACTAGTATTTATCGTCTTCCCATTGGAACTTCTATTCCCAACACTAATGTGACCCTGTGACAATGGAAAGCATACAAGAAGTTTATGAACCTTCAGCCATCACAAAAACAGCTAGCAAAAATGTCTTTTTGTCAATAAGAAAATATACTGCTCCCAAAGTCCAAGGCCCTGGCTCTATGCAGAAATTAACATCCAAAACCCACTGTTTTATGAATTGTCAAGAGTCTGGAAAGCCGCTGACATAACATCATTCTTTTCACTACTCAAACTAATTGTGTAAGGTGCAGGGCAATTAAGAAAGAGACACAAAGCTGTTTAAGATAACCAGTAGAAGAAATTAATAAATGTCAACATCTATGAAGAAAAAAAAACCCAAGAAAAACACTCCTTTCAGGTAGAGAGGAACCACCTGTGATAACAGATACATCAGTTATCCCTGTTTACCTAAGAACAATTGGAATAACAAACCCCCACTGTTATTCCTGCTTTGTACTTTTTGAACTCTGAGAGTGACTGCTACCTAAACCACTTTTGGCAAACTGGAATACAGCACCAAGCAAACAAAGAATGAAGACATTTCTAATGCTAACTGCATTTTAAATAAGTTTTTTAATCAAAATTGCAGAATGGAGTAGAAAGCAGTTATCCTGTTCTGATTTCGGATTACAGATTTAAATATGCAGTACTAATACTTACAAGCACCTCCAACACGATGACGTTATGGCTGTTGACACTCCATACAAACATGGAATAACATAATATTCAACTTTTACCTGTCTGAGGCACATACTGTAAGGAGCTGGTATTGTTATGCCAGATTCACAAATCAGGGGTTTTCCCCCCAAGGAGAATGTAGAAAGTTGAGGAAATGGCACATAACACCATAAACTGGACATATCCTCTTTCCCTCCTTTTAAGTGACAGGTACATAACTACTAATTCTCTGGTGCTCCAAGGTAAAAACATACTGCATCACTAAACCATAATGCACTGTGATTCTATTTCCATTCCTGTTGACTACTACTATTTCTCCTTAAATAGAAGAATGTAACTTGTAATGAGCATAACACGCAGTCCATTTTTTACTATCTTAATCCTTCAGCATGGATATGCTTCAATAATATAATACTGACTTTTGGTAACAGCACATAAATTGAACAGAAGACTAAAATGTATTGTAAGGAGAGAGTATTGAATGGTTGGCCATAGACACACTGTTGAGCATCACATGACAGGAAATGACAAATTATAAATGACACGGTTATTTTAAATTGTCTTGGTGAGACAAGACCTCATTAAGAAGGAGCTAGGCTTCTCTCCAACTCATGTTCCTCTGTAGCACTGAATAGGCCAGGACAGCTTGTTTCTACCAACCAACATCTGTACAGGTTTTGCCAAATGGTTTATTAGAGTGAGGCTAACCAGATGCAGCAACTGTGTTCTGACACCGGGTCCAAAGGTTGAATATGCGACGTGTTTCCTTCACACCAATGCACAAAATATTAGTGTGGAATTCATGGAAAAACACCCAATATACCTTTCTGAAGTATATAAAGTAATTTCCCTTTGTTACACTGAAGGCCATTAAAAAATAATTTTGAAAGAAAATGGACTATATCTGAATGAAAATTTTCTTCCACATCTATTTTAAACTAATTACAGGAAAAAAGACTCCAATTTTATCCCACAAAGCAATTTTCTGAGAGACTAAATAGACAATTTTGTAAATGGAATAAAAAAAAATCAAAAGCACAGCTTTAGCAGATATAACTCATTAATTTATTTTGTCTAATAAGACATTGTAATGATTCATCAAGGTACTATTTGCAATATTGACAAACAAATATAAATATATATAAGTATGTAATAGTATATTTTTTAAAAGTTATGTTCAGGCTGAATAACAACCTAATGAATTTGCTGAGATGTTGAAAGATACTACTCTTTTTTTGTGTATGTGTGTGAACTATAGGGCATTCAGATACAGTAACTGCAGGTTAACAACATTATCATACCTAACCTTCCAGTAAGTACCATGTCCTTAGGCAGTAACTGCATTCACCTCACAAATTCACAGCAGCATACGAAAGCTAAAAAGCTGTGCTCACAAACTTCAATATTTTATCAGGGCAAGAAACCTTCATGAAAATAATTAATTGGCACTGTTTCAATATTTCCCTCTCTTCTAAATTCTATTATTTCATTACGGGATTATTTTACAGTAGGAGTTTTAAAACATAACTACCAAGGAAACAAACAGTATAATTACTGGAAGTTTTAGTATTCAGTTATGTAGCTGCCTTCATTTTTAACTATGTCTTGAAGATGACATATCTTTACTGCAAAACCATAGCAGTTTTGATCTATCAATGCCCTGGCCATTGTTACTTTTCCTTCCCACAAAACGATATACTCCCATTGCTTTAGTATCTCCACACATCTCCAAATTGTATGCCTAAAGATAGACCTTTAAATCCATAATAAGAACTGAAGCAGTAGTTTAATATTTGAAAGTATAAAGCATTTCCAGATTCTGCAATATTAACAGCTCAGACAAGAAAGCTACAAACTGTGTTCATGTTTCATTGAGGGTTTTTTTGTTTGTTTGTTTTTAATGGCATCAATTCAGAAATCCGTATGAAACACACCAGTTCTCACTCAGAATTTTAAAGTGCAGGTTTCCATACGTTTCCTCTTCATAATCACAGTTTTACAGGCCAAAAGTTTCATACCGGGTTGCAGAGCTGTCTGGGCACATCAGCATCTGGACACCTACACTACAGCATTACAGTGTCTTGAGGTGCGATACTCATTTTCCTTCCATCTGGCTTTTCACAGATGACGAGACATAGAATACATAAGTTAATAAAATGCTTATTAGTTTTCCTCTGAACTGCTAAAAATAAGTTAAGGGTTTCTTCTCATGATCTGGAGTTAAGTTTCACAATAACTTCATACATGATATAATTTTTTTTAATCATCAGAAATAGGAAGGAGAAGATCTCTGGCCAAGCTCTTTCTGTCAATGTCTGTCCTCAAGGGATACCACCTTTCCCTTCACCACACAGTCTGGGGATGAAGGTCCTTACAGAACCTGCAAACTCTTCCCTTGTTACACAAGAAAAGCCCTTGCTGGTTCCAATTTCAAAAGTTCAAAAGAAGGCTATTTTCTAGGATTGTGTACCTCATGGGAAGTAAGTTTTGAAATTTTCTCTTCATGAGAAGAAGGTGCAAAAGCAACAAAACCGCATGCACACAGATCTGCAATGCAGAAAGCTATTTGCTAATAATGAAAAAGAGCCAGTGCTGCAATGGCAGCACACTGCAGAGGTAAAATGCTTCACGCTTGCTGGCTGGAAAACAACCCTGAGTTCAGCTTCAGAGAAGTGCAGTGACATTTACCCTGTCTCCCCCTCACGTGCTTTTCCCCTCACCGAGCATTCTCCAAGAGCACACCATCCAGTATAGTCTAACTCACAGCTTCTGGCTTACTCCAAGCACCTGCTTGCCTGTGGTCACAAAGGAAAACAATTCTGATGTCTGATGGAAGAAAGAAGTCTCTCAGTAATGCTTGTGTATTCACTCTGGCACAAACTGCAGGTTAAGCTTTCAGCAAAGGCCTGTCTGGTTCAGTTGTTTTCTTTACCGGCCACAGGAGCCACTTCTCTTTACACAGCTTGCTCGGTAAGCCTGAGGGGGAAAGGAGCTAGTACAGCCTTCCTAGAAAGAGAAAAGCCCTTTCAAAGTAAATGTTGTTGCTGTAGTTTAAAATGATGCATGTTTTGTGGACATACTTGAAACCAAGGGAAACCAGCTGCCCTTTGAAACATTTTCTAAGGTGTTCAAAATAGGTTCAGAGAATGAAATATTCTACTGAGTTCTGAAAAGGATAAACCAAATTCAATTGCAAAATGGTTAAACACAAGCATTTATCTAAATTCCCTTACCTTCTGCCAGCCGTGCAGGATCTGGCTATCCACACACCTGATAAAATCTAATTGTCATCTAAGTTTGCAATTCTCAAGAAATATTTTCCAAAGTTATTTTTCCACCCCAAGCATGGAAAGAACATGGTTGGTAGAGACACCCCTTGAATTGTGGGCACCCAAATGCTGCATAGCTCCCGCCTCTATCAGTGAACCTGCAGAGGCTCCTGGGCCAATCTTCTACTGCCTCTATTTCTTTTTTTAAATTATTTTATTTTTAGTTTCCATTTGCATGTGGTTATTTATGCAGTACCAAAACAGTGTGCTAATGCTTGCAAACATACAGCAGCATCTCTGACCTATAAAGCTCACTATCTAACTACGGAAGCTTTTGGTGTCTGCAAACAGCTGAAAAGGACCACGGGAGCAATCCTTCAGCACTGACTCTCTATTTGCCTGTCTCATATAATAACTGGCACACATTCAAACTCAATAACTGCGTCACCAGACAGATTACAAAACGTGTCTCCGGTAGAAGCAGATTCATTACAGTTTTAAAACCTGAATCCTATGTAGGTCACTGTCCTCACAAACCATGGCATTGGGAGACTATCACGTGCAGGACCAAGGGGCAGGAAAGGGCCGGAGTGCAGCTTAAATGTGTTCAGTCTCAGCCTCTCATCTTTCTGCAGGCCCCATCACTGCCCTCTGGTTGCTCAACACAAACCCCATCTTCTTCCTTTTCTGCTATGCACCCAAGATATTTAAACTGGGAAAACAAATGAACAAATTGAATTTGATTTACAATAATACACTTGTTAGACTATTTATACAGTCAGAACTATACACATCTACTAATCTTATCTTTTTTTTTTTTTTATGGCAGGTATTTTAAGGTTTCTTATTCATAACTCCCTTCACTATCAAGGGGTGAAGCCCAAAAAAGTCTAAACAAGGCATGCTGAATTATTCTGTTACACAAAAAAAAACATCGGCAGTGTCTATTAAATCTATTTTTAACAATATTCAGTATGACATATTTAAACATTTTAACATTGGATTAAATTTAGCACACAGTATAAAGTGGAAAGGACAATAAATTGCACTGTAAATTTCTACAGAGTATCTAATTTTAAATACTGTTGCTCCAACTGAATCTGAAATATGAAAAAATTCTGCTAAAGACTAGAAAGCTAGAAATAATTTGAATATATGTAAAATGGCTACTATTCTAGGATCCAATCATCTGATCTCCTACTTGCAAAATCCAGTTATTTTTACTGCAAATTTCTCTATATTTTACACAAACCTGAACCAGTGACAGCCACTAATAAGCCCTGTCTCAGCAAACACTTCAAACTGCCACTCTGTTATTCAACATGTGATATTAAGCCAGGATTTCCAGCAGGAAAAATGAGAACAAGAGGAGGAGAAAAATTACACAAGGACCAACAATGGTTCTTTTAAAATCAGAAGTGTATAAACAGAAGAAGAGTAGAGGTAGCAGAAAAGGAGCACCATCATGCCAGTGTAAGCACCTGTAAGGCCAAAGTCTGGCATCAGCACTTAGTCCTGGGCATTCAGCAAACACACATCAAGCTTGAAAGCAAGAAAAACTCACCTTGCAGGCAGCCCAAATGAGGGCTGCAAAGTAATATGATTAATCAGTAAACTAACATGTTTCTATATTATAAAAAAGTTGAAAGCCATGGAGACTCCTCATTGGAAGGGCTACTGAGGGCTCTCAAATCTGGATGGTGGAGGTTTGGCCTCTGTATGTGTGACCACCTGCAGCCAGAAGGCCATTAAATCAACCCAAAAGTTATAGATGACGTTACTTTACCACCTCTAGTGTTTCCATCCATTGGTTTGGGAAGTTGGCAGGGCTCTATCCTTTGTAGTAAAGTCTTACAGAGAAGTGCTAGGCAGCTTTTACTAGTTCATCTGAAATAACATGGATAAGCAGCATTACAAAATGTCACGAATTCTCAAAATCACAACTCCTACCCATGAACAAACTTTCTCTCCTTCAAAGGCTGAACGCTGGTTATCTTTGACACATCAAAATTATATCATCACCTTAAAAAAAAAAAAGTCAAGCTGAGATGGTTCACGGAGGACATTTTACCTGTGTAATGCTTTCCAGAAAGACAAAGAGGGGCTTTTACTGCCTGGGTGCTCTCCCCTGTTTAAAGAAGAGCCACTAAAAGCCAGTCCTTGACCACAGGAGCCTGCAGCTGTTGTGTAAGGCAGGCAGTTCTGCAGTGCCTAAATCTCACTATATCAAAAGCACTTTGGCAGACCATGAACAAAGTTTTACAGCAGCAATGTCATGTTATAATTTTTATCTAGAGACAGCAAAACGGAGCCAAAGAAAGATTAACTGATTTATCTGAAGGGAGGAAGAAGGTCACAAGGAAAGATTTTGTCAAAATTTTGGAAAAGCTCCGGCTTCCCACTATGCTTAAATCAGTGGAACCAGCCTGTCCAAAGACACTGTTATAAAAGCTTTATAAATGTCAATGCATGAGATGGGAAGATCTTGGCATTGGCACTGCAAAGTGAAAGCTGTGAAGGCTGATACTACCAATGCTAAAAACAAGAGTTGCAGATCAGAACTTTAAATTGGCATAGGAGAATTAATAAGTTTCATCTCAAAGTTGATTTTTCCTAAAACACAGTTGCAGACTTTGGTTTTACTATTTTAACTTTCACATATCTGACCTCTGGCAGATACTATCCATAATAACTGATCATGCTAATTGAGTGATATTGAAACCAAGAATAAATTCCATATGCATCCATACATTGAGAATGTCATCTTCAAGTCACAATTCTACTACAACTATTCTACTATTCAAGTCACAGTCATACTTACCAACTCCCAATTCTTGTTAATGATGAGAAATAGATTTATTCATTTACACAGTGCTGCAGACTTTAAGTATTAGAGTACACAAACTGAAAACTACTTCTACTTCTTGATTTAGCCATAACTGAATGAAGATGTCTTCTTTTTGTACAAATTAAATTTTGTCTTTAGAGACAGAGTGCAGGCACAGGACCAGAATCACAAACTGGCTGAGATTGGCTGGGGTCTTTGGAGGTCACCTAGTCCAACCCCCTGCCCTCAAGCAGGACCATCTAAAGCTGTTTGCTCAGGACTGTGTCTAGACAGCTTTTCAATATCTCATAGGATGACTTCACAACCTCTCTGAGCAACCTATCAGTCTCTCTCACAGTAAAAAAGTGTTTCCTGATGCTCAGAGTTTCCTGTGTTGAAGTGTCCATTGCCTCCTGTCCTGTCAGTGGGAACCACTGAAAAGAGTCTGGCTATGTCCTCTTTGTAACCTACCATCCTCTATTTATACACAGTGATTAAATCCTCCCATGACCATTCTCTTCTTTGATAAACAGTCCCAGATCCCTCAGCCTTTCCTTGTAGGGTGAGATGTTTTAGTCCCTTAATCCTCTTTTGGTACTTTTGTTGGACTCTATCCAGTGTGTCCATGTCTCACTTGTACTGGGAAGCGCAGAACTGGACATGTTGTTATGAGTCATGAGTGAAAATTAATCCTGTTGTTGCATGAATACTGTGTGCAGTTTAACAAAGAAAGAAGTTAGCACATTTATATATAACAGTCTGCACTGAGATCACTGTGACATTAAGAAGTTTCTATTCAGGTTCTTCTGTCACATACT
This sequence comes from Platyrinchus mystaceus, assembly GCA_035041135.1. Lineage (NCBI taxonomy): Eukaryota > Metazoa > Chordata > Aves > Passeriformes > Tyrannidae > Platyrinchus > Platyrinchus mystaceus. The sequence continues at coordinate 23,367,229 of JAWWLV010000183.1, forward strand.
TCATAATGTGTTTTGTGATTTCTGAAGGAGAAATTACTTGAACAGTAGTCTTTTTCCTATTGGAGTTTTTTTAACAGGGAGAGAATGTTTCTGGCAGAGCTTACTGCAGAAGCCTGATCCTTTGCCATGCTGAGCTCCTCTTTCAGCAAGGTGGGCATTTTGCCTGAGTAGAGCCAATGTTGCCAAGAACCTCCCCGCTAACTGAAACTCCAACTAGAACACAAAATCCTGAATCTGATGCATAAACCAGCCAGGTTACGTTGTGCCTGGTGTGAATAAGCTTAGTTCCCCTGACTTCCCCCTGTCTGCAGTATCAGTCCCAGGGGGATGGAAAGGGTTGGTTCTGTTCAACTAGAAAAAAAAAAGTGAAGCAAGTTTCCTTATGCAAGTGAGATCCATAGTAAAAGTGACCCTTCCTTTCACCACACCATTTTACGTATCTTTTGCCAACCAGGATACATCGTACCTTGACCCTTTGTTCCATAATACATAGGAGCATCACAACACAACATAATCACATCATATTTTTGACGTATATTCTTATGTCAATTTGTTGAGTTTCTCCTCAACATTGGGAAATTTGCCTGGGGTGTTCTACATTTACGTATTTGGAGTTTATGTATACTTAGTGACTAATATAATTGTTACTGAATGTCAGAGCGCTTTATATTGGTAACATTGTCTCTTCACATATTTTGCCTGAGAAAGTTGCTCTTATTCTTTTTTTTCCAGTTTTTAAGATGAAAAATAATGGTAAGGAATGCAGTGTGTTTTCAATGTACCATTTTTACCCACATATTTTTTTCTTAGAAATACAATGTTTCTTCAGAAGTGCAGAATCTTATTCTAGCCAAATTTATTATACAAGTGGACACATTTAACAATACTGTTATTTGAAACTAATTATACAGATTTGGAACCTGAATTAGTATCTATTATAGCATTTTCAAACCCGATTAAAAGCGCTTCTAACATACATTGTAATTTCTACCTATTACATTGTGTTAATGTTTTACATGAGGAAGTAGGGGAATAAACCCTACAAACCCTTGCCTTTAAGAAAACAGCTCAAACTCTCATGTTAAATACATATCTGAGAGAAAAAAAAAAAGCAGTGCACAGTAATAATATCATCTTTAGAACAGTTTCTGTGTAAAGTGACAGGAGTTGCTGGAGGAAAACTTATCTATACATCTAAACAGTGTCACTCTTAGTGGTTTGAGGTTGGCAACTATTAAATTAGGGACAAATGAAAAGTAATGTAATACCAAGGCAATAGAATAACTTCTTAAACCACAAGAAGGAACAAAAAAGGCTAATTCTTATTAGTTTTAAATGAAATGAGATTTTGAAACCATTACTATAGAATTTTTAATAGAAAATATTAGAAATTAATAGAAATTAATTAATAGAAATTAATAGAAAATTCGAAATTAATTAGAAAAAGTCTATTAATTAGAAATAGAATTAATTAATAGAAAAATTCCTTAATTGCTTTCTCAGTAAAACAATTTCAGAAAAGTGTGTTCAGCAATTATATATTTACCTCTCCTTCGTCATGAGCACAGTGGAAAGAAACAAGAGCAGAAAAGCAGCTGAGCCAAATCGTGCTCTGATCTACGTCACTGTGAGGCTGCAGTAACACCTCTGACATATTAATTTGGATTTATGTGGTTGTAATTTACAAAATTTTTCTTGTCTTTAAAAATGTGGAAAGGTGGTTGATGCCTCAGGCCATTTTCATCAGCTCTAGCTATATCAACTTCACAGAAGGCAGACTGACATTAATTTTTTTTTACCCTATCCAGGCAGATGCCAGTCAGGAGAGGCTGAGCATAAATATTTACAGAATTTCTGCAGAACCATGTAATTTGTAATACAGACTGAATAGTTTGACATTCCCTACTCTTTCTATATGCTATTCTATGTCTACTAGGATGTCCAAATCTCATACTTCACCGTTCAATCCATGCACATGAATGTGCCAATGGAAAAGGAAAGGAAATGACCATCTCTGCACAGAACTTTGAATCTTCACCATAATTTCAAAACTACTAAGCAAGAAAAAACATAGGGTATCTTTTGACAAGACCTAAAGCCAAAATTTTAGAGAAAGTGATCTAAACTTGTGTTTTAATTTTCTATTTTTACTGCACTGCAAAAATAGGAAAAAGAAGACATATGGCAAAAAAGGATTGTTCAGCAGATAATGAAATGTGCACCTTATTAAAATAAACAAGGATGCAATCTGCAATATTGAAAACATACCAGATCTGAAATGCAAATGTGTTTTCATATGAAAATGAAACCACTTACTTCTGTCTTTAATCCCTAGTTAAAAAAAATAACTTTAATCCTGTTTGAATTCAATTGTTTTGCCGAGAACCTTCACCTGACATCAGGAGTGTCTATCTCCCTGCAGCTTAACTTAAGCCTTGAAAGGATAAACTTTGCCAGACCAGTTAGAACTAAGTCAGGCATATTCTTGAACTAAAAGCACCATTTTTTCTTTCCCTGCAATTCTCTCCAAAACCAGCACCTTATCATAACTGCTATTTTGGTACTTGTTGATTTCTTCATTACAACCCCCATTAACTCTGCAATCAGGGAGATCAGTATCATTAACTCTTTCCAGTTTCAGGTCATGAAATTTTAAAAATAAAATCAAGTAATAATTTGGTTATTTCCTTAATTCCTTACAACTTAAAAGTACCTGTTCTAAAACAATGTCTTACAGAAAGCAGCTATGACACACATTTTTTTTTGCATGCAAATGTGGGGGATATTAATTTGTTCAGTTGACATTGTAATAATTAACTCAGACAGTAAACTAGTGTCTTACAAAACTGCCTTTTGAGCATGACTGATCGACAAAGCACTGGGAGACGCATTGCATTCCATATTATTGCACCTTTGAGCTTTAAGACTGGGTGGGCTTTAGCAGCCTGACTTGAAAAATTTATTTTCTGTGCTGCAGACTTCAAGGGGCTGATGAAAGTGTGTGGGCTGGTTTGGATGTGAGCCATTCTTTTTCCACACATCATTGTGTCTCCTGCGCTAATGACTCACACCTGTACATGCTGCTATCTGATTTCTAGGCAAAGTTATTTATAAACTGGAACAGCAGTGCCAAATTCTGGTGGTATAACTATACCCATCATTATTTACCTAAAGTACTTGTCTGTGAAGCCCAGGCAATTTGGGGACAATGAATTCCCTTTCCTTTGAGGAGCCATGAAAACTGGATGCAGTTTCTCCCCAGTAAAACCCACACTGCAGTTTGATCTTGCAGATTTCTACGGATCTGATGTGTTAACACACTACCTTTCACATGGCTGCAAGATAAACACAATCACAGGCTTCTGAGGTTCTCTGCACACAGAAAAAAACCTTATTTTCTCTCACAGCAGGTATGGGAATTATTTGTTATATGGGTTGTTCATACTTGAAGACTTGCATGTTGCAGGCCACTGCAGACAAAAGAGGAGATATTTTATTCAACCAAAAATACTGTTGCCCCAAGCTTATGATTACAGTCTTGCCTGCAATGTCTCACTCACTGGTCCAGGGAAGTATTCAAACATTCACATTACAGTTTCTGCTTTCAGGCATTCTTCCTCAGTGCTCAGTCTTTTGCTAGCTATGATTGCAGAACCATCAGTGTTTGGTATCAATTACGTATCTCTTTCTCCTTCCTCTGCAACTGGCCATGAAGTGTTTTTACTACAGTTTCAAATGAGGCCATCTGTCTTCCTTTCTTTCTTTGGGGTAATTTGGTGAAGGGCACAGAAAAAAATCCAGTTCAGAACAACTGCCTAAATGACCTTTCGGTGAAAACAGCATTATGAACCATACAATGGGTTACATCCTGAGAGATAAAACAGTGATCTGCTGCACCGTAAATGTTCAAAGATATTAATCTTACACCTACTGAGCACACAGCATCCTGCCCCTTAATACTGAAAATCATACAGTGTTTTGAATCTCAGACTGAAGTGATTGTGTATCTAAACAAAAGCTCTGTTTAAATGAAAAAAAACCAAAAACCAACCCTAAGCCTTTATACAGAAAATCAGGTATATAAGCAAGCCTGTTACAGTTCCTTTTACAGACATACATTTTGCTTTCAGCAAAACAAGGTTCTTCCAGGCATATACTTACATATACTTCTCATTGCGTGCCTCAGAAGAAATACTGTAAGTTATTAATATTAATGTGGCTGTTGAACTGCACACTGGAGAGCATTTGATTTCAGGTAGCTGAGTAGTGTTCAGAAATCAATATGCTGCTGTCTTCCTTGGTGCAAATTTAGTGACATTAAGGGCTTGCTTCTGCCTACATTATTAACAGTTCAATACAGGGCCAAATTATTTTAAACTTTTACAGGGCACTCAGCAAAACAAACCTTTGCTTCCAGCTGCAGCCTTTAAGCAGTATCACAGTTAATTCAGCTTGATTCTGTAGTACCAGGGGGTAAAACACTTCACAAACTGAGTAAGGATATCTGGCCTTTAAGCCACAGAAATAATAGGAAAACAGACTGTCCTTTCATCACATAGGCTATGCACCCCTCATAGATATTTTATTAAAAAACCTAAGAATAGAACAATGTTCTTTGATTTGATTAGGATTTGAGTAGGCTTGTGCTTTTTTTGTCTCCATAATTTTGGACTGTAAAAGTTGTCATTAGTCAAGCAATGAATAGTAACCAAGGCAAGGCTGAATGATCAGGGCAGTGCCCTGGGTTATACCCCCTAGCTTCTTACAGCTCAGTAGAAGTACAACAGAAAAATTCAAATTCCACTCATTGTCCACATTTGCTCTCCTTCTGCTTTTATTCCTTTTCCATGAGTTTAAATATTTTCCCAATGCCCAGTGTTTTTATCTTACCTGCTTAAGAAACTATCATTCTTTGCTTAGATTATCTTCTGATATGCATTCAATCTTGTTGAAGTCCTTGCACCCACTCATTTCTCCATCTTTTCTACCTTATTTTTAGTTCATTCTCAAAATTATTATTTCCTACTTTGTCTCTGCTTATGGAACAACCAATTTTAATTTATCTATTGCATCTTAAAAAAAAAAAAAAAAAAAAAGTCTTTCTTAGGTTGTTTTAGTTCATTTGGTGTGGTTTTTTTTAAAGTAAGAAATTCACTGCTTCCATATGGAAAGTGTTTTCTTTAATCATGGAACTGGAACAGCCCAAGAAAAATGGCTGAATTCTGCAGGCTTGCCAGTAAATTGTCCTGAAATACTACATGGTCACATAAACACGATTTATTATTAATACTTCTTCATGACAAAATATTTACCAATACCTGTATGACAGTGAATTATATGATGTTTTTCAAAAACTGAACTCAAAGCATAAATTGATTTCAGTGCAAAAGACCAATAGGTGGTGCCAGTCCTATAAAATCCAAAGTATCAAAAGCTCTATATACTTATACAAATTGCCTCAGGCAGTTTATAAATAAAGGACTTACTGCTCCTTTTTCTATGCAAAAAGTTTATTGACTCTGAAAACAGTTACTTTTTAATTTGTAACTGTAAATCTGATTTCATATGTTGGGAAGAAAAACAAGCACAAAACAAAACACCTAAACCAAATAAACAAACAAAACCCAACCAACTAAAAAAACCACTGAAAAAACCCCAACCAAAAAAAAAACCTACACACACTTTAAGGTTTAGCCTGACACTTTACTATATCAATAATGCACATTTATATTGCACTTACTATTCCATTGAACAACGCAATAAAGAGCATTCTCTTGTGTCCACTTCTGGGCTCCTTATTACAAGAGAGACATGAAGCTTTCTAGAGCTTAGCTGAGGGCTGCAAAGATGATTAAGGGACTGGAGCATCTCTCTTAGGAGGAAAGGTTGAGGGAGCTGGGCCAGTTCAGCAGAGACAATGGAGAGAGAACCTACCATCTCTAAGTATCTGAAGGTGGTGTGTCAAGAGGATGGATCCAGGCTCTTCTTGGTGGTTCCAGGCAATAAGTGGCCAGTCTTCGCGAACGAAGATCTGGGAAAGGTGATTTAACCTTTCAAGCCTGCGCAATGGATTTTTTAGG
>JAWWLV010000183.1:23373408-23399196 GCA_035041135.1 Platyrinchus mystaceus
ACCTACCATCTCTAAGTATCTGAAGGTGGTGTGTCAAGAGGATGGATCCAGGCTCTTCTTGGTGGTTCCAGGCAATAGGACAAGAGGCAATGGGCAAAAACTGACTCACAGGAAGTTCTACCTGAATATGAAGAAGAACTTCTTTACTGTGCAGGTGTTTGAGCATGGAACAGATTGCCCACAGAGGTCATGGTGTCTCCTTCACTGGAGATATTCAAGAACCATCCGGATGCAATCCAGTGCTGTGTCATCTGGGATGACTCTGTTGGAGCAGGGAGTTTGGACAAATGACCCACTGTGGTCCTTTCCAACCTTATCCATTCTGCGATTCTCCTTGGTTTAGACATGAAAAAGAGTGTTGTGATCATCTCCATGTGTTTTAAGGTGAGTCATCTTCCATAAAAACCCTTTGACTTGAACTGTACTGCAGAACACCACATTCATTTACTTCCAGCTGCGTGGAAGTCTATAATCTCAGTGAGAACTCTTTGGGCATGAGCTGCTGCCCATTCATATAGTTGATAATACAACTGGCTAATGGTATTAAACCCAATTATTTCTGTTATGCTGTATAATACAAAATGCAATTGGGGTCCTAATTCAATAGCATTAAAAGACACACAGAGAATTAAAACCTCATGTGGAAAACTAATTTAATTTCTTACAAAGAATAATGTAGTGCTCCCTGGAAATTAAAAGATGGAATCTTAGTTAAAGGGGATAAATTCTGACCTTTCCTTCTTCAGTCCCAACTCAGGAGACCACTGACTGTCCTCCTTAATTCATGGAAGAGGCATGTAAGCAGAATGCAGACATACATGGGTGACAACTGTATAAGCAGATTGGACAGCAGCACAAAGTGCAAGATGGCTTTTGGAGCTACCTGAATAAGCTTGACCAGTAACCCTAGCCTAGTTCTTAGAGACAAGGTTTTCCAAAATTACTTTGAAAATTTGAAACAACACATTGTTTTTCTACCTCCAGGCTGAGCTCTCTTTATAATGCTTCTGCCAGGCACAACAGATTTTCAGCTAAGGACTAGAGCTTTGAACAAAGCTCTGTGCTTGGTGTGCTCTCAAGTCAGTAGAGGTTAGAAGTAAACAGGCCATTTACACTCAAGGCTTAAAACCATCTATAAAACCTTATCCTCCAGAAGTCTGGTGTGTTGTATAACTCTCAGTTGCATGATACCTTGAACATAATTTTAATATTGGTTATTTTTTATGGCTTTATTAGCAATGTGATAGAGGTATACCTACATACCTATTCCCTTCACTAATCTTAAAAATTAGGGGAAAAAAAGTAGGAAAACACAAGCATGATTTTGATATAAAAGAAGTCTTGAACACTGTATCAGTACCCTTCTACTTTATTGTAATCCCTAACATACAACTGCATTAATGAAAACGTGGCAAACAAGGGTATCTATTAATCATTCTGTCCCTGAAAAGACTAGATCCAACTTTTGGCCTAATGCTTCTACCCACCTGAACTTGCCTGATAAGTAACACTAGTCTAGTTCCTAGAGATGAAGAGTTTGCTGCTTCTACAGCCTCTCAGCTATGACTACTATGATGTGATTTTTCTTCTTCCCTTGACATTCCTTTTTATAGCATACTTTCAGATAAAAAACTTCTAAAGCACAAAAATTAAATTCCCTCAAAGAGTCCAAAATGTCTACAGAAACCTACTAAAAGGTCATCATATATGTACTTACGACAACCCATGTCATTTCTATAATACTTCCTACTATCTTTTTGGAGAAGCTGGCTCCTGCTCACTGTCTGTCCAGCACCTGCTGTACTGGGGTCTTGGGCCCTTGAGTTGGGCTTTTAAGTTAAAAAAAAAAAAAGGATTATGGACACATGAAATAAGAGTACACTTTCAAGTAAGATAAACTTGTAATGTACCTAAAAAAGTAGAGGATTCTTTATCTCCGTAACAATTGTAGTGAAAAAATTTCTCATTAGATTTACCACTCCTACTATTTTTTTGAGAGAATGTAAATAACTGCCTAAGTCACTCAATGTATTACATGTCATTTCCTAAAGAGAAACCAAAACGTATAATAGAATTTAGTTTAGAACTGTTCAAGCGCAGCTCATATTAATGATGATGCAAAATACACAGTGTCTTCACTAACAGTTTTGGCTTAGAACTTGTGTACTGTGGCCACCTGAGAAGGAGCTGCATTGCCTAGAAATGAAACCTTGCCCCCCATGCCTCCCACACCAAATCCCAAACTCAGTGCTGCCACAGCTCAACACCTAGGCTCAAATCCTGAATTCCATGTTATTAACTGACTAGTGAATTTTATCCAGAGTCTGTTTTACCTGGAGCACTCTCTGGCATTCAAAAGCCAGCTAAGAATCCCATATAGACATAGTGATTACATCTAAGTACAGAGTTAAATTCAGGATCTCTTTGTAGCGGTCCTCTGCAGGACATAAGATGGCAGACTGAAGAACCAACATATGCAGACACACTGGATACCTTTATGGATAAACCAGGAGGCAGCTATTGAGTGCAAGGCATGTTTTGGATAAAGTAGCCAAAAGACTATTTTTGAGTGAAGATGCCTGAAGTACACTTAAAGTCTTGCTTTTGGTGTCTCCCATTTTTGGATCTGATAATTTCCTTTTTGTCTTTAGAAAAACATTGAAAAGTGGTGGGCAAGTAAGGTCTGAGGCTCTGCAACAAAGTCACGGGAAAAGAAATAGCAAAAAATTTCTCATAAAGCAAACATGACCCATGGAAATCTCTGAATGCAGTTTTGAACACGACTTTGATTCTGGCAATTCACGTTCAAGTACTTCAGTCTACATCAAGTGAAGTACTTATGCACACTTGATAAGGCTAACAATATCAAAATCATGCTCAAATGATAAGTCAATTGCAGACAAACTATGGAGCAATAAAATCTTGATTTATCTTCCTATATAAACACACACTTTTAGAGAACTGACTTTGCTTCTTTGATTATTAAAGTCAAACAGGAGAGGCCTCTCTCAGGCAAGTGTCAGAGTCAGACATGCAAGTAAGTGAAGTTCGTTAAGATTTTGAGGTAATACAAAGGGGATACGAAACTTCAAGTGCCAGGCTGGTGCCATAGTGCCTTGCATCCACTTGATGGCAGTGTGAACAGGCGACTTCACTTACATAAGGGGACAGCGCCGAACGGGCTCAGCTCGCGTCCCGAGGGGTAAAGAGCTGGTATGACGCGGAGAGCTAAAAACAGTGGCAGCCTTCCTAGCCTAGCTGGGCTGCGCTCATACGGAGTAAATGTCTATCACAAAGCACAGAGGCAGCATGAAGATTGCTAACTTCATTTATATTTAATTAACATTTGCAAAACATGCTGCCATCTTTCAGCGCTGAAAACGTACAAAAATTAGCAGAGACATTAAGCTATAGGAGAGTCACCATCTATCGTTGGGATGCGCTATTCTAGCTATACATGCTCATTTAAGTTTGTACTATCACAACCAAGTAGGAATGCAAGCCACTAGAGGGGGTGAGACCCTCTTCTGGTGGCACACGAGTGGGAGCCTCAAACGCAGGAGTGCAGGATGCTTTCTCTGTCACTTTGTGGCTGTGCCCTCAGCCTGGGTCTGACACAGCTTTTCATTCCCTAGCCCTGCCTTTTCCTGCCTCCACTTCCCCTCTCCGGGCTGCAAAAACCTGTCTTAGAGACAAGAATCTCTGTATCCCTACGTGTGCTTCTAAACAATATTTAGCAATCAGCCTGTTCTCAGGGGGAGTTTTTATGTGGCAAATGAAAGTGACAAGTTATCAGCATGCAGCTCAGGTTAATGCAGCAGTACGAATCACAAGACTACAAATGTGAGTATCAGTTCAGTAGCCCCACTGCCAGACTAACAGGAAAATGATAACGCCATTAGGCAGGACAGCAGATGCAGCAGCAGAACCTCTCTGCTCCAGGAAAAGCAGGATCAACTCACAAAATTAAAATATTGAGAGAAAAGGAAATGCAAAATATTTCCATTAAAGAAAGAAAACCAACACAGCTCTGATACTAGAACTCTGCCATTATAAAAGATGCATCCAGATACACAATGTTCTGGTTATTGTTCCTTTACTCACTTTCATAGCTTTCACAATCATATTGACATAAAATCACACTGTCTGATTGACTTCACATCAGAAGAACAGCAGTTATCCAAGAAAAGCAGGTTCCATTTAAAACACTGGGTCCTGGATATTTTTAACAGTTAGATATTTCCTGCTTCAACATCCCGTTCTACTACAAGCATCTAACATTTAATCTTTTTATATAAGCAAAAATAGATCTTAGTATCTGACTTGACATATCTATTCTAATAAAATTCAAAAAAACTGACAGCAGAAGCAAAACAGAAGGCCATGCAAATTACAGTAAATTAAATTAGAATCAATTCAGATTATTCATCTCCAGTTCAGTTTTCATTAAAAGTACCTGATGAAACAATAATTGAAGTATTTTGTTTTAATATTCAGGACATACTATTTTAGTATGACATCGGTGAGGAACACGATCACTCTCTAGTTACTCAGTGGAAGAATTCATTTTATTGAATCCCCCTTTTACACAGAACACAGAGGCTTATAAAATAAGCTTCTCACCATTCCTAATCTGAAAATGGACCCTAATTTTTAGAGAATATGTTAAAAGCTGTAAGAGGTTGAGGGGGAAAAAAACACTCAACAACGCCCATCTCTTTATTAATGCTATTAATACTTCCAAAAGTAAGCATTAATGCAATAAGTTTAAGCTGATAGCTGAGCACATAAAATGCTCAGGCTCATTCCTATAGGCTCTTATAGTGGCTGTTCATGTCTCACTGGAATGCCCTCTGCTTGCTACATACAGTGATTTCCCAAAACCCACTTCAGAAAACTAAAATGCTTTCATTTTGTTTATGAACTCCTTGGTCTGGCAGCAACTATTGAGTTTATCACCGAGTGGCCACAGTTTGTCAGATTTTCATGAAATCACACAAACCAGATATAATCCCTCCATTTATAAGGCAAATTACAGTTTCTACATTACATGTTTGTTTCAGAACTTAGATTAAATGCAGTATCTTGTTGCTTTAATTTTTTAGTAAGAAGCTTCTTGTTAATCTGCTGGTTTAACACTTCTGCAGGCAGACTTCAGCTTTTGTAAGTCACCCACACCTTCACTGCTCTGTCTAATTTTACCAACTTCTTGAAATTCAGAATTATTTGATATTGTTTAAGAGATTAGATATCAGAGTTTACCCTTTGGACAGCTGTATTACAGAGATGACATTTCAGCTGCTATGCTTGTCCACTAGGGTAGCAACAATCTTTGCCATCACCAAGAATCAAAACTTCTGGCCACACAGGATTAAAAGCCCATGACTTTACACCTAGAGCTGCCCAAGAAGCCCTGAAACCCTAAGCTAGAGCAGATTATTGGCCTTTGTGATTCAATCACAGAAGCAAGTACATAGGCCCTCTAACCACATTTTCTGCTTGGGGTGACAGAAAAGGAAAATTCAGATTATGTTTATGGTAACATGTCTTGACAAGCTTCTTCCTTTCAAAGCCTCCTCTCCCAGTACTCCAGGAAGCAGTACTGTGTTCATAACTATTCTGCTCAGTCGGAGAAGTCTGCAAGGGCGCGCACATGGGGCGCTGTCCACTACAGCTCCAGGGCATTTCCACTCACCTCCCAGTTTAAAAACCTGCAACAACACTGCATAGCTATTATCATTGAATTTGCCTTGTAACCATGACACCAGCATCACAAAATGCTAGTCTGTTTTTAAACAGCAAAACCTTTTTCTTTTTTTAAACAGAAAAGAAAAAAAAAAATGTTTTATCCATTCTACTACATGGACAGCAAGTTGCCAGCAAATTAATACTAAGGTTAAATTCATGCCAAGTTCAGTCCAAAGACTGTAGCCTTAATAGCTGCCAGTATAAATATTTTCTTGTTTCACTAAATATGTATGTGGATAATTATTCTAAGTAATAGGGTTCCACACAGACCTAATTAGCAATTAAGGGTCCTACTCACAGCTTTCAGAAAGCACTGTTACATGAAGTATTCTTCCTAGTGCCCCTGCCTGTAGCACTATGCTGCTAACAGGAAAGAACTATAGCTTTCATAATTTTAGTCAGCTCTACTCTGGAACATGTAATCTGGCTGCGCAGTAACTGTTAATCTTTTTGACTAACTCTCACTGGTACCCCAACATGTTTTTTCGTGCTTTGTTGTAAGTTTAGAGGGTTTTTTATTAGAAACACAAACCAACATCCACAGTGATTCAGGGAGCTCTGGAATCTTTCATAAGAATACAGCTTTTGCTAAAATCAACAATCGCCAAAGTGGGCTTGCTCAGCTAAATGAAGAACAAAATTTTTCTTTTCATGGTAATGCAGTAAATAACAGCAAGATGACAACAAGCAATGAAACCCAGGCTTTCAAAAACAGTTTTGGGCATAAGTAAGAGGTAGTTTTAAAACACTAAGAAAAACACAGTTGGTTTTTTAAGCTCAAGTGTATAAAAAAATTGGTTCAAATGCCTTCTGCTTCTCCAGACATGGAAAGTACCAAGTGTCACAGCAGCATGGAGGCACTGCCCAGGGGCTCTGGGGAGCAGGCACCTCTCCTGCCAAAGCAGAGAGATGACTGCAGAAAAAACTGTTGCACCAGGTGGAAACTGCTGAAGATTTTCAGGACAAAATAACTGGGGTGAAAACAAATAGTGACTGACTTTTCACAGTGTTCACTAAAACCAGAACAAGAAGCATGAAATTAATTGAAGTCACATGGCAGTTCTTCACATAACATGCAGGATGTTGTGAAAGCTATAAGCTTATTTTGCCTCAAGAAACGCCTGAATAAATTCCTAAGTAGAAAATCCCTGGGGCAGTATTAAAAACAAAGATACCATGTCTGGGCCTGAGCTGCAAATAAGAGTAAACTGGTGGACTATATGAGAGAAATACCATCCTCATCCCAGGCATTTGCTTTCAGCTGCTGACAGAGAAAGGTTCCTATGAAAGACAAGGACAAGGGTTCATTTTTGGCCACAGATTTAAACAGCTCCTTCCCAGATACAGGGGAAACACATTCCTGTATACTCCTAGCAGGCATTACAGCTACACTGCTGCTTACATACTCCAGACGCTGGGCCAAAGGCGGGAATTTCTCAGATTGACAGTTGGAAAGATAACAGGGATAAGGACTGAATCCCTTCTAACATACAATCAAAAGTTTGCCAATTATAGACCAGCTACACTTTTACAAACCAACCAAGGACAACAGGGTGGTACAATTTTCATGGGGATGAGAAACATTATAGGTAAAGCTGGGACAGAGATAAGAAATACTATATGTAAAGCTGGGACTACTAAAAAAAATGCTGAAACTCATTTTTGCAAAATAGTTTTGGTGTTTTGTAACCAGATCTGTTCAAATAATGGATGCTACATGCAAAGAAAGCATTCCACAAGGCTTCAAAAGCTCAGGCTGAGCTCAAAAAGGAGGAGAGTAATTTCCTTATTATAAAGTAAGAATACATAAGGACTGAATGGATTTTTAATTACAGTTTCTTATGAAGCCCATATAAATATGTTGAAGGTCAGAGGTTGACTTAATTTTTAGCAAAATTATTTGCTAAACAGTTTTCAATATCTCATCTTGTAACCTATAGCTACAGATAGGCTTGGCATCACTATTCCAGGGGGAAATACTTTTGATGGCAGAAACTGCTGTATGAACATTTCACTCTGCTTCAGGAAAGATAAGCAATTCACAGGAGATGCAAAATGCTATTTTCTAAAAGTATATCAAGCCTTGAAGTTATTATGAAGAACAGCTAGGGAGAACTGAATAGACTGACAGAAGTTCAGAAAACACTTCACTAGGGAAAGTCCTCCTATCCAGCCCACAGGGCTCATCTCTAGTAACTGTCAGAAATAAAGGCTTCACCAGCCATTGATCACAATGGTTTTCTCTTACATGCTTCTGTAATAAGGCCCCAGTGCAGATTTCACTTCAAGCAATCAAGATTTTTCTAATAAGACATTTGATCAAAATAATTTACTTGGTAGGTAAAACTTTATTCCTTAGGTAATGTAAGAACAGAGTTTTCTCCAGAAAAAAATCCAACAAAACCCAGCTTTTCTAGTCAATTCTTTATATAGACAGTACCTAAAAGTTTTATGGTAACACAAATACACATTACAGCTCTCAGATTGGGAGATCTTTCTGCTGACAGATGAATCAAACAAAATTCTAATCCTCCTGAGTCCTTTCATTATTGTTGTTTTAGCATTCAAACATTTAAATGAAAATTCTATTAATATAGTTTTAATTTAAAAAGTAATATTAATATCACTGTTTCTAGTTACTGAGGTGTCTGAAAATTATCATCAGAACTGCAGAGTTCTTGGCTTCCAGGCTTCCTGTTGTAAAATTTATTCTACTTCTCATTGAATAACATAGTAGGGCTGCACAAAGGCTTCCATGATCATGACATTTTGTTGCCTTACCAGTATTCCTGTGAAGTTTGTTCTTGTGTTTGACTGGTAGAGATCTGGGCTCCTTTCTCCAGGCTTGCTGCAATGCTTTGTGAATACTAATGAAATGGAAAAAACGGAGCACAAGCTCCAGGGCTATTCCTATGATTCAGAATTTGCAGGAAGACCCAGAGTTCTCTAAATAAGACTTAGACTCTAGGTACTACTGAATGCTTCATAATTCATGTCTCTGATGGATCACTTATCCCCATAACTCCCCTGGAATTTTGTCAAATGGGGATGTAATTAATGAAAATAATTTTTGATAGCATGACTGAACTAAGCATGAAGGAAAGCAGCACAGTCTACTGTGTTCAGACTCTGGGAGCCTGTCTGCACCCAGTAGAGGCAACAGAAGCCAAAACTGATTGTTAACCTAACTCTTTACAATGCTCTGACCCAGATGAATGAACTTTAAACTTCATAAAGTAGGCTTGGGGGTCTACATTTCATTAAATTAAATGGTAGAAGTTAACAGAGATCTTTCAA
Organism: Platyrinchus mystaceus; assembly: GCA_035041135.1. Classification (NCBI taxonomy): domain Eukaryota; kingdom Metazoa; phylum Chordata; class Aves; order Passeriformes; family Tyrannidae; genus Platyrinchus; species Platyrinchus mystaceus. Next base: position 23,382,454 of record JAWWLV010000183.1, read on the forward strand.
GCCCATGAAGGAAGCAGAGATCCTTCCATTTAGTTTATTGAGCTTTGAGTCATACTACAAACATTAGCCAAATGACAGTCTAGGTTTACAGACAAGAGCTCTTATTTGCTCAAGTCTCTCCATAATAATTAAGAACATACAAGCACAGGAAACATGGGAAGAACCAACAGGTTTGGATTCCTCCTGGCAATTGCAGGAATCTCTTCCTGATACCAAACCTGACAGTGTGCTTGTTTTATGATAGCGTCTAGAGGTATCAAACAGGTATCAAGGATTTAATGTAATATAAACACAAATACAGAGCTACAGAGTTTCCCAAATCTACGGAAATACACATTTATATTTGAAAAAAAAAAAAAGTTCATTGAAATACCACTGTAAAACATCTTAGACATGTTTTCATACCTCAGAAAGAAAGATATCCAATTCAAATATTAACCACCAATCTCAAAACAGAGGTATTGATACAGTTAAGTTTTTGTTAAGTTTCAAGTACATTTAAAATTCTGTAATTAAAAAGAAATCTACACTTTCATCTTAACTTGAAAGAATGACTGAACGTATGTAAGATAGAAAGAAGTCCATGCAAATATCAGCCATGGCAGTAATTTCGTGGTGTTGGTTGCAAACCAGTAGTATGAAGCTTCCTTGATAAAGCAAATATTCCAGCGGCAAGTTGTTTTAAACTCCCCCAGCAGGACAGTTCAGTTACTGTGATTTATTTTAATTTAGATTTCCTTAGCAAGTACTTTTTGAGAACTGTGCCTAATAGACCAATTAGAGTTTTCCCAGATAGTTGCAGTGCTTCAGCACCTTCATCCTTCAAATGTTTTTGTTATTTTCTGTCTTCTTTCAGCAAATTTGTTTCTTGCATTGGGATGTAAATGACACGTTGGTCACATGATACCTTTGAGGATTATGCCAATTTTAAAAAGTAGGTTTTGTAGTCTCACTGCTATGCCAGAGAACCAAGGTAAGTATTAGCAGGAGGTCATCACATACTGCAATATATGAAACTTAAAAAAACCCCACAACTTTATCTAATTTGTTTCTCATGTTCCTTTCTAGTGAAACCACCAATTATTTTCAGGTGACTTTTTTTTTTTTTTTTTGTAAATTCCACACATTCACAGAGCTGGAGTCATCATTTTCCCAACAGCCAGAAATGCTTGCTTGTTCTGGATCACTTCCTTTCCTAGTAGTTTTATTTACAGTTGATTACTTCCCTAAGATAAAGACATGGTCCTTACTGCCAGTGTGACTCTACGATCATCATGCAAAAACTCACAGAAAATGAATTAGCAGGAATAGCAAAATCCCTGAAAATCTGCATAGCAAAATCTATAGTAGATCTGGTATAGAATATGTTTAAGCTTTGACTAATATGGAGCAAGATGAGCACATTAAATTGGCCAATTTAGAATCACAGGGCTTCTATTAGGAATATAAGAAATTCAAATGCTGGAGGATGAAAACACTGCTATCTTCAAGCCCCCACAAACCAAATATACATCAGATGAATCCTGGAATATATCTATATATTTCTTAATAAAACTACCCACAGAGCACAGACAACCAAATCTAGTTCTTCCTTCCCCCCCTCCCAGGAGAGATTTTTCTGCATTCAAACTACTGGTTTTCAGTAAAACAAACAGGGTTTAGTTCAAGACGGCTGCCCTGGGTATTCTCCGCTCAGTTGATTCACTTCTTTCAGCCTAGGAGGACATCGGAGGCTGAGAGAAACAGGATGCCAATTTAAGTGACCGTGGAGCTGCTGCTGCTGTTTGTTAAGCCTCCCTGATGGAGCATTAGATTTGTTTTGGCACTGCATTTCAGAAGACTCTAAAGGGCATACAATAATCTAAACCACAGACTGTCAAACTCTGGTTAGGCTGAGTTTCTCTTCAGTCCTGGAACAAGTATGACTCACCAAGAAATAACACATATACTTCAATGAATCTTCAGGACAGTGCTGGGAATGCATGTAGGGTGGACAGTTCTTTCCAAGGGTTTGAGGCTTTATCTTTCTACTCAATGTCTGGGCAAATGAACTGGTATCTTCATTTGTAAAATACATGTACTAGTATATCACCTGCCTATTTTTCCAAAAAGTTACCAATTACACAACATAGTGTAATAGTGATGGCTCTAAGTAAGCTATTCCACTATTGTTTGTATCAAGTGGATATCTCCAAAATCAGTCTTTGCAACTGAGCCACTAATGTTGGGGTGACAATACACACTGTAACACTGAACATCTTTCTTTCATGCCCGTGTCTGTCATCTAACTCTGCACTTAAAGAATGAATTGGCTGAAGCATCCCTTACAGGAGAAAAGAAATATTCTTTATTAGTGTTGTGCTTTTAACATCGTGCTCAAAGATGTAAAGAAAACTCTATGAATTTGCCATGAAAAGCAAAACTAGAAAAACTTTGAAATATAATACTCCATTGTAGATATTGCAAAATATAAACTTGGTTACAGCTCGGGAATATTAAAACCTTCTCAAATCTTAAATATTTTATTTGCTATTAACTTCCTGAAAATAACTAAGAGTATATAAAAATGATGCTAGCAGCTACTTAATTCTAATTGAAAACATAACTCTTTGTTTCCTAGTGAGTCAAGACAGCAGTGCCCCCAAGAGACTTTTCATTATACAATAGCCTTGCTGTTTTGTAAAAAAAAAAACCCAACACATTATTTTAATTGCTTCACACAATACTAAGAAACTTGCAAACAAGACACTTGCAAACAAGAGCCAGACTTAAATGATACTGACATTTCCTTAAGAGGACTTGGAAGGGAGGAAGAAGACAAGTAATTTAGATTTTCATTTTCTAGCCATTCTGAAGTTGATGATTGTCAGAAACTGTAACATCAACATAAAGCTGAAAGTACCTCTTTTGCCAGCTACTCATCGGGCTTTTCTGCACAAACCACTTTAATACTCAGGCAGTAGTTTTCTTATTTTGAAAAGGGTTTCCCGGTTTTCACTTTCCCCCTTTCCTCACAACCACTTTTGCTGACATTATGATAAAAGACCTGTTTGCTAATCCTGCTAGGCAGTTCTCCTGAAAGCATGAGCTCTCTTGCTTCCCAGAGGTATATCATGCTTTCTAAGTTATCAAGTGAGTGAAGAAACTTAAAAGCACAGGTTTGGAAATAACAGCATGTGGATTGCCAGTCCTCATTAAATCCGAGATCTACTACGGGCCACAATGATGGCTATGTTCTCATTTACCTTTCCATAGAAGCTACATGTCAGAACCCATTCAATATACTCTTGAAGAGTTCTAACATACAGGTTTGTAACTATAAGTGTTATAAACGACTAGTAAAAATAATACAAAGATGATGAAGTACAAGTAATTTGCTGATTTTAGATAATATTTGGTCATCGCTGAGTGAAAGAAAATGCCACAGTCTCAGTATTGGCATCAATTATTCATACATTAGAATAATTATGTAATCCACAATTCACATGTACACAGTTTTTTTCCTAGCTGAATTTATGATAGATGTAGCACCCATGAAAAAGGTTGCATTTTAAACAAAATTCTCTTTACAAGGACAGTACTAATAAAAAGAAGTGCAGGAGAACCCTATTCGGGGAGGGTTTCATTTGCATTTGGCTACCCATTAAGGCATACACTGCCAGATTTCCATCATATGCTAATAAAACAATATTCAACATCCAAGATTTTTAACAACCAAAAGTACTTCAGAAGCAAGGTTATACAAGTTTAACTTCTAAATAAACAATTTAAGTACCAGATAACTTCAGATGTCCGAAAAAGTAGTATCTGAAAATTGAAAGTTATTTTTAAAGTTATTTAATTCACACTAAATCACTATGCTGAATCAGTTACATAGACACCTTACAGAAACAGGAATCAAAAGCTAGTTATTTTTAGGAAAAAAAAGTTTGGATAAGTTTTTCATGGAAGAGAAGACTGTATTCAATGTGGTGCTAAAATAAATGATACTGCCAGAGACAGGAATTACTTTCTTCCTTGTTAATTGACAGGTTTAGAAGAAAACATCTAATCAAAAGATGACAAATATAAATAGACACTGCAATGAGTATTGCTCTTGGAATTACTTTTGTGGGTTTATAAAGTTATTAATAGTGCTGTTGTGAAAAGTAACCATATTTAGTTGGCATTTATGAAAGTTTCCTAAAGCTCACTCTATTATGGTATTATGTATAACTGGAGAGCTGAGTCTTATGTACTGTTAGTCTGTCAAACCATAAACTTTGTTACTGTTAGCCTAATTTATTCTCCACTCCTTTATTTGTTGAATGTATTTTAAGACTATAATCCAAATATGTCCAGTCTATCAAATTGGAACCAAATGTCTAGGTATTTTTGGGAAAGTGAAGCTTAACAAGAAGTTGGTAAGCAGCTCAAACACATCAGATCAGAAAATAATGTTGAAACACATTTAGAAAAAGCTCCAAAAGCAAACAGTGGTTCATGGCAAGCAGACTGGCTTCTTACATGTTGCTAAGAATAACTGCTGGAAGACTTCCACTTGATAGCAAAGTTGTACGATGGTAAATAATCTAATAAAAATAGAAGAAAAACTGGTTTGTAACTGTTTCTATTGGAAGACGTCTGGAGTCCTTTTCACTCTCTCTCAGCTTTAATGCACCCACTTATTAATATTTCACTTGGCAAAGATTTTCCTACCTGGACTGCAAAAGGTTCTTTCACATACTGCAATTTCAAAAAGGCAATCAAATTTGAATTACTCCCATTGTACAGCAAACACAAGTATGATTCTTGTAACAGACATTATTCATATAAAGAGTCATAATAAGATTCAAGTTGTAATTCTCACCGAACAATTGTTTCAAACTATGACACGATTATGTAAAAGGCTCTAAGTGTATTGCTGTAGGTATATAAAAAGTAAAATTAATATTGTAATAGCATCTCCAATAAATAGTCAAAATATGGTTACTATGGTTTCTACGGAACAGGAGTTTGATTTATGCCATATTTTGTATGTTCAATGTTAGTTTAGCTTTATATTGTACTTCATTCATGTCAAGCTATCTTTATTATGAAAATATCCAGTTATTTAGATGGACTTACCAGGACAGAATTTTCCTCTTCAACAGGCATTACTTAACATCTCTTTGTCATAGCATAGACATGTCAACATGTATGTAAAACAGCAAAAATGGCTCTGCATCAAACATTAACTGTCTTTGAATCAACATAAAGAGCTTTTGGGGGCAAAGTCTGCCTCTAACTACATTTCCACAAAAATGCAATTCAACACTATTTTAATGCATACAATAATATTTTCCTATTACATGCTTAAAGGAGGCTCCATTTCTCTCCTCTGGGCAGACAGAGTTGCTGTTCTGTTCCTCCCCAGTTTGCTGCCCTCTACCATTCTCTTCCCCAGTCATCTTTTGGCTTCATGTACATTTCCCCTCCAAGATCAGTTGTATGCATCTGCCTTTAACAGCACCATTTCCTATTTTCCTCGCTGACTTTAATTCAAGTTCCTTCCTTGCAGCTTCTTCTACTTTCCTGCCTTTTGAGCTCACTTTACTTGCCAAATTCTGCTCAGTATACACACCTAGTGTCCCCTTCCCATCCTCTTTGTCCTTTCATAAGTATTTACAAGTCTCCAATATTTTAAAGTTGTATATGCATAATTTCCTCTAAAATAAAATTTCTTTTGCACATGCTACAGGCATTTATCCAACAGAAAGCACTAAGAGAATATGTTGATTTTTAAAGTCAACAAGCTTAGAAATATCTCTGTGATAGTTTTCCCCCAAAATTAATTCTTACAGGTAGAGTTTACAAAAAAAAAAGTCCTCCCATTAAGGTCTACTACATGAAAAAAGTCTATACAAGATTAAGTTGAAGTTTCAGCCACAAGAATTCACACATTTACAACACAGATATGTTTCCTATTGAGAAAAAAAAAGATTACATTTTATGTTATGCATGTCCAAAAAACATCATGAACACAAGTGCCATGCTATTTACTTATTTGGATTAAGTATCTTCAGACAAGTCTACTGAATTACAGAAAAAAATTTAAAAGTTATACAAAAGTAAAGGCAATCTTACTTTTTCATCATCATCAGAAAAAGGGGCACCTCCTGGAGTCTTATTTATTGCTTGGGCAACACCAATAATCTCTCCATCACTGTTTCTTATGGGCATGCACAAGAGTGACTTTGTCTTGTATCCAGTCAGTTTGTCAATCTCATCATTAAAGCGTCGATCCTGCAAAAGAAAATAAAGAAACATTAACATATATTTCATATATCTAAGCTTTCTTCAGGCAGCAAAGTAATTTTCTCAGTGTTTAACATAGTATTTTTCAGTAGTATTATGCTGTTGTTTCTCTGTTATTACCCTCTTCTTTATTAGCTGTTTTTCCTCACTCAGAAAATCAGTACAAGGTTTACCATTACATAATTGCACTGAAGTCCCACATTCATGCCTCAATTAGAAGAATGGCATACCTAAAGAATCACTACCAAAGCAGCTATCAGGAGAACATGGAGAATGAAGATAAATGTATGAGGAACATAAATATGAGAAAAGTGAGTCTGCATAACACACTATGGACCTTGACAAAGCACAAACTCCTTGCACACATACACAGCTCAGCACCACATCTGTGCCACACAACATCCTTGTCTCTAAATGGGAGGCACGTGGATTTGTCAGATAGACCACTCAGTGGATATCAAATTGGCTGGATAGTCAAGCTCAAATAGTTGCAGTCAACAGCTAAATATCCAATGAGACCAGTGACAAATGACATTGCTCAGAAGTTGGTATTTGAACTGGCGCCACAACATTTTTGTTAGGAACATGGACAGTGGGATCGAGAGCACCCTCAGCAAGTTTGCTAAGGACAACAAGCCATGTGGTGCAGCTGACACACTGGAGGGAAGGAATGCCATCCAGAGGGACTGTGACAGGCTTGAAAGGTGGGTCATAGTCCTTGGCCCTGGCCATAGGCAGTCAGAGTCACTTTTCCCATAGCTTTCACATGTTTTAACACAGATAAGCAAACTATCAGCAGCTAAAGTGGTCATCCAGTTCCTGCTTACCATATGACGACAGGCACTGTTCAGTTTCTTCAACCTTAAGCAATATTGCTTGCTTTACTACCCCTGTATGACTGCCAATAAACTTTCCTACCAGTCAAGCTGTGGGTAACCACATGGCCCTTGCAGGCACTGGTGAGGTCCCTGAGCTCCTCTGTGCACACACTGTAGCCCTCCAAGGCACTGAAAGAGCTGTCTGCAGTTCACCAGACGTATTCTCACAGAGTGTGTGAAGCATGCCCATGCTGGGGTTTGTACAAAAGGATAACAAGCTGCAAGGAATGCTGTGCTACCTTAATGCAGAATGCAGTGGAGGAGAATGAGCATGTCTGGTATGTACTAATTTCTAGACTATCCCTGGCTGGGAAGTCACCAACTATGTTATAAAACCTTACAACTAGTACATGAGAAATACCAGAAAGAATCAATTTCAGACAGATGTGCTTTATGAACTTGTGATGCTTTAAGTTTATATTTGTGAAGTCACTATACCAACACTAATAAAGATGAAAGATTTCATGGAGACTGTCTCACAATATTAGCATTCAACAAAATCGTTGTTGAGTTGGCTGAAATGGTATGGGCAAATATGTGGGAAGTCTGTAAGTTCCTAAAATGTAGTATACGTGAACAAGAGTATTTTTTCATTAATATGCAGTGTTCTAAGAGGCAAATGTACCACAAATCTCATTAGTGATAACAGAACAGAGCAATTGAATCCCCACAATAGATGTTTACCGTTAAGCTTTACATGACAAGTAGCAATCATTTCTTCAAGAATTTTGCAAGTATAAATTGTAGTTTTGGTTATTTTCAAATTCTGCTGGTCAGGAATTTCATTTAGTATAATGAACATGGTTTTTTATTATTACTTAACATTTTTAGGCATGATTATTTCATATGCTTTTGCATCCACTTCTATTTAGGTTTTTTGAGCAGTGTTAATGCATAATTAACTATGAAGATTTTGATTTATTTAGTTAGTTCTTATATAAAGTCTCTAAATCATGATTGAATAAGCTTGCAATGTAATCCTATTTATCATAAAGCATGAACTTGCTCAAAAAAACCCCAGAATATGTACGGTGAGCATAGGACCCCTCTTACAATAGAATGACAGCAATCAATCTTGTAGAATCAAATACTGAAAACATAACGTATGTTGAAGAATTAAAAAATTCTCTTTGAAGTAACTTCAGCAAGTATTTTATTTTATTTGTTTTCTAAGGCAATTAATGTGCCTGAGGTTACACATTTATTGAGGAACGTACATAAGAAATAAATGCTTGCAACACAGTCAAAAATTACTTCACTTGTCAACTCAAGGTAAATCATAAATAAAACTAGAATTGCTTCATACTCCTTGTCATTCCTGCTCTATGTGGAGTCACAGTGCTGCACTGAGTATATTTCTACACCCAAAGCTACAAAATTATTAAAGTCTTAGTCATAGTACTGCAAACCCCAATGCATTAAAAAAATTCCTTAAATTTCATTTAGACATTTTTTTCTTCAGATCTGAAACATGGTTTAGGGACAACTACCATAACACATTTCACACTAAAGCACTAAAGGCAACATCTTATGTCTTGGTGAGAACAGATACTATAATACTTGTAGAATCTACAAAGGCAATACAATGTAAAATACTATAACATTTTCACAAATTGATATTGCAAAAAACATGCACAGGGTGACAATATTACATCTTGAGATCAAATTAAATTTGATCACTGTTTAAGAAATAATGCCATCACTTCATAGAACACTTGTGAATAACACCCAGGGAAAACTTGTATCTGGTGTTAGTAATGTGGTCATACATACACACTTATGCTAGGTCATGCTGCCACTTCACATCCATATTCTGTAGATGCTCACAGTTTTTCTGTCAAGTAAACAGAGACTCTTTTTGGCCCTATTTCTGTCTGTTGCACTTCAAATAAGATTGGTTATGTGGATTAGTACTCCAATGAGGTACAAACACTTAAAAAAAAAAATACAACAGAAACCTTATCTTTTTCTGGGAAACAAAGTACAGGAATGTCCCTGTTCTAAAAAGGCCCTGTGCAGCAATACATTCTCTTGAACTGTAAAACTCCAACTGCAGATCATAAAGTAACTCAAAGGAGGCTAAATAGTTGAGAAGAGAGAGTGCTAACAGCACTTTTGTTCATCTTGGGAGAGAATACTCTCCAACAGCTCTTCTACAAGCCAGAGAGGAAAATAATGCTATCTACTGGCAGAAGCTCTGTTCCTCCAGGGTGAAGTGCGAATTTATGCTACAGACAACAGTTACAGCCTGTTCAGACCCCCATAACATGAGGGAACTGAGCTGTTGTACAAAATTAAGTGCAACTGTGGTTTTCAAAAGTTTAGAAAACACTGTCTGTGAATTAATACCCATATTTGTCTCAAGTGATGAAAACAATCTATACAGTCTTTAATCTAAGAGTTGATTGTGATGAGGAAGAGAATTCATTGAATTTTTAATGATGTTAAAAACTGACAGTTTTTTTTCTCCTGACAATTTTATATCTATTTTTATTTCCCTGTTGTAAATTCCAGATAGTACAGAAATAGACTGTTCTAGTCACCTTAAGACATAATTTAGAAATACTCTACACTCACCCATCATAAAGATTAACATACATTTAGCTACTTTATTACTTATTGAACATTTTCACACATTTCAACCACAAGGAATAAATACCAACCATGGTATTTATAAACAGTTTATACCCCTCTTCTGCCAGAGAATATCAAGTTCTTGGTTCTTTTTTTATCATGCTATTTTATTTTGTTCTGTTTCACTTCTACAACTTCATTATGAGTTGTTGTTCCTCCTTAAACTTATTTCTGCCTCTGGAGCGTATTAAACAGTCTTTGCTTCCATAAAGACCAGATTACTAATATACAATCTTGAACAACCTAACAACTTTTTTTAGGAGAACAAAAACCCCCATTGATGATTGGTTTTTAAAAGCAGCATCAAGTACCCAGATCTGCATGTTATCTTTTCACAGGCTTTTAAACACTTATATCAACTTCAAAAGAAGCTGAACTGTTCTGCACAGTAGAGAATCCTGCCTAGAAAGATATGGTTTTTCTACAACAGAAGAAAGGGACATGCGGTGAACTGAGGATGTGAACTGAAACTATCCCTGATCTTTTGTGGAAAAGCAAGCAGGAAGTTCATTTTAGTGACATTTGCGAAAGTGATGAGGAGAGATATAAAAGTAAACAAAAGAAAATACTGTTTCTGGCAACTTTCATATTGTTAAACCATGCAACAAACACAGAAAACGGAATGATCAGATAACCTGCATTATGTTCCAAACCTCTTATCCCCGCACTCTTCTTTTTATTCTCTTATTGTCATAATAGGATGTACATGACAGGATCTAACAGAGATTATCAGTTGAGCTGTGACAGCCAAGAAGCTTGGACAAAAATTTATGCCTACCTCTCCTCACAAGGTAGTAAACCTGAGCAAGGAGGCCTATTTAGCAGCTGATAACAAAGCTGGTAAGTCAGAGAGATGTGTCATGTCAGATTGCGAACATTTTGAGATACAAACTGTATTACCCCACATGTTAGAACAGCCTGCAGCACAGCAGGGTCCTCATTTGACCAGGTTCCTGGGTAGTAAAGAGTATCAGTGTTTATCATACAACACAGCATTTGCTTTTAAGTTTTTTACATCAAGACATATATTCAGAAATGAGGGACGGACTAGATGAGATACATTTGAGAGACACTTCACCGTAATTTTAATTGTACTGACAGTATTTTCACGCAAGAACATTCATGAATTAAAGTCTACCACCGCCTGCTTAAAACATTACTAAAACCAAACACAGCTGGTTTTACCGCTTTGGTTCTATATAATGAGATTTCTACAGAGCAGAGACATGAAAAATGTGAAGACTGAGGCACTTTTAACTGGAATTTCAGAACTGCCAACAAGGAAAAGTTATTCTGTAGGAGAAACCCTATCCTTGTCTCAAGGATATTTATTGACTGTAAATTCTTATTAGGGAAATATTGCCTGTAAAATGGGATACTCAGTCAAGTTAAGACACAGAAGAGAGAAGGCTTGGTTGATCAATCCAAGTGCTGGTATTTCAGCTGCCTGTACAGGGACACTGTAGTCCCAGTTTGTTTTGGGCATATTTAAAGATGGTCAATAAATGAGAACAGACAAACATCTTCATGCTTTTATTCTGCAGAAGACCAGATTAAGTTCTGGAATTATATAACATTACCAGAATCTCAACCTTCTTAAAAAAAAGAATCTAGTTCCTTTAACTGTGAGGATAACATTAAGTATGATCTGAAAGTAATCAATAACATAGGGATCAGAAATGCTACAACCTGGAACGGCAGTTGGGAGCAGCATGAATTCTCATCATTGAGCTGGTATATTCAAATTCACATTTTTAGATTTCATACCTTCATAGTATGAGATGAAAACTCAAAACACTGACCCTGCTTGCAAGCTCTGATCCCATATGACACTTATTAGCTTGGTGTACCTGGGATTTCAGGCAATTTGAATCAGGATCTAACCAAATAATACCTATCTTTTTTATCTTGAGTCCTCTGGATTGATTACTGTATTCATAAAATTAGTCTGTAAATTTGACTATGAAAGTTATACAAATTATTGGGCAAGGAGTTAAAAATCAAATCAGCTGTATTACTGACAGAAGTGGCAAATGAAAAAAATCCATTAGGGCCCATCCCTGTTTTTTTTTATATCAGCAGCAAATTGACCGTGTATCTGAATTCACTAAAGAACATTCATTGATCATGATTAAACCTGAACAGCTACATTTAAAGGCCTACAAAAAATAATCCATGTTGACCAGAAAGAAGAGGTAAAACCTCACTTAAAAAGGTCACTATTTCTATCATTTACTAAAAGAATTTTAACATTTCCAACCAAAAAATTCTGAAAACATGCACTATTTCACAGGAGACTATGGAGGGTCTCTGAAACTCCCATGAAAGAGTCAAAACAAGTATTTTGTTCTTGTTATACCTTACTTAAAATCTACATTTCTTCTTTTCCCATGACATTTGAGGTAGTAGAATATGTTACATTAGAAATTAAAAGTTTTGGCTCCTGAACGAAGTTCCAACAACTGCATTTCAGTGTTGATTTTCAGTTTAAGTAGGTAGTTCATACATTGTTAGTAAAGGTACAAGTTTCACTGGATTTTTCTGGGTTGTTTTCTAACATGTGATAGGTCGTTGAATTTGGAAAGAAAATAAGTCTTTTTACAACCTTAAAACTAGTACATCTTATGTAAGTATTATTAGCATGATTTAGAACAAAAAAAAAAGTATAATCTTAACCCAAGTTAGCTAAAAATCAAATAATCTAATGGAGGATGAAACCTGCCTGAATATATTTCCAGGAATTAAGTCTTCATGACAACGACACTGTTTTCCTTCTCCAATGTCCAAGTGTTGAATCTAGTGAAATGCACTAAGTGCCTCAGCCAAAGCTGACAGCTACATACAAGAAAAAGTATTTTCTGATTTTATGATTTGAAAATACTGCTTTTTAATCATAGAGAAGAAAACACTACCAAAGATTAACAGGCCTGGCCTACTATATTTTACCATTCACTGAACTATTTTTTTGGTAGTTTTTTTTCTTTAGAAAGGGCTTTATTAAAAAGAATGCATAAAAAAAAGCTTGCATCAAAATTTCCATTAATATGCTGTATTTCAATTACTGATTGAGTTGCTAAGTCATATAAAAAATAAGTAATATAAGTAGTATGTTTGACAATATTGTTAACCTGAGTATTACTGTACTGCCAAACTGCATGGGATAGACAAATTTGATTTAATGTACTTGAATGATTAGACTTATAGGAAGCTGTCCTGCAAGAGCCTTTATACTTACAGAAGTAGAGAAAATGAAGTTGGAAGATTTCATAACAATTCAATTTCTTAATCATGCTTTCTATGACTATAATACATGAACTTTTATAGAAAACAGAAAGAGCAATCCAAAAGACAGCAAGCTATCTAGATTCAAAGCATAACATTAAAAAAGCTAAATACAAATAAAAAAAAATAAGGCCTGCAGTCTGTTCTAGATGCATTTTTCTAAAAATCACATATGGTGCAAACTACACTGTGCATTAACAGGAAAGAGAAACCAAGCAGCAAACCTCTACAGTAATGGAGAAACCTTGTAGAGAAGAAATTCACACACAAAACACAAGTAATAAATATCTGTGGAGACTTCAATGTAGGGATTGCTGCAGCTATTTCCATTATGTTCCCCAAAATCCCTAAAGCCCCAGAGACAAAGGCAGCAGGAGAACAAACTAATACTAGGTAGCATAATCTCAAACCTTATTCTCACAAATAAATAAGTACAGTCCAATTATATTGTGACTATTTATATAATGACAACAATATTTGTTACAAGATAAAATAAATAAAATAGATAACACATAAAACAACTCTATTTCTTCACTCCCAAAACAATTCTTAAAAAAAGTAGGGAACACTGATCCTCAAAAAATTTTCAATTTCCAGATGTAAAACTAAGACTATATATAGTTTAAACTTATAAAATAGCTTACTTTGAAAAAAAATCCAAAAACAAACAAACAAACAAAACCACAAACCAAACAAACAAAACAAGGTGTTCATTTGCAACAATGCAATACTAAAGTGTTTGGTGTTTCCCTTTTTTCCCCCCACGTCAGTAGCCTGGGACTTTGTTGAGTTTGATTGGTAGGAGTGTCTCATATGATCCTTTTTCTGACCACTGTTTCATTTATTAGTTAGACAATGGATATAAGTAACAACGCATGTTGCCTACTTATAACTGGCACAAAATTGACGTGAAAAAACAGTATATTGGTATACAAGCACTGGCAAGTCTGCAGACATAACTGCTTAACTAATAAGCATAAATACAGTTCATGCTTCATAAGCTGATCAACAGCAGGGATCAGAAAATATTCCTGTAGGACATTTCCTAGATCCATCACGTAATGTTTCATTTTCTTCCTTCAAAACAAACTCCTGTTATATCCCCAATAGTACAACAATAAGGCAAGCTGTGGTCTTATGTACAGCAGATTCTGTGCACCTCTACTCTGCATGTATCACTATTAAAGAAATTGTTTACAAAGAAAAAGATTTTTTCTCTAATTTTAAGTATTTTGAGATCACACCTGTTTGCTCCATCACAGCTCTCCCCTCATGTACTGGACCTGACTGATGCCCCACTGAGAACCAACTGCAACCATGTCCATGCTCCCATCTTCTTCCAAACTTGCTTTGAGACAGGGCTTAGTGCTGAGCTCCTAAATATTTGTGTTTCTTTATACGAAATATATACAGATGGAGGGTGGTTTTAAAAAGCTGATACTCCTATGAGCAAAGACTCCTGGATATTTCAACAGAAATCTGTGTATGGGTTTAACCCCAGCACCTGTAGGAGATTACTCAGGTGGGCAACAGATGGTTTCAAGTACTACACAAGCAGTATAATAGGATTCTTGAATAATAAATTTTAAATATTTTATTGTGACAAAGCAGCAGTGTTATTAACAAAACAATACTCATTTTTAAGTGCTCTCTGTAGAGACATGAAGCTCAGACTGCACACTGTTGCTGTTACCCTCTTAACACTCAACTCCACTGACCCAGCAGCTCAAGTCATTTATTTTTCATAATTTGTCAATAGGGTTATTTTAGAAAAGCAAAACAAATTAATTTGCATAATGATGCATTTAGGCTTGTTTATTACATTGGTTATTCTATGGAAAAGCTATGCAATAGCATATAACTGTAAATAACTACAATGAAATATCCACTTGTTTTGAAAAATTGAAAACCAATCAAGCATAAAAGCAAAATCATTTACCAAACAAAACTACAGCTTTACTCAGTCTTGTGCTTGCGACAGGATTTCAGCTAAAATCAGAAGGGCCAAATTCTGAAGTCTCTTCTCACAGTCACTGACCTGATATAATGAAATATATGGTATTACCTTCTCATGAGGAAGCTCTAGGCAGAGTTTGACCAGTTTCACATCAGTTCCACAAGGAAGTTCTTTAATGTCTAATGGAAAAACTCCCTTAAAATGTCCATACTCTTCAGACAGATAGACTGGCTGAGCAATACACTAGTTAATGTCTGTTAGCTTACCAAAAGGAAAACCACAGCAGCTCTTCAAAAGGCTTTTTCTGCACAAACTCTGCGTGGCCAGCAGTGCAGGGAGAGCTGGGGAGCCAAGCCTTACCACTGCCCCTTTGGAGAGGTCAAAGACACCCAGCACTGAGTTGTAGCGCAACTAAGAAATGGAGACAGATTTTTTTTTTTTTTTTTAACTCCCACAAAATTACTAATCTGTTAATGCCCTGAAGTACTCCAATGCTTCTGTTTGCCTGGGAGCCCACACCCACCCTTAGCACCCCATTGCACCAGCACCAAAACAAAACATCTCACTCTCCTTCAGCACTGATGTTGAGGTGCAAGCCCCCACAAAATGGCTGAGAATTACCCAACAGTCCCCATGGGAAGTAGAGAAAACTCATCACATGCGAGTCTGTTCAGGCTCATTCTACCCTAGCCCTTACCACCCTGCTGCTCTCAGTGCAGAGACTTGAGACAAACAAGCCCCGCCTGAGCACCCTGAGCCCACCTGCTGCTCATCCCAAACAGAGGAGGCATCACATCCATGGTGGGCACACCTAGGGCAGCAAGCACGTGGTGAGGATCTATGGAGTAATGGCTGAGCAATCCCGGAGGACAGGCCGCTGCCTGCCTGGTGGGTGAGCTAACCTTGCCTGCCCCACACAAGCATGGAGGGGAAGGTGTTATTCCTCACGATACACGAGGGCTGTCACCAGCAGCGTACCCTGTGTTGTGCAGCCCTGTCTGTCCTGGTGATCCACCTGAGCTGCAGCATGGAGATATGAAACAACTGAGCCTTTGGGTGGCTTTGGATACATGCCAGTCTATGTGTCCCTGGTGTCTACCAGGAGCTCCTGCCTCTGGCATGATCTCTAAGGGGACGGTGATGGTGGTGTGACCTGGGAAGGTCTTAGGATATTTTACACATCAGTCAGAAACTGCTCCCTAAGATGAAGACTTATGGTGTGAGGGAAGTGATAGAAGATGAGGAGATCTCCACAGCTGCTGCCCTGAGGGCTCTCTGCCCTTCCCTCCCAGGGGTGCTGCCTCCTGCAGGAAGATCACCCTCTCCCAGGCCAGTGCCACTGTGACACAAAGGATGCGTTCATGGCTACTGGGCTGCAGATTCAGGGATAATTAAATACCCCTTCACCAATTTACTGACCTTTACTTAGAATTTCAAGCTTTCCTAAATTTTACATGAAGGACCGGAGTGCCCTTTTGTGCAAAGCACATCAGGGCAGTTTAGTTCTTTACTGTTGCAATTATCTCCTGAATTCCCCATGGTACTTCCTAGTCATGGTTAATGTACAGCAAAAAATACGTTTTAAATATTTTCTCTTTATTACAAGGAATTTTTAAAACCACTGTTTATTCTGCTTGCCAGGTCTCATTTCTTTTGCTCTCTAAAGAGTAACCTCTGTCCTTGTTAAGAGTCAGCACTGAAATGAATACGGCTGTT
>JAWWLV010000183.1:23399296-23438058 GCA_035041135.1 Platyrinchus mystaceus
AGGTCTCATTTCTTTTGCTCTCTAAAGAGTAACCTCTGTCCTTGTTAAGAGTCAGCACTGAAATGAATACGGCTGTTATTGGTGCCAGCTGCCCAGTGCTGCTGAATAAAACAGTGCTCATGTGCTTCTCCTTTGCAGAGCTGAACATCCCAGGCCCCAGGGTTTTAATGCTTTAATTGCTCTTTAAAATTGAAAGAGACACACTTAATATTGATGATGACAAACAGCTACCCTATGTAACAAAATGTGGCTCATGACTCTCCCTGACCTTTACACCAACAGCCAGTCCCACACGGGTACTCCCAGGCTGAAAGGTTTGCACCCCTGAGCTGTAACTTTGTGATGCTGTCCTGGCACAATAGGAGCCAGTGAATGCTCAGAGCTCACCTGGAGGGCATGAAAAAGACAACATCCATGTCTGTACCTAGGTATTCGAGGATGTTTAAAACTTACTGTAAAGGCGTGTGTGTGCATAACTATGTTATGTTTGGCCAAAGCTTGAAAGAGGTAACAGGAGAGTCCACTACAAAGAGAGCTCAATTTGTCTCTTATTTTGCTTCATTTTAGTTCCAGTAATGTGGTTAGATTTTCTTTTTGAAGACATGAGTTGTATTGAAAAATAATTCTGACCATATTTTAGAGAACTTTCTCCAACTTACAAAATCCATCCCTTAACATAATTCCATTTAATATTTTTCCTCTCTTTGCTACACATTTTATTAAAACATCCATCTGGTAAGACATTTTTGTATTCTGTCTTTTAAAGCTGCTTTTTAAATTCCAAATTTAATGTAAGATGTACAGAAACTTTATTCAGCTGATACTGGAAAATGGCAGAACATATTTTTCACCCCTTTCTGATATATGTTTACTTATTCTAGAGGGTAATATTTTTTCCACTAGTTAGAACAACTTGGGATGTTTTTAAATTATCACCCAACTTTTGCACAGCTGAAAGTATAGCAATAACCAAACAGTACTTGTCATTTAAAACGTTTATTATGTAAATACTGCTCTAAAAGATGGAACAAAATTGAAATTATCAGTAATTTTATCTAAACATCATAGATATCCTGTGAGAAGGAGGGATGACGTGAAAAAATCCATAGCTTTAAATAGGAAAAAAAAAGTAAACAACTCCTAAGAACTACAGATATTGGCCTCTCTGCCTGTGTACTTACATTATGCTTAATAGTATTCATATATGACTACAGAAGCTACATCTATTCTCTTCTAAGAGGAGACGAACGGACATTTAGGCCACAAATTTCCATTTCAATATGATCAAATTCTTCCAAATGTGTGCTCAAGATATAGTGCATTATTCACATAAGAATAAGGAGTCAGAAATGCTTCCCAAAATTAACATATGGCAAGACCGAAGGCCTTATTATAGAACTTAAAGTGACTGGAAGTTCAATTTACAAGTCAACTGGATTAATTTCAGGAGAAGGAGTTCTAGGCTGGCTCCAAAATGCAAAGAAAGTATTTAATGACTTTCCTGTTCTCAAATCCTCTGTAAAGCTAACTCTTGCAGATCAGATCATATATGTTACTGTTATAATTATAAACTCACTTTCATCACGACTTTGAAATGTAATAAATAAAGCTTTTAATGCCATGAATGAAATTGTGCAACTTTTGAATCAGCCACATAACATTCATCTAAACCTTTCCATAAACTATTTGTCAAATTCTTTATTGCTGTGAGCTTCCAAGAAGTTTGTTCAGTTACAGCTGAAGTTCAGAGATTAAATTACTGTGAGATATTATATAGTCATTGTTTAGTATTGAAAGAAGTGATTATTATACAGTCCTCAATACATAATAATAATTCTAACCCTTGTATCTATGCATGTTTATTGAATTAAGAAAGATTGTTTACATGAGCAGTTTTTGAAAGTCAGATTCAACAACACTAACAATCACCTGTATTGTGGAAAAACCCCAGCCTATTACTGATTTAATTTTTTAGTATTTTTTCTTTTAAAAAAATAAATGTGCAATTGAAAACCTATACTGTCTCTGAAAATGACACAGCCAGTCATTTACAAATACTTCCTAAACCAGTCAGTGTGTGTATGGGCACGGGGCACTGCCTGCATGAAACAAACTGCTAGATATGCCAGGACTGTAATGTAATCTGATTGCACTGAAGTACCATTAATGTCTGTAGTAGCTGACAATACAAGCAGGCAACCCACTTTCTACTCAGTGGTAGAATTCCAAATGGTGTTTGATCAGGCTTTGAGAAAACAGAGATGGTTGGATGATAATAAAATAAATTTCCCACTACTGTAAACTAGCTAATTAATGATATGGAAGTATATTTACCTCTTTTGAAACAAGTTCATTAAATTAAAAAGCAAGCAAAAAAACTTTAATCTAAAAGTGTTCCTCTGACCTAATGTAAGGTCTTTTCTTACCAAATGAGTAGCATCAATGTAGAAACCCTCTTCAGTGGACAAAAAGTGGTGCTGTGCTGTCATCACTTTTTCTCCAACTCCACCTGACAGAGTTTCCTGGTGGTGCTGTTTTTTACCTGACAGTTGATTAAACACTTTCATCATTGGTGGCAATACTGGCAAAAATCCTATCATCATATTTATAAATTTTTGAAGTGCTCTATTGTGAGCACTACAATGACCTGAAATGGAACAGCTGTCACTTCTTCACACACCTGGGCTTCCATTGAGCTCTTTTTACTATTAAATTGGAAAGGTCTTCCTGTAATGATGCACAATGCATACATACACTTGCCATGTAAGAGAAGATAAACTGTTACTAATTCAGAAATGTAACAGAAAGCAGATCCCCCATATTATTATCAAGCAAAACTTTCATCAATGTTGCAAGATCTTAAGTTTCATTTGCACTAAAGTCAGTCAGAAGTAGCTCCACTGAAAGCAGGGAAGTTGCAATTGATGTAATTACAAGATGGACTTGGATTAGAACTTGCCCATCTACTGCAACTAAAGTACTTAGGGCTGAAATACACAATGAATTTTATTATTTATAATATTTAAATTGATTTTGAATAAGAGCCAGACAAAAGTATAACATAAATACTACTGGGAATGACAACTGGATGGATTGTTTTTCACTTTTCTCTGTAAATGAAACAAACAATAAACTGTTTAAAGTAGCTGGACTTTTTCAAAGGGAAGTGAACAGAAAGTGAACAAATGTTGAATAAAAAATAATACAGTTCCCTAAGACCAGAAAACATACTGCCTTTCCAGTGGAATTTTCACCTCCAAAAAAAAAGATAGCTGGAGTTATCCAGAGTTAAAAAGAAAGATCAAGCTCTTTCCCAGCCAAACTCAGACATCCTTTATCTGTTTAGTGAGTTGAGACTATTGAGAACATACTGCTTCACCTGCAGCAGCAGATATTCTGGGAACTGCACAGTTTTTAGCATTGAAAATAAAATAAAAACAGATTGCAAGAGAAAGTGTATAATATAGAAAGGGAAAAACAAAGAAACCAAGCCAGCTGAGGTTTTTCTTTCAAAAGTGATCCAATACTCATTTTAGTCTGAACATTTTGACCAAGCTCTGTTCATTCCCTTTGAACTCTGTGGGTTGGGAACATCTGTCAGTCTGGATCTGTGAGGTGCCCAGTATTTTTCAAATACTGCTTGACAAATAAATAAATATTCAGCCTCAAATATCTGTATTAAAAAATATAAATCTTATTTTTCAAGTTTCTTCCTTGTAGCTTGCTATGAAGCATCATCAGTTTTTTAATGCTTATTATTTTTACTACTGTAGTGCAAAATTAGACAATGGGCAATGACTGTTACTAAAATTCTTAAAGACATACATCTCCCGCCTTTCTAAAGCTTTCTATGATCCTAATTGAGAAGATCTGTCACTCTGTGGTTCTTAATTTTCTCAAGAACTTCAAATTGCTGAAGTGACTCACACAAATAAACACTGGAAATGAACCCCCTGAAAGAGAGGTGCATTTCAAGCAAGGAAACTGAAGGCTCTGTTCTGCAATAACAAACTCACGCAAGGGCTCCTCTGTCCCTGCTGAAGTCAAAGGTAATGTTTGCCTTTAAGCCAAAACTACATTTTCACAATTCACACTGAAGCCTCTAAAGGAGTAAAAAGTGGGAATAGTCTTTGCTGGAGAATTACAGGACTGGTTATATCAGTTCTAGGAATAGGTTTGAAAACACATGCCACGTAGGCTGAGTGGGCATATGCAAAGGTGAAAATACATGCCCCTTTGAAAGCAATGAGATTTTTTTTCAGCAGCGAGGAGGCAGGGAACATTGAGACAGAGATTTAAGAACACTACCATTGGGACTATTATGAGCATGTTTTGAAACTTTTCTTCAGCCGATTCCAAAATATGTTTTCAAAACACATGAAGCCACCTATCGCTCCTGCGAAATTCAAAAGCACTGCTGTATCGATTTCAGGGCCACTTTAGCCTCATCGGCCACCCAGGAGGGGCTTTCTCTCTCACCTTTACCGGAGACCCTCCTCGGCCTGTCAACAGTTGCCCTGAGCATCCCCGCGGCTGCTCTGCGGAATCCCTGCCGCCTCGGCTGGATTGCCCGGGCTGGGACACCCCAGGGGAGGCTGGGCGGCAGGGATGGACACCCCGAGGGAGACTGGGCGGCAGGGATGGACACCCCGGGGGAGACTGGGCGGCAGGGATGGACACCCCGGGGGAGACTGGGCGGCGGGAAGGAAGCCCCGGGAGGAGCGGCGGGGCCAGGCGATGGCGGGGTTTCTCAGCAGACGCCTCCGCTGCCGCGGTGCGGGGGAGTTTGCCCGGCTCGTACCTGGTAGGCGTCGGGAATATTGACTGTCTCTCCGTGCTCCGCCACGTAGCCGATGATGCCCTTACCCCAGGGCACCTGCACCTCATTGCTGTTCTCGGTGGAGCCGCAGGGCAGCAACGGGGTGCCGGCATGCACGTCGAAGAACTTGGAGACCAGGCTCTTCTTGCCGGCGGCGGCCCCTTCCACAAGGAAGAGGGAGCCCCGATCCGCATCCACCATGAGGCAGACGAAGATGAGGATCTTGTAGCTGAGGCTGGTGAGGTCCAGGTCATTGGAGATGTCCTTGACCAGCTCCAGGAAGAACTGGCGCTCGTTGTGCTCCTTGAGGTAGCGCTTGTAGTCCAGGGCGGTGGGGGGGTACTGGGGCAGGCTGACGCGGGACTCCAGCAGGGCGCTGAGGATGTGGGCGGTGGTGGGGGGCAAGGAGCTGGCCTTCCGCAGCAGAGCCCGCCGCCGCACGCTGCTCAGCGGCTCCTGCGCCCGGCCGTGCACATGCTCGTCGTAGGTGAGGTTGACGTGGATGGCCTTGGAACGGGCGAAACTCTTCCGCAGCTCCTTCTGGGATGCTCGACGCTGCAGTCCCCCGCCGCCGGGACCGGGACCGCCGGGGCCGCCCGCGCTACCCCAGCCGCCGCCGGGACCGTCGCTGCTCCGTCGATCCTCCGACAGGCCGGCAGTGGGGGCGGCGGGTTGGGCAGGCGCTCCAGGGAGAGAGTTCTTCCTTTTCAGCCACTTCTCCACCAGCTCCGGGTGCCTCTCTAGGAAACTTTCCACGGCCGCCACGTCGAGGCCGGCATCGCCGGCGGTGGCCATGGTGCCGGCGGCGGTGGCGGCTCAGGCCATGCCCCGCCGTCGCCACGTGCTGCTGCCGCCCCGACGGCCGCCCCGGGGCACGGCGGTGCTGCTGGCAGTCCCGGCGAGGGGCCGCTCTTGCCCCTTGCCCGGGCCCTTGCGAGGGGCCGCGCCTTCTTCTCGCCACCTACTTCCCCCCCGCGTCCTCCTTTTCCTGCCCACCACTTTTTATTAGTAGTAGTAGTATTCGTATTTTTCTAGGTATTTTTTCTGCTTCCTGGATTTCAGCCCTTCTCCTGCTCTGGCCCTGGTCCCGGGTTTCGGGCCGCTCCCCTGGTGAGTCGGGCAGGCGCTGCCGCTGCTCCTCTGGAGATGCTCCGGGAGCGCTCGGGCAAACCCCTTCTGCCAAGTGCTGTCAGTGCTGGCGGCGGCTGCTGCGTAAGCCAGCCGGCAGACCACTGAGAAGGAGGGAGGGGAGGACGCGTGAGCCGAGCGGGGGGGCAGGCGGCGGGGAGGGAGGGCTCCCGCTGCGGGTACGAGGGGGTACCGCCACCCGCCTGGCCAAGCCGCCTCGGCAGAGCGTTCGGAGCGCGCAGGGTCCCGCAGCAGGAGGACCCCCGGCAGCTGGGAGCTGCGTTAGGGAGCTTCATTCAACAACATCGGGGGGAGTGGGAGGGGCCTTTTGTCTGTGATGTGTGTTTGGGGAAGAGACGAACCGGGCCGCGGGCCGCGGGAAAGGCGGCGAGAGGTAATGCGAGCGCTCCCATTAAAGAGCTCTTATTTATAGCATTATCTGAGCTGATTCAGTACTTCAGGAGACAGGCGGAAAAACGGAGTCCTTTCAAGAATCCCGAGTGAATTCTGTTTCTTGAACCTCTGAGTTGATTTGCCTACAGCCTTACCCGTGCGAAGACCCAGCTCCGCCTGGTGCGCACCGCACCCGCGGCGCTTCCCGCCCAGCTCTGTGTGCGGGCAGCACAGTGGGCTCTGCCCGCCAGGAGCCGCCCAGGGCTTTCCGCTGAAAGCCGCTTTCCCTCAGGGCAGCCCGGCAGGAGCTTGCCCGCCGAGGCGCTCCTGGGTGCCCGCTCCGGCATCACCGACTGCCAGACGGAATCCGACCGCATCCATCGCCGGCAGACGGACCGGGGTTATTTTTATGCGCACGTGGAGCACGTTTCATTGCTAAACCAAAGCCTACGCATAAGCGATTGAAAAAAACAAGAGTCATGTATCTCAACACGTGAAAAATGTCTTTCATGCTCTCACCAAAGACTGAATGAAGGCTGCTTCAGAAATTCATGAATGGGAGTTTGGGTGGCTGGGAAAACACACGGGCAAATCTTCAACCAAACGGGATTCCGACCTGCCGAGGACCCTGTCCCTGCAGCAGCCCCTTACGGCGCGGGGTCCGGGAAGTGCAAGGAGAGGGAGCGCTTTTGGGACATGTGTGGGTAGCTCAGGGGGTTGCGCGGGTGTCAGCCGGGGTAGTAAGGGCTACGTATATGTCCCGAAGGATTGCCGGGTCTCCCGCAGCAGTTGGGGGTGACAAGGGACTCCGTGCAGGTGCTGCGGCTTCCGCAGCTTGGAGACTGCTTAGGAAGCCACGGACAAAGGATTTAGGCTCCCAGTCTCGGTGCCCGCACTATCGCAGGCTAAGCAGCCGACCCCTAGCTGCCGCCGGTCCCGGGCCGCCGTGGTGGCAGGGCTCCGTGCCTGCCCCCCGCCCTCGACGGGGTTCTATGCACCACTCCCGTCTCTCCCCGGCGAACAGGGATGCTGCCGCAGGAGGACGGGCTCTCCATTGAGAAACCCCGCCGCCCACGGCACCCCCTCGGCAGTGGGGCAGGCGGGGAGTGGTCCGCAGGCGCTCGGGTTACCGGGGCGGGGGTCGTCGGGCGCCGTCCCCGCCAGCAGCCCCCGCCAGCAGCCCCCGCCGCTCGGGGCGCGGAGGAGGGAGCCGGGCTGGCCCCGGGCTGCCGTGGCGGTGGGAAGGGGGCGCACCCGGCCGCTGGCTTGCTGGGGCGCGCCCGGCTGCAGAACCCGCGGCGAGCTGGCTGCGGGGGGAGCGGTGTGCGGGGCGAGGGGCGGCAAGCGCGGGGGTCGGAGGACACGCTCTAGGGGGTCGTCCCCGAGCTTCTCGCACCTCTCATGAAGCTCTTTCCATGCAGGTAGCTTGTGTATGAAATGGCAGCTCGTCTTGGCGGGGGCAAGGGCGGCTGAAACTGTTCTTGAAGCGTTTCCGAGCGCGCTGCCGACGCGCCGCCGGAGCTGTGACGCAAAGGGGTTTTACACGCGGCAGCGGGCGCAGCCCTCCAGACTGCGCCGCGACTGTCACATCATCCGCGGAGGCCCCGCTTTCGGGAGGAGGCAGCCGAGGGGCCGCCCTCGCCCCCCGCGCTGCCGGGGCTGCCGCTGAGCCGTCCAAGGGCGTCGCTGCCACACGCCCCGAACTGCATTTGCGGTTTTGCAGCGCTGGCACAAACACTCCCCTGACACAAAGAAATCGCATGAGCTGCTGGAGGTCAGTCTGGCGCGTACCCCCAGCTCTCAAGCAAGGATCTTGGCTGCGAAATAATTGTATGGAAATAATTTTTACCATCTCGCTGCAGTAAGGTTTGGTCTGTGCACTCATACCAGTGTTTACTACGAAATGGTTATTGTGTAGCAGGTCTGTATGTAAACACTTAAAGTGTTACAGAAACACTTAGTGTAAGCCTAGGTATAAACGATGTCTTCCCTTACCGTTTCTTCAAAGTCTTATAGCATCTTTAGTTTATTTTCTGAGACTTTATGCATGGGATCGATTACATGAAAAATCTGCATATTGATAATCTCTCAAATAGCAGAGTCAAGACTGCAGAAAGTAAAACTGCAGTTGTCTCCATTGCATAAAATACATAGTGAACTCTTTACTGTAATAACTTAACTGTAAAGACCTCACATTTGTGTATAAACTAGAA
Organism: Platyrinchus mystaceus; assembly: GCA_035041135.1. Taxonomy (NCBI): domain Eukaryota; kingdom Metazoa; phylum Chordata; class Aves; order Passeriformes; family Tyrannidae; genus Platyrinchus; species Platyrinchus mystaceus. Next base: position 23,407,850 of record JAWWLV010000183.1, read on the forward strand.
GCTTCTCTTCAGGATGAAGTGTGACAAAGATGATCACAGTGGCTTGACTGTTCTATAACTTGCACGGGCTTTGGACATGGTGTCAGGATAAAACCTGATTCAGAAGCCCAGCCAAGTGTGCTGTGCATTGGTGGATGTTAGGAGAAAACTGGGGTCTGTCTGGCACCCATCAAACTATACCTCTGTTTGTATGGTGAGTAAAAAGCACACTGTATACTGGGCTGCAGCTTCATGTGTGGACCTGAGATAGTTAGTTTAAGCCTTTTGTGGGAGGGCCAAAAAGAAAAATGGGTTTGTCAATGCCATGAGATTGTGCTGCCTTCATAATTCTACAGGTATGCTGCACTGAGGTACAGGCAGCTTACATCTGATGCATCTTACATGTGATACACCTTTAGTCAGCAGGAATGCACAATGCCAACTCAGGAAAGCAAGGGAGGCTTTAGCCGGTCTCACCTGGTTGCCTTGGGTACAGACATACAGAGGTGCCCTAAAAGAATCACAAGCAGAAATATCAGTGCATTTCTCAGGCAGAGTGTGTTTCTCTGTCCAGAAGGGCAGTGACATAGTGCTTCTCAAAATGAAATTGAGAAAAGCATTCGAGAAAATTTTTGTTATTCAGGCGGATGCTTTAATTGTCTAAACAGTCAACAGAAGAGATCCTGACTATTAAACTGAAAGGGGGAACTATCTTATAACTACAGCACAAAAGGAAAAAGAAGCTGGTGCTCACCCAGTTGTGTCAGAGAACTCGTTACCTGACTCTTGCTTACTCCCTTCCTTCAAACCACCAGTTGAGCTCTATGGAGTGCATAAGACAACCAGTTAAAGCCCCTGGTGGGTAAGCACCCTGGTGGGTATCCTTATTTGATTTTGCTAAGGCCAGTCCCTAATGAATAGTTAACATCAAAATACTAAAACTTGATATAGGAGCTAGTCAAAATTAAAAACAACTTTCACTAACATTGCAGCTGCTGAAGCAATGTTCAATGAAGTTGCTTTTTTCAGGTATGCAAATAACATTAGCTTTCATTCTGCTTTTAACTGCAGCAAAAATAATTTTTAAACCAGGAAGATATTTCTTAGGGTTTTCTAAACTTAGGGTTTCTACTCTTGTCAGTGTATTCTCACTCCAAACAACTAATGAAAAACAAAAAATACAATAATGGCACAACATCATATATTTATGAAAATATCAATGGTTTCAAATCAAACATGTGATGCTCCTGAACGTCATCCATGTAGAATCCAAGAGAATGTGAGCATAAATGATAAATGGTAATATAAAATGCACAAGGTATACATTGTCTTTGTGTCACTTTATTAAGTAAAATAGAAATCCTTTTTGCATCATGGAAAGATGCAGTTCTTTGCACCATTTCACATACAACTATTTACTACTTTTAGAGTAATCTTTGTAATTCCAATATCCAGAGGATCCAACTTTATTTTCCTACAGTTTTGAAAAAGAACATCTGCAGATTGACATGAAATTCATCAAGGCTGTGGTCCATTGAGGGGCATTAGAAAAAGGATTGTCAATGGCCGGTTCCTGGAATCTCTTGACAAGTTGAAAAAACATTAGTGTTTCCTTCCAAACCTGCTAAAACCTGTCTGTCGACAGAAGCCTACTGTTGTACTCAAAACTACTGCAATACCTATAATGACATGTCCACGTTTTTCTTCTGTCCTCCAGAGTTACATCCCATTGTATAAAGTGGATTTAGATATTGCTTTGTTGACTTTCTTTTAAAAAGACAAACCAGGACTGTATTTGTAATTAATAGTTTGATTAAAATAATATAATTTATAATCAATAATATAAATAAAAACAATAAATCCCACACAGAATACTTTCCCCTGGAGATGTTCCACTGCTTTGTATGTATGACTGTCTGTATGAAAAACACAAGAAAAATCAAAAGTCTTAGCGTACTAGTAGGAGACAGTATTTAGTCAAGCAAAACAATTGTAACACACCGTGGTGCCAGTAGAGGGTAGTGACCAGCAAACGAAATTTAAAAACACCCCAGGGACAGAAATTAAAATCTGTCAGTTGGTACTAGGAAGTTCTGGGAAAGCTACAGACCTTCGAATTTGGTGTACTGAGTATTGGAAATTTTACCAATATTTTAATACAGGGAACAAGGATTTTTATTTCTGAAACTGTAGTTCAAATTTGCCTGCAGTACGGCAAAGTAGACAGTTGTGAGAGTAGCTCCTTGTGAGTAAGGCTTTCTATTATACCTCTAAAGAAAAAGGTATTTTGCATATATATACCCTCCAACACTGCAGCTTATCCATGCCACTTGTTAGTTTTGCCTTTGTTTTTGTTTGCATCTAAATAAGAAAATACTGCAGCTTGTCCTGTTCTATAGCCAAATAAACCCCCAAAATTTGGTCCTGTCTTCTGCTTTCCATCTTTTTCAACAGTGTGGCACTGAGAACATTTCTGGATAAAGATCTTCTTATGTTTTTCAACATCACCCATTTTGATCTATGGAAAAAAATCTAAAATGTTGGTCACAGTTATCATGTTCTTCCTCTTGACAACTACATCTGCTTACATGAAAGGGGCATTTCTGCATATTTAATTGGCTTGTGAAAAATAACAGAGTGTGTGCAGCTCGATCCCCTGATTTCTTCTTTTAACTTCATTTTGCACCAGGAGATATTTGTCCATTACGATCCCAGTAAGAATGGAGTCACACTCTGTAAAGTATCTTCTACCATGCTGTTTATTTACAATGCCAACACAATAAAAAGTATAATCTCACATCCCTTTAGATGGTGGAAGGCCCAGGTGGTGTAGCATCAAGGGAGCCTCTGGCTCACACACCATGCTGTGCAGACCACCTGCATAGTAGAGAGCCTCCCTTGTGGTCTTTCGAGCTTTATAGGATTTTGTAACATGGAAACAACTCTGCCATTTCTGCAAAAACAGAAATTTCTGTCAAAACAGAAATGATGCTCTCAGGAGTCTTTGCTGTGCTGTTAGATAAAGGCAGGGCCAGGCAGCAGGTGTAATCATCAGTACCAAGCAGGGGCTGCCCACAGGCTCTTTTGTAAGGACAGGTCAGCTGACTGAGTTTAGCGCACTTATCCCTGGCTGAGGGATGCACGTGGCATGATATGGCCTGAAGGCCAGGCTGTACCTGCAGCATGGCCCAGCACAGCCCCAGCCTGCACTTGCCTGGAGTGACTGTGCCGTGGATCACTGACCCCTCAATGTGCAGTGGTCGGCATCACTACAATCCTAGGGCACTGACAACTCCTTTAGGATTAATTCTTGGAATCCAAATATTAAAGGTGTGATGAACTTTATGAGCACATCGCATTCTTCACAATTAATTAGCTGTGTGCTTATTTTCCTGGATATTTATTTCCTAGATATTTTTCATGTTTGTTTCCCATGAAATGTATAAAGTTCCCTGGTCTTCTTTATCCTGAGCATTCACAAGAAGCCCTGCTGTTGCCTATAGCAGCAAAGGCCTTGAAAATAGTTTCTTCACAGAGGAACTCTCTCTTTGTGACACTAGTGTTGTTTCAAAGGAGGTGAGTCTCTAATTGAAGGATGCCCTTTAAAAATAAACAAATAATTTCAGCAGAAGTGAGTATGTTAGGAAAATACTGACAGAGGGTACAAACCTGGGAGGAGTGGTGGATATATCAGGTCCTACCAGACGCCATTTGTACAACCCTGACAGACTGGAGATGGTCTGACAGGAGCACCAAGAAGTTCAATAAGGGAAAGTGCAAGACTCCTGCACCAGAGGAGGAGCAACCGCATGCCCTGGTACAATTGGAGGAGGGAGGTGACTGGCTGAAAGTAGCTTTGTAGAAAGGACTTGTGGTGGACACCAGGGTGAACACGAGCCAGCAATGTGCAGCAAAGACTGTGACCAGTATCCTGGGCTGCATTAGGAGTGCTACCAGCAGGACAAGGGACATGACCCTTCCTCTGTACTCAGGACTGCTGAGGCACCTTAAGACATACTGGAGAAAGTCCAGTGAAGGGCCACAAAAGTGAGTAAGAGACTGGAACCTCTCTTACATGAAGAAAGGCCAAGAGCTGGGACTGCATAGACCAGAGAAGCAAAGGCTCAGGGTGGATGTTATCAATGTATATAAATAGCAGAAGGGAGAGAATGAAGGATTGAGACTCTTCCCAGCGGTGCCCAGTGACAGAACCAGAGGCAACGGGCACGCACTGAAACTGGGGCTTTCCTCTGAACATCAGGAAACACATTTTTTACAGTGAGGGCAACCGAGCACTGGCACAGGCTGCCCAGAGATGATGTGGAGCCTCCGTCCCTAAACACACTGCAAAGCAGAGAGGACCCGGCGCGGGGCCACCGCTCAGTAACGGGGCCAGCCCTCGTTAAAGGGCTCCGGCCCTCGGTAATGGAGCCGTGCCTCGGTACCGGGGCCGAGCCCCGCGGAGCCGCACCCGAGGCCCTGTCGGGCAGCGGGCGGTGGGAGGGGCGCAGCTGCGGCAGAGGAAGAGGCGGCGGAAGGGGAGGGCGCGTTGTCTCCCCGGCGGAAAGGGCGCAGCGGCGCTTCCCGGCCGGCCCGCGGGGGAAGCTCGCCATGGAGGAGAGCAGCGGCGTCCGCCTCTCGGCCGAGTGCCTGGACGAGCCACCCAACAGCCGCATCTTCGTGGTGCTGGGCAAGGACACCGAGGAGACGCTGATCCGGGAGCGCTTCTCCCCCTTCGGGGACATCCAGAACATCTGGCTCCTGCGGGACAGGCGCACCAATGAGTCCCGCGGCATCGCCTTCATCAAGTTCGCCCGCAGCTCGCAGGCCTGCCGGGCCATGGAGGAGATGCACGGCCGCAGCCTGCTCCCCGACACCAAGCCCATCAAGGTACCCGCCGGGGAGCGGGGCCGGGGGCTGTGGGGCGGGCGGTGTCGGGGCCTGCCCGGAGCAGCCTTGGGAGCCGGGCAGCCCTGGGAGCCGGGCAGCCCTGGGGGCCGGGCAGCCCTGGGGGCCGGGCAGCCCTGGGGGCCGGGCAGCCCTGGGGGCCGGGCAGCGAGCGGCCGCCTCGCCCCCTCGGGCCTGTGCCGCCTGCACGGCCGGGGCTGGCGCTGAGAGCCCTGCGGTGCCGTCGGACCCGCGGCGGCCTCGCGGAGCGGCTGCGGGGGGTCCCGGCCGTACCTGAAGCTCCCACGTGTGGCCTGAGGTGTAACAGGCCGGGGGAAAACGCTCTACCTGGAAACTACGGGGTCTTTCTTTGGGGCTGCGTTTTGAATTTTCAAGGAATCTTTGTGACAAAGATTCTTAAACGGTATATTCTAAGTGTTGTAAGCAAGACAGGTGTGAATAAATAGAGCTGACTTTGCAAGTGTGTTTCATATTGGTTTTGTAACTTGTGAAAACTTTTTTGAAAACTTTTTTTTTTTAATCTATGGAGTTGGCTGGCAGCTTTCAGCCTCCTGTTTTCATTTGAAAATGCAATTGAGTTAGTAAAATCTTTTTTGAAGAACTTGCCATCAGAAGCCAAAAGATCAGAGTTCTGTTCCTTCCTCCCCTGCATGACTATTAGAAACATAATTTAAGAGCTCTGTGAAATCAGTCGTTACTTTTGTATAAGAAGCTTATTTAGAAAATGGTTTGTGTTTTTCTTACTTGGTTGTTTGGGGTTTGTTTCTTTGTTTGTTTTTATTTGTGGTTTGTTTTTTTTTCTCCTGTTGTCTTCTGATGTGCACTTCTGACATGAAATTTATTTCAGTAGTTAAAAGAGATTTTAACAGTAACAAATGTGAGAAGTTATGATCCTTCATAGAGCACTGGACCTGTAAACCAGCCCAGCTGAGCAGTGAACTGCAGTAGCAAGGTTTTAATAAGCTGTTAGGCCTTTTTGTTTGTTTGATTGCATATTTGTTTTTACTACTGCTATACTAGGCCTGTTACAGTAGTGCATTCTTTGCTACCTCTCCCTTGTCACTGGTGATATTGGCAGTGCTGCTGCATCAGCAGCAGTATTCCTCACCATTATTCCTTATCCCCGGTAAGACTTTCTGCTGGCCTCTGTCCTGCTTGGGAAACCATTTGGGGTGAATTGTATTTGTAGATCTTTTGTCACAGGTGATCACAGCTCTTTGTTTTTTCCATGTTAGGAAAGCTAGCTTATGCGAACAATAAATACAAAGGCTGTTAAACCTTTCTCTTGGTTGTTGATATGTGTTTAAGACCTATTACTGGTAATTAGTGTCTGTGTAATTATTTCATTAGGTATTTATTGCACAGTCAAGAGCTTCTGGAAGCCACAGAGATGTTGAAGATGAGGAGCTTACACGAATCTTTGTTATGATACCGAAATCCTATACAGAGGATGATCTGCAAGAGAAGTTTAAGGTACTGACTTGCTATTTGATAATTGTTATTTTAAAATGCCTTTGTCTTAATTATCGGAAGGGTTGCATTGAACTTCTATGCATTTTCAAATATTGGAAATTAATATGCTTTTTAATTGTTCTAGATGTATGGAGACATTGAATACTGCAGCATTATTAAAAACAAGACTACTGGAGAAAGTAAAGGTTTGGGCTATGTGAGATATCTAAAACCATCGCAAGCCGCCCGAGCAATTGAAGAGTGTGATCGAAGTAAGAATCTGACTGAATTCTTTGACACTTTTTTGCAATAAGTGTGTATCATCATTAATGTACCTTTTATTTTTAGTTGTGTTTGCAGGTAAATTATTTGTGATGTAAAAGCATCTTGAGACAAAGTTCTTTTGCAAATAAATAATAGCATTGTTAACATTCAGTGAGAACAGTCACCTGATTACATTCTTTCAAGACCAGGAGAAGAAAGGCTTTTGGGGAAACCTAACAGCAGCCTTCCAGTCCAACCTCCTGTTCAATGCACAGATATGAAACAATGTGGTGTGTGGACATGGTTGTTGTTCTTACTTCTTTTTACATCTATTGTTGGGTTTTTTCCTCCCTTAATATACGTGGTGGTTCTGCATCATATCTATCATAATTGGTTCTATAAAAATGATATTTGTGCATAGGAATATGAGTGTGAGATTACTTAGCAGTCAAATTGTATTCCCTTTTTGCTGGGAGGCTAAAATGAAATCAGTTGGATAGCTTGAGTATAATACCCATTTCTTTCATAAAAGCAAAACCTGGATCAGTGCAAAACACACATAAACTGCTGTTTTAGCCCAGAAGTTCAGGTGATTGCTTCTGGAGCATCTCGGAATCCTGTTAAGTATCACAGAATGGTTGAAGTTGGAAGGGACCTCTGGAGGTCATCTTGCTCAAGCAGGGTCACCTCAGCACTGTGGTTGCTCAGGACCATGTCCAGGTGGCTTTTGAATTTCCGTAAGCATGGAGACTCCACATCCTTTGTGGCAAACTTTGTGCCAGTGCTCAGTCATTCTCATGGCAGGTAGATTGTTGTGCTTAACTTGTGAGTAGGAGCAGTTCTGTGTGGAAGCTGTTAGTTTTCACACAATTACTATGGCAGGCTTCAAGAGTTAGAGATTAGTTATTTCACTTCAGCCAGTGCTTACTGGTCTTTCTGAATAATATGTTTCTAAATATGGTATATGGAGAATGTGAGTCTGATCAGATAATTGAGATGTGCTGAGGTGTTGCTATATTGTTTCTTTCAGGCTTCAGGGCCATTTTGGCTGAACCTAAAAATAAGTCATCTGAGTCTTTTGAACATGACTATTATAGTAATAACACAAGGCAAGAACCAAGAGGAAATACGCTTCCATTTTGTAAGTCACAGCTTTTGGTACTAAAAATGATTTGTAGTCTCGAGTATGGTCACTAAGTAAGAATGTGGTTTGGAAGAAGAGAAGCTAATGGAGTCTTAGGTCAACACTTAAGTAGTAGATTGGATGTTGAAGTTACAAACTAGCCAGGCATATCATCCCTATATTTTTATGGTTTACTTTGCTCTGGTTGGCCAATTATTTTGTGATTTCCATTGGTGAAATTAACACATTGCCTTTAGTATATAATTGACTTGGATTGCTTTTAAAAGTTTTGAATGCAACATATGCATGAAATGAAGGCATGCTGGTGTGATGAGTCAAATTATTTTGTTGATTTTTGAGGTATGCAGCCAGAATTCTGTAGTTATGAAAAAAATGAGAGCAGAATTCAAGAATCAGTCTCCAAACGTCTGTCAGTGGTGTCGCGGCTTCCCTTTATTCAAGAGCAGCTGTTCGCCCTCTTTGATTTAGTTCCAGGACTGGAATATTGTGATGTTCAGCGAGATCCTTATACCAATAGTGGTAAGTATAAGTACAAAAAAGGTTTTTTTCTTATATCTGTGAAGGGAATCCCTTGTAATTTTACTTCAATTAATTAGTATTGCAAAATACAGTACACTTGTTGGAAAGAGTCAATGGTTGTTGCTGTCACTGCATAAACACAAATGTTCAGTTTTGCTTGAACTTCTGTTTACAGGTGGTCATAAATACTTTTACTTTCAGGTTATAAAATCTCAAGAAGGATGGAATTAAAGTCATGATAAGTAGTTTTGGTCAAATTAATAGTTCTAGGTAGAATAAATGAAGAAAAAGTTTCATAAATTATTGGACATCTAGTTAAAATGTTCTCTAAATAGATCTTTCAAGTTTTCATCTTGAAATGAGCATCAGGGTGTGCGTGCATGTTGAAGCTGACACGAGTAAATAATTTCAAAACAGATCATGTTTTCTAGTAAAAAGATGTTTTGGTTTCAATCTTGTTTTGCTGCTGCTGAGACAAGTGTGGTCTTTTCTCCAAGAAGCTTGAAATGATTGAGATAGCTAAAATATAACTTTACAGTTCTTGAGATTCACTGTTAATGGGATAGTTGCATTTTTAAATGAAAGTATGTATCCTTTTGTTACTCATTCCGGATTAGTGAAGAAGATGTGTTTTCACTTGTATGGTTTTATTGCCAGCTTTTCAAGGTAGCATAAATACAGCTCATCTGTCACTGGTTAATTCCACTGAAGTTTTCTACAAATACTCCCATCATCATGGCTAGGCTTTGCAAACAAAGATTTGAGAAGGGCTCTACCCACGCTTGCTCCAAGCGCGCTGATGGCTGAAAAGGCCAATGTGAGACAGACAAGTCCGGTTGCAAAAGGCACAGCAGAAAAGACTCCCTGGGTGAGATCGACAAGACGCGATTCTTTCTGCGTTGTCTTTTCTCCTCGAGAGTGATCCTGCGTGTGTTCTCAAAAGAAGCAGCAGCGTTATAGATGGTGTGTCTCCAGGCCTCCCGATTGGAGGCCAGAGTAGATCAATGGTGATGATTCTACAAATACTACTTGTTAAGTAATGTTATGTGTGGTAAAAAAAGACTTAAGAATTTTGTGTCATCCATGACTGATGTGCAGTTTAATCCTGTTGCTCTATATGTGTGTAGTTCTTAGGATTTAGCCATCTCACACTGAAACTGTGTGCGCTGTATTTGCAGGCTACGCTGTGATTCAGTACAGCACTGCTGCATCAGCTATATATGCCAAGTACAAATTACATGGGTTTGAGTATCCTCCTGGAAATCGATTAACAGTCATTTTCCTAGAAGATGGGAGTGATAGTTCAGAGTAAGTACTAATACATTGAGACAAAAAGTCGTAAGTTGTGTTCTGGAGAGCAAAATGTAAAATAAATACATTTTTAACATAAGAAGTAACACCAGTATCACTCTGAGCTTGTTCCATACTTGTAGATAGTATTTCTGAAATTGAGGTGTTTGGTTTAGGGTTTTCTTTTAGAATGGTTTAGAATAAGCCTTTTGAAACTTACTAGTCTTCGATAAAGAAAAGATTAAAATATATCTTCTTAAGATACCATGGAAAAATCTTGGATTTGTCAAGAATCTTTGTCAATGTAACAAGGGCTGGAACGTGTTTTTGATCTCTTGGTTGTTTGCAGTAAGACAAGTAGTAGCCTTGTGAAGCACATATGTAGAATAAAGCTGCTGGTGATGAGGATCTGATATGCTCACAGTATGGGGAATCATCAGGTGTTCCACCATCTCTAACTCATTCCTGTTGTTTGAATGCCCATTACAAAGTGGAGGGGCTTAGGTACTTTCCTGCAGTGAAAATTTTGGCTTAGTTTCATCCTAAAGGAATCTAGTTCATGTCAAACCTATTCTGGGAAATGAATGGGGACAGTAAGGAGGGACAATGGGGAGACTCACTTCAGAAGTGCATGCCTGACCCAAACTAGAAAAAATGCTGATTGCAACCTTCATTCTTCAATAATTCCTGCACCATTGTCTTACAACTCAGGCTATGACTCTATGCAAAACACACAATTGCTTTTTCTTATTCTGCAATAGAACAAAGTAAGATCACTGGAAAATGGGAGCTGGAAGTAAACTTTCTGTGATAATATTTTGACTTCTGAACTGAATCTTAGTGCTCTTTACTGAAATAGGTGAAATTTTTCTGTCCCTTTTGCTTTTTAGGCATCTCTCTCACAAAATATAGTGGGCTCTTGTAGAGATAATGTTGTGTTTTATACCCTTAGAGTATTTAAAAAAGCAAAGGGTAGTTTTGAATCTGTATATGTAGTAGTGTATTAGTGTTTTCAGTGAGTTCCAGCTAGCATGCATGTTTTCAGATCACGTCTATCGAGTGTCATGAAAGTCTGGCTTGATTTTCATTATTTACTTGATGTTACAGATTTCCAGAGATACTCTTAGGTGTGCATTGAAACTTTTCTCTTGCTGAATTTAGGATTAACTTAGCTCTTTCTTTAAAGTATTTTATTATCACTTCTGCTTGCAGCCTCATCAGAAAAATGGCAACACAGCTGGTAACAGCACAGGTGTCGTCAGCGTTGCGCAATAACAGTGCGATTGTTCAGCAGTATAGGACACCTCCTGTAAGTTCATATAAAGCACTGTGTTAGTATTATTCTGGATTCTTGTAAGAAACTTCAGATATGTCAATAAAGAACACTGCTCACTTTTTCCTGTAACTGTTTTAGACGCTGTACTGTTTAAGATGTACCCTTGTAAAGTTGTCTGAGCTTACTTGGATTTATTGTCCAATTTAATGAAATAACCAAAATAAATAAAGTAATGAAGATTAGAACTTGTAGAGGTTGTTTATGTCCTGTGATGGGAACAAAAATTATAAGTAAGGTAAAATTACTTCCTCTGCCCCCTGCCATCAGTTAATTTATACTTGTGTTTTTTTCTCCTGTTTCAGCAGGCGTTTGGAGGAACTTCTGGCCCACAGTTACTTCAGCCCCAAACAGATGCCATACTGCCACCACCCAAAAAGAAAGTTCCACCTGACACTTCTGTGAAGGAAAGGCTTTTCATACTTTTTCATCCCCATCCTTTACCTGTAAACGTATTGGAAGATGTGTTCTGGTAAGCCTCCATTTACAAATAAGTGCTTCCTAACAAAAAGAAAACAAACTATGAAATATTTTAAATAAACGTTGAAAATAAAAAAGATTTTAATGAGAATGCTTTCCAAAAAGGGCAGTGCACAGTGATCAGTAAGTATAAGTGAACAGTAAGTAACAGTTGCTTGCTGAAACTAGTGTGTAATAGAATTTACATTGAAGCATAGATGCAGTGTCAGCAGTATAGCAGCTTTATTATCAATTAACTTTAAGTAAAATGTCTAGTCTTCTAATGCTTATTTTTAACCAAAAAATGTGATACTTCCAGTTCTTCCTAATTTATTTTGCATTTTCTTTTACTTATTTCTGTAAGATATTTAAGTATTTTGATAAATTTCCACATTAACTTAGGTAAGTAAGTACAGGAAGTTATATATCATATAATGGTTTGCATCTTACTGACACTATTTCAGCTGTTCTTCTACACAACCTCCTTCTGAGGAGCAAAGACTTGAGATAATTTTTGCCATCTTTAAAACAAATCTATAGCTAACTGTTCTCCAGTGTTTTCTATTATTTGTTTGTAGTATATTCTGGAAGAAAAAGACATTTCCCTTTTCTAATAGCTTGCATTTGCAATAAATCTTTGGAAAGCCAAACTATGGTCAAAGCACCAGGAGAGGAAAAGAAATAATATGCACATAATGTGGAATTTAAATCTGTACCTATTTGATATACCGGATTTTTCTTAATCAGATGCTGGAGAAGGAAAAGGCTATGTATACATTTGTATAACTTCAGTATGAAGTAAGCAGACTATTTTTCATAAACATATTTTAAAGAACTTTCTAGGAATCTCCTGAGAACTTTGGAAATCTGTTTTTTCCCTAAAGCTTTTGTACTTGCTTTCTGAGTCATTTCAGTGAGACCTTTTCAAAGATGAATCACAACTGAGCAAGTTCATTTAAGTGAGATGCGGGTTTAGCTGGTGGTTTGTGCGTGTATGTCTTATTTTTGGTTTGTTTGGTTTTCTTTTTGTTTTGTTCTGGGATGTTTTGAGTGCCACATAGTGTTTGAGGACTATAGTGTTGACTAGCTTCACATATTCTTTTAAATAAGAGAAAAATCACTGGTGTTTGTGGTTCTATCATAATATTCCGTAGAAAACATAGTCTGTGAACTTTTGGTATTATTTCTGTTCCTCCTCATAATTCAAGAGAAGGGAATGTGAAAATTGTGAGTTTTAGAAGAGGCCAGCAGAAGAAAACAGCATGCATATCAGAATACAGTTTTTGTAGTTAACAAATCATATATACTTCAGTTTGGATATGTTGCAGGAAAACCTGTAAAGTCTTTGTTTGTTTATTTTTTTTTCCCCCCAGTCGTTTTGGACAACTGATACAAGTTTACCTTGTGGCTGGAAAAAATGTGGGCTATGCAAAATTTGCAGACAGAGCAAGTGCCAGCGAGGCCATAACTGTGTTACATGGCAAGATTGTGAATGGTGTCAGGCTCAAGGTGAGGTTGGCAGACTCGCCCTCGGAGGAGCCCAACAAGCGCCAGAGAACTTACTGAGCAGGTGAGTACCCAGTCTGAGCTGTTACTGTACACTGGAGTTCAGCTTCTTGAAATAGTGATAGGCTAAGTATCTTTAAAGTTAGATACAAAATGTAATGATAAACTTTAGACCTATTCTTAGCTGACAGCTTGAAATACAATTTGTGATATATCTGTTTGTGTGTGTATAGATATATATACATATACACACATACGGGTGTGTGTATGCTTATATATGCACACATGCACTTTATTTTAGCAAAAATGAATTTTTATAATACTTGGAAAAATATGAACCAGTTGATAAAAATCAATCTGGATGTTCATAAAAATGTTTGCTTTTGTACATGAGAATCAGATAACATTGAAAAGAGAATGCAAAAATAAACAATGGAACTGACATCAGCTTCTGTGTGTCTTTTTTTTTGTTAAAAAACCATACCATTGTTGGTGTTAGGTAAAGATGCAGAGTTGAGCCGTTGGAGGGTAGAGGAGTGAAGGGGTAAATAAAAAAAGGGTGTGTGGGGGGACAGGTGAGGCTGTCAGGTGAAACCAAAGGTTTGGGATATTTGGGTCATCTGGATTCTCAGAAATCAGGTGTAGCTGAAATGTGTGATAGTGAGGAAAATGTTGCAGAGCTTGTGGTGGAGGGATTGAGATGCATGTTTAAGATAATTAGTTTGAGAACTTGTTGTTTGATGCTTATGGCCTGTGAAAGCTGGCTAAACTCCTACAGGTTTTATATTTTTTAAACTTCCTGAACCAAAACTGAATTGTTCTTTTAAAACATTGGTTTGCTTCAAATTTTATCAAATTCAATAAAATTTCTTTTTTTTATTTTATTTTTTTTAACATTAGAACTATGACCAAAAGAGAAATACAGTGGGGGGAGAAAAAGCTGTTTTCTGCAAAATAACTCTCAAATATTACTACAGCTTTCAAATATTTCCAGTAGTCATATTATCTTCCTAGGGGACATGAAGTTTTGATTTAACTCATTCAGAAAATGTCACATGAAATCCTGACACTCTTCACGTCAGTATTTTACCTCTAAGCTTCACTCCTTGTACCTTTCTTTGTAGAGATAGTCTTTGTGACCCCAGCGTTGCAAAGATCAAAAAAGATTTTGCCGAGATTGTTCTTGTTCTCCTTTTTCCTGAGGACTTTCATGTTGCTCTTTTGATAAGCAGCAAATGCTAAAGGTGGCCTTAGTCTTTATACACAACTTTTGTTTTAAAAAATTGGATTTGTACCATTCTTTTTCTGCCTTGAATTATTGCTAAAACTACTTTGAAGCTTTTTTTCTTTTTTTTTTTTTTAATCAGCAGCTCGGGTGAACGTAATTTTAAGTAACTTGTACCTGTGCTCTTTTCTTTGTACTCAGTTTTGTTTTTAATGTGACTTTTACTCTCAACAATTAAAGGCCAGCCTCTGGGTCTCTACAGGCATAACTGTGGTGTGACGTGTAAGACCAGGTCTGCCTTGTGTACTTCTTACTAGAAAAGTGTAAACACAATATGCATCCAAAATTAGAAAGATGATTTATCCTTAAGTTTTCTTTCTTTGTTTTTAAGAAAGATAAGAGTGAGAAGACTGGAAAGTTCTGTTCTGTTAGTCTATCTAAAACTGATTTTTTTTTTTTTTATTCACACATATGAACACACGCAGAAGCACATGTTTTTCCAGTCATGATTGTTGAGAAGATTCTTTAACATCTCCAAGTGACAAAGGGTGTGCAGTTTGTCACCAAATGGGATTTTCAAAAGGCTAAAGCTTACTTTATGTTTCAAATTATGTTATTAAATTCTAATATACGCATATTATTGACTAATCAGAAAGCTGAACTCATTTATAAGGTCCAAGTAAGACACACACATTTTACCTAATTAGAAAAATGGAAAAATAAGATCCTATTTAAAGAATTGTTTTTTACAACATGCAAAATTACAGCAGAGATCTCTGTCCTTTCTTAGGTTTTTATATTTCTGTAAAATTTCAAATAAGAGTATTAATTTTAGTTGTTGAAAGACACATTAAGTCTGTCTTGAACAGATTATGAGTAATTCTGGTGGAAATGGCTGCTGAGTATTTCCCTCCTGCTTAGCCTTTCATCTGCTGCGTCTGTGCACAGGGAGAAGCAATTTCTAAATTTACAGTGTTACATCCTGTACACCAGTTTCCTAATTCTGAGTCTTTTAGCAGGTTGTTTTAGCATCTATCTCTTCTTAGGATAGATAGACAAAATTACTTGTTCTTTTTGTCCTTTAGTTGGTTTCCCAAATTCAGATGAAACGGTACATACAAGGAAAGATTCCCTGTCAAAAAGGGCTTGCCCGTTTAAATGATGCTTACCACTGCCTGACTTTGCCTTGGACTGGCTGACAAAAAGCTCTGCAGTAGTGTAGAGGCTTATATTTTTCTTTCAGCTAAAGCGTTAAATTGTGCATGTGAAAGGAGGTGGAATTCTCTCTACCTCTGATTTTTTTTTTTTTGAATATGTGAGAATATTAACTTTTGTTCTTTTTGAATTTTAGCTGTAGGAAATAATCTGCCTAGTTAAAATGTCTCACTTTTTTCTGTTTTCACTTAGGGAAGTCATTCCCTCTTAAAAAAAGCCCTTCTAAAGTCCTGTTGTATTGCTGGCTTTTTGTCTCTAACAAGGTGACTGGATTTCATTAGTCCTTTTTATACTAGGTTCTCTGATTAAAATCTGTGATAAGGCCTGAGAATTCTAGAATCTATATTAAAATAAATGTAATTCAATGGAATAATTAAATATAAATAAATTTTTTTTCTACACGTGATGTTTTTCCCCAACACTTTATGTAAATACTCCCTTTAAAAATACAATTTATAAAATTGTTTCTTAAAAAATGTTTTATGTTAACAGTATACTACTGATAATGCTCTTGCAATGTAAAGGTTTGACCATAAGAACTTTGTTACCTTTCAACAACCTTTGTTTGTCAGGCAGATTTGCATACATGTGTATTAATATTCTAAACTAATGTACCTAATGAATTTTACAGACTCTGGCTCTCCTACAAGTCACTGAAAATTCAATTTATATGAATAGTTAAAAGTAGCAGAGGAAAGATGGAAATATAGACCAATAACACTCTCTTAATCACTTTAAATTCTAATGTAAGGTGTTCTTGGGGGTGAGGTTGTCCCCTCTTATGCTAAGTAAGTATAAATGGCTGAAATAATCACTTCTACAGTGTCTACTTCTAGGCAGCTGCTGAAAGCAGACCGATCTTAATGTTCTTGCTGTTGACCAGCTTGTGCTCTCCACTCAGAGTTTTGCATTACTTTGAGTATTTCATGAAAACCTCACTGCAGTGTCTGATGCCGTTTGTGTAAATTATACCATTCAAAAATGGAAGAGGAAGGAAGGACTTTGCTGTCTTTCAGAAGAATGCATTGTGGAAATCCAATTAATCTCTCTATTGCAACCTAGTAGTTCTATTTTAATACAACCTCCACCCCCAAAAACAACTCCTACCAAACAACAGACCCACAAACAAACAAAAAACCAAAACCCACATGAAAAGTCTTTCATAAAGCTTTTAAGTAGTCCTTAGAAAGCAGAGCTTCTAACTAGCAATGTATTAAAAATGCAAGACACAGCTGTGGACCTGGGTTCTGTGGGTTTTAATAGTTTAGTCAGTTGCTGACTGACTTTAACCCACAGCAAGTGATTAATTGCATTTTTCCCCTTCTGAAAAAGTTTGGTGGTGTCTTTAATTAATTATTTAGTCATGTACTAAGTTGAAAAGCATTTATACTATCATGAAATACTTGGTTATTGTCTTTTGTTACTCTTGCTCTGAAAAAGTCTTGCATCACTGATTTGACTTGCATTCATTTTTTTACTTAAAACTTTATTAAAATCCTGAAGTTAACATCTATATTTTTAATAATGTATTGCTATGCAAAAACATTTAAAAAAAGTAATTGTATCATAGGTGAGATGTACTCTGAAAAAATACTTGTAATTTGTATCAACAGCATACTGCAGAAAAAATGCAGCTTTTACACGCTGCTTAGAAAAAGAGACACTTCTTTAAAAGTTGGAGAAGCATACCTAAAACTTTAATATTATTCTTCTAAAGATATTTAAAGCCTTATTTATATGCTGTTGTAGTGATTCTATTTTATAATATGTACTTTAAAATAAAAATACGTATGTTGCTTTTTGATGCTATTTTTGTACTTGTGTTTTTTCTACAGAAACTAAATAATGACATGACCCTCAGCTAGCTGACTGACTGACTGAAAACGTGACTAGACATGGTTCCTGTGGACAGTGACAGCTTTTTCAGTGACAGCTCTTTTTTTTTTGTTGTTGTTTTTTTTTGTTAATTGTTACTTGGTTGATCTTCTCTCTATGGTGCTTTTTGATTTTGAATATGCAGACATGCAGTTTTGAAAATTATCTAGGTATTTAACATTGTAAACTGCTGGTTGTTCTTGTATTAGTATATAATCCTGTATTACAGAAATAACTCTTGTTTTTACCTGAATTCCTCCTATAAGATGGAAATTACAGTGATGGGGGAAATAAAGGAGTCAACATTTTCTGACTTGACTGGTTAGTTGATAATGATTCAGATTCTGTTAAGATAGAAGACATTTCTCATAATCCAAATTGCATTGAAAAGTGAAGTACAGCAGTAAATTCAAAGAAAATGAAATAAGTGTTTAAAAACTGCTAGCAGGCATGACGGTATTAATCTAGATTTAAGAAAATAGCTGTAATCTAGAAAATGATTCCAAGTACGTTCTTAAATATTTTGTTGACTTGGGCCAAAAGTATTTGTTATGCTTTGTATGCTGTTTAGTGAAAGTGACATTTGACTGTGGATCAGACTATCAAAACTGCTTACATTTATCCTTTCTTATCCTGAGGTCCTTTGGTTATAACTGGGGAAAGTATGGAGTCTAGGGGTATGATTTTGCCCCTTTTTTTTTTTTAAGGGGTTGGGATTGTTTGTTTTTTTTTTTCCTCCCAGAAGCTTTCAATGCATTTGTTCAAGTAAGAGTTGGACAAGTCAGCATTTCAGCAGGATGAAGAGCACATTCTGGCACTGATGAAGAGTAAATGAAGATAGTTCAAATTAGTATTTGCACAGAGAATTTTCAAATGCCAAATACTTTTCTGTGTATTCCTACATACCACTTGTTGAATTGAAAATATCCTGGTTATTAAAATAATTTATACAGATAAAATTGAGGAATTCTAGTTGTATGCACGCTACAGGACAAGCATGCCCTTGGATGCATCCTGGTCCCTTGATCATTGGTGTGGGGAGAGACACTGAAGCACCCTGTAACTTCTTCTGTCTTTGAGCACCTTTGGAAGTATTTCCTTCCAAGAAATCCCTGCTTTGCAGGGAGGTTGGGGTGAGAATGCAGGTCTTACTCCCTTAGTTCCAGGATTGGATAGTGAACTGTGTTTCAGGGTAGACACTACCAGTGTATGCACTTTTAATGGGCTGGGAGAGTTATTTACATTGATAAGGGGGATTGGGTCACAGGGGAGACAGAGTGAGGGACAGTAGATCTGGATAGTGGCATTAAAGAAACAATGAGATTTGAGCTATTCTACCCTTTAATTTCATGCACTTACCCACTTTTCTCCACTCCCTGCCAGCAGTGTTAGGTTGGCTTAGCCTCAGGTTCCCTTCCCAGTGGGGAGATGCTGCTGTCGGGAGGGCTGGGCAGAAGGTTGTTTTTGTGCTGTGCAGCTGCTCAGTCACCAGCTTGGGTCCCACTGGCTAGTGTCCCTTAGCAGCCCTGGGCTTTCATTTTTATGTAGCTCACTGAGCTCCAGGATCATCATCCCCCCTTCCATGATTCTCATTATCTGCTTCTCCAGCCCCTTATTCTTTCCAAGACTGTTGCTTCTTACCAGGAAACCTTTGCAGCCTCCTTTCTGGTGCTGCAGCCCCTTCGTTTTCCCAGTCTCAATAGTTAATGTGCAGAAACAGAGCACCTTATAATAGAGGGTTTGTCTTGTGTCTCTTTATTAATTTAAGCTATGTTTTCACCTACAACAGATGGGCTGCTTTTCTTGTTTTGTTTTTTAAAGCGAAGGAGGAAATGAGAAGGTATTGGAAAATACCTCCAGTTGTAAGTAGCTAAAAGCTGCGGGTGAAATTTCTTAATTTTCTCCTTTGTTTCCCAACAGCAAAACACATGCACCCAATAAAGCAATAACTTTGGTTGGGATGTGGGGGTGGGAAGAGGAGTGAGTGGAGAGTTTTTGATAGAATCTTTTTAAGTGGAAGGCATGCTTACTCAAACCTTAGAGCTTTACCATTTGGTGCTTTACAGTCAGCTGTCTTAACCTACTGCTAGGATGCAAACCTAGATTAGCTGTCTGGTAATTGTCATTTGACTTCACCTACTATCAAATTAATGCAATTAGAGTAATATTTACTTGCAGGTTACTTAATATTACTTATACAGCAAATGTTTTAAAGTATTTAGTAAATACTTTACAGTCATGTTCAACTACGTTTTGTTTCCTGCTCCTTATTAAGGAGTATCAGAAAAAATACTTTTGCATTAGAGGGTATATGAGAATAAGCACTGTCATTGCAGTTGGTTCAGAAGTTTAAATTCAGAAGTTGAAAAACAAGTTTTTCCTGTGTTAAAAGAATATTAGAATTCAAATGCTCAAAAGTGAGGAAATTGCAGAATAAAGATTGCCTGAGAAACCTCCTTTTCCTTCTTTCCATCTTCCTAGTACGTGTTACAATGCAGTCCTTGATGACTCACCAGCAGCTTTTTTCCCCAAGAGCAGTTGTTCCATTCAGCACAAAGAATAGGATTGAATCAAGGCTGCATGGTTAACGCAGGCTGTAAAATTCCTGCTCAGTTTGGTGTAGATGTTAGAAAT
Source organism: Platyrinchus mystaceus (assembly GCA_035041135.1). Taxonomy (NCBI): domain Eukaryota; kingdom Metazoa; phylum Chordata; class Aves; order Passeriformes; family Tyrannidae; genus Platyrinchus; species Platyrinchus mystaceus. Next base: position 23,427,653 of record JAWWLV010000183.1, read on the forward strand.
CAGAGGTTTATGGTTGAGCCAGGAGAATTGGATCCTGTCTGTGATTGTAGCCCAAAGGTTGTTCGTAAGAAGAGTTGCCATTTCTCTCAGGTTCCCCTGAAAAAGTCCCAGTTTGGGTTGGTGTATTAGGGTTTTTTGCTGCTTGGTTGGTTTTGTGATAAAATTCAAGTAGCATTTGGGGCTTTCCTGTTTTGCTCAGGAGAAATAATTCTGACAAGGTTGCCATAAATCCCAAACTCCAGAACTGTCAAGCAGCACCTTTGTAGACTTAACTGTACAGTCAATGTGTGCAGTGAATCCAAAATTTTCAGAAAGCATCAGTCCTATTCTGGATATATGGAGAGACACCATACTCATGTAGAGGGGTCTGACATATGCTGCTGAACCTGTATGGTGTAGTGTATCTGCACAGTATAGGGAGAAATGCTGAGAATGCCTGTACAGGCAGTTGAAAAAAACCCAACTTCTCATTTATGTGATAGAATCAGCCTTTTGATGAGTCTCTCCTATGTCAAGATCCCTGGTCTGATATGGTACTGAAGGTGTGTTTAGGGGATATAAAGATCCCCAGGAGGGTAAAGACTCAAAAATGAGGAGACTGGTGTCTCTTAAAAAAAAAAAAATCAGGTTGGCATGATCCTAAAAGCTACTTGAAGGGAGCATTCAACACACACAGAGGGTTAAAAGATACCCTTTACAACTTGATGTTACAAAGTAGACAAAGCAGTGCCGTTTTCTAATTGTTTTCTATCTTGTTTTTGTTATTACATATCTCTGGGAGTAGTGGGCCAGTGGGGCACTCCCCTGGGCATGGAAGATCAGTGCTCCCTGCTTTGGGCTGTGGAGCTCTCTTGCCTGCTTGTTCAGTCAGGTCTGCAACGGGAGAGAATTGGAATTGGGCTGGAACTTGAAAAAAACAAATTTTCCCGGTTCTGAGACTTCGAGGTACCTGAAGAGGCAACTCTGCAAACAGTATATCCCTTTTAGTCAATATCAAATCAGGCTACTAGTTGACTCACATGGAGTCATTTGCGGTGTTCTGGTAATGCTGTTTAGAAGATACTTAAACCAAAATCATTATTGCTCTCCTTAGAGTTCAGTGTATTTACTGAAAGTATTAGTGTACTAGTCTTCTCTATCTAAGTAACAGTTTGTGTAAATACATCTTGCTATTTTAAAGTCTCCCAGCATTTTTGATTGGATATGATATTCACCACTCCCTGTTTCAGTTGTTATATAGCACGACTAGTAAGTGGCATGCTGCTTTTATAGGTCCTTTTATTGGTAAGTAAAAACTCTGTCTGCTGTGAAAATGAGCATTAGGTTCCTGCACTGGAAAAAAACTTGTCACTCATATTCCTTTTGATGGTGTTTAGTGAATTGACCAAAACTGTAGAGGGTTTTTGGTGTGTTGTTTTGCAGAATCAGTGCTTTAATGTTGTTAAGTAGAATTTAGTATGCTTATCTGTAAGTAACTTGGATTTCAACTGTGTTCATCAGGCAGAATTTCTGTAGGCATTGAACAAGGCTTTTATACTTTTTGAAAATGAGATAATACAGATTTCATAAATTACACTAAATGATGTCCAATAGAAATAATTTTGTCCATTTATTGAGTCATAACTGCTTGATCAGTAGAGGAGCTTTTTCTTTGTGTAACTTGGGGAAGATACTAATCTGCTTATGTTGTCTGAATGTCTACATTAGGATATTTTTGATTATGAAATGAAAAAAGGCCATTCTCAAGGGGGCTGTGCATTCTGAATGTGATCTGTGAGTCAGTGATTGCAGTGCCTCTCACTGGGTCTTGGGGCTCCTGAGACCTTTTCTTTAGTGGCACAAACCAGTCCTAGGGCACCTCACATGGGGTTAGAGCCCAGGTTTGCAGTGCAGTGTGCAATTGGATTTCCTTTGCATCCTTTCTTGTTCTTCCTGTTGTTGGTCCTTTTTCTGACCCAGGGCACTCTGTCATGTCTCTTTGCTCTGTCTCCAGCCATATCATCTGATGTCTGCAATACCAGGAACCTCTACTCTTTCAATTACTGTAGAATTAAGTGAGAGACAGAAGAAATAATCATACCTAAGTGGAAACTGTTGAAGGTGAAAACATGATTATGTGCACAGCTCCAATTCAGGAAAACAAATTTCATATTCTCATGCCATTTTCCTGAACTTACTATCTTTATTTGTTAAACATTCATTTAAAACTTTATCAGAGATTCTGCTCAAGTTTTTCACAGAATGTCAGATTAGAACTGCAGTTGTATTGGTAAATTTTCTCCAAAGAAAATGAAGAAAAAACTATCAAAGGAGGGTTAACGATGCCAAGTTCACTTACAGTTATAGCAAAGGGACAAAGGGTGACACTGCAGCCTGCAGTGCTGTGAGGCAATCCCCCTGGTTCCAGCAGAGGTCACTGGGCTCCTGGGTGTGTAGATGGAGACTGCAGCTCAAAGCTGACACTGCTGGAAATCTTAACCTGCTCCTAAGATAACCTGTATATAGAATGTCTTAACCAAAAGCTTGTGGGTTTTTTCCACAGGTAAAGAATTATTGCTAAGTGTATAAATTTCAAACACGTAATTTAAAGTACTTTTAATGTAAGATAATAATTAAAATAATTTAAAGTAATTGATTTAAAAGTAATAGAAGACAGAAGCCTAGTTTAACTTGCATATTTTCTCTGAATTATTTTTAAGCCATTTTTTTTTCTTCACAGCCTTTCAGTTTTAAAATACAGATGTTCTAGTTTTGCTTGCACAAGCCTCACATTTCTATTTCTGATTTATTTTTCTTGCTGTTCCAGAGGCTTTTCCTAGTTTTGCAAATGCAGGATTAGCCAAATACTTTTAAAATTGTCATGCTGAGTATTAAAATTTTTTGTAAGATACCTAAAAACGCTGCATACAGAACACCTCTCTATAGTGTTTATTGGCATTTTTGCAATTTTTCTGTAAAAGATTAGGAACAAGATAATGAGCAGGAACTAGGAAGAGAACCGGGAGAGAGAGAGATAAAACAAAGGAAAAATAAGGAAGATTATAAAAAAGGAGTTCTGATTTTGAGAAATAGAACAGGAAACAGTCTAATAGGAGGTAAGGCATGGGGGTTCCTGGGGGAAAACCTACTCGGATACTGGGGAAAGCAGAATAATCCAAATTATTCGGCTCTTAAAACAAAAAAGATGGAGGGCACTGTGGTGCTCTGGAAGCCAAATGCTTTAAGATTAGGTTGTTTGTAGGGATTTGGAGTCTTTTGGATGGATGTCCATCAGAAATGAACTGTAGAAGCCCTTACATCATTCTATAGTCACTCTTTTGTGTCTTACTTCTTCATTTTGAAATGCAGTGATTGTCATGCACAATGCTCATTTCATATACACAAAATGAATATTATGGCACCAGAATTACTTTTAAAGCAATATCTGATTTTTTTCAAAATTGTGTGCATTCTGTTGAGCTCATTTATCTTGTTAGGTAATTTCTCCTTTGTCACTCTGGTGTGTGGTGGTGCTGTTCCTCCTCCTTGCGCTGACACAGCTCACCCCAGCTGCAGCTGTCTGGAGTTCACTGAACAACTTGCAGAACAAATTCACATCAGGTCACTCATCCACAGCCTCTGCTTTTGGCAGGGACAAGCGCAGCAACAGAAACTTGAGTTACAGGCAGAATCAGGCCTCCTGCAGCCAGCCTGGTGCTGTGCCACACTCAAAACTCGAGGTCATTCCAGATGCTTCAGACAGCTCTGGTAGCTGAAGCTGTGGAGACTGAAACTCTGCACCAGGCAGCTCTGCTGGGTACAGGAGTGAAGAGAAGTGTGTAGCTGGATATAACACAAAACACCGTTCAGCTGCTTGCTCTGCTTGCTTATAAATGCTTTAAAGGAAGCTTTAAAGAGGAGCTGCTTTGAGGGATCATGGGCTTTATGGCCTTGGTGCTTTGTAAACATCATAAATCACAGCTTGAAAATAACACTTCAGTGCTGTAAAGTCCACGTATCTCATAGATGGTGGGGCTGTTGTTTTGAACTATACATGGCACTGTCAGATTAATTAAATATTGATATAAGACTCTTATTTCATCTACTTTAACAGTATATCTCTGCCTGCTCCCAAACCTTAATTCTTTTCTTGTGATTTTTTTCTTGAAATTCTGCAAACTCTCTGGAGCTTGGAAAGGTGGGGCTTAGCCCAACATGAAGTGTAGGATGTTCAAATCCAGTGTTAACATACAGTCTCCAACACACAATATCTGCAGGACTTATATCAAGACTGAAGAGTTAACTGCTGACCAGACCCTACTCTATATTTAGAGAAAATGTTTACAAATCCTGAGCATGCGAGTACAGAAGTTTCCCTGGGAATTCTTCCAACTCTTCTGACCGAGTTCTGTCTTTGGAAGGCGCTAATGAGTAAATTTTCCAGATGACATTTTAAGGAATACAGGACAATATTAACAGAGCATATCTGGGTATGTGAACATGAAAACTCTATCAAAAATGTAAATATATGCTGGAAAGACTTTTTAAAATTGAAATTACAAGCAACTTAGCAAATAAAATTGCAAGATTGTTGAAAGTTATTTAAAGTATCAGAATGTAGATTGTCCTCATCCTGGTCACACTAAATCCCCCTCCTAATGTGTCTGTTATATCCAAGGATAGCAGGCATAAAGTTATATTTAATCAGCAAAACAAAATCAAAGGCAATGGCATATAAAAACATATACTGTACGTCCTGACCCATTGATGTTTTTAAGTTTTAATCAAGTCCGTAGAGTTCACTTCTATTCATAGTTCACATTAGTGTAGTAATGCCAGGGGACATTAAAATTTGCTGCCCTTCTCTGTGACAACATACCAGCTAAGCTACTTAAAATTATTGTTGGAATTTTAGACACGGGTTATCCTTTTTCCTTTGCCTAAAGACCGAGGATACAAAGATGGCCTCAATGCCCATATATAAAAGCGTTCTTGGAATTTTAACTTGGAGACCATCTGAAACTGTTTGAAGCTGGGTAATCTCTGTTGTTGCTTTGGAAAAATAAATTAGGTAGTTCTCAGAGAGTGCAGAGGAAACTTGACTGCTGTGACCCTTTTTAAAGCTATTCTAGGAAAGTTATAGAGAGAAAAGTCCTTTAAATACTGAAGCTGGAAAGAACTTAGTCTAGAATAGAAAGCAGTGCTGGTAATAGCCAGCAGAGTTAGAAAGTAGTAGTAATAACACTTGCAACCAGAGATTTGTTTGTGTTTTTTTTTAAAATTTATAGCTTAAAGTGTTTATACTGCTTTGGTTTTGCAGTCTACACAGTAAAGAAATCATGCAGTTAGCTGAAGATGAGGCTATGGAACTACTACCCATTGCTAAAATCAAGTATGAAACAAACTCTTTTCTATATCTTTGAGTGGAGATATTTAGCTATAGAGAGTATCAACCATACAGATTTTGTTTATCTGAGATTGAACTGCTCCAGCTGATTGGTCATATGTTTGTCTTCAGAGATTCTTGGAGTTCTGATAAACTGTATTTGAGATTTGCTTTTCAGATTTCTGGCTTCTTGTATTTAATAGGGATATTCTTAATAGAACTATAAATTGTGATTATCTGTGTAAGATATTTACCTGTAATTTCAGTTTTAAATAATCTTTAGGTGTTTCTACTTCCCTTTCTAGTTTCTTCAGTGAGAAGACATAATTTTCCCTTTTTCTTCAGGGATGTCCAAGAATGGTTTATATTTTATTTCTGTGATGATCTATGAATATGGAAAGTATTTTTGTTATATTCTATGCATATCTTATGGTGTTATGCTTTAGGATTTCTCTTGCCATGTGCTGCCCTGATTTTGTATAGAGTAAAAAATGGTGCTGAAATGAATAGACCAGTGTATATAGACTATCACTACAGAAATTGAAGAGCAAAATGTTGAGACAATAAAAACAGTTTTTCCAAATTCTCTTCAGGGGAATTGAAAAACACCCAAATGGAAAGATCAGGAACTAAGAGTCTGATTTCACTCCCATGGAAGATGGGGAAAGGCAGGAATATGCTTTCATATGTAGAAATGCTGCTTGTCTTTGGTTTCTCACACCTAACTGAGAAGAAAGAACAAACCATTTGAATGGCTGCACAAGATTGTGTAAAGATCCATTTAATTTGGTATCCTGCTCTCTACAGTGGCTGGAAACTGATGCTCAGGAAGAGTGCTGAAACAGGGCAGATGAGTGTCCTTGCTTGGACACCTCTCAATAGGCAATGGGGCAGCTACCTTTTCAGCAGGAACTGCAAAGGAAATTGTTGTGCCTACAGCTGTCCTTCATTCGTTTGTATGAATCCCTGCTTAAAATCATGCTGTCTCTTCAGCTTCATAGCATAGTATAGAAGCAGGCCATCTGCATTAATAACATTTTGTATGGAAAAGTTTTTCCCAGTTGTTTTAAACCTGCTGCCTGATCTGAGTTTCACTGAAGTCCTGTATGATGAAAAATAGCATGTGATCATTTCCTGTCAGCCTCCTATGTATCAGTTGGGATTTTATAGATCAAAAGACAATCCTTTCTCAGTCTGCTCTTCAGCTAGAAATTATGTCCTCACACAGATGTATTCCCATACTTCTGTGTATATTTTTTCAGCTGCATACATGCATTTTCTAGTTTCACATTTCATATGAAGGAACCAGAACTGTACACAAAACTCAAGTGCAAAGAGATTTACATAGGGTTGTAATGAGCTCTTCTGCTTTGTTCTCTACTGCTTTTGGAGCAATTTCTAATATTGTTTGCCTTTTGGACTGACTACTGCTGAGTAGCAAACTAATGTTTGCAGAAAACTACTCACAATGACTCCAAATAATAAAGGCTAATTTAGAGCCCATTATTATGTATGTTTAGTTAGGGTTATTTTCATTACTGTTTACATTAGTTTGCAGTTATTGACATAGACTTTCAGCCACTGTCTCATTGCCCTATTGCTCACTATTGTCATATCCTTCTACAGATGCTCAGAGTCAGCTTTCATTATGCCTATCATGAGTAATTTTGCATCATCAGGAAACTGCAACGATCATTGGTCTTCACACAAGTAATTTTAGGCTATTTAGGTGTAACACTGCTTATCAGAAGTATTCTAAGCAATTCAGCCCTAAGGAGGACCCAAAGAAGAAAGTAAATAATGTTGTGTTAGGTGGTCAGAATTAGTCAAAGAACGGGGACATTGATCTGGTTACCTGATGTCGGTCCTGATGGCAGCTGTGCTTTCTGGTTCATGGAAATGGCTCTTCAGTCCTCTGGCACTCCCCTGCTATAGGGCACATCTAATTTGCATCTTGCTGATGCCTGCCTTTCTGCTTTCAGAGCACGTGCCTGATATGAACCTGCCTCCCAAGCTCTCCCTCTGCCTAATTTGTTTATTATCAGACACTCTTTAATGCTCTTTGGTGCTCTACTTTGTGCTTTTTCTTCAAAGCACTTCCAGTTCACTGGTTACTACTGCTATATTCTCACAGTTTTGCATAATTCAATGAATTTGCAAAAAAGACAAGGTGTAATTTGCAAAAATCTTTAATAAAAACGTGTGTTTGCTACTTATGCCTTGTCTAAGGGTATTGTTTTGTCAAACACGTGCAAACCCTAACAATCAATGACAGCAAAGAAACAATAATATTGCTTATTACAGGAGAAAATAAAACTCTTTTCTTAGGGTTCTGTTAGTAAATATTATCAATGCCTGTAGAGTAGCTTATCCTCAGGGTATGGGTGGTAAGCAAACAGTTGCTTTTATATTTAGTAAACTTCCCTGCTACCTGAATGAAGAATGGGACAGTTTAAAGGCATTTGTGTCTTACCAAGAATTGTGGAAAGAATTCAAGGGTTTAACCTGTGGAGGTTTCATCTCTGCATGGACAGTCAAACCTTGTTTTATAGTTTTCGTCTGGGAAACCTGCCTCCCAGTTGTTGATGAGAGTAAACTTGAGAAAAACAGGTCAAGATCTTGGGTGGACAAAATGGAATATAGCTCCTCTTCTGCGTTTAGGTCCTTACCTCAACATTTCATCAAGATGTTCAAACTTTTTCTCCTGCTGGTGCAAATTATGAGTAAAAATCAGTGAAAAAAATTCTCATGTCATTATGTAACAATAACAGAGATTTTCAAAACATTTATGTAAGACTACATAAAATCGGCTTATATAAACATTTCTGAAGTGATATGGTCATAATCGTCTACAGTTATCCAAGAAACAGTTCTATGTAAATAAGGCCTTAGAAGATGAGGACGGTACCTGTGTGCATACACTTCACTAGCATTTTGTCATCCACCATCTATGTAACTTAATTGTATCATTTTAACAAAATATTTAAACTGCCCTTCTACATGTTTGTTTCTCTTCGGTTTAAGTATAGGTAAATTAGAAAAAAAAATATCTCTGTATAATAGCCACTTAAGAACTTGGTATCAAAATCATTAGAGAATATTAAAGAATAAGTTGTTCAGAAACAAGCGAGCCAATTAACAACACAGTTTTCTGGAATTTCTTTCAGGTCACAGATGTTGAGTGGCCTCTTGTCTGAAATGGTGTTGTTGAATGGTGACCTTAAGACACCTCCGTTTCCTTGCCCTGTTACTTACTTATTTTAGAAGAAAAATAAGTGACTACATTCCTGGTATTACTAAGTGTTCCATAATGTATGTGGCTTCTTAATCTTTCAATGGATTTTATGTGAAAACTTACTCTGACACCCACCATAATCCCACTAAATGTTTTTCCTGCTTCAACTCTTGGAAACTAAACACCGAGAAGAAAAAATTGCGTTACTTAATGAATCCAGAGGTTACACAAAAAATAGGGCGTCAAGGGATTCTTCTATGGAGGTCTTTGCTCTATTAGGAAAACAACTGTGGTTCTTTGTATGCCGGGGTCTCCAAAATGATCCTTTGTTGCACAGTGATGCTGCCAAATCTGGAACTGCCAGTTTGAGAAATGGGGAAAACATAAACCAGCATCATACAGCCTGTTTGTCTTTGCTTAATGAATAGTGTAGGCTGAGTAATTTACAGAATGCTGTAAATCTACTTTTTTTTTCCCCCAAGGTATTTGCCCTTTTTTCCCCCCTTCTCTTATTGAAATTTGCTGGCAGTGGCATCTAGTTCTCCAGGGACTTCAACAGATTTTCTTGGACAACACAATCTATTTCCTATCTTGTTTCCATGATCCAGAGAGCAGGGCTAAGCTAGGGGATGTAAATAGTAGGAGGAGTGCAGTTTGCTAAGAGAGGTCTCAGAGCCATCCCTGGAGGGGAGGACAGTGTGCCAGCTCTGGAGACAGGGAGTGACCAGGCTCTAGCAGAAGGACCAGGGTGCCAGAGGTGAGTCATTAACCAGACAGGAGAGTCTGAAACCTGTCTCCTCCACAGCAGTGTGACCTGTGCCACTCAGTAGGTTCTCTACACAAGACAGTCCAGCTTCCCGTTTCTAAAGCTGTGTCTAAGCTACCAGGGATGTCGTAAAAGCCGTGATGGAGAATCTACAGGAAAAAAACCAAACAACCCAAAACCAACAACAAAAACCCCTCATACAGATTAAACCAAAGAAGTGATTTCTACAGCAGCTTTCTTGAGCATGTAATGCGTGTTTTTACAACAACAACCCATTATCGGCTGACAAAGACTGATCGGCTAACGCAGTGAACACTGCGGGAGGGTGACGGTGCAGGGTTGGGTGTTGTGCTTGTGTCACCAAGCCTGGGTGGGGAAAGGCCCTTACGCGGCTGCTGACAGCCCAGTCCCTCGGCGGCACCCCTTTGTCTGACACCATCCTCCCGCCCCTGGCACAGAGGTCCCTCTCTCTCCAGCGCAGCCCCGCTGTTGCCCACGTGCTTTCCCGTTTAATTCCAGACCTGATGTCATGACCGAAGCCCATGACTCGGTCCCCGCCGCTGCCCCGTTTCTCCGACACGCCGGCAGCAGCTTGACTCCGTGCTTTGCGTGGCGCACCGGGGCCGGCTGCAGGAGCGGACAGCGAGGTGCGGTGCGGTGCCGAGCCCCGGCGCCGCCCCGCCGCTGAGCGCACAGGGCCGCGGCCGCGCTCAGCTGAGCATCCCTTCGCCGGCCGCCCCTGCTCAGCCCAGCCCCGGTACCTGTGCCCGGGGGCAGCGCGGGGCCGCCCGCCGCAGGTGGGTCCCGCCGGCGCAGGGGGCACCTTGGCCGGCGGGCGGGGGCGGGGGGCGGCGCGGCGGGGCTGCGGCGGCTGCTGCCCGCCCCCTCTCTCCCTCCCTCCGTCAGGCGGGCGGGGAGTGCGGGGAGCGGCGGGGCGCAGCCTCCCGGGCCGCAGCGGGGGTGCGCCGCGGAGCCCTGTGAGGAGGTGGGCCCGGAGCGGCGGCGCTGGGGGCGCGCAGGGGCCCGTGCGCGGAGCCGAG
>JAWWLV010000183.1:23438158-23458178 GCA_035041135.1 Platyrinchus mystaceus
CCTTTCTTTAAAAAAATATCTCACATAGCATAGTTTCTATTTTAACATTTGGTTACAACCTAAAACTAGATTTAATACACTACTTAAGAAAACTAATACAGCATCACTTTCTAACATAACACTTAAAGCACTCGTTTGAGTATCTGCCAAAAGCCAATCAGAAAACGCGCATTATTCAAAATGGCCATTGCGGTGAGTGGAAGGCACTGATTGGGGCCGGGGCAGGCGGAGTCGGCTGCGGGCGGGTCTCTTTGGGAGTCCGGCCGTGCCCGTTTCGGCCGCGTGTCCCTGGCAGCGGAGCGGCGGCGGGAGCGGGTGCGTGGTGCGGGCCGGGCCCGGGGCTGGGGAAGTGGCCCGGCGGGGGGCTCTGCGGCCCCGGGGCGCAGCCGGAGCATCCCGAGCGGGGGGGCCGGGCCGCGGTTACGTAACGGCATCCGCGCAGGGAGATGCGCCCGTGTCAGCCCCGAGCCCGCGACTCCGCTGTCGCTCCCCGAAGTCAGGATTTTTTACCCCTTCGTTGCAGAGCAATTTAAAATGCCCCAATAAACTGTGTGGTCTGCAAGGTTCGGTTGTAGATTAGCTATTGCCAAGTTGACACACTGTTAGGATACCTTTGTTGTTTTCCTTCTGTTTCTCTCAGAATCAGGCAGGAACGGCCTATATGCCCAATTTGCTGGCAATGCTGCAAAACCTTTCCAAGTACTTTGAAGATGTATGGGTTCGTTAAAATTGATGTTTGGAAATCATCTGTTTGTCAGAAGTGCTGATGCTTAAAATGACTGATGTGGGTTTTGCCATTGGCTCATCATTTCATTTCAGTTTATAATTGCTGTAGTGTGCTGTGAGGCTACATCGTTGATTTTCTTCCCAAAAGCTTCAGCAATGCAGATGCTATGGACTAACAGTAACTGAAACAAAAGACCTTGCTGTACTTTTCAGAGCAAATTAGGAAGCCAAGGTCGAACAGCGAACTGCAGCACAACTTGTATGGGGAAACAACAGAACAAAAGTATTCACAAATCTTATTAGACAGTTTAAGTGAAAAGTGTTCCTTAAATAGACTCTTAGTAGATGAAAAAAAATTGCATAGTGAAGGTGTGAAGAAATAGCTATTTTAGGACTACAATTAACTATATCAGCTCAATTTTAATGGAACTAGTACATTTAATTGCATTCCTAACAGATTTTCTGTTCTCCAGATGATTAAGTTGCAGAATGATACCAGCTCAAAGATTAAAATCTCATCAAATATCTAATGGTTTCTGTACAATATAATTGTGTTTGGTTTATAATAGTTCTTTTCTAATAACCAGCCTTTGTCCATATAACTGTATAGATATTATAATTAGACTTTTTTTTTTTCATGGTGTAAATGACAGGACCTTGACCTTTAGAGGTTAAGCAGATGTGGTTGTTATGGATCTTATAAGTTTAGTAAAACATCTCCAAGTATATATAATAAATAGGGTTTTCTTTTTGTTTAAAAACTATACAAGAAGACTACTTCCTTTTTTAGCTCCTTTTAGATAAATTAACAGAGATGTGTACAAGACTGATTATTTAAAAACCTTTAAGAATTTATATTTAAACTACCTTTTCTGTACATGGTGGGATGTGTATCTGGAAAATAATACATTGTAGGATCAGTGACTGAAGACTCCCTATACATTTTCCTTTGCTGCTGAGGGCTGACAGAAGTACCTTTTGTTGTACTGTAGTTCAACAAGCTTGCTTCTTCCACTTCCTATTAGTTGGCTGTTGTGCTTACAGATCCTCCATAGTGTTTATGAGCTGTACTGATAAGACTTGCTTATTACTTGCTTATTTTTTGTTCCTAGTCCATTCTGGTACTTACTCATAAATCTCTGAGATGTGAACACTGGTTCATGTATATTCGTAGGAACAAGTGTGGGGTTTTTTTCCAAGTGCTGCTGTTGAAAGGGTGTACTCTATGGACGTGATTTTTTTATACAACCATCAAAAACATAACTTTGCTCACAGGTGTGAGAGTTCCTATGCATCTGAGCAGCCATTCGGACATTACTACAAAGCCACCATGACTATGGAAAGACAAAGCTTTGTGACTTCTTTAATAGGGGAGTCCCCTGCCTCCTCTGTTGCAAATGGTGGTGGAGATGGGACTACTCTCCTTTGCTACTTGTTCCTCTGGTCCGCTCTGGAGATGAAAGTAGAGGGTGTTCATAGTACAGCTTCATTTTCCTTTAGTCCTCTGTCATGTGTGTGTGATATGCACATGTGTTTACCCCTTGGTGCTGCACATTTCAGCTGAGGCATGATCTGCTGATGGATTTTGTAGTGTGACAGAAGCAAACGTTTTTGTTTTTGTTTGGCCAGATGCATGTTTGGCCTGATGTCAGTATGGGGTTTCTCTGCCTTTTTTTTTTTTTTCCCCCACATAATCCTTTAGAATCCTGGGAATTTACACTTCCTTACCATGTGGCTTTGTCTCAGGAGGGTTGTATTTCTTAAGTGTCTTAGTCCTCTAGGTCAGGCCTTCTGTGCCTGTGACACACCAGAGAACCTGCTGTCACTGCAGTGAGAGACAGGAAGGAACTGCTAGTGCTTCACTGCTAAAGATGTGTGTGTTTATATTTTTACTGTGTGTGTATATATACAGTGAGCCTATCCTAATGGTTTAATTAGCTCTTATGCCTCATGTATAGGGTAGCAAACACTTGTGCTCTTTTCTAATATTTTTTTTAAAACACTGAGCAATTCAAACAATTCCCAGAGATTTCTAGGAGGGGTTTTTTGTGTCTTTCTTTTTTTTTCCCTGGTAACTAAATGCTTTGTGGTTTTGAAGTTTTTGACTGTCCTGGCATGAGAAAAGGCAGCAGTTTTTGCACATAATTTTTATGAGAAATGTTACTCTGGGCAATTATACTTAAAAAAGGAATTTCTTCAAGAACTTCCTTCAGGCTTGTGTTTCTTTCTTAAGCTAAGTTTAATGAGATTTAAAAAATTCTTCACAGTGGAATACTAAAGTAAATAATTACTTTTTTGAGGGGGGGAGATTGGTGTTGAATTTGCTATATCAAGGTTCTAAGCGTTGAAGAAAGCAGCAACAGGTGCAATACACAAATGAAGGTAAACATGCTCAGGCCATTTGTGGGAAATTGGATTTTTGGCAGATTTAAAACATGGCTTTCGTCATAGATAGGGAGACTCCATCTGCCAAAAGTCTAGTGACAAGGTAATTGTATAGTGAGGTGCCAGGTAACGTGAACTGAATTTGGTTGTAATATGAAATAGTAAGGAATATGTAATTATAGAGTTGTGGAATGGTTTGGATTGGAAAAGACCTTTACAGGTCTTCTAGTCCAACTGCCTGCAATGAGTAGGGACATCTTCAACTAGACCAGGTTGATCAGAGACCCATCCAACCTGGCCTTGGATGTATTCAGGGATGGGGCACCTACCACCTCTCTGGGCAACCTGTTCCAGTGTTTCCTCTCCCTCATCATAAAAAACTTCATCCTTATATCTAGTCTGAGTCTACCCTCTTTTGGTTTACAGCTGTTACTCCTTGTCCTATTACTATTGTCCTAAGCATAGTAGTAGAGTTCATACTGTGAGTGGTGTTATTATGTTTGTAATTAATTTCACCATCTCCATACCAAGGTTTTCTTAGCTGTAAATACAAACCCACAGCTTTCAGCTATTTCCTGTGAGTTAGAATACAGACATGGAGGCAGTTAAACTTTTTTTTTTTTTTTAAATGCCACTGCTGTATATATCCTGATGAATGGTGTTCCTAGCATGTCTCTCTTCTGGGGCTGATCCTTTAAAAAGAGTCGAAAAAGGATGGAAGAACATTTTGGTGCTGGTAGCTGATAAACCAGTGAAAGGAGGGACAGCTAAATGTGAAATGTGGAAGCTGAGAGAAGACCATGGGAGTTACCATGTGTAGACAGTCAAACTCATGTATTTTAGGGAAACTTCAGGGCTGCACAGACTTGTTAAGATATTAAGAGAGGAAAAAAGGGAACAGTGCCAAAATACTAGAGACAACTGTTAAAGAGGAAAAAGCAGGGTTGGTTTTGTTGCTGTTGTGTTTTTTTTTTTAAGTGGGGGTTGGCCCAAGTGACATCTGAAGGGTCCTTCCAACCTGAATTATTCTGTAATTCTGTTTTGGCATGAAAGGTGAAACCTAGAAAATTGTTAATTTTCTATTAACAGTGAAAAATGGTGCTGAGAAACTCTGAATTATTTTTTTTCTGCATATGTATGTTAATCCTACAGAATTTTCAGATAGTTTATAAGCCAGTTCTAAGTGAAATGTGTTACTGTCTGCTGAGGGCTGTTTACATAGGTGGTAGCAGCAGGTAGGGAGATGCTGAATTTCCAAGCTTGTCTTTCTGAGGCAGCTACAGGCTTCAATGTGAGCCCCACCATCACCAACTCAGAAACTGAAAAAGATTTTATGTCATTGCTTGTTACCTATAACTTTAAAAGGAGAAGTTTAGAAGGAAGAAGAGGAGTAGTAAGTTGGAGATTGAAGTATAAGAGGATAGGTCTGGAATGTATGGCAGTTGTAAACTCCCTAAAGTAGGAGAGCTTTATAATGATTCTTAGAAATGTTCACTGTAGCAGAGAGAACAGATGCATTTTGAAATCAAGTTAAATAATTTCAATAATTTTTAATTCCTTAGAAGTTAATATATTTTAATATTAATTGAGAGCACATATAAAGGAAATAATGGATATATTAATTTCAGGTGTAAAGGAAAGAAGTCTCTAATTGATTGTGAGCTTAACATAGAATTGCAAGAATTTTAAGTGGCAGATGTCATGTTGCACTAGATTCAAAGATTAAGTTTTCTACCAAAAAACTAATTTCTTCCTGGGAAACTTGGTTTTCTTGTTTTCTTCTTGCTGGAGGATGGAATCTGTACTTCTATCAGAGTGCAGTCCCTGGGCATATCTTGAAGGTTCTGTGTTCCTCAATCAAAATGTTTCACATTTTTTGAATTTAAGCCCTCCTTCCACTCCAATGAATCTTTTCCTCCTTATTTTGGGATGCTGAGAATCTGGTGGATAAGCTGAATCCACCCAGAATTGAGCAGATAGAAAGTCCAGTCTTGGTTATGATCTCTCACAGTGCTGTCTGACTGCTTGCATTCATAACTCTGCTAAAATAGATGTCCCTTCTTTACAGTGGAAATTGAGAGATGAAAATGTTTCTAGCTTATAAACTCCATAAAACTCCCAGCAGTTTTCAGTTCTCATGAAAAATGTGAAAATCACAAAAATCATGTTTAGCCCCTATTGAATCGCATGTTTCTAGTCCAAACAGATGCAAAGGAACTGATGGGTTCTCTACCTAAAAGGCTGAATTACGTGATTTCTGTGGTATTGAATGTAATCCCACTCTCTAATGCAAAGGCTGTATTGGTGGTACAAAGCTTTTCTGTAGTATCTGTTGTTTCCAATTAATTTAATGAATTGTGATTGTGAAGGATGCAGAGGTATTAAAATGATATATTGGATCTTTACATCAGGACAGTAGGGCATATATCTGGGATTGCCTTGTTATGACAGTAAGCAAACCCGAAGTAAGTAACATTTTTCTGAGAACAATCTATGGATCGATTTCAAGATATCTTATGTTGGAATGTGATATCCTTTTTCAGATGATGAACTTAAAAGTTTTGTGTTGAGAAATGTAATAAATTTAGGTTGCCCAAAGAACAGGCTGTATGAAACTTTTGCTATGGGTTGAAGGCTACCTGCTCAGACAGAGGAGACCTTGGCTACCTCTGCCCAGCTCTAACTGATCTGATTAATGCTAGAAAATGAAAAAAAAAAAACAATAGAAGAACTTTGTTCTGTAGCAGTTGCTAACTTCATGCTTCCTGTAACATGTCTGTGGTGGGAGACCAAAGAATGACAGAAACCTTAGTGATGACTGCTAATTGACCTTAGATATGGACAATGGAATTTGATGGCTCATGCTGACAGTTTAAATGAGAAAGGAATAAATAATTAAAGCAGTAGCCCCACATGCGGGGGAGCATTACAAGGGATATGCACATACCTCTGCCACTTGGAAGGCTGACCTGGAGGGGAACAGCCTTGTGTGAGGTTCAGGCCACTGGTCAGGACTTTGACACACTGAGCAGCTGGGGTGAGCATTCTGTTCCACAGGGTCTCTGGTGTCAGTGTCACCTGGACCTTGTTTTGTGTGTATCCTGGAACAGATAAACTGGAATAGAAATCATCCTGCTTAATAAAACACTACTAAATTATGTGATACAGTGGTGTCTCTCTATCCTTGCAGCCATCCTACAAGCACCCACTTCTGCTGTGACAAACCCAGTGTAGATAAGGTGATCTTACACGGGATTTGGGTCAAGAGGATTTTCTCTGAACATCCTACAGGAACAGTTCCAGGCTGATGATTCTTCTTCCCATTTCACTTCTGCCTTTACCATCTGTGTCCTGTGTGTGGTCAAACTGCATCTGCAGTGGGACTACAAATGGGCTCTTGTCCCCGCTTCTACTCTATGAGTATTTTTATGCCTGACGTACTCAGGGATGCCTGACGCCCTTGTGATCTCACTCAGGAAAACTGCCTTTAACTGTTTCTTCCCTTCTGCTTTTGAAAATAAAATTCAATGTTGTTTGAAAAGAAATGGCACTGTGATTGGAGAAGTGGGAGAGAAATGAACCCTGTAAGAAATAAACCCTGAGAGAAATAAACACTGTGGCTCATATTCTTAAATTATGATTTTTGAGGTTTTGGCCACAAGAGTCTCTAGAGCAGGAAAACATTTAGGATAATGATAGAGAACAATTTATTTTTTTTAATACCTTTCTATTTAGGATGCTAGTTAGTGATGTTGTCACCTGGTAAAGATTGATTTAGGGAAAATGGAAAGGCAGAATCACTGATGGAGTACTACAGAAATGGCAACAAATGTACCAGATAAAGGGACTTGCAGCTTGAAAATTGGAATGTGGAATGTTTAGTTTAGTGACAGATGTTTCTTTCAGAGTGGAGTGGGTCAGCTGGGTGAGAAGCTGGTGGCTGATGGTGGAAATGATACTTGGTTACAGGGAAAAAGCTTCAACATAAAACAGGTTGCTGAGGTCTGAAACTTGGCAGTCGGTGTTGAGTCATCTTGAGGTCCCTCTGACCCCAGTGTGAGCATGACATATGCATCCCTCTGGTAGGTAATTGTGTCTCTTTCCTGTATAAAGTCTGTCTTTCTTGGTTTAATCTGTTTCTGGAAAACAAGCTTTGTAAGGTGTTTGCAAAAAACCAGAAAGATGGGAATCATCTGAAATGGAGCTATAAAGTAGTCATTGGATGAGTCTGGATGTAAAGTATCGGCATGCCCCTGGTACTGGAAGGTTAGCTCTGTAGCCATACAAATTCTGTGTCTTTGTTTGTAATGGTTGAGGAATGTGTAAAATCCTTCTCATTTTTCCTCTCTTCTGGTCGGCTGAATGCAAGTTTTCTTTCCAAGTTCACCTGTGCCTGACAACTGTGTTCCATAACACGGAACTGTGCTCTGTAACTGTGTAACTTCTAGGAGCTAAAGCCAGGTCATACGTAGTTGCTGCATGGCTTAATGTTCTCGGGTGACATAATCGTGGGCAAAAATAATGCATTCTCTGACTGAAGAAAAAAAGAAAAAGAGTTCTATAACTCCTCCTAACTGTGACCTCTGTTTGTGTGGGTGTAAAATATGCTGTGGGAAGCTAAATGTAAATTATACAGTGTTCCACTGAGCAGGCTTTTCTCCATTCTCCTAATGACTGATAGCGTAGCCTACATATAAAACCCGTGGTCAGTTTGCAGTATGCAATGCAATGCAATTACTTTTTGCAATGCAAAATAGTCTTAAAAAAACCCCAAACAAAGTATTTTTCTTTAGTAGCTGCAAACTCTGTCTCCTGCCCAGTCACCATAAGTACTGTTGTGTGACAGAGCTTACAATGAACAACTAGAGTGGCTTCTGTCTCTAATTTATGCAGTAATGATTGTGTTTTCTTTTGATGTGGATTGAAGATTAATGGGGCAGGCCTGAAAATGGGCCAGAGATGAGGGTTAGAATTAGCCCAACTGACTAACCCTTAGACCCTTACAGGACTGTAATAGCTCCCCATGGTTGTGGAGTGTCTGTGAGTTTAAGGGATAGAAGCAGCTTCAGAAGTAATCTATTATATGCTTTTTAATTTCCATTTCTGGTGATGCAAAGGTTGTGGTTGGATCTGCAAAGTAGCTGGTTGCTCTAAAATGTAACAATGACCATGGCAGCTTGGGTTCATAGCTCCTACCATTTCCATAATGGCTGCTATGTGTGTCCATCTGCCTGAAGAAGAGAAAGTGTGCTACAAATTTAAGTTTTGTGAGCTACATTAGGAAGAGGAGAGAGTGTCAGATTCTTTGCCTTTAAAATTTACAAATTCCTATTCATAAATTTCTTCCATTTTTCATAATGTTTTGGCCCAAACAATACAATGTGAGTCTATAAAGGGTGAGTTGGAGTAAAGCAGCCATGCTGTAATCACTTGGGCTTTCCTAAAGCCGTGATTTTTTCTTAATACCTGTAGGTTTTGCATTTCCCAGTTGTAATGCCCAGACTGTTTCCCCAGAGTCTGCATAACAGATTGCTGCTCATAGTTCTCCTGATACTTTGTGCCTTCCCAAGTGCCTCATTTTTCTCCTAACTGTATGGCCTTTATAGTTCCAAATATATACTTGTCCTCTATGATGTATACATATTCTGATAGTTGAGATCTTACTCAAACTGTTAATGCACTCTTAATGTACGAGGGCTGTGCATGGGTGGGGGGAGGAAGGATCATTGCCTCCAGCTCTGATACTGCTGCCTGCCCAGTCCAGAGCTGTACTGGCTCTTGGCTGCCAGCTCGTGGTGCAAATACATGATGTCATTATCCCCTGCCACCTTACGGTATTTCTGGTATAATTACCTTCTGACATATTCATTATTAGATTTCCCTCTTAATGTTCTTTAGAATTTTGAGAAATTTATTCGGTATTTGAAATTTTTTTATGCTTTCTTCTTAACTTTGTGAGTGTATTAACTCAATCATTTTGCATAAAGCTATCAAATGTCAGTCATAAATGTGTGTTGTTTCTCTTTACTATTCCATACACTATAGCATTCTTTTGTAAAGTTAAATACATTGACTTTAGCATCTTCTGCATTTTCTTAATTTTTTTTCTCATGTGTTTTTTGTAGTAAGTCAGCAAAAATAATTTAAAAGGTGCAGTAAGGAATTATGCTGTGTAAAAAATAGGTAGATACAGATAAAATAAGGACTTGATAAACATGGTGAATTTCCCTTGAGGGCAACAGAAGTATGCTAGCTTACATCAGTTAAAGGGGTTTTAAATACAGTAAACCAGAACTATTTAAGCTGTGATTGTAAATTAGCCTCATAGCTCTCTCTAGAAAAAGGGCAATATCTCATAACAAAGAAGTTTTATTTCTTGATGCCACTGCATAGGTTCAGAAGTAAGCTGTTTTCCTTCTGTTCTCCTGCTTTGTCTGGTTGTGGACACTGTGCTCAGTGCTGAGACACACAGAACATGCTTGTGGAGGGCATAGCAGCTGCAGAGATTCTATACTTCAACATCTATGGCAACATTCCCACATTGAAAGCTGATGGAAACAAACTGCTCTTTAGGCTACAGATACCTTGAGGAACACATAGTTCTGTTTTCTTGGCTGATTCTTGGGAAGTATGCCATGAGAAATGTGTCATACCTTTGTGATGTAACACTCAGAAAACCACCAACACTGTCTAAATCTGTTTGTAGATGTAATTTCTTATAAATAATGCAATGAATACAAACTAATTTCAAAACTAATTTTTTTAAAGCCAAATGCACCAGGGGTGTGTTCATTGCCTCTGGCTTTCCAGCACCAAGACACGCTTCCTCAGCTCATGCTCTCTCTATCATTCTGCCTCTCCACAGGTCACTCCCTACCTTTTAATTCACTGCTCTCTGAATTTCAGTCCTGTGCCAGGGCTCACCCATCCTTCAGGGTATGTCCCATTGTCCAGGCTGCCGATGCTCCATGCCTCTTCTCTCCAGCTGCCCGCCCTGCATCCTGGCTGATGCAGTCTCCCCGTGATTCTCACGGGGGTTCTTAGCCACCTCAGGAGATCCTTGGTGGGTATTGTCAGGGGCTGGGAAGTATGAGAGGAAACAACCTTTGAGAACAAAATGCCTCGATGTTCACAGTGTAAGCATACCAAGGAAAATCAGTTATTTTCCTACCGGTCTTTATGCCTAGTAGCAGTGTAACAGAAAGTGAACTATTTTTGCACTTGAGGTTGGTCATTCTGTCAAGGTGGGTTATACATTTCAACCATGCTGAAGCAGATTTAAACATAATGATGCAACATCCAAATGCAAGTTTCTTGTTTAGAAGGACAAGTCTGAACAGAAATAAATGTCTGTGTGTTGTGAGATCCAGAAAGTAATTCAGGCAGACCTTTCTGAAATTTTTCTTTTTAAACAATCTCAGTATGCTGCAAAAATGACTTCCAATTCTTTAGTTTCCCACAGGTTACAGCACAGAAAATCAATACTTTTTCAGCTAATGTCAATTTTTTTCATTAAAGGATAAATGAGGAAGCATGAAGCTTCTAGTCTTCTCTGACTTCTGTGTGCTTCCCAGACAGCTAATTTTAATTTGTCTTTATATTTTGTATGGTGTGTACTTACCACTAGTCGTTTTATTCTCATTGCCAAACATTGCTTACGTTTATGAGTTAAATACTCAAATAATGATGGAACTGTGGTGCGTGTTTAAAGCCTTTGTTCAAGTACATCAAGTTAAAAGAGTAAATGTTTTTGAGGAAATTAAACTGTAAGGAACTGAAAATGATCCCTATCATGGGTTAGTTTCTGCTCATTTGGAAATGTGCTGGCTTGTGTTATCTTTGTAATTACTGAAATTTGTCAGTGTTTAAGTGTTGGTGCTTTGCAGGGTTTGGTCAGTTTAATTTTTACAAACTAAAATATGATAAGACAGAATATATAGTTTACAAATACTTTCAAAGACTAAAACATAAATATTTGAAAGGAATGGACTGTAGACTTCAAACTCATAGCCTGTTGTCTTGCTGAGGGTCTGACTGGAGTGGTGGGGAAGTAGAGACCAGTGCCTTGGACAGCTGTAGAATGTGGTAAAAATTAAAAAAAAAAAAAGGAAATTAAATGTCCTAACTTTTTCAAATGCATGGGCAAAGTTCTGCTTTGTAGAATAGGTGCAATTTTCCTGTTTCAGGATGCTTGTTGAAAATCAGAGAAAATAAGGATGAATTTGAGATTTTCTTTCCAGAACACTGTAATTTCGAACTGAATATCTACAGTGCTTTTTTCCCCCTCTTGTTAATCTGCCTTTTAGAATTTTTATAGTCAGGAAGCTGTCCCAAAACACTTATTTCTCAGGTGTCACTATGTATCATTAATACAATTAACCTTACAAGTCCTTTTTTCTTCCTTAGTATGTTTGCTTGGTAGTCTTTCAAGGATCATTTTGCTGCTGTTTTCTGTTGTTGATTGATTTTGGAACAGGTATTGCATACAGCAGGGGAGTTTCTCTTCAGTGTAAATGGCTATGGGCATCTTGGCTGAGGTTACTGACACATATTTGGCTAAATGCTGACTTACCAGCTATTGTGAAGGATTGAGGAATGTCAAAAAAATAAACTTAGTTACTTTAGAACTGTATTGTCCTTACAGTTGGAGTGATCTCTGAAGGTAGAAAAAAAATTACAATGGACCTTGAAAGTCAATATTGAGATAAAATAAAGGCCAAGGTTAACAAAATATTTTATGATGTTAGGGGTATGAAACTGTCCCGAAGTGCCTAAAAAAAGTGGCTAAAATGAGTATCATTATCCATTCAGTGGCAATATTCACATTAATGAAAAGTTTCATTTGAAAAACACTGTCTCACTTTTGAGTAGAATTCGGATGCTTCTGTGTAATTCAGTTTTCTGGTGTAAGTCTCTGAAGGTATATTTATTTAATATAATGACAGCATTATCACTGGTGATAACATTTTTTGGGGGATAACATTTGTGTTAACAGATAAAAATATATTTTATTGTCCAGATGATAGATGATTCAGAATCAATGCATTTTATGCTAGTGAGTTTACAAATACTGAGTTGCCCTAACCTGAGTTTATAGTTTGTGAATGGTAACAAGGAGCAGAAGGAGAAATTTTATCTATATTTCTATTCTTATGGTATCTTTTATGGTATTTAATATAGAAGCATTTTATCATTTATACTTTTGGCATTAATCTTGCATAAAATATTTTTTCGGGATTATTCTTATGCCTAGATGTTGCTGTTGGATAATGTTAGGAGATTGCTCAGTAACTAAGAAATCAGGAACATTCAACAGGAAGCTTAAAAAGAAGATGCTATACTTTAAATCATGGGTTATAGGGCATTAGTTCAGAAAAACCTGATGACTTGAGTTGTAACTTCTGACACAGATCGTGAGGGCTGGAGCACATCTCCTATGAAGAAAGGCTGAGAGAATTGGGGTTGTTCAGCCTGGAGAAGAGAAGGCTCCAGGGAAACTTTGTAGCACCTTCCATTATCTAAAGGAAGCCTTTTTACATGTAGTGACAGGGCCAAAGGGTAATGGCTTTAAACTGAAAGAGGGTGGGTTAAGATTAGATGTAAGATGTAAGATTGAGGGTGGTGAGACACTGGAACAGGTTGCCCAAGGATACTGTGGCTGGCCCCTCCCTGGAAGCATTCAAGGCCAGGTTGGATGGGGGCCCTGAGCAACCTGGTCTAGGGGAAGGTGGCCCATGGCAGGGGGATTAGAACTAGATGATCTTTAAGGTCCCTTTCAGCCCAAACCATTCAGTGGTTCTATATTTAGGTCTTTGTGGCCAACAAAATATGAAGTGAACCCTTCTATGCGGTTTTCTGCTTTGGTGGTGGTACATAAATCTTCTGTTTCATAAACATGTGTGATTCCCCTGAAGAGGGAAGAGGATGCTTTTATTTTGGTCGCCAGTTTTATTCATGCAAGTTTATCATTAGAATCCTGCCCATATTTTGTTGAAGCTTGTTCTGGAAAATCCAAATTTGTCAACATCTTACATGAGAATAAGAAACTCTGAGTGGGAACAGTACTCCCTGATTTGTCAAAGTCAGTGAGCAGAGGGAGGTGGAATACTTAATGAAGACTGTTTGATTGGAATTTGTGACAGCCAGCACATCCTCTCGGCTCTGGCCAAGACCACAGACAAAATCTTGTGGCAACTGTTAACAGCAAAGGTGGAGGTGTGGATGGAATCCTGGAAACCGGGGGATTTAATGATAGAAGAATGAAGTCTGATGTCATCATGAAAGAAAATTTTTAGTGTCCCATCTAATGGTAATAAATGCCTCCTCTTCAGGCTGAATGTCAGTCCTAATAGAATTGCAGGTGAATGTTCAGCTGCTTCCTTCTGAGATATCATGATGAGAGTAATTGAAACAACCAGATTTATGTTCAGCTGCTTACAGATTGAGGTCTTTTTGTTATCTTTAAACCAGTGTTAATTTAGGTCACCCTCTAATCTAAGTAAAATAGACCCATGTGTGCTTTCTCTCTTGAATGTATATCTCTACATGATGTCTAGAGAATACTGTTCATTTTGGTGCTAGTGTACTGTATGAAATTTCAGTTTATAATCTTTGATATAAAAACAACAGGGCTTTCAAAATGTGATAGTTTACACTGTGTATTTATTTATTTTGGGCATCCTTCTATATTCCTACTTCTATGTATAGTACCAAGTCCTTAATAAGTATTTTTTATATTGACAGTCATCATGGATACACAAGTGCAGTAAGAGTCTGTGATTCTGTAATATTTTTGCCCTGTGATTTGAAGTGCTCAAGTTCTCCTTAAGTAGATGAAGAGCTACATGTGCTGCAAACTTTGAAGCCTGCACATAAATACTGTACAAGTAAAAGTGTTTTCCAAAAATTAGCTCATAATTTAAAACAGAATGCAAATAGAAAAAAAATCCACAAAAGTTATGTTTTTCCTTTGTAACACCAAATTAGTGCCAGTAACATTGTAACTTGTCATTTGCTCACATAGCTCTGCAGAAAATTAACACATTGCCAATAGTAATAGTTGTAGGGACAAGTCTTAATTTAATATTCCTGTTATATATCTCCTGAATACAGTCTACCAATGTCACTTGTTTTTTTAATGTTTCAGAGTGCATAATAATTAATAATAGAGATATATGACTCCCACTGTGTCTTCCCCCAGGCTTAAATAATAACGTTTTGTTGTATCTATTTATATTGAGTACGTGTCATTATGAAATTGAAAATGCCTCTTTAGTATGTTTTATGAAAGTTGAAAGTCCCTGAGTGCTAATGGTGCTATATTGCTGACCTTGTTGGTGTATTAAGTGCTAGTGGTAGCATTTTAGGATGCAGAACATCTTGATAGTCAGTTATGTGTGACATGGGCCTCTCAGATGGTCTTGTTGTTCAAGTGTTCTCAGTGGTAAAATCTTCTTTCTTATGTTAGAGAACTGGAGTGCTTTCCTTGGACAGGGGAAAATGCATTAAAAATGTGAAATAATGGAAGGAGCCACCCGTTCTGGCTAAGAAAGTATTTTTGCAAAAAAAAAAAAAAATTGCAAGTACATGCAAATCTAGCTAAACAAACACTATATCAGAGCTTTCTGACCAGTTGTGGGTAAATGAAATTGCTACAGTTACATCTCTTACTTTGTCTATTGGGAGCTATTCTCAAGCTTTGGGAACTGGGATGATCCATGGGGAGAAAAAATGGTTATAGTCAAGACTCCTTAAAGTACTGCTAATGGCTTTGGAAATATTTTTGTTGTTTTTTTTCCTCTCCTTGACATGAAAGGTGAGCACAGGATGGATGTGGTACATTAAGTCTATTGAGCCTGGTGTCCTGCCCTTGACAGTAACTCAAACAGGGAGCACAATATGCTGCTCTTACCAACACTTTTCCTCTGCTGTTGGACTGGGAAGTGTCTCAGGGAGCTCAATACATCTTTCCCTCCTTACTTGGTTCAGTCAATTCCTAGACTATAATTTTGGCATGTATATGTGCTTGCTATAGCATGCTACAGTAAGTGTAGGTTTGGAGAAACTCAGGAAGGATAGACATTGCTTCCAGTAATGTGGGTTGATTAGTGTAGGCTGGGGAAACCTTTGTATTACAGGGCAGAGACTAAAGTGAAAACAAAGTAAACATGATTAAAAGAAAAATTTGGGTAACTTTCCATCTTTCTGCTATGGTCTTAAAGGATCTGCTGTAAGTTTCTGCATTGCTCCCAGGGCGATGAAAACCAGAGAGTTTCAGGTGGATCTGTACCTCCTGTGTGCCAGGCAGAAAATAGAGGCAATATTGGGATCCACAGAAGAGGGTTTCTGACTGTTGTATTAGGAAGTGCAATTTATCGGTTCGTTAAAGTCTGAAAAAAGTTTCAGTTCTGTGCCTTTTTTAGTGAATTTGGATTACATTTACCAAATACTTTAAATAAAGGGGAAAACGGAGAAAATTTTGAAAAGCTGAAATTTTATCTGAATACATTTGCAATGAAATGTTTATTTTGGTGTGTTTTGATCTTTAAATGGTCTTTCCCCCACAAATTACGTGAAATTTCTCCTTTCTTCCTCCTTTTGGTCTCTGAACTAAAAAAAAAAAAAAAAAAAAAAGCTGCTTTTCATACAGCCAAAGTAGGTTCTTTTTTCAGTTAAGGATTTGAGGTTTATGAAACATGTCAATAAACATACCCAAGGAAAAACTTGCTTGTTCCAAAAATATAAGGCAGAGTTTCCTAGTTAAAAAAAGCCATCCAAGCATATGGTGTGTTTCTTTTAAGATGCAAAATATTCATATACTGAGATGAACCCTCTGGAGGAACTCTGAGGAAGTAGGTCTTGCTCTTAAAGCTTCCGCCTTTATTTGTTTCAGCAGACATTTACTTTATGAAAATTTTTCATCTCAATCTTCAAAGGATGTTAATAGTGTCCTGCCAAAGTGCTGTTGACAATCTGTTTCTTGTAGGATACTGTTACATATATATATACAAAAATTATAAATAGCTTTTTTTACATGTTTAATTTTTCAAGCCAGGAGAAACACTGAGATTTGCTTTCAGCATGAGTCTAGAATAACATTGTCTCTGGCACAGTAGTTGTTGTAGTCTTATATGGCAACTGTTGTACACATTATCTTACATGACTTTAATTGCATAGATTGGGTTTTATGTGTGGTTGACATGTTATTGCATACAGGGCTGCCTGATGTATTTTTTTGGTGCCTCACTTGTTGTAGCAGTAACCTGTGTTCACTGCCCCTGTGCTACTGTGACCTTCATACAGACCAGCAAAAAAAATCCATCTTGTTGGCTCAGCATCCCAAAAGGCAATTAGGAATGGTTGCCCGAGCAACATAACATCCTTGTCAAATGCCACAGGGGTTTCTGTTTCTGTTCCCTCACAAATGGCATGCTTCCATGCACAAAACAGTGGAGTAGCGAAGGAATGTTGTTGCTTCCCATTTGTTTTTTATCTTTGCTCGGACTCTTTTCTGCTGAAGCAAAGGCACAGAGTAAATAGAGGAGTAGAGAAAAAAAAAGACAACATGAACAAGGAAAGGAATCCTATGGGAAAGGGAGGTGGGGATGCTCTGCATTTTGGATATCGGAACAAAGCAATGGAAAAAATCCAACAGACAAGATTGTCAACGGGGAAGAAGCATTTAAACAGAATAAAACCATTTAGAAAAGGAAAAAGGGAGAAAACATGGGCAATGTTGGAGGAGCAGTATAAAGGGGTAAAAATGGGAAATTTTTTTTTTTAGCTTTTAATAGCTCTTACATTTAAACTGTATTAACTGTGTTTATTAATGAGATTTGTCTTTGTTGAAAAATCTGTAATTTGGGTGCTTTTTTATTATTTTTATTTCTAATTATAAAGAAATCAACAGACTTATTGATGCTTTGATACGTGGGTAGGTTTCCCTAATCCAAAACCTACTGAAGATCCCTTCTGGGTGCAGGTGCCTTATCGATCTTGTGGTTAAGGCCCACTTGTATTTTGCAGCCAACAGCACACGAGGGAGCAATATGGCTAGTATCACATCTGTCTGCCTTTTTTCTTCTCAGCTTGAATGAAGAGCTACCTATTAACAGCTAAGATAACTGTGGGGAGGCCTTGGCACCCATCCAGACAAAGGGCTCACACGTCTACATCCATAGTGCGATGCTGTAGCTACTTTCCTGCTGTTAACCCACCTAATTTTCCTTGTTTTATACACATATAGCCTGTGAATTCTTGGATAGCTCATGTACTGTAGGAAATATTCATTCCATCTGTTCAGAGCATTTGAGCTTTATATTGAATTCAGGGCAATTCAGAGATTTAGATCTTGACTTTTTTTAAGACAGTAAATAATTATATGGAAATCTTTTGAAATAAAAGCTAAGCCATGAGAAGAGAATAACAACAACAAACTAAATAGAAAATAGTGAATATTAAACCTAGATGATTTTTAAGGTCCCTTCCAATCCAAACCATTCTATAATTCTATGAAATATCTTCTTTCGGTGTTTTTCCTGACAGGGGTGTGTGTATATATTTGGAATTTAACTACCTGGAATCTCCTTAAGAGTTAGTTTATTCTGCTACTTGGGTGCTACTTTCTCCATTTTTTTTTCTCCCCAGTAGTGTGGTTTGATGGGATCAACAAAATCTGTTACCTTGTTGTGTGTTCTAATATATTATCTAATTTTTGCTGGTCACTGTAGTACTCTGTCAGCTGCTTTTAATGTAGATGCTACTGCCAGCACTCACAATGACTACAGCAGACCTGTGCATGTGGAATTGGGTTTAGAAATCAGGTGCACTGGCTTTTAAGTTACAGAGCTCTAATGCCAGCTACAACAAAACTCATCTCCCTTCTCTGGGTGGCTTAATAGTTGACATGAATTTATTTTCTGCTTTCATGGCATCCACTTCTGTTCACATTCTGTTTATATTATAACCTGACCAACTTCTCTTCATGTTACTGCCTGATGTTTTGAAGGCAAGGTGAGGATTTGGGAGGTTAAATTTAGGATCCATCTAGTTAAAAAAAATAAAATTGATTCATCTCTAAGATTAAATAAAATGAAAGTACTATGTTTGGGTATGCTGTTCTCAGGATAAAGCATCTCTGTTTACATAAATAGAGATTTTTATTTATTCATTTGGATGAAGCACATACATTTCTAAAGTGTAGTTACTGATTAAATTCTTCATAACTTTGTATAAAAGTTATAACTAATAAGCAGGGAAACCTAGCATAATTTCCCTAACATTTAAGGAATAAATTTTACTGAACTGTGTTGAGTTTTTTCCTTTCTATCCTGGAGTCAAGATCTCTTTTATGGTATGTGCATATAAAGATTCATAATTTTTGTCTATTAACTAAAATATATATATGTAAAAAAAGAGTTTATTTACTGTTTAATACAAAAATTGGTTACTTCATATTTTGCAAAGCTTTATATTTCATAGGTTGTTCAGTAAATTCTAACTGCCGTACCTAGAATTTCTTGTTTTAAACAATACATTCAGGATAGTCTCCTTATAAAAAAGCAAATGACCATTATGTAATTATAGAACTCTTTTTTTTTTTTTTCCTTCCATTTATCTCCTTTACGTGCAGCCTGTGAAATCTGACTTTCTGTTCTTCTAATCCCATATTTCCCAGGAGATCTCTACATATTATTATTTTTATTAGGTAAAAAAAAAGGGAAGGGACTTTCTGGACTGCTTTATTTATTTATTTGCTTGTACTGCCATGCTGAAGTGCCTTGTCATATGCAAGTCAAGTGGATTGGTGAGTCACTGTGATGTTAAAGTCAGATTACAGTCAACCTCCCCCATCTTACTCAATTCTTCAGAAATATATGGTCACTGGTAATGAGTCATCTCTTGACTTCACTGATATATTCCTGTTATTTCTGAAAACTTTGTTACTGTGGCAGATGTAGTACAGATACAGAACAAAATAAGATGGAATGCACGTCATAACAGAAAGGTACTAGCTGAGTTCAGGTTACACAGTTCTTGTGTGCAGTACAGTTCAAGATACACTTCTAGGACTGGCACAAGTTTGGTTTTTTTTAATCACTACATAATGAGTTTATTTATTTGAAACAAGTCAAGGAACATACCATTTTTTACAGGCAGCTTTCAGAACGGAACTGCGCTTTTATATACATTGGGGAATTTTTAAATTATAGGAAGAGATGATAATTGTCTTGCTTGGTCTAATACATGATAAAATAGGAAAACCTCCACTTGTAATTCCTGCAACAATCTAATTGATCTGCACTGTACTATCTGCAATAATTCTACTCTTTGCTCATACCAATTCCATTTAGAAACATAACAGGACAGAACCAGAAGAAACTGTTGCAAAATGTGGAATACATAAAATTTTCCTAAGAAAGGATGTTCTCTGATGTTTGATCTTTGTATACTTTCACGCCTACACAGCAAGAAGGGAGATTTAATCCATGAAATACATAGCAGCTAACAAGCCCTAAGTCATGTCCAGGTGTTAGAAAGACAAATGACTTGTTGGTAGAATTGCCTTGTTAATGTTTAGGGCTTGGCATGCTTCAATGATCTCAGACCTAGAGGCAGGTTAACTAAGCTTGGGAAGAAGGATGCCCACTGATAGTGGACACAAAGAATGTAGAATTTATGGGCCGCAAAGACATCTGTTGGAACTCCAAAGATAAGGAAGAAACTGCAGTTGTACTGAAATCAGCTCCAGCTGGGTGAAAGCTGATTCTAACAAGAGGAGTTCGCAACTACCAAGTCATGGTTCTTAGGAACCATTCTTGGGACTTCACCAAGTCCCAAGAAACCCACTGACTCAAAAGAATAGAAAGACTGAGCATGGAGACTAATTAGCACAAGTGAGAGAATAATT
>JAWWLV010000183.1:23463976-23519540 GCA_035041135.1 Platyrinchus mystaceus
ACATGCAGATACAAGGGATCTATCTACAGTTTGTATCCTACATTTCTTCTCCCTACTCCTTCAAAGTAAACCATGTTTGGACTGTAAATTTGTAGATACCAGTTTTAAGGTAGAAAGTTCCTACAAAGGCCTTGCCTGTCAAGGATAAATAATCTCTGAGATGTTTGGAGTTATTGATCAATTTTGTTCTTGGAATGTAGTAGTTGCACAGTTTCTTAACCTTTAATTGGTTATATTTAAGACTAATTTTTTTTCCATCGAGACTTATGGTATATATTAATGTAACTCTTGTATTATAATTAATAACTGCTGTAACACAACATATAAATCTTTGTCAGTTCAGTTGTTGTATGTGCAGCCTTTCAGTGCAGACTGCATAGGTAGTGGAAAGTAAATTAAACAACTGTAGCAGGCAGTACTCCTAGATAGCAGGGGATGATTGTGGAGTGCAATGCTCTTGCATTATCAGCTGTGAAACTTAAGGGGAGGATTGAGACAGAGCTACCAGTGGAAGAGCAAGATATGTGTGATGCAGACCCTCTTTGTGTACTTAAAAAGATAACTAGTGGGATTTTATTGTGCTGGAAGCACAAATACCAGTGACATAACTGGTAATTTTGGAAACAGATTTTGGTCAGTACTGGATAGACACACAGGAGAACATTTTTTAGTGACTTTTTTAACAGTTACTGTAGGGTAGTAGAAAATTATGTGGATTTGGGGTTTTGGGATTATTTTTTTTGTTTGTTTGGTTGGGGGTTTTTGTTTTCTTTTTCCTCCGTTTCTGTCTTTATTTAAGTGCAAACTGAAAATGCAAATTGCTGCTAGGAAGCCACTGCCTTATATGGTCCTGTTAACTCTTTTGGATTGCAAAAGCTTCTGAAGGGTTGCTGCAAACTTGAGAACTGTTACAGCCATATTCTATTAGATTTTTTTTTTTTTTTTAAGACAGGATGCTGCAACCTGCCTGGTGCTGTGCTGAGAGCACTTGGCACTTTTACAGCCACGTCTTTGGATGCCGTTGTACAAACTATCCTGTGCGTACAGCACAGCAAGCATTGCATCCAGAAGTTTCAGACAGTAGTTGCGTGCTAATTCAAGGATTTTCTTTGATGCTTTTTCCAGTATTTAAAAATTTTATGCCTCTGAAGTACTTCTCAGTGTATCTTTTCATTACAAACCCATCATAAAAGAAGCAACCAATCTCCTCTTGAGTAGACTGTCCCAAATCTCAGGTATTACTAAGGAAGGTCAAAATACTGCAAAGTCATACAGACCTCGTTGCATCTGCAGTTGCAGCTTGGTTTGCAGTTGCTCACCATTCTTAACGCAGAGGTCTAATTTACAGTTATTAGCTTACTAAATTTAGATTGGACAGAATTTGAATTCAGAATTTCTGGTCTGTTCAGACAGGTGAATACTTCATATCCTCATTATAACTTACATGATACCAGGCAGAAAACATGGGTCCAGGATTGCCATCAGACACAGGGATAGCCTAAGCAAGTGAGGATGTGACAATCCCTGTTATCATCTGATACTTGTACTTAATTCTCCATTCCCTCTGGGATTTGGAGACTCTCTGGTTAGAATAAACTCTAAGAGACTTCGAGCAGCTCCTGATCTGGTTGTGCTACTCATTCCTAGATGGAAAACAATCGTATTTTGGTTATATTTAATTGAGTTAAAAGTACACAGGAATCATTTTGCTATTCAGATTTCTATATTTTTATTTCAGGTATAATAAATGATATAGTAAGTGAAAGATTGATAGAAAATTGTTTTATGGGCTATATATAGCAAAAGGACATATAGGAATTTACACACAGAGACGAAACAATACCAACACTTGCACCATATCTGGGCCCGATGGTGTCAGCCAGGACATGGGGGTGGAAGACTTGCCTCTGTTCAGGGCAGTGTGGTTGTTCGCAGAAACTGCTTCCACTGAAATGCTCAATTTTTTGTGTGGTTTAATTACCATACAAAGGAGAAGGCTGTAAGTTAATAATTAATCAATCAAACAACACAAGAGAAGTAAATAAATATTTCACTTCAACTTTTGACTTTAATGAAATATTCCAAGATTTCTAAAGTATTTTACTGCCTTTTTTCCTGTAAGAAGTGTGTGCATAAAAACTGCGTTATGAGAAATTAGTCATAATCTGTGTTCCAGCAGTCACAATTTCTATAATCTATATTGTAAGTATCCACTGCTATTAACTTTTTGTTCCATTACAACGTTCCAAAAAAAGCATACTTTTGAATAGTTGCAGTAGCAGAAGGCAGAAACAGTTCCAGCTTTTTTTTGTTTTCTTGCTGTTTTTGTTCCTGCCTTGTTGATCTTTCCATGAGCCAAAACTGCAAAATATTAGTTCTTCACTGTAGTTTAGTTACTCTTGATCCATCTTGTGTTAGTTCACCTCCATGAAAGATTATATTTTCTGAGTTAGTAAAAAACCCAGGTAATTCATCGGTATATTGTGTGAGTTTTTAGACCTCCTTGGCATGTGAACATAAGCTCTCTTCTAAAACAGGAAGCACAAAACAGGTTGAAAAGTCAAGGCTTTCTGTGATGTCATTGATGCTCATAAACATCAGAGGGCAAGATGTTATTTTAGATTACCTGAAGTTTTCAATTTTTTGAATTCAGACAGACCTTAAGTCTAAATTCATCCTTAATTTTACTTTTAACTGAATGCATTAGAGAAGGAAATCTTGTATTTCCTTTATGAATTAAGCAATGTCACTATTCATGAAAAGCCATCACTTGGTACTTCTGATTCACCCTGTCCAGCCCACCAGGAAATGGTCAAGCCTACAGAAGAGCCCTCTTTCAGCTGTTTTAGTTGACTTCATCAGTTTTCTGTGCTAGAGTAGCAATTCTGTTGACTACTAGATTTTACATCCATCTCTTGTTATGCCCTGTGACTGTAGCTGAGTCACTGCCTTTGGCCAGGACAGGCCAGATGCTGGATTTGCCTTTTGGCTGTTCTTTTCAGTTGCGGTGTTTGCTATTTGCTTTGACGTTAATGCATACCAGACAGCAAAATGCTTGAGTGTTGCTTTCATAATTGAACCTCACATTTGGCTGCCTATACTTTGTTAGCAGCCGACCAACTCTGGGCACTTGTGCTTTTTCAGGAGAAGAAGGAAACAATTCTTTTTATCTTCCCCAGTATTATCCATTCACTTTCTCTCTCATCTTAAAATAAACCTCAATTTTTCACCTTCCAAGTTCTGTGATGTGTGTCAGAGCTTGCTGCAGTTTTTGTGTTTAGACTACCTCATTGATCCTCTGAGCAGCTCTCTGAAAGGTTTCTCTCTAATGATGTTTACATCTACAAATGTAAAATATGCAATTGTGGCACTCACAGATAGAAGAACAAGTTACTGTTTTATGTGTGGTAACATTTTTAAAAGTTTTTAAATTCACCTCAAATAATCAGAGGACTTTAAAAAACTGTTTAGTACATATCAACGATAGTATACCACGGGTTTAGTAGTCTTGAAATAGGACTTCCTTTGCTTGCTGTTATGCTATTCATTTGTTGTTCAGATCAAGCTGAAGAAAAACTTCCTCATATCTCAGCCTTAGAGAGAAAGGCCTGTTTATTACGAAGTGGGAGGAGGCAGCCATTTGGTCTTTAAATTCTAATTGTAGGTTCTCTTTGTTTATTTTTTTTTCTTATGACTAGAATCTGCAGCCATGGCCTCTCCTGTGAAGAGCAGTTTTCTGCAAATACAGACTATGTTTTAAGTTGTTTCTAAAGAATTTTTTTTGTGAGCTGACCTTCTAGGCTGTGCTCTGTGACAAAAAAAAAAAAAAAGTGGGACATCTATAGAACTTGGGTTAGAAAAGGAAAGATAAATTCAAAGAACCATGATTGTGTGCAATTTATAAGAGGATGTGAACAAAGAAAAAGGAAAAAAGACCTGACACTGTCATGAAATATAAAGGAGTAACTGGGTTGGTAGGGAGGTGGTCTGTACTTTGTGATTGAAGGATGAGAGTGGAAGAATGAAAAATACTGGAGTGGAGACAGAGAGGTTGAGCTTTGACAGGAATGGATTTGCAGAAGACAGAGTAATTGTGGGAATCTGGAGTGATGCAAGATCAGGAACAGTGGGGGGAAAAAGAATTTGTAGTAAAAATTAAGATGTTTGTGCTTCTACTGTTTTGTTATCCCTAAAAATCTTCTGTGCTGGTTATTACAGGTTATTTATATGGCACTTGGGTGATGGAAGTGTTCTTAAGCACCATCTCACAAGCACCTCATGAGACTGGTGGATGTGAATGTTGGTCACTTGCATAGAATAGTCTTCTTCTCCAGCCCGTGTAAAATTAACCCCTTTTTCAAATGATTGACTGAGCTTGATGCACTCTATTTTCAGATTGCATAGTTCCAAGTGTCTCAGTCTTATTCTCGGCTGCTCTTGTATATATTGTGGTTTACTGTGTGCCGAGTAGAGGAAAACTAACTTCATGTCTTGCAAGTGATGCTAATCCAGCAGGTCATGCCATAATGATTGTCACTGAAAGAAGTGTTAAAAGACAAGTTGGTTTTAGACAGATGAAAGAAGGTTCTCAGCTGGACATTACTAACCTTGGTGCTTTCTGTAAGACACCAGAAGGTACTAAATGTATGTGTCCTGTCCCAAATTATGGGGAAGTGTAAGTAGAATAATGCTCAAAGAGAATAGCAATGTTTGATGTTAGAGGGAAGGCTGGTTGTTTGCCAGTTGGCATGTTTGCTAATTTATGGGTATACAACTGTTAATTGTGACCAAGGGTTTTTTGTACTTTTATTTTTTGAGTGTTCTTACAGTTTGTTCCTTCCTTAATCTGTCAGACCTTTTGTTATCACTTGTGAAGCCTACACAGACTTGCAAGGACCGTATCTCTGGGAGCCAATGCCCTGCATAACTTGAGACAGTTTTGCATAAGTCTGATGGAAGAGTGTAATGTGGGTTATTATGAGTATACAAGTGATTTGCTATTGTGAAATTCATCTGTGACTGGAATAATTGCTCATGCATACCTCTAACCAGTACACTGTTGAAGCACAGCATTTCTGCTACTGTGTGCAATGTGATTAAGCATCATGTTGAACTCCAGAGTATGTAAACAAATACACTTCTGTGGGAACTAGGAAACTTACCTTACCATTGTGCTCAAGCAACTTTTCAGCCCTCCTCTTAATTAACTAAATACAGGCCTCTCTGTGCATCTATAAAATGTTTGTCTATTCTTTAATTATGCCAATTATTCTCTAAAATTCATCAAACTCATTAAAAATATTTGAGAAAGCTCTGAAAACTGATGTTAGATGCCTAAAGTCTTGTAAATACAGTGTATTTGTGAACTAGCAAATTTTGCACTTGAAGAGAGCTCTTCCATGTAGTAAGCAAAGGTTTAACAAGGGTAAGATTTGAGGTTAGACATATTTAAAGAAGAAATAGCATGCACATTCCTAGTTATTCAGGAAACTTAATTTTTGCAAGAACTTATTAGGATTTGTCGTCAGTTCACACCGAGTGCTTTTGCATTGGGGTTGGATGATTTACTATGGTATGTGATTTATTTCAAACAGGAACTAAGCTGGAAAATTCCTTTGGTCCTTTTTATGCTAGATGATTCCAGTATTCTCTTATGGCTTTACACTCTGCTTATGTATAAAGATCAATCCATATTAGGAGTAGTTTTCTGTCTGTAATACGTTTTGGAAATCAACAACTGATGGAAAACATGCAGCTTTTCAATGATGAGAATACTCTAGGACTACTCAGACAGTTTTTTCTCTGAAAGTTGCCTTGGGGCATTGCTGTCCTCATATTAGATCATGCTTTGTGCACAGGCAGAGACAATTTAGTGTGGTGTAATTTCAGCTGAAATTATTAGTAGTGTTGTAAGTAGAGAGTTCCTTCTATTACAATGTTACTTTTGAGTACACTGTGTTTTTTGTCAGTGAAGCTGAATGTTTATTCATTAGTATTTCAAAGGTGGGAAGAACTAAGCATATCTAGCTGTTGAAGTGTGCAGGAACTACGGTTTAGTGTGATGATAGGAAACATGATGTGTTTCCCTTATGGAAGAGAGTCAAGAGATAACCAGCTGTGCATTAAGAGAAAAGGGATTTTTTGTTGTTGTGGGGTTTTTTTGTTGCTGATTTGCTCGGTCAGGAAACTACTTTTGAGGAACTGTCCATTTTTATGCTCAGTTTAATTTTAGACAATGTGTCTTAGACTTTGCAGGAACTTCAAAAGTGATTATTCCATCTCATGGTCTTTTCAGCCATGCCTGTGATTTCTAATATATTTGTCAAGTGCTCAGGACATTTTTTAGGATTTTTTGACATGAACAATAATTATCTGTTTTTCTTTTCTGTCTTTCTAATGAAATGATCATTGAGTGAAGTGCAAAGAAATTCATGTAGTAATGCAATTAAAAAAAGACTTTATGATGTGCTCCTGCTCTTCATGGAAAGTTAGGTTTTAAACATATGTGTCAGATTTATTTAAAGCAATAAGGAAAAAAAAGTATTAACAGTGATCAGAACATAGATTGCTTTAGATTTCAAGAACATTTAACATTGTTCCCTACAAAAGATCAGACTTAATAAATGCCTAGTGACAAAATTGGAGAACCTCAAGTGGAGAGATTAATGAGGTGCACCAGAGATAGACTTAAGAAAAAAATTATTTATTTTATCTCTTCTGTGTTGATTTGTTCTTTTTTTTCGTGGTTGGTTGGTTTCAGTTGTGGGGAGGAATTGTGGGAAGGAGAGGCTGCATTATGGTCTAACCTGAACTCTTCCTATGGAATATGTCATTGGACTGCCCTGAATGAATTCCTGCTTCCTAATCAGCAGCAATGACTGAGCTTTGGAACATATAAGAACCCACTGCAAAACCTTAAAAATTCCAGTCTGAATCTCAAAATGTCTTCTCATACCACTTCACCATTACAAATCTGTGCACTATTTCTAACCTGCATATATTTATCTCCTTTTTTTTTTTTTTTTTTTTTCCCCATTGGATTTTAGTATATCTTTCAGAAGAATTCTAAAAATAAATTCCTTCCCCCCATGTAATTGGCTATAGATTATCATCCAGTGACACTTCAATCTTCTGTTTGACAAACTAAATAAGTTGACCTCTGTAAATCTTTTATTAGTAGTGATGGTTTTCAATCTTGTCGTCATGCTTATGGTTCTTTCTTGAACCCATTTGTAAGTGTCTTTGAAATGTTGACAGCAGAACTGGATACAGTGATTTAGTAGCAGTCACAGAGGCAATACAGCCTCCCTATTCCTTCTCAATATTTCCCAGATTATATATAAGCCATTAGCTATATTATCCTGTGCAGCTATGATCCCCTTTTTGTTTGTCAAGCTAATGGTTTCTGAGAATAAAATTCCATTCTGATTTTTGTTTCTGGATGTAACCTTCCATTTAGCACCCCAAAAAACCAGTAGTGGAAGCTCTGACTAATATGCCAGTTTT
Organism: Platyrinchus mystaceus; assembly: GCA_035041135.1. Taxonomy (NCBI): domain Eukaryota; kingdom Metazoa; phylum Chordata; class Aves; order Passeriformes; family Tyrannidae; genus Platyrinchus; species Platyrinchus mystaceus. The sequence goes on from JAWWLV010000183.1 coordinate 23,471,483, forward strand.
GTGTCTCCCGTCTCAGTTCTCCATGATCTGATCAAACTCAATCAGTTCCAGTCTTGTATTTGTTCCCATAAACACATTACATTTATATTGAGACAGCACTGATTTTTTTTGACCTCCTTCCTACAAGCATTTGATGGTAATGTTCAAAATTCAAGATCAATAGAATAGACATTTTTTAATTTGCTCTGAATCAAAATTTTACTTGGTAAGTTTGAACCACATAGCAAAAGTGTAATGGTTGTGTGGTAGTAGAAATAAAACATGCAGAGAAACAAGAGATGGCTTAATAAATGGAGGGCAGTAAAATGCAGCTCGACATGGATTTCAAGGGTCACCAGAACCTTTTAGGCTCCTGTGCTCTGGAGGATTAGTACCGTTTTTGTGACAACATTTTGTAGCTCTTTTAAAAGGGAAATTAGTTTCTTTGCTTTACATCAGTGGTCAGCTGAGACTTTAATTAAAAAGCATTTTAAGAGTCTTTAGAGTTCTAATCTATTTTTCTTTTGTCCAGGTTGCCCAGTGGTAAAGAAAAAATTCATTGCTAAAATAAGGAAAAAAATGTGTGTTTTTTTTTTTTTTAAGAGCTTTTTGAAAATTGTGAGGTTTTTCCCATAAAAAAGGCAGGATACATGAAAATTTTTTATTCTTTAAAGCACTTCCTGAGTTTTGATTAAATTTTTTTGCATTTATTTATTTATTTATTTATTTTAAACTTGAAAAATGTGATTCTCTGAAAAGGTTTGGGTGGAAACAAAAATCCCCCAGCAAGTTTTTAGTTTTAAAAAGTGTCTGAGGGATGTAATAGCATATTTACTTATTTATTTATGTATTTATTTATTTTAAAGATGATCTAGATTTAGGTTAGTCTAGAAAGGTTTTAATGTCCACCTGTTACTTTTTCCTGCTTAATTTTTAACTGGTATATATTGCATATTTGTGTTTATATATCTGTGAACCTGTTTAATGCTCTCCTCACAGCAGTCTGTTACAAATGCATATGACATAGATTGATATTCTGCCTTGGTTGTATGCAAAAAAATCCATGCCATACAAATCAATAGTATTTTATTACTGTGATAGCCTGAGGAACGTGGAGCTACAAAGATTTCCTAATGAAAATCCTAGCGTCATTTCAGCTATTGAGGCAATCCTCAGAGACTGCAAATGAGTTGAGGGTTTATTTTAAAATTGTCATCTAAACTGGAGGGTTTGACATACTGGAACTCCACTAATTACCATGTTTGCTTCAGGGCTTCTAGAAGGGCAGAAAACTCTGCTTATTCATGTAGGCAAGCAGAAAATAGAAAAGGTAGATGTTGTATTGTCCTATTCTTGTCTGATTCTGACTGTTTTTTGACCTCATCCGTCTATTTGATAAAGTCTGTCATAAGTGTGTATTTTTCAGAGTTACATGTCCATGTAAGTATTTTTTCTTAATACTAATTTTATACTTTATATTATTGAGACATACTTGGACTAGCCACCCAGAAAAAAAATTATAACTTTGTTTTAAAGACATCATACCAACTGTAAAGTGTTGGAGGGCACTACATTCTGTTAAGGATGACATGAAAGTAAGAGTGTCTCAATGTTTACTGATACTGCAGCCTCCTGTGGAATATGCTTATCCTTAAAATGCAGAGATTATGTACAGTCAACCTTAAAAACAAAAAACCCACAAGATTCTCTCCCAAAAAACCCACCCCCCCCCAAAAAAAAAAACCAGCCAAGCCCAAAACCACAAAACCAAACCTACCCTTTAACCTAACCACCAAAACAAAGCTTAAGGACTTTTAAAACCACTGCATTTAATAAACTTAGACACTGCTTTGGGAAACACTATGTTAATTCATTTTAATTTCCTTGATGAGTCTTCCAACAAATGCTTGTTATGGGAGGCTGTCAAATGTAGCGGTGTAAAACATGACCTCTATGAAATATGGGGCTTTTTTATTCCATTACTTTTGCTGCTTTATTGAATATCAATCAGTCAAGGAGAAGTGGTATCCTAATTAAGAATAGTGATACAGGTTTAGAATTTGCTTTTATTGACATAAACATTGTGTCTTAGCCAATTAACTATTTATTCTTGAAAGGTTTTTCAGGAAACTGCATGTGTAAAATGAATAAGTATTGCTTTTGTGTGTCATATGAAATAAGACATCAAATAGCCAGCTGTTGGGGTTTTTATCAGTTGTGTTTAGTGGTTGCATTGCTACTGTGTTCCTAGTTATATACAGCTAAATGAGCAAACAGAGTAATCGATGAGGTGAAGGAGATGAGTGCTCACATCTAACCACACAGTAGGTCTTGTAAGCAAACATGAGATCTCCAAGTTTGGCCGAAGCCCAGCAGTGAGGAAGGCTGAGTGTGTGCCTTGATCACCTTGCAGCAGAGAGGCTGCTGATTAACACCATGATCTCAGGCAGGTCATTATCACGGTGCACTTGGCCAGCACAATTTGCCATTTCCATGACCAGAGAATCATCATATTTGGAAAAGGCTTTTAAGATCATAGAGCACAACTACAGATTAATACTGCCAAGTTCACCACTAAACCATGTCACCAAGTGCTACAGCTACATGTCTTTTAAATACCTATAGGGATGGTGACTCCACTACTTCCCTGGGGAGTCCTTCTTGTAGTGAGGGGTCCACAACTGAGCACAGGATTCAAGGTGTAGCCTCACCAGTGCTGAGTACTGCAGATCAATCACTGCCATGATCCTGCTGCCCACACTGTTTCTGATCCAAGCCAGGATGCCACTGGCCTTCTTGGCCAGCTGGGCACACGCTGGCTCATGTTCAGCCCACTGCTGACCAGCACCCCCGGGTCCTTTTCAGACAGCTTTCCAGACACTTATTTCCAAGACTGTAGCATTGCATGGGGATAAAGGTCTTTAGACATAATCTTAAAGCTCTTTTCCAGCCTAAATGATTCTATGATTCTGTGATCATGGAAATTGCAAATTGCACTGACTGAGTGCAGCAGTTCGGTCTGTATCTAAGCTCCTCTCCAGGGGTAATGCTGGACTGGACTTATTTCCTACCTACAGTCAGGATCTAGATCCTTCTGAATATGAGGTAAAGAATATTTGTAGCAATATGTAGGCACTGTATTGCTGTATATAATATCAGATTGAGGATTTGTATATGCCAATGTTGTTATGAATGCCTGCAATTAGAAATGTACATTTGTTATCCAGATCTTCAGTATGCAGCTTTTAGAATACCTGAAAGGAGCAATAGTAACACAGTCAAATGAATTCCAATATCTTCTACCTTAAAAACCATTTAGTGCTAGCTGGATTTCCCAGTTTTCCTGTAGCACCTCATTTACTCCTACTTATAAATATTGGACCTGAAAATAAATCATCAGTGGCTCCCTTAGACTGAGTGTAGTTTTGCTATCTAGGATTTAAAATTCACTGGTCAGGTGTCTGCAAATAAAACAAATTTTAAAGTTAATTGATTAAAATCTTTTCTTAAAAAGTTGATGCTTTGCTAAAATGATGCGGCTGATTCTCAGGTAGTGTCTGTAAAGGGATTGATTTGCTTGTTTGTTGAAAAAGAAAAAATATAAATTGCTTATTTCCCATGAGTGATCTATTAAATCACCACAACATTGCTACCGCATTGAGACGTTTTATTTCAATTATATTTTTATGTTTGCAACATTCATGTACTGTAACAAAAGCATGATTATGATTTTCCTTCATGGAAGATCAGCAGTAAAGGGGGGAAAAGACAGTTACATATTCCTCATAATGTGAGAGCAAAGGTCTGCCTTCACTGAGTACTCAAATATCGAATGACTGTGTTATACATCACAGAAAACCTCTTCTCTCCCAAGTGAAAAGCAGCTCCATATCGATTGATCAGTTTGAATGTTTTCCTTGAAATAACGCCAGTGACTCTTGCATATTTTTGTTTCATTTATGTTGAAAGATTCGTCTCTGCTCCCTAAATTGTCTTCTCAAATTTCTTCAATACCGCACAAGATATTAAACACTCTATAAAGCATTCTGGGCACTCTTGCAGAAAAGACTCAATCAGAGTGAGAAACAACATAACATTTATCACAGAAGTCTGTTATTTGAATACAGACTTCATTTAGAGTTACCCACTGAGAACTTTAATTTATCTTTTATATGACATGTATTTATTTATAACTCTAGATTTACACAGCTCACGCATTTGTACAGTTTTGTCATTTCTGCTAATAGCTTTTTCACAAACCATACTGCAGTTGGTGCAGTTGCCCAGGCTTGGTGGAACATTCAGATTTTGGGAGAGGACAGAGATTCCCTAATCAGCATCAATGGACTTGCCTCTAGGCTTGTAAAGTGCAATAGCCACAATATTTCTGCCTTCGATATTGCTAATATTCATTTCCACAGGCTGCTTTTCTCCTCTGTGTCACCCATTTATTTTGCTCAGTTTATACAGCTTGTGTTTCCCAAGTCTTGGCCCAGTTTGGTCCCTGGTGTATTGTCTCATTTCATTCCTTGTGTTTCTGTGTCACTCAGACCTTTAAACCACCTAACTTTTTTTTCACCCCAATAAAAATAGACTTTTTCAATTCCATTCCTCTGCCCACCTTTTTTTTTTTAGCAAATAACATAAAAATACTCAATGTTAAAATGAATTTTCATATAATGACAAACTGCACAGCCTTAGATATAATGTAGGTTGTTCATTGAAGAAAATAAAGAGAAATTAATTTTTATATGGAGATTCAGTGTCTGCTTCAGTAATTTGATACTACTGGACAGTGCAATCCACAGAATTCCAGGAAATACTTTTAAGAGATGTTGAATCAAACGTATTGTAAGCTGGTGTAAAAGGTGATGAGAAATCAGTAAGTAGCTCTCAGTGCTTCCTTGTCTTTCAAGCTATTTAGTGTAACATTGACATAAAAAGTAGTTACACTATATCTTGGTAATAGATCAGTCATTTATTTTGGTGTATCTGAAATAATTTTGTTTCGTATGATAGACAGCAGGACTAGGGATAAGCATAGTATCTCTAGTGTAAAAATCTGTGGTTTCCGCCATGAAAAACAAAATGCATCATTTTCCTTTATTTATTTAAGCAGAAAGAGAGAATAACCTTTGAGGATGGAAAAGAATGGATTTTTTTTTTAAGATCTATTTAATACTTAATTTAAGACACCAGGGAGCAGAGGGAAAAAGCTCCAAACCACAGCACTAATGAACAGAGAATAAATGAGAAAAAAATACCTGTACGGTAAAAAATATGCAATTCTGATGTTGAAGTAGAGAAAGAGTGAGGAATGAGGAATCCCTAGCTTTTTCCCCCACACTGAGACAAGCTGTAACAACTGAGATCAGACACAAAAACATTATTCAGAAAACACTGTCTTGAATTCAAAGAATAACTTAAAAAATAAACAAAGTAGCAGTGAACTGCAAGAAGTAGTGAAATAGTTCTCATTTGTTGAAGTAGTATTCAATACCAGATATTTAATAAAGCATAAACAATTTCTTAACTGTACAGTAAAGAATCTTTAGTGTATTTCTTAAATAATTTTTTACTATAGTTTCTATAAAGTAAGTTTGTATTTCTTTATGAATAGAATTAAATATAGAGGTTTATCTCGTCTGGAGGATGTTACAATCGTGGCACATGATTTTTTTGCTTATGTATCAGAGTTAAAAGACTTCTCTGCATGTTCTGCTTACAAAACGCTCTCTGCATGACTTTGGGTAGAGCATTTTACTTTTCTATGTGCATCACCTTAAATAAAAAAAATAAATAAATAACTTAGAGTGTACTGAAGAACCAGTAAATAATTGCTAAATTAAAAATGGTATTTTAAATGCAAAGTAGTTGAGATGCCAGTATATAAAGATGAATACAAAACTCCTAGCTGGGCAACTCATACTTCTGATGACCGAAATCTTTCTGCAGTGTCTGGCTTTTGCATTTTAGGAAGTCTGTCTCTTCTTGTACGCTACAAGCAATGAATATATTTCCTGCCTTAGGAACACATGGCAAAGCATCTTTCAAGCTAGTCAATGCCTGGTCACATTTAATGTGCTGAATTAACTTATGGTTGTAAACTGACAGGTGGTTTTCAGCAGTTCTTTAGGGGATTTAGTTGGTGTGTGCAAAATGCAGCCTCCAGGTCAATGATACTTGGATACACAGCAATTAATAACCAACAGCCAATACTGTTACCCTTGTTTATGTAATTATTTTTTTTCCAATTGATTTCTGATGAAATTGATTAAAATACTTCCAGGTTGAAGACATATTTGCTGTAAAGTAAAGGAATAATAAAATTGGCCTCATACGATGAGACAAATATTTTGATCCTTGTCAGGAAGCAGTATCAGAACAAATGCTTAATTACTAGGGGGTCATCCCCACTCACCAAAACCCAATGTCATAGTTTTTGAACGTGTTTCTAGATTTTCTTATTTTGTTATTTTGTAGAAATATACTACCACGATACATGGCTTGTTTCTGTTCCCACTGAAGTCAGTAGCAAAATTGCCAGTGACTGATAGAAAAAGCCTATGAAAAATGTTTCAAAAACATTGGTTTCATTTAAGTAAATTCAATTTGTTGGCCAAAATATTGGATTTCTAATTGTTTGCCTCAATCAGAGCTACAGAGAGACTGGTGTCTCTTTATGTCAGTTTCACTAGATTTATTCCTACTAACATGCTGTAAAAAGATCTATTGCCCAAATTTTAAGCCAAAATTGGAAGATAGACTCTCAGCAATACAGAAGAAAATCCAAATTCGACGTGTAAGAACAATTAAGAGCTCAGTGCTAGCGCTTGCCAATTTGCATTATATTTTTTTTTTTTTTTTGTGCTTACAAGGCTTCCTGAGAGGCTTCAAAACACACTTGAAGTGCCAGATCACTGTCCTTCTGTGCCATTACTAAATATAAATTTTTCCACATGAGTCAACTGAGTGAAGATCAGATGTTTTAAAAAGGGTTTGGTTTTCATTTGCCTAAAGGCTATTGTGCTAAAAAGAATTCAGTGACCTCATAGCTGAAAGTGACTGCAGATTTGCTATTAAATAACTCAGCTGTACTGCACAGCTTTGTGAACTGTGATTATAATATTTTTGTTCTAATTTTTGTAATTTCATTTTTTATTTATATGCAAATTGCACAGACCTTAAGATATCCCTGTTGGTACACCCCTCTGACCAAAATTTCCCTGGTGCATTTTTAGGATATGAAAATGCTGTTAAACTGGAACAGCAGTCCCTAACATGCTAGGATAGAAGGAAAAGCCTTTCTTCAGATGCAGCTTCATTATGTTTTCTTTCTGAAGTTTTGAAACAAATGTGCTGTGCAGCTGTTGGAACAGCCGTGTCCTCCCAGTCATGTCACTGGATGCTGTGTGAACTCTGTTGATATTATGTGGGATCTGTAATTCTATGGGAAGCTCCTTAATGGAGATAGAAGCTCATTCCTAAGATATGGATGAGACTCATACTTGCAAAAGTACTGATAACTAAGAGAGTGAAGTCATTCCACTTTCCTATAGTAAAGCAAGCAGAAAAGGTGTCTGTTACTTATGAGTCATCACAGATCTGGGCTGCAGCATGGGTGTTTCTTAGGGTGCAGTACTCAGAAGCTGGTGGCTGTAAGACATAATAAAATTATTATTTAGCTGCCCCTCTGTGAGTATCTGGGTTCAGTATGATATTCTTGCATGGATATCTGTTGTGACTGGAAAAGCTAGAGCTCTGCCTCCAATATGTCATAATTTCTTGAGCTTTGTAGTCTGTCTGATTGTTAGTTAATGTATTTTTGTCCTGATTTCATTTAACATGATGCACCATCTACAGCTAGCAGTGCTGACACGTGGTGTGCTGTCATCACAGTGTATGTGGAAGGGCACTATTTCAAAATTAGAGAGAGGACAGTGGAGAAGATATACTGTCTGCCTGAAGCTAGTATCTCATTCAGGGAACAATTTTATCCAAGGTTAATGGAAGATAAGACACAGTATCATTCAGCTGAAGCAAGATCATAGTAATCTGTTAAACATGGAGAAGTGTAACTCCATTCCTGAATTGTCATGATGTACTTGCAGTATTTTGATAGGGCTTGATAGATAGTATTTGACTATTTATTGACACAGGTATCCTCTGTGCTGCTCTAAGTATCTATTTTTCAGTTCTTGTATGAAAATTAAGTGTTTGGGTGGAGAGAAGTGAGCGAAAACCTCTAATATTTGTAAAGAGCTAATGCACTAGCAGTGGTTGAGTAAATAGTAAAGGGAATGCCCCCTGCAGCTGAGGTGGGTTAACACTGGCCAGCAGCCAAATGCCCACCCACTCACTCCCCACTGCCTCAGTAAAGTCTTTGATACTGCAGGTGAAGCCACCATCTTTGAGAGAGGGACCTGCTTTTAAGAAACCACTTGCAGAGTCGTTAATCTAACTGCAGGATTTTTAAGAGATACTGATTGTAAAGGGGTGTTCAATGGTATCTGTGCAGTATGGGAAGTCCTGAGGAGATGCTTGATAATATTATAGTATTATGCAGGATGGGATAATGCCCCTTCTCAAGAATTTGTAATCTTTGCCTGAGAATTGTTGTAAATTACTAAAGCCTTTCCTTAGTTTTTTGTTGTTGTTGTTGTTGTTGTTGTTGTTGTTGTTGTTGTTTTTCGGATTTTTTTTGTTTTGTTTTAAATATAATACCACTGTCATCTTCTGTGAGAAGGCAGAACAATGCATTTGTTTTTGGGAAGGGGAGTAAAAGGTTGAGAGACCTTTGGATTAAATAGTTAATAGATTTCTTTGCTGCAGAACTACTTTGGAGCGAGGGTGTATTCATTCACTCTTTCACATTTTTCTTTGTTAAGGTGCAGTTCAGCTGAGACCGAATTCCTCTTTGGCTGTCCATAAACTGAAACAGAAGGATGCAGAAGACTATCCCTTGTCTTTTTGTACATGAGTGATAAGAGCATAAGATCATTAATACCAGTTTGTTGCAAAGATGAGTTCGGAGGAGAAGAGTATATCTCCAGCTCACAAAACATCCACTCCATCACATAGAAGTGCCTCCTCCTCGTCATCGTCTCAGAGAGACAGGAGGCAGGTAAGGAAAAGCTCTAAATGTTTGCACCATCTGGTGGGATGGTACTTTTGTTCCTGTAATGTGGCCTTTAGTTCTCACTAGCTCTTGATTTGCTTGCTTATAGCATTGGATGATATCACCATAGCCAAGAACTGTTGATTTTTTTAGTTGATTTTTTTCTATTTTCTGAAGTGGCTTGAAAAAGATTCAGAAGCAACATGAGCACTATGTGCAGCACTGGAGCAAGAAGTATGTGATCACATGCACAAGTAGGAAACATGCTGTAATGTCTTTTGGGAAGTGGTTTCTTTGAAGGCATGAACCTACAGTTGCTTGAAATTGTTTTGTGTCCTCTGTGAATACCCCTTCTTGTAAATATAATTACAGAGATGCATTATAGTTTTAGAAGGTTATAATTCAGTTTAAATATCATACTGTTCATCTTTTTCTAAAAACTAACATTTTAAACATTATTTGTTTTACTACACATTTACACTGATTGTGCCACGTCGTAGAGTACTAGTCCAGTTATGTTGGACTTCAATTTTTATGTGGGTGTAATACATCTTTTCTCCATGACCCCTTTGAGATGACGACTCAAAACAACATGAGCATTTCAGTGGGTTTTTTGAGAGACTGGTATAGTCTGGCCACACCACCAGTGGGAGCTGCCTGCTAGAAAGTGTCTGAGCTACCCACTAGATTTCAAACTGGTTATTCCATGTATATTTACAATAGCAAAGATTTATAGTGAAAATTTGGTTAGAACAGATGCATATTTTAAAACTTGGATCTGCGGAAAAGTGGCAGGAAAAGAGCTAAAATAATCATTAGCTGTGGTACATGTTTACTTGAATGGCTGTGGTTTAGGAATATTTTTGCAGCTACTTATATGCCAGCTGGGACACTGTTTTTCAGCTCTTGCTAGGGAAGTTTTTGCCCTTACCTGTCTGATGAATATTTTGAAAACTGAGAATTATGATCGAAACTGTAACATTCACATCTTTGAATGAAAATAGTCTTGCCATAAGGTACGTTAAAAATGTTAAATCAGGAGAAGAATTCTGATGTGTGTTCAGTAACAGGCAGGAAATACGTCTGGAATTTTTTTAATAATTTCCCTTGCTTGAGTAAAAACAAAAATGATTTTCTCACAGGTAAGTATTTTCCGTTTCACAGTGTACAGGATTTGGGGTAGCTGTACTCAGTTAATTAAATCCTAGTTAGCATATAATCCCCTAATTTTTCATTGGTTCCATCTGGAGCAAGGATTTCGACATCTTTTGTTTGAAACATCAGTGTGTTTTATCTCTCACATTTAAACCCTAAGAAGGTGAATGTAAGACTCATAGGAGCTGTTGGTCTCAGCTAAGAGCTTATCCTCTGAGTTTTCTTTGTAATTAGGTAGTTGGATACAATGATGCAAGTGAGAATGGGGAAAAAAAAGTACCTTTTGGGAATACATTTTACCATAAATCTGATGGCTACCCTATCTGTTACCATAGCAACAGTATAGAGCAAGGTATACCTGTGATCATAATGAAATGGATGCTTAATTTTAAGTCCATATTTGACCATGGAAATATGAGGCATGATTTTAAAATAATACTGTAAAGGTTGATGATGCGATGCATCCAGAATATCCAATATAGTGTGATGATGCTTAACAGTTATATTTAGGCATGTAAATGTGGACTCGAAAGGCTACTGCTAGGCATTCATTTTTTGCCTTCGTGCTTTCAGTGTTAAAGCAGATAAGTATCCAGGAGAATGAATGGATGAACAATTTCTTCTGCAGAAAGACACCGGCTAGAGCATGGAATGCAGCATGAAGTGCAGTAGTACTATATCCAGAAAAAGAAATATACAAAGGTTTCCTCTGTGCATGTAGGCACAGTAAATCAACCAGCGTCATCCTACCAGCTACTATAACCACTGTATTTCTAATTTCTTTCCTTGCTTGTGGTATTATTTGTATATTTTTTGATTTTCATAGGTTTTCCCCAACCACAGTGATAGCTCAGAGGTAGGGGATTTTGGTTCAGGAGCTGTTGGGTTTTACTTTGAAAAGGCTTGAAAATTTTGTCTTGGTGCTTCCTTGTACTCTTCAGAGCAGGTAGGAGAAAAGCACCCTTCCTGAGTTGGTAATACATATAAATGTGGAAAGTGATGTGACTGGACAAAGTGTCAATATAGCTTTCACTGTCAAACGTGAGGATAACACTTGATCTTTCTAGATGGTTAATGACTGAAATCTTCTCATCGTATAATTCTTGTCAAAGTCATACCAGCAATTATGGAACAGTTTCCCATTAAATTATGGTGCAGAAGTCTGAATGAGTGTGAACATGATTATGATAAATCATTTCAAGGAGAGTGGAAAATGTTGTGCTGTATATAATGTTGGCATTTTAATGTAGCTTTCTTATTTGTGTAATATATATCACCTAAGAGAATTAGCAGTCAGCAAAAGCTTTGACATTGCCAATTTGCAGGCCCCATGATTAAGTTAATAGATGAATGAACAGACTAATGAAGCCAGCAATAACAAAAAAACTGATTCCAGATTTTTGTCATTCATTTTCATTAAAATTATGTTTGATTTGGACTGCTAGATAGAAGAAGGCCCAGAACCAACCTGTTTTGTTTAACCCCTGAGTTGAACAGGGTGGCAAGGCAGTTGTGGTGTCCTTGATAAGGAATACTTCCGAAGGGAACAGCAGCAGTTTTTCTTACTGTGGAACTGTTGCAGTATGTGAAATACACTTTCACTTCCACTGTCAACAAGAGCCTTCATACACAGGTTAGCATAAAAACTGCAATTCTGATTTTTGTGGGCTATGCTGACAAGGTAGATTCTTGTTTTTCATCCCTTATGAAACTCTGAAGAGGTTAGCTGTATACTGTTTCATAACAAAATGTGGGAAAACTAACAGCTTTTAGAAATTACAGATGAATATAATAAAATCATATGTTGTGTATTCAGTTGTATGGGTATAAGTTCTTTATGAATATTACATGTTTATTGACTAAATTTGCAAGTCATAAGGCAGACTGTAATATTATATATATATATTATACCTTCTCTGCAATGCATGGGTAGTAATATTGTGCTGAGAAGGCAGAAAGAAGTCAATACGTCAATAGGGTTAATAATGTGCAGTTTAAAAAAATTGGAGCTTGACCCCAGGCTATTAAACAGAGTGAGTGATACAGAAGGAGAGTAATAATATTGAAACTGTGAACAAAGGAGAGATTTTGACTTTTCTGACCACCATTTAAAGGGTAGCTAATACATGATGGGAAGTGGATTTAGCAATGTCTTCTATTTTAAATGTGAGGATTTTTCTTCTAATATCTTAATTTTCTTTTTGTGATCTCTTTTGTTTCCCTTTGTCAGTTTGTTTTTCTACAAATCCTTCTTTTCCCACACAACAATCACAAAAGAAGAAAAGCTTTTAGTCCTATTGCACTTATGTGGTCACCTTTTTATTAGGGGAGTTTTCATATTTCAAACAACTATTGTCTTTCGGCCATATGTAAAGTGTGAAAGATCGGAGCTTTGAAGGAAGAAGAAAGAATAATTTTCCAGAGCAGCAATCTGCTTTTCAGATTTTAACATGGCTTGTTGGATTTTTGGTTGGATTTTTTTTTTTAATCTCCTTTCTGTAAGAGCAGCATTGACTAGTAGAAGGGGTGTACTCAATGGATACACAAAGGACTGAGTTTGGGCTGAAGATGTTTACCTGGCCATGAAAATTAGAAGCAGAATGTGATTCCAAGGCTCTGGTCTTGCTAAAGGTCTGTGTTGGAAAATGCCTATTTAACTTTTTACAATCACTATTTTAATATAATAATAATATATATAATAATAAATGTATTTTAATTGTCAAAGTAGTCTCCTGAAAGCAGTATTTCCTAAGGTGGGTATCACCATTTTGAAGATATAAAGGATTTAATGATGATGGAAGGATCAAGTCATCTGTCTGCAGCAACCTTAACCAAATTTTAGATTATAGAGTAACTGGAAGACTGTAAAAAAGATATTGGAGTAGGTGAATCGCAGGGTGAAATGTATGACCCTGAAAAAAAAGGACCAATAATCATTATTTGGATATAGGTATTCAGTAGCAATCTAGGCCTCATAGTGCTGTGTACTGTATTAAGCACATAAGAAAAGTCAGTCAGTAGCTTAAAGGACTGATTAAATAAGACATATATTGGGAGCAGAAAAAGAGAGGTGACTTTTGTGTTGTCTCATCAATTAATGATAAAGCATAATAGGAAATTATCATGGGTTCTATGTCAATTCTAGAGTTTCATGCTTTAGGATGACATTAAGAAGCATAAAAGTAGAATTATAAAGGCTATCCTTGGCTAAGAAGATCATCAAGTTTTTTGCAAGAGACAGAGCTACAAAATATTCACGGATGTATTGCAGGGACCATCAGGTTCTGTGAAGCTGAGTTCACATGGGCAATCTGCATGCCACAGCAAGTGGGTGGTGCAGAAGGAGTGGAGTGCTCAGCTTTGTAGAAAGTAAAAGCTACTTGATTTGGAGAATGAGAATTGGGGTCAGGAAATACATAGGTGAAAAACTTAAGTAGGAGACAGAGAACTAGGTAGGCCAAATGCTTTGTGAGGTTGTAGGATATGAAACTAAGAAGGAAGGAAGGACTGTTTTTAGGGAGAACAACAACTGTCTGAAAAAGGGCAGAGTAAGAGAGAAACCAAGCAAGGAAAAATGTGTGGCTTTGGTTTTTTCTTTTCTTACCAGGAGTATCTGTGAGAGCTGGTTGATGTGTAAAAGGGAAAAAAAACCTACAAGAAAGCTTTTATTCTAACTGCTTAATATTTAAGGTCTTTTTGTGTGATTATCTAAGGAATACAGGTTTACTTTTTATCTGTCCTGTAGAAAAAGCAGTCCAGTGTTTGAGATTGAAGCTACTTAATGCAAAATGCTGGGGCTTAAAATGAGAGACCTGCTGTTCCTATTGCTTTGGCTCCCTTTGCTGTTACACTGTCCCTGGCAGCTCAGAGGAAAGTAGAAGAGTGGCAACTGGAAGGGTCATGGCAGGAGCAGCTGTGGTTGCAGCAGCTATGGGATTTCAGCCAATAGGGCTTTTCCCTTGCTAGGCTAGGTCCATCATACACACAGATCCACTTTGCCTGCTGTAAATTCATTGTCCTATTTCATTTAGCATTTTTGGTATTTTTTTTGAGACTGAGAACAATTAGATGTGTGAGAGTTTGTGAAGGGATAGGAGGGAGTGTGCATGGTCATGTAGTGTAATTTTTTAGTTTTCATATATTGAGATACTTCAAACTCAACTTTCTCTTTGTGACCAGTTACAATCAGTGATGCAATATCAAGGATGCTTTTATGATGTCATTATAGATTTCTTCCTCACAAATTAACAATATACTTGTTGCAATTGCAATATAATGTAACGTAATATATTCCACGATGAGGAGATGTCTGAGAACATTTATATACCTTCTTTATTCTTAAATTGAGTAGCAATTTACCTGCTTGCTCACTGCTCTCAGCCTGATGTAACATCTGGGAAAAAAATCTTGGTGGTTACCTATAAATTTCACTTGTTCCTGTATCTCTGGGACTTAAAAAGAAAGAAAGGCAAGGATGGACAGTGGTCTAGTAGAAATGGTACAGATCTGAGAATATGCAGCCTTATTCCTAGCTTTGCTTTGTAGCAAAACATAGACTCTGAAAAGCCTTTTTACTTCTCAGTAGTTTGTGAGAATTATTTCAATAATAATTATTAATCTCTCTGAGACTTTCAAACAAAGGATGCTACTAAATGCCAAGTACTGTTGTTACAGTGATGTAATTCTCTTTCTCTCTCTTTCCTAATTAACTTCCTTCGCATAAAACAGTTGAAGCAGGGTTAGAGCAGAAGTGTTGAGTACTTTAAAAGCAACAACTCACTGGAGCAAGAAAGTGTTCTGAGGGAGCCAAAGAACAATATGGCAGAATTGTTAACTAAAACGTGCAATTTATTCTTTAAATTGATAGCTGCTGCTACTCTACAACATTATTTTTTCCCTGTGCCTTTGACAGAGTGCAAAAATGTTCCTTAGATTTGAAAGGTAGCATCTGAAATATCTGAAAAAATGTCTGAAACAATGTGACTTACAAAGCTGTTGAATACTTATGTGAATATTACATTAGGTTCAATTCCGTAGTGCATGTTTTAAATGAAATCCTAAATCTCAGATGTGTGTGTGTGTGCACTGGATGGGCCCTCTCCAGTCCATGCTTGGAGACACTTGCATCATGACTGCTCCTGCCCTTGGTAATATCTATAGTGGTTTGGAGACGAGATCCAGAGTACAATCCTGGAGATTAATAGAGGGAGATGCTGTCTTCTTCTAAGAAAGACTTGGCTTTAAAGCTTTGAAGAAATAAAAGGATCTGGAGCAGTCAGAGAGAGACAGATAGCATTCATGCCAAGCTGTCCTGAGGGGCTGTGTGTACACATTCTCTGAGCTTCATAAACATTGCTGTCTGAGTTATCTCACCTCTAGAAGTGCTTTACAGGCTGTGTGGTGAATGCTGAAGTTCAGATATGTCCTATGAAGAAAGACAGAGTTCAAGAAGCATTCAGATGATACTCTCAGGCACATGGTGTGACTCTTGGGGATGGTCCTGTGCAGGGCAAGGAGTTGGACTTGATAATCTTTGTTGGTCTCTTCCAACTCAGCATATTCTGCAATTAATTTTTTTTTTTAATATGTCAGTTTGATTAGAAATGGTGTCTGTAGCTATCTTCTGTTACCAAATCAGGGAAATTGCTCTCACAAAAGCTTAATTACCCATGCAAATTATGACAGATAATTTAAAGTGGTGTTTTCAGATCATGGTCACTCTTGCATTTCTCCTGTCTCTTTTTTTCCCCTCTGCTGTGCATGCACATCCATACCTACACAAGCATGTCTCACTTTTGTTGAGAATACAAACTAAAAGTGCAACTCACATACACACAAACATAGAAGGAAGAAGTGCAACTATTCTGAACTGTCATTTAGGATTTCTGGGAAACAAATGGAGGAGAAGAAAGAGAATCATGATTATATTTCCCCAGTGGAGAAGAAAGGCACAGAAGTGAAGAGGGGGGGTTATGGCAGGTATCATGTGGAGACTTCTGTTTTCAAGGCACTCATACATGGTTGGGATTATGCATATTTCAAGATGTACAAATGTATTAGGCAGAATAAATGTGGGCCTTAGTAAAGCTATTTGCTGTTCTGACACCTCTCTTTTCCTGTTTTTACCCTGGAATTGAAAATTAAGTGCTTACATGAAAACTTTTCCCCTAGTAGAATAATATTTCATGTTTAAAAATAAAAAGAAAAATATGATTAAAAAGTTTTCAACCCCCTTTTTTCCTATGTCCTGTCTTTTTGTATTGTGTATTTTAAAGTTCAAAGGATATTGAGGAAGGCTAAGTTGGTAGCTTACAGAAGGATGTGAGAGTCACAGGAAGAAAAGTCTTTCTTTTTTTGAACCTATGCACTTTTTTAAGTGAGGGTCCAGCTTTTTGGTTTACGATTTCTGTTAACTTAGGC
This sequence comes from Platyrinchus mystaceus, assembly GCA_035041135.1. Classification (NCBI taxonomy): domain Eukaryota; kingdom Metazoa; phylum Chordata; class Aves; order Passeriformes; family Tyrannidae; genus Platyrinchus; species Platyrinchus mystaceus. The sequence goes on from JAWWLV010000183.1 coordinate 23,488,155, forward strand.
TCCCTTTCATGTCTAGAGTGCTTTAATTCATAAAAAAATTAACTATCAAGGAGTGGTTTTGTGTATGTAATTTTATTTTCCCTCCTTTTTTGAAACAATGTGAGCATGAATAAAATGAATTGCTAGCCTCAGGCTATTTGACAAAATAGCAATCCTTTTAATTATGAATATTGAATATTTATAAAAATTTTGTATCATTAGCCAATGTGAATTCTCTCTGTCAGATATTGTAAATTTGTCTGTTTGCTTTAGCTTGAGATAACTGCAAAAGGAGAAAATTGTCATTAAAGACTCAGGCTGCAACTTGGCGGTTGCTCCAAACCATCGTTCTGGCAAAGGGAAGGCTGCTGTTGCAATGATAGCTCTTTTCTGCTTTATTCAGTGGAGCAAGAGCTTATTTCTCTTCAGAGTTTGTCAAAAAGTACTTTGAAAACCAAAGGCTTCTTTGCTTCTAGAGCCTAAAAGCATTGACAGGAAGTACAATACAAAGCTGGAGCTCTAGCAAGAGCTGACATAGAGCTCCTGAGCTAACAAATCCTTGACATTTCTGTTACACAAGCAGTGTTTATTTTGCATATTCCAGGAAAGAAGTAGGCACACATACCTGTATATTATTCATATGCTACAGAACTGATTCTTCTATATACTTGTCTTTCAGTAAAAAGGTTACAAAGAGAAAATGTTGCTCTGAAGAACATTTCTGTACAAGAGGAGCATGTATTACAAGAAAAAAATATCAAGTCCATGTGCTATTCATAAAGTGTTATTAAGTTCCTTTCTTGGTTAGTTGATAGCTGAGATTGTTGAAAACAGCTATGGAGCAGTGTCAATAGGAGAGACGTAGGGTGAGAATAGGGCCAAGAATGCTGTATAAAAAATAAAAAAAATGTGTTGGAAGAAAGAAGGGAAAAACGCATTGACAAACTATGGTTGTTTTGCTTTGTGCTCACCCTTCTCTCACAGTTATATTCAAGAATCTATCCTTATTCCAACATCAACAGAAGGAAAGCCAGAGTTGACTGAGAAGCAGCCTAAGATAAAAGCAAATTTCAAGGTTATTCCCTTTGCAAATAATATTGCAGGTTAATTTGGGATATATCACAGCTTGTTTAAAAGGTAGTAAAAATGGTATGTATGCAGTCAAATCTGTGTCTACCTTATTACTTCTGCTGTGTTTCATATAACTGGAAAATACTATGTTTTTACCTGAGAGAAAGTGGTTTAACATTTCACTTTGTACTAAATGAAATTCAAATAAGAACACAGGTTTGCTAGGATGCAGTGAATAGCAGGTAATAAAAGATACTATAGTTAGTTCTTTGGATTGAAAAAAACCAACACGCACACAAAAAAAAAAAAATGAGAGAAAAGCTCTATTTTGCATTACTGTTGTAGAAAATTGTATGTCTAGGCCCCATGGTTATAGAAGACTGCTAAAATGCTACGAACAAACAAAATGTCCCAACAGATCTTTTTCATTAATTAACTGTTAACCACATGTTGTGCACATTTCTGAACTACAGAGAGTCTGTGTCCAATGGGAGTGATAAATTCCTCACCAGTCTGTCTTTTTTTTTTGGAAAATAATACATTATAAAATATAAAGAACTCTTTGTATTAAATACAATTCATTCCATTAAGTAAATAAGCAGTGAAGCAGAAAGGGGAGGCATGTGTACCAGACTTGTCCTTCACTGGATTTCCTGTCTCTACTTTTTCAAAATATCTTTTCTTTCCTTGCCTTCCATGTGGAAACAGCTAAATGTCTTTTGTTTTAATGGGAAGTCAGATGGAGTGACTAAAAGTTAGGGTCCTCAGCCTCTGGCCTGATGGAACCATCACCAGTGGAATGGGGAGGAGAATCTGGGGATAAAAAAAGGTAAAACCTGAGGGTTGAGATAAGAACAGTTTAATAATTGAAATAAAATATAACATTGATTGTAATGGAAAGGAGAACAACAAGAAAGAGAAAAAGAAATAAAACCCACGAAAGGCACGTGATGCCCAATACAGCTGTTCACAGACAGCTGACTGCGGCCCAGCCCATCCCCAGCTACTGATTGGCCTCTCCTGGCCAACTACTCCCAGTTAATATACTGAGCATGACATTCTAGGGAATGGAATATCCCTTTGATGAGGTCAGCTGTCTTGGCTGTGCTCCCTCACTGCTTCTTGTGCACCTCCTCACTGGCAGAGTATGGAAACCTGTAAAGTCCTTGACTTAGGGTAAATGCTACTTAGCAACAGCCAAAACATCACTGTGCTGTCAATATTATTCTCATACTAAGTCCAAAACACAGCACTATACCAGCTACTAGGAATAAAATGAACTCAATCCCAGCCAAAACCAGGGCAAAGAGGTGTATGAGTCATTGAACTATAAACTGAAAAAAGAAGTTGCCAAGATACATAGAAAGGTAATGTAAAATATGTTTTCCATTCTCACCCCCAAGAGAAGATGAGAATATGATACAACATCATACTGTTACTTTCTCCATCAGTTTCCTTCTCTGTCACATGTCTTTGGGAAGCAATAGGAAAAAAAGGCAGGGCAGAACAAGCATTTGTGTTCCCCATACACTGTTTTTTTAGGGGGCATTTTGAGGCAAATGTGTGCTTACATATGTAATGTGTGTTGTGGGTAATCACAAAGGTGAAGGAAAGATTGTAGTTAGGACTGATTTAGCAATGGCATTACAGAGTAATTTGAGTTAAACTTGTTATTCTGTTGAATTAGTTTTGAAGAGCACACAGAATTTAATGATGCTGCTGTTTTCCTCCAAGACAGACCAGCATAGATAATCCTGAAACATGAAGGAAGTCTGGAATGCAGCAATGTGGAGATTATTTTTGTCTGCCTGTATTCTTGGGATGAGAGGAATGAGAGTATCAGGTTGATTGATACACTAGTTTAATGGATTATTAATTTTTCTGTTTGATTATAAACAAGCCCCAGAAGATGTTTTGATTTGTCTCTTTCTTCCTTTTCTTCTTATCGGCTTTTTTTTACTGCTTCCTTTAGCAACTCTGTTTTTTACATTAAAACACAAAAACCTTGATAATAACTTTAAGATATAAGTAATTTTTATTTCTGTAATGCTAAATAACTAAACTCTTGCTCTGTGAAATTAGCTGCTTTTCAAAATGTCAAGTGACTGTGTAATTTTGCAGAAAAATAACATGCATTAATGGAAAACATTTTGCACCAAGTAATGTCTCTTAATATTATGCTAGACACATGTCACAAATCTAAAGAACTGATTTTGTGTCAGTGTAATGGTGGTCATAAAAGAAAAGAATTGAAAAGCAAACATATAAAAGGCAACAAGCCAACACTACTAGAAGTAAGGAATGTAAAGAAGGCAATTTTATTTAAAAAGTGTTCATTTTCTAATTTTCAAAGAAATAGTTGAGTAAGTCAGCATTCATTAAAATGCTGTTAGCTAATAATGTATTTCTCAACTGAAGTGGAACTGTAATGACTGAGGGCTAATTAAAAAAATAAAAAAAAGGCACAAACCCTCCTTGCCTTAAAATTATGCAATTGAAAATGTCACTGGAAATCTGGCAAGCTAAGGGCTGTTGGTTACTCCTCTCTAAATATTGTACAGAATGAAATTGCAGTTATGTAACAACAAACTGCACCAGCTGCTGCATATGAGACCTTCAGAACATCTGTGTTGGGCAATGCTCCATCTCAAGATGGATGAATTCCTGCCTGCCAGACAAAACTGGCAAGAAAGTTGGGAATCGTCCTGATTATGGTAATCAAGAGACGTTTTAATCTTCCTTGGAGGAACAGCTTTAGGTTTTATTGTATATTGTTAAAATGTGATACTGTGTACATTTTCTCTATTCAATGAGAAATCTTATTGTTTATCATTAGGACCATTGTGGTTCTCAGCTCAAATAAGGGTATTAAATTATTTTACATGTAACATGTGCTACATGAAAAAAAGTTTTTCTTCACCAGACAAGTAAAATACATTGGGCTGAGTTATAAGATTGGCTTTTCTTTGAAAAAGCAGAAGTTTTCAAAGCATAAATTACAAAGCTTTTTGCTGGTTGGCCCTGGAGTAACATAATAATGCTGCTTTTCAGCATTCTTTTCTGTAAAATTTAATTGAAAGTAACTGAAAATAAATGCTGATTACTGTTGTACGGTGGCAGGGATGCTTATTAATCTCCACTGATAACAGAGACAGTCCCCACGTTTTCCTATTCTCATTCACAGTTGCAACTTGAAAGAAAACAATGAAGGTCTGTGTGTTGCTCTGCCTTATGATGGGGTCTGTGTTGTACATGCATTTAAATGAATAGCTGTGTTTATTTTCATTTAGTTTGGTTACGGTCCTTATGTATTTAGCTGTTGGTATAAACAGAAATATTTACACTACAATTTGTATGTGTTTTTACATTCCCTGATTGTTTCTGCTGTCACTGGTACCAATGTAATCTCTTCTTCAGTCATTGTAAAGAAGCTTAATTGTGAACCAAACGTAATTGGTGTTTTCAGTTGAGAAAGACCCTTTTCAGAGAGTATATGGCAATTGTGTTTGTCATTTGTGCTACATGTCCTGGAAATGAAGTGGTTTTATTTTATGCCAAAGAGATACTATTGACATGTTGCAGTAGCATTCTTACCAAATAAGAGTATGAAATTTCACCAAATTTCACCAGAGAATGAAATGCAGATTGAAGCATTAAGAATGTGGTTATTTTCTCTTCTATCAAAAATGATTTTTCTTTTATAAAATAATAGTGAAACATTTCTGGAAAATGAGAAGACACTTTTAGATGTCTTTTAAGAATAGCATTTTTTTCAGGACTAGTTTTGACATTATGTATTTCATTTTTTTTACATGCTTTGAAGATATAAAATGTAATAGTGTTGTCAGATGTAAAAACAGCTGCAATGGTTTGAGATCACAGTGTTCCATCAATGTTCACTAGCAAGCCCATCAGCTCAAACACAGTAACTGGTCTTGTTAACACCTGTAATATGTTAAAAGTATTCATGTAATTAGTTACTTCATCTCAGTTGAGAAGCCAATAACAAAATGCTGAGGTTTGATAATGAGTGTGTTAGAGGCAGTGATATCTTATGTGCAGTGGTTTGCTTCAGAAGTGCATGTAGGGCAGTGCTGACTGCACGATATTTGTACTTGGTGTCTTGTATATTAGCAAAAAACATAATAGCAGCACTTCACATTTGTGTAGGTAAGAACTGCATTACTTGTCTTTCCTGGCTTTTTTTTAGTTAACCATCATTTCTAGGTTAATGAGAGCAGTTAGTTTAAAAACCAGTAATAAAAAAAGAAAGAGAAGTATATTGCCTCAGAAGATGAACTATTTGCACATTTAAGTCATGGGTGGGTAGCATTTTGTATGTTTTGAACCATGGTGTTATCTTTAATTTTTGGGGTTTTTTTAGAGTGTTCATATTTTGGAGCGAAAGGCATCTTCAGGAAGCACAGACCCTTCTTTAAGCAAGCAGTTCCTTGAAAGCGATCATATCTCTCTATCCAAGGTAAGCAAATGCATCGGATGTAATCTGGGTGATGAGCTTCCCTCTGAAGTTACAAAGCAGTTTGACTAACAGCTTTGGGATAGTGTTTCGTATGATTCTACCACTGAGTATATTGTGAGTCTGCCCTGGAACGTTTTGTTCCATAACTGAGGTGTCAGAGGAGACTAATCTTTAGTAGTTGTTATATTAACAAAATCAAGGATTTTTTTTTTTTTTGCCCATGGATGGCCCCCAGGAACAAATTTTACAATCTCAGAGTATAGGGCTAGAAAGAACTTCGATGATCCTTGTGGTTCCCTCCTTACTCAGGATATTTTATGATTCTATGACTGTGAGAAATTTTCCAGTCCTGCCACCTTGCTACAGTAGAGCAAATCACTTCCAAGTCTAAAATCGCTGCTGATCAATGATTATATTAGTTTTAAAAATATATCCTAATGACATTCATTGTGGGTAGTTTGAAATTTCAAATCTCTTGTTGAGATCATCTTTCCTGACTGAGGCAGAGAGAAAGAGAACTGCAGGAATAACACCACCAGTTCCTGAAAGATGGAGCCTTCTTTGTGGTGTTTTGAAGTCAACTTCTTCCTGGGTAAATTCCTCTGTTTTGGAATAAGTGATACCAAACAAGTCAAATTCCACATAAAGAAGGCTTCATTTTAAGATACTTCATATACAAAGGCAAGGTTATTACTGAAAAGGATGCTGTGATATTTGTGGAATATTTGGTGGAAAAGAAAGATCTGAAATTAAATGTCTGCCAGGTCTGAAACACACCTGGTAAAACAACTTCAAAATGAAATACTATGTTTGTCCAAGGAAAATGCAATGGTTTATTCTTTTTTATTTGGAAAACAAATGTTTTGCATTCAAAAAGACTAGGTTCATAAGCTGTTGGTAGTGGCTTCCTTAGTCCCCATACATGGGGCATATGCAGACCCAGGGATGGAAAGTCGTGATTGTGTTCCCCCGGTCCTGCTGCTTTGCACAGGGCTTTTTCTCACGTAATATGTATGGTATCACTGAAGTCCTAAAGTACTGATTGCCATTGGATGAGAACTCTTCGACATATTGCTTTCACTCTGTTTTTCCCGATTTCTGGCTGCTCTTTCATAATGTTGCTTGTATTGGGCATATCTCATCACACCAAACCTGTGGGATGAGGCACAGTTAGGATTGTTAGAATGGTTTTAAGAACAGCTTGTAGCACTGATGCAGCAGAAGACAAGTATCCACACTGCACTAAGTAATTGTTCATTTTATGCCTCTGTAGTTGGCCTTTTGTTTAAATGAATAGCTATATGAGATTGTGTGATATCTAGCTGAGAAGTAATCAATACTGATGTTACTGAGTAGATAAAAGACTTATGCCTGAATCTGATCATCTAAGGGAGAAATCAATATGGTGAAAAATCAGTTGGCAGAGTCCCAGAGAGACTCTCTGCTCACCCCAGGGGTCTTAGAGTAGTTTAGTTTGGCCCCCTCAAGTGCCAAGTACTTCCTTGTATGGAAAAAATAATGTATATGTGCTTATCTCTATAGAATGGAAATAGAATATTCAAGGAAAACATAGGGGAGTAAAAAAGGTGGGTTTTGAGTATGACATTTACAGACAATGGGATAACTAAAGTTTATAGTTATGCAGGGAAAACTAAACTGAGTAAAGATTTCTATTAAAATTTACTGCAGTGTGTATTATTTGTCATAGAGCTTTTCACCCTTCTCAGAATACTAAGACCTTACTGAAAATTGTAGATTTGAAATTTGCTGTTACCTTCGATATTGTATTTTCATAATAGTAATGTTGGTGTTATCAGAGCTGTGTAATTTACTTGGAGGTGTTATGAAAGAATGACAATGCTTAGCTTAAAACAGTTTTGTGGGAAATGAAGAGACATTTTTCTTCCCTTTAGATGTTTGATGCTATATGACCTCCTTCCTTTCTTGATAACTTTTTGTAACATTGCTGGGAGTTGTGACAGACCAGCTGAGAAAATGCAAGTTTAGAAATTTGTAGGGTATAATTAGTAAAATAGAGTCTGAGTGAGCAGGCAATAAGAGATTTTTAAACTGGTGCAGAATTCTGTTGATTACAGTAGAAGCAAGAGGATAGAAATATAGGCATGACTCAGATTTTTTCCCTTTAAAAATATTGTTCTTTGCGGTTCACTATGTTGCATTGTAAGTCTGGCTTGAGATGCACCAGTCACCATGCATAAGAAACGGTATGTACAAGAAATATGCTTTAATTGGCTCCCTGAAAGGCATAAACTGGTTGTATCTGAAATGATACTGTTCCTATGTTTTTCTCTAGAGAGAAAATCAGTTAACTTTCCTATAAATTTCTCATAATACAGTGAAAATTAATGCAGGAAAATAAAAAAAAAAACCCTTGTGCAGATTTCTGAAGGCACAATTAGTCTATGAAACTCTGTCATAAAATGCCTTTGAAGATGCTTGCTAGATACATTCAAAATCAACAAAAAAGCAACTTCTTCCAGCTTTTCTGATTTGGAGGAAAAACTAGGGTATCCAGAACCAATGCAGCTTGTACTTTAAAAATCAGAAAATTTTAAACATTTTATGATCAAGAAATACCACAAAGACCACTGTTAATATATGTCTTACCTGGTAAGGGTTAGACTTCCAAAAATGTTCATATTTAGTAGTTTTAAATGAGATACAGCTGAACATAATATAGTGACCATGTAGTTGTGTGCCTTGCTCTCCTACTCTGTCTTGCATTGGAGAATTTGTGCTACTTGTAAATGCAATTTTTCACCATGTGTTAATCAGTGTGTCTTCATATTTTTTCTCCAGGAACCTGACAGCTGGGAAATCATAGAGGGTCTGAAAATAGGCCAGACCAATGTCCAGAAGCCAGACAAACATGAAGGTTTCATGCTGAAAAAGAGAAAATGGCCATTAAAAGGTTGGCACAAGGTAAACGTCTCATAAACCAGTCAGAAGGTTATTACCTTATTTTATGTGTTGGGACTTTTTTGTCTAGAGGAAATTAGGATGTCAAATAAATACCCAGGATTTTGGTGTGTGACTTTTTCTTTCACCTGTGTATAGAGTTAGTTTGCAGACACAGTTCATGGCTTTCAAGTCACAGTGCTTGCTGCCTCCTGTTGTATTCAAAATCCAGATGGAATTTGTAAATAATGCAACGAATGCCTTCCGTTTTAAGAGGTTTAATCAATACCCCTTTTGTTCTTTGCCATATATTATAAAAAAGTGTAGCTGTGTACTCTAAGATTGCGTTGAAGTGCGTTGAAGTACATAAGATCTGCATTGAAGTACATACAATCTACATTGAAGTACATAAAATCTACATTGAAGTACATAGCAGAGGAGAGCTGAGGGGTTTTCCATGGACCCAAGGTGTTCACACAGGAGAGCATTCCCCTTCAGGTCTGCTGACTGAGCAGATTTGTTTAGCTTTGTCCCAAATTTTGTTTGTCTTCTTGATTGGAATCTTCATTGTGGGTATGCAGTGGGAATATGGATTTTTGCCCTAATATGTCTCTATTTAAAAAAAAAACAAAAAACCCACAACAAAACACCCCAAAACTCACCCCTAAGTCTTCTGGTTCTGTTTAGTTAATTTGGACACGTATCTTCATGTATGATTCTACCTTTTATTAGCCTTAAACCTGGTGTCCATAAACTTTCTTGTCTGTATTTCATACTATAATAATTGCATTTTCCCCCTTTTAGGCAACAAGATATGTGGTATCAATGCTCACCCATCTTTTTTTAGCTGAGGGTACTTGAAGCAGGGTAATTTTCTGGGACAGAGTACATTTTACAGCAAAAGATAGGGAAATCATTTGCTATACATGGTGTTTTTTCTGGGAACCATTAACTTTTTTATTTTTTTTTGCTGAACACTGTCGGACTTACATCTGAATCCAAATGCAGTCCATACTAGTATAAATTACAGGTTCTGCATGTTGCACTAAATTAAACATATGCCTACCACAATTTTTTGTGCATGCTTATCTGTGTTAGATGTTTTGGCTTTGATTTTCCTAACTAGAGTTTGTAGTTTCAGCAGCCAAATACATATGCACCACCTGAATTTAGTCTAGAAGTATTAAAGGATTTCAAACTGACAGAGCTGAAACACTGAAATAACAGAGAGGGATAGCCTATGGAAAACCCCCAAAAAATGGAAAAGCACACCAACCTTCCACCCCCAACAAACCACTTCCACTCTCCAAAAAAAAAAAAAACCAAAAACAAACCCCAAACAAAAAAACACAAACCCCCACACAACTAATAGATACATAAGAATTTATGGAATAAACCACTACTCCCACTCCGTTAAAATACATTAGGTAAATATGTTGTTTCTTGACCAAGTGTCTGGTTTGGTAAGGAGCTAATTTATAGGAGAGCAAGGGGAGTCCAGCTTTCACAGTTCTATAGAGATCACTACTGATGATCCGGATGACTTTAGAGCAGTTACCTGTGTAAATAATTTTTAGTGTGATTAAGAGCTTCACATTTTAGCATCCCCCTCTGCTTTGCTTTACATTTCACCTTAGGAGCTATGCTGAACTTAGGGTTTGAAACTGTGGGTTTGCTAGTAATTTTATTTGGTTTTCAGCTGCTGCCTGAATATCCTGGAGTTTCCGTAACAATACTATGTGCCAAGAGTCCAGTGGAGGAATTTCAGAGACAGTAACTGTAGCATGTGCTCTGTTAGTGTTCTGATAGCAAAGCCATAGATAGCATAGCAAAGTTATAGATAACAACCTTTGTCTATTGAATGTTGCATGTCATATTCTGACAGTTTTGAATGTGCTTTAGTAGCACACCAGGCATAATGTGTGCAACTTGGCAAACATCACTTTCTGAAGTGCAGTATGCTTGGAATAAATGACGATGAAAGATAATTTTCTTTTGTGTGTGCAGCTTAGAGAAACAGAACAATATGAAATGAATATCATATTCTTGTGAAGTTCATTAATGACCATACCTAGGTAAAAAAAAGGAACCAAAAAAGTTCTTGTTGTTTTGACATCTTATTCAATGAGTTATGTCTCCAGGAAAGCATTGTTTTCTTGCCCTGCTTGAGATTTTGGTGCTTATGTCATTGTGTAGCTGACATAATTTCTAGAACCATCTTCAGGGGAGATTTACTGCCATCCAGTTCTGACCCTGCTTATAGTGTTAATTTTACAGGTTTACATCATGAAACCATTTTCCTTCTCTTCCATGTCAAAACAGCTTTGAGAATCAAGTATAGTATTTTGCTGTGTTCTGGCTTTTTAACAAAGATCAGTGCTTTAGCTTACTCTCTAAAAATAGGAATGAATTGCACTTACTTTGCATGTTTTGAAAGCTAGCGATGATAAACACAAGTTAGCGAAGCTCTTTTCAAGTCTAGGTATCCTGCTAGGCTGTGTCTTTATGCTGTGTGCCAAAGTCTACATAAACTTGACTGCAATGCAGCTTGAATGATCTGGTACAGACAAGCTAAGGCATCTTTAATTGTGTGAATAGGGAATTCTGCTCTCTGCTGAAAGTAAGAACTGCTCAGCAAAATAAGGGTGTAGCAACAGCACAGATAGACATTGTTAGGTTAGGCTAGTCCTGCTAACCATGTCAGTGAAGATATAGGAGCTCACACTGTACCATTGACTAACACCCAAAAAAATGGGCCCTGCCATGACCTGGGTCTGTTGCTGGGAATGCTGTAATAATTGCACTAGTACTGATTCCTGTATTACCTAGATTACCACTAGAAAAGGTATCATCAGCATGAATTACAATCTCATCTTTACTTCACAGTGTGGAGGTCTGCCATAAGGCACAAAGTTTTGGGTGGTAGAGCAGTGTCTCTTGAAAGGTCTGCCTTTTCAGATGTAGATCTTGCACTAAGAAAAGCTTTTCAGTTTCTGGATAGGGGAAGGTAGGTTGTTAATTTGAAACGTGACCATCTCCTGTGGGAAGAAAATGAAGAAACAGACATAATTCTCTTGTCCTACAGTCTTTCTTAGAGCTTATTGAATTGGCTGGAAAATTGGAAAAAAATACCCTTCATCATTGAAGTTTGCTAAAATAAACCTGGAATATAATGTTAAAAAAAGAGGATCTTGTTTTTCTAGCTTAGAAGATAATTGTCAAAAACAGGAAAGAAAATGATTCAGTACTAAATTTATACACTCCTTCCAACCCCCAAGCAATTCCTTAATTGCTACAGGCTAATCCTTTTCCAGATGAATTGTTGTACATAGTTTAAATTGCATCTGCTCATTAAGAAAGAATGTTGTTTGTTTATTTCTTTTTCTTTCAGAGGTTTTTTGTCCTGGATAATGGAATGTTGAAGTATTCAAAGTCACCAATTGATGTAAGTAAAGCTGAAAAGCATTTTGAAACTTCTATTGGAATTCAGCCTGCCAGGGTCTCATACTCACTCTAGGCATATTTATGACAGTACACACATGAAAGTTGTTGATGGATTCAGATATATATATATGTATATGGAAAGCATGTAAAATTCTGATTGAGTTATGCCTCACGACTTCTACCTTTTTTTACTTCTATGGAAAGAAAAGCTATGTTACTTAAAGTAGTTTCTTTAATGAAGGCACTTGAGACATTAACCTGACCACTTGTTTTTCTTTCCCAATTTTTATGTCAGTTAAAGCTGATTATTCTGAGACACATGGATAGGCCAGAGAATTGATAACAATGTACTCTAGAATGTAAAGGTTAACATTAAATTAGTTAGATCTGATACCAATAACTATCAAGCAGTTGCAGCAGGGTGCCAAGTACTGTCCAATATTCTGTTTCTCACTTAGCTGTACCTGTGTACTTGTGCGAACCAACACACTTTAACTTTGGAGTTGGCTCTGCATTGAGCATTTCTTGTGAGATACTTTTCTCTGACTATAAATACAGTAAGTTTTTAGTCTGAGTTCAGCTTTTTTTTTTTTTAAGAAGGCTTTGTGTTAAAATGTTTATAGAATGGGAAACCATTTCAGCACCAGATATTTTTCTGTTAAATATGGTGAAGAAGTGCATGATGCTTCCAAATTCTTACCCTATTTTTTTTTTGATTTTTAGATACAGAAAGGAAAAGTCCATGGGAGCATTGATGTCGGTTTATCAGTCATGTCTATAAAAAAAAAGGCTCGTAGAATAGATCTTGACACAGAAGAACACATCTATCACTTGAAGGTAAAATGTTCACATATGTATTATTTTTTTCATCCGCAGTAGAATATAAATAAATGAATTTGTAAAAGATTGTGCAGAAAAGTAGTATTTTGCATGCTTTGTTGACAGTAAATTTTTTTCCAGGTGAAGTCACAGGATTCATTCGATGCATGGGTTTCAAAATTACGCCACCACCGGTTGTACCGTCAGAACGAGATTGTGAGATCTCCACGAGATGCCAGCTTTCATATATTCCCTTCAGCATCTACTACAGAGTCTTCACCAGCTGCTAATGTGTCAGATGGAAAGGTGTGTAGTATTCTGTTGTTGAAAACTCCTGGCTTGCTCATGGGGAGTTTCAGTGGGCTCTTCTATAATGCCAGTAGAACAGGAGCTTGCGCTGTGGTAACCAATAGCCAGCAAAAAGCCGTGAGTGTGTGCTGCTGGAATACCATCTAATTTAGCCTTACTGCAGCCTTCATTAATGGGCTACTGTAGAGATCTTGCAAAGAATTCACCATCTGTACAGTTTTCTCTTGCCTTTGTCATCAGATAGAAACCGGTCTCTTTGCTGATTGATGCTGTTCTCCCTCTTAAACAACAACTTTTCTAACCAGTGGTTAGCAAACACAGTTCACTTGTGCGGTTCTTGGTTTGGTTCTCCAGTGTGCTATTCAGAAAAATCTGCATCTTGGGGAACTATAAACCAAATCACAGATGTCACTGAAAACACAACGCATATTTTGATTTCTGTTCTGCAATAGTGTGGTGATTACACTGACAAAGCAGCATAGCAACAGTAAATTTAAGCATTTTATTATGCTTTAGGTGCAACAAAATAACTACCCCTGGCAGTCTCCTATACCTTGCAGTAACAGCCTTCCTGTCACCTGCACTACTGGTCAGAGTAAAGTAGCAGCTTGGTTGCAGGACTCTGAAGAAATGGACAGATGTGCAGAAGGTTAGACTTTACCTTTTCACGCTTGTTCTTTCACCAAAACTTCTTGTTGATACATAAATAGGAAGAGTCAAGTCAGTAAAGTGCTTAAGTTACATCTTTACGTACATGTGAAGTACCTCTTTAGGTAATTAGATGCTTGTGGTGGGAACTTCGCATGTTTTGGGATGTCATTTTTAAAATTTATCTTAATAATCTGTGTTATTTTTAATGGATGTCATTGTTCAAATATGATCAACTTCTGAGATCCAGACTTGTTGCTGACTCTCATAGAAATAACAAGTGTTCAACATCTCTAAAAATAAAATTTTTACTTAGATGCCTTACTACAAGGGATTTGGACTATTAACTTTTATAATGTAATAATGTGCTAACAATGGACACCATGGCAAAAAAAAAAAAGTCTGAACTGAAGCACCTAATATATTTTTATTTTATATCTGTTAGATCTTGCTCATTGTCAGTCTAACCTTGTGGAACTCAGTAAACTTCTTCAAAATTTAGAAATACTACAGAGAACTCAGTCAGCACCAAATTTCACAGACATGCAGGTAAATACGCTTGAACATAAATCGTTACACTGAAACATTTGTTCTTGTGTTAAGGAAAATATGGAGGTGTTGTCTGTTAACTCACAATGTTTTTCTGAAATCATTGTAAATCTTGGGTGAAATTTGTATCTTATATGTTTATTTTAACCATGTGTTTTACTGTTTCAAATATAAAAATAATTAAGATGTATTTATTATTTGACTTAAATAGGACAAATCAATTATTACCAAACAAAACTGAGAACTGTTAAAATAGAATACTTGTATAAATTGCAATTGTATTTAAGGAGTTTTTGTTGTGCTGAGTAAGATAGCATTTTAAGTTTTTTAAGGATTGGAGACCCAAAGACCCTCAAAGACGAAGTTGCATGCTCTAGAAAAGAGGGCATAGTACAAAGGTCCCAAGTTTTGGACTGTTTCCCAGTTCAGGGTGAGTTTTCCTCTGGTCAGAAAGCAACAGCACATCCTAAATCATGAATACTTTCCTCCTTTTTTACTGAATCCTCTTGAGTACAGAAATATCTGAGTAGTATCACAAAAGAAATCCATGAGGATATTAAGATGGGGTCCTAAATATTGTGCACCCATGAAAAAGGTGTACCAGTCATTTTGCTAAATGAACCAACTATACGATGTGTTTATAAAAGAGTCAGGACAGCTATGGCTGATCACTGCTGTAGTTTTGGGCCCCGGCAGCAGCATTCTTCTCCTTACTTTCTAATTTGTACATGTCTAATGCTACAATTCTTTACTAACTTGCTATACTGTCTGTGTTGCTCGTATCAACTTAATAGTACTTTGTTGCTTTTAACTATTTGTGTAATGTAGGCTAACTGTGTAGATATTTCAAAGAAAGACAAGCGGGTCACAAGACGATGGAGAACAAAAAGTGTCAGCAAAGATGCAAAAATTCAACTTCAGGTACTGAATGCACAATGTTTTATTTTCACTGTACTTTTAGATTAACTTCTAATCATGAAATGATATATTAGCTGGAAGTAGGAAGTCAATGTACTGTCTCTTATGTTTCTGATGAAGTAAATCAAATCTCAGTTTGTTGTTCAAAACCTAGAGAAATAGTGAGAAAAGTACTGATTTTACTTTCATTCAAATGAAAACATTGCCATCTAGGGAAAGGAGGGGGATCTGAATATTAATATCTCAATTATATCTCAATATCTCAATTAAGGTGCATAAAAGGCATTATACATGCACCACATGGGTATGCTGCTATTCTCTATCAAACTTGCAAAGAAAGGCAGTTGAACAGGTGACATCAAGCTAAAAGCAGAAAACCTGAATGAAATATTGAACACACAAATTGTCTTTGTCAAGACCTATATAGGAATATTACCAATAATAAGTATTTTCACCAACCTTCTCTTATGGAAAAGGCTGTAAGGGAGCAGGCTGAATAACTAAAGAATAAATTTTGTGAAGAAATAATTTACTCCACTCTTCCATAGAGCTGAAAGGTAAAAGCACAGCAATAAGCATAATGTGCATGTATTGCTGCCTTGTGTTTTGTTGGAGACAGTTGTGTGTTTTGAGGTCTGATCAAAAAACTAATCTTTTTTATCACTGAGCAGCTGATAATGAAGACTATATTCAGTTGGCTTTGGGAGCTAACACTCACAACTGTGATGTCTGCTACAGAATAAATAAATGTTAGCAACTTTTGATCCATTAAATTACCTACAAATTCAGGCAAACTTTGAAAGCTTATAATATGTCCCCTAGAGGCACAGTAAGGAGTTTTCTGTGACTTTTTTTAAGATTAATAATCTTAAGGAAAGGAGAAATTGTAGTTGCATCAGCTTTCTCACTGCAGCTCTTGTAGGGGATTTTTCTTTCTACCTATTATACTTTGACAAATCATAATTGATTGAACAAGAAAGCATCTCTTAGGATTAAAAAGTTTTATTAACAAAGGAATTGTTGTGATTGATGTCATGTACAATTACCTGCAATTGAAGGATCACTGCTCTTCCCTGCTGCTGAATAACACAGGCAAATAAACACATCAGGAAAATGCCTGCAAATACCTGGTGCCTATAAAGAGTCAGAGTCATCACTGCATGTTCTTCTTTCATGCCACAGTGGTCTCAGAAAAGTCCTATCCACAAAAATGATGAAAGCAGTCAATGTATGATGATCTATGGTGGTTCACAGTGAATAATAAGGCGTTCTTGTGTTGCCTAAACCTTGTCAAAATAACACTGGTCTGGTCTTCTGTCATTGGCACCTGACTCTCAAACTGCTGTTTGTGCTTTGGCAGGAATTGTGCCTTAGCTCCTGAAATTTTTGAATACAGTTGATTTGCAGGTTCATGTAAGAGAGTTTGTGTGCATAGCACTGCTTGACATGGGTCTGTCCCTTCTGCGTTAATAAGGAACTCTGCCTAACTTGAGTCAACATGAGTTCCTGGCAAGATTAATGCTGGAAATGTAAAGTTTATTTTGTTAGAGCAAAGCATTAAGTTATTATTGACTGACTTATAAATTAATTGGTAGTGAAACAGAAACAATAAAATTGTTCTAAATTATATGAAAGATGAAGAATCCTTTATGGCTGCTCCATTATCTTGCCAAGTTTAATGGGCTCAACCCATTGTTTATTCTTCCAAGGGCTGTCCTGTCTCATGAATGGTCTAAAGCTGTGATCTGTAGTAAGATGGCCTCACTCCGATTCATTGTGTTACTCCTAACTTGTTTATCCACTTGTTAATCCACTAAAATGTGGATTTCCTCTGATGCTTAGGTGCCCTTTAAGTTAACTCCCATTTCCTTCTACCTTCATTGGTCTCCTTCATAGGTCATTTTTTCAAGACTACTCCAACTTTCTATGAACTGTTTATCAGGATATCCACTAGTGAGAATCATTCTGTCTAATTTCTGATCATTTCTTCATGGTGCTTACACATTAATTGCTATTAAATGGTTGACATTTGTTACTAGGAAAATTTCTGTTGTCCTGTTACTTTCCCCATGTCTCCACACACCTCATTAGTTTTAGGGAATAATGCTAATACTAACATACTAATTTTAAGCTAGTTGCACTACTAATTCCATTTGTAGTATTTGCATTTTTTTTTTAAGAATGAGCAGTTGTTAACTACCAGCAAAGACCCTCTGATAGTATGATATTGAGAGCCATCCTTCTGGGGAGCATAAAAATTAGGGAGCTTTATATACAGGTGTGTTCTTTGTGAGTAATGGGGAACGAGGGAGTAATTTTTACAGGCTTGGCATCTGCTGTGTAAAGATGCAAGGAGAGAATTTTCCCATCCAGATTTTGTGTTGTACTTGTTACCATTTTTTTGTTAATAAGATAGCTTTCGTTGTATTCTTGCTAACACATTCCACATTCTGCAGTATGAATGCTAGGTGTATAATGTATTTAAAACATATTTTTTCTTGTAAGAACAGCTGCTTGATTTGTTTCTTAGAAATATATAATTACCAATTAAATATACCAGTTCTGTGTGCAGCTGATTTTGCTTACACAGCTAATCCCAGTGACTTGAGTGGGGGTACTCCCTGAAGGAAAATTGAGCATAGCATGTCTGTGTATGTTTGCAGGTTTGGGGAGTTAGAATTGTTTGTAGTGAATAGTTTAGAATTAACAGCTTGATTTACAGGCTTTTACTGAAGAGTAATACATGAATTGCTTCTCTGACGAAAGATTGTTTTTATGAAGGAAGTTTATTTTGGTTTTAAAAAAGCCTATTTAAAATCTTATGAAAATGGCCTGCAACAACAAGTTATTTGACCTATATTAATTCATTTTACAAATGATACTTTTGTACAAAAACTGAATTTTTTTTTTTAAATTTCATTTCTTTCCCTTTGAGTAAAAGCCTAAGTTACAATTCTCATGATAGCCTAAAGATATTCAAAGGAAGAAAAAAAATTTATTGCTGAAAAGCAATAAAATAAATGAGTGTTGGGGTTTTTTTCTTCAAAAGCTCAAAGTTATGAAGTTCCAAGACTAATTTTATTTTTCATGTTACTTTTTTTCAATAGAGAGCTATATAGTATGGAGTAACCTGAAAAGTCATCTTGCTCTACTGAGGCTTTCAGCTCAGAGCTGAAATCAGATCCAGACTAACTTACTCCTTTTTCATTAAATAAGTATTTCTTTATATTGTAACTCAGATTATGACCTCAATTTCTGTCGTGTTGAGAAGAGTGTGTGGTTCTGTAAAGCTCACTGTCACCATTTTAATAATATACCTACGTTTGTGATCTTACATGTATATATATTAGTGCATATCTCTCTCTCTGTACATATATATGTCCCTATTATTTAAAGGAGAATATTCTTCCATACTCTTATTCACAAGATAGGCATATTTCTGTAGAGCACAAAGAGCTTTACATTATGCAGATGGTGTGTTCTCTGCTTAATAAAGTTTATACTCAGTATTTTAGAGGTTATGTACATTTTTTTTAATGTCAGAATTATATAAAATACTACACCTGAACTCTTCTCTTACTGTGATCATTAGACAACTCTTCCACTCGTCAGTAGCATTGCCACTAGTATCACCAGAGGGTGAAGTGTTAGGCCATTCTCAGATACACAACTCTACCAGTGGGAATGTTAGAGAAGCAATACAGTTCAGTTAGTAACTGAAATACAGTATCCTGTTCTTTAGCATGGTGTCCCCATGTATCCAATCTATACCGTTGTTATTCATATGGTGCCCAGGCTGCTTTCAGAAAAAATAAAAGTGTATATAGATCTAAAAATCCTTAATTGGCTATAGGTGAAGATATAGAGGAATAAAAAGGTAAAGGAATTGAGAATTGTTTTCTAAAAGCAGAAAGATTTATTTTCTAGTCTTCCAAAATCTTAAAATGACTTCAAAATAATGACATTTTGACTAGAGGTTAAATAGAATGACTTTATGATGGGTGTGGAGCTTCTCTACATTAGATAATTACTTGCTTGACTTTAATCTACCATGATGAATTTTCTTAAGAAAATGAAAGTGAAATTAAGCAGGATGAAGCACAAGTTAGACATACAGAAAACAAAGTAGCTGTGGGAATACCTAGTTTTCATTTCTGCTGCTTTATCTGAGTTTTTGCATTGCTTTGGAAGCCAAGTCTTCATTAATGTATGGGAAAAGTAGCTGGAACTCAAAAAAAGTGATATGTGGAGAAAATGAGTCACCAGACTCAAGGATGGATGTGGAAATGCTGGAGCTATGCATAGGAATGTTTGCATAAGCAAGCTCACTATGTAACATACACACTGAAAAGTTCTACCATTGAGGCGCATGCATCTTCAATGACCACAATTTATGCACTTCCACTAATGCAAAGTGATCTCTTTCAGAATTCATCTTCTAGATGGTCTAGTGACCCCCAGAAGAAGTTTGTGTTTTGTTTCTTTTTCTGTCATGCCATAGCATCCTTTTTGTTTTCTTATTCCATTATTGCCTTATGACTCTGAATGGCAATGCTAATAGTTTTTTTTGTAGTCTTAGTGAGTGCACTGCAGTCCAACTTATCCACAGATAATTTTAGTGAAGCATTGAGCTTTTTATGTCTCTGGCATACACAAGTGGAATCACGTGATATGTCCTCAAAGTGTGTAGGCCATAAGAGTTAACAAAATTGAAACCCACTTAAAGACTCTCCCTCTCCCTTTTCTGATCACCTTTCATCTTCCCGTGTCCCATCACCCCTTCCCTTCTCTTTTTCTACTTCCTTCTCTTCTTGCATTCACTGTCAGGAAGGGCCGGCACCGAAGGGCCAGTTCAGCTCAACACGACGCCGGCAGAGACTGGCAGCTGCAGTGGCTACAACAGTGAGTGGATTTAAAAATCAAGGGATAGCTCTAAAGATGGGAAGCTGTATAACTTGATTGTCTAATAAGCTTATGAAAATGTTTCTTGCACTTTTTGGAGGTGTCCGTGCTACCCACAGTGGTCAGGCCCAACAGAAATTATTTCCATAAATGTGGGTCTGAGCTTGTTTACATGGTACATGTCCCTCCTCCTTTATGCAAGTGCAAGTGACAGACTCAGGCCCTGCACTATTTGAACATCTTTGACATACTCTGCTGTATACTATAAAATAGTACAAAAAAATGATCAAATTCTGCTAAAGATGTTGTGACAGTCTATAGCAAGACAGCAGAATCAAGGAGATTTGTTACAAACAACCACGGAATTATAAAATTTTATTAATTTTATAAGTAATATAAGGTTAGCCTTTTTGTTTGAGACACTTTCTGTTTACATTCCATAATCCCAAAAAGTCATATTACTACTTCAGTGTCTGAAATCAGTTTTGCTAATTCTCCAGGTCTTTGACAGAATATATGAAGCTATGAAATCAATACAGGGGCTGGGAATTAGGTAGGGGAAGTCGTGTTTGTGAAATCAAATTAGCATCCAAAGGATATCTTCAGCTGTTGCTTTATCAAGAAAATACTCATTAGGAATTCGCAATACAGACATTAGAACTAATCCATCAACTGATCAGTACAACAGCTAGATAGGGAAGACTCTATGCAGCCAAAGATTTAAGTGAGTTTTATATGCATATCCCTTATCTAGCCCAAGCGGTGACTATCTTCACCAGGCTAAAGTACTCCAGGGTCTGCTGTTTCAGGCCATAGCTAAAATCCCCTAGATCAGACATAGTTTCTGCTTAAGCCCAACTATCTTGAAGTCCTGCTACCCGAACTTCAAACTCAGTTACTGCTATGTCCTCCTAAAAAGCATGAGAGAAATCAGTGTTTCTCCAGTTTCCAAATTAACTCATCTAAGTTTATTCCTCCCTAATCAATTGATGCTGAATGCTCTGTGCAGTAATGGATTGCTATTTTGACCTCATCAGTCTCCCTGCCTAGCAGAGAAATCAGCCTGATTCCCAATTTACTTGGCTGAGCAGCTGAGTTGGTGGAAGGCTCTAACCACTTTGTTCAGCAACAGTTAAACAGCATTGGTAGGGTTGTACTCCTTACCTAAAGAGTGCTTCAGTAGACAAATATAACTGGACTTAGATTGGAAGGCATTAAGAGCACAGGGAATTGCTGAGTTGTTACCTGCAGCTGAAGTGAAGACCAGTTGAAGGAGGTCTTGGAGTAACTGGAAAAAGTGCAGCAGGAAGGAAAACTGGAGCCACCAAAATGACACTGCAGCTGTTACAGTGTTTGTGGCCATGGCCTGTTCTTCCTGGCTGATGCAGCAAAGTGCTTGTCTCTCCCAGACAATGAAGCTGTGTGCATAGACCAAGGGACACAGAATTATATCAGTTAAATGCACAGAAGAGGACATTTTCCTTACAACCCAATCCACCAGGAACAGTCTGTTCCTACATGAAAACATAATTCTGAAGAAGGTGATGGATGAGTGGGTATTATGCCTCTGGCATAAAGCAGGAAGTTAGGAAAAGGTTCATCTGAGGTCATGTCTGGAAGGGTATATGAAGGAAACTAGAGTGATGCATCAAGAGGCTAAATATTTTTTTAAAAACTTTCAAAACAACAACAATAAAAACCAGCCAAAATGTGAATGGGTTATAAAGTCAGAATGAAGTCACCATTAATATAGAGAGAAAACACGTCAGTGCAAGGGAAAAAGGGTAAGATAAATATGTTGGCAGCATTTTTTGGACTCTTGCCTATGCAAGAGAATGGAAATTTTTGTTTAATGTGGGTTTTTTAATCTGTTATAGAGAGTAGCTTCAGAACTTTTCCAAAAGATGCGTATGAGGAGAGTTCATGTCAATCAATAGTACAGTATTTTTGGTGCTTGTATTTAAAGCCGTCAGCAAGGCAGCTACTTATCTCTGTCATGTGAATGTATATTTCTTGCAAGTAGTGTGACAGTACTTATAGAATATGTAAATTCTGTTTCTAGGACATAAATTAAAATATTTTTTTTCCAGTAAACCTCACTTCAGAAAGGCTGCTTTTCAGCCTGCCCAGCTGAGGTCTGAGGCAGAAATGATGAATCTAAAGCAGATCTGTTCAGCCAGATTCATTGCAGAGTGACTAAAAAGACCCCTAACATGTGCAGGCAGCCTGCCTGCAGCTCTGCCAGTCTGTGTGGGTCTGAGGCAGCCTGACCCATCCCCACAGGCACATGGGGCTGTGGGGACTCCCCCTCGAGTTCCTGCATTATAGCTGGTATCAGCTCCTTTCCTGCCTTCTGGATGGTCTGGAGGCTTGGGTACATGTTCCACACACACAGAGGTGTCATGTAGATACCTACTCTGCCCTCCTGGAGCCACCCGGAGCAGTTGAACCTTTGCAGTGCTCCCCATCAGAAGGTTCTGGAAACACGCTCTCTAATTTAAGAAGAGGAAAGTTTTTCTAAGGAAATTTGAAATTAACCTATGTTTAGCCACAGTAGTCTATTAACCTAGTTTTGCTGGGCTCTCGAAAGAGGCAGTCTGGTGCTTGCAAAGAAGATAATGTGTTAAATATCCAGTACAAATAGAAGGAATTTATTCTACATCTCCTGTTAATGAAATCTTCTTGGTATGAGGCTAAAATGAGGTGCAGTAAAAACTGCCTACTTTGTTGATATAACTAGAACTCAAAATACATGAGAGAAGGAGTAAACCATATATTGGATATGTGCCACAAAGCTAATATTTTATGTGCTATATATATATCTGGAAATTGAGGAAGAACAGAGTGGAAAATGGTATTTCACAGAATATACTCATGAATGGCACGATGAATAGATCCCACAGGATTCTGAGGGTTTCATTGGAGAATCAGAAATCTAAAACATATATTGATGTCAGCTATTACAGGAAGGGACTGATAAAACTATTCCCCAATCTAATCGAATAACAAGGTACCAAGTTCAGCCACTGATGGCAGTATAGAACTAATCTGTTGATAAAAATTCTTAGTAATATGACTTTTTATGTTGTCTGCTGCTCTTTATCATGCCTTGGAAGAGACATTTTATATTTTGGCCCCATTGTTCATATTTGAATAATTACATTGGGCTGCAGTGTGAAAATTCTTGATTTACACATTTGATCAATATGATGAAATGAATTAGATTTAATGTGTTAAACAGTGCTCACTATGTTAAACAGTGCTTAATGTTTAAGTAACAAAATTTAGTTCTGCATGCCTTTCCTTTGCATTTACATTTGAAAATTGGGTTCTTGGCCTGATTTTCATGCAAATGTGTGTAAATGGTAACATAAAAATAAAATACAACATATGCTCACACACACATCACATATATAACAGTGGTAGCTGTATCCTGCATATGTAGTATATAGGTAGCTGCTCAATACACGATACATGTATATGTAACTTAGAAATTCTTGTTTTATTACTGCACCTGAAAAGTATAGGAGAAAGAGAAGTGGAATTGATAATAAACTAAATTCTTTGTTCCATCTTAATAAATCGTATCGCTCTGCATTTTTTTATGGTTCATGTACTTTAAATGCAAATCAGGTGGACTTTTTATTTTTTGTTGTTGTTGTTTATTTGTTTAGTTTGAAAGAAAATAGAAAGACACTATGCTTTTTCCCTCTTCATAGTTGCCAGTACAATGATTTTCAGCTAAAGATTTACCAGTAGTTTTAAAAAACTTCAATGATGTATTTTATAATGTTATATCGTGTTTCTAGGTGTGTGGAGGAACTTGCATGCTTCAGATGTTGGTATTGTAACAGCAGTCATCTACATATACTCTCAAATGTTCAAATACAAAGGACCATGTCTCATGGTTCAATTTTCCAGTAATCTTCTAAGCATTAGGGAATTGTCCATTTTTGTAAACAGCAGAATTTAAATGCTCCATCATTAGCTGTTAGCTTTGTATTTAGGTTGCCTTTTGTCTGTTTCAGTGAAAAACTTCAAGAGAATTCTGCATCAACTGTGTTGAGATTTAGGAGAGTAAGAAGTTACATGTTCACTCTCACCATGTTTTTCACATTTTGAACTCTTTTCAGAAGAAATTTATATTTTGCTCTAACAGAGTCAAAAGTTTGGTTACACTTTATGCAATATTTCTTCACTGTTTCTTGCTGTAGGTCCCTTTCAGTGCTACAATGTCACCTGTTCGATTGCATTCGTCTAATCCCAACCTTTGTGCAGACATTGAATTTCAGGCTCCCCCAAGCCATGTAACAGACCCTCTGGAGTGCTCTAATGAGTACATGAAGCTTCAAGAAGAATTCTGCTTGATGGCACAAAAAGGTAATGGGAAATTTCATGCCTTTCCTGTAATGTGCTTCTCTGTTGTGTTTCTTTATTGCCTTAACTTAGTTATGACCAGGGCATTCATCTGCCTTAGATGATAATGTATAAGAATTTTTAGCTGGTCAGGTGGCTTACATAAAGGCAATGTGTTATATTTTTCATGAATGTCATACATATAGAGATAGGTAAACTATCTGATGTGAGATTGTTTTACAAGTCTTCTGAACTACTTTCTGCATCCTGTAATATGACTGAATTTGCAACAGTTTTCTTTCTCAATAAAATGCTTTATTTCTTCCCAAAGATGAATCAGAATGTCACTGCTACACATAATGTTGTGCAACTCATTTTTCTGCAATGTTTTCTATGTCAGTGGAAACAATGGAAAATGGAATGTACTTTAGAAATGCCATTTTATTGTCAGTAAATGAATGCTTCTACAAACTGAAAAATACTATTTTTAAAAGGATTTGTTGTCAGTTTACTATCTGTTATATAACAAGCATAGAAAAAATGTGACTGACATCTTAAAAAAGTTTAAAACCTGTTTAAAGACCAAGTAATCCTCTTTATTAGTTCAATATTAAGTCTTAGCAGAACTGATTTTTCTGTTATTCTAAAAAGTACAAATAAAAAAACAGAAAGAAAAGAACACACATTGAAAACAGTTTTCCCACATATGTACCTTCCCATATATTCAGTACCAAGAATATGCCCAGATGACTTATGTGTGAACATACAGTACGCACATTAAATTGCAAGCTGTAAGTGTTTGTACTTAATATGGCATGGATTACTTGAAGTTCAGATCCTTGTTTCAAATGTCCATAATTGTGGGATGGAAGTCTCACTTGCTGTCTTTTTTGCTGAAATATTGTAATAGATGTCCATGTGATTTCTGTAGCTGAGAAAACACTTGTTTTATTTTTTCTTTTTGCTTAGTGCATTCTCTTTTGAAGTCTGCCTTTAACAGCATAGCTATAGAGAAGGAGAAGCTTAAGCAGATTGTTTCAGAGCAGGATCTTACAGGCCACAATGCTCAAATAGCACACCTCAGACAGTCCCTCTCTCAGGTATGTTCTTAATTTCATTTTGAGCACATCTAGCTTGCCAGATGCACTATTTCTTCTGTATTTTGGCCAATTCCTGAGGTAAAACGACCTAAGAACTCTGATGCATTCTGTTATGACATTGCTCTACCCTCAGTGCATGTGGACATAAAGGATATAATTTGTTTTTGTAAGCATGTATCTGTTACAGTTTCCCAAAGTAAAGAAAAAATACCAAATGTTTTTATAAAAATGCTAGATGTTTTTCCTGGAGCTATTTCCAGCACAGCCAAGGAGATATTTTTGGTTTCATAATTAAGTTTTAAATTTTGACTGTATGTTGTCAGATTTGTTTTATATGTCCATGTCTCTAACTGCACAAGGAATCTTGGGTTACAAGATAATCATGGGTCAATTGGATTTCCAGATACACGCCTCTTACTGACCAGCATCTCTCCCACTTAAGCTAAAGGAAAAATTACAATTTGCTTTAGTGGAGGAGAAGAAGTAAAGCAACAAGTCCTCAGGTTACAAAACAGTGCAAATTTTTTAATTCATTGTCAATGAAGCATAAAAGCTTTTGCTGGATCTGTGTGGAGGACTGCATCTGCAAGAAATATGAGCAGAGGTTTAAAGACAAACTTTTCTATAGATACAGATGCATATCATGTTATGCAGATTGATTGCTGTGTGTTATAATAGAAAAAGGTTAAGGACAAGAGGTAAGGTAACCATTTCTGGTTATTGATAGAAATTAACTTGTGGGGATTTATTAGCACCTTGTATTAAAACAAGGGAAACAGGTTTTCTTCTAGGTCCTGGCCTGTAATTTTAGTTTAAAAGTTGCTGTCACACATTAGTTCATAGTCTTAATGGAGAATAAATGAAAAATTGACTGTGACTTGGATTGTCCAATCTCATGACCAGGTTTGAGCAGTTTAAGAAGCTACTGCCAGGCTACTGTTAGCCATGACCTTCCCTTCCTGGTAGATGGCAACTATGAGCATGCCCAGACCATTCCAGAACAAAACAAAATTGAGTAATTTAAACTGTTTAGTGACAGTTTAAACTTACCTATTTTACTTTGGTCCTTCTTTGTCTCAGTATATTCATGCAGTCTCTTCCTGAGTCTGCACTAGGGGGAGACAGAACAAGGTTCTTACTTCATTGTAACAGTCTTTTTCTACTAAAACAGCATGTCTTTCTGTTGTTCTTTTCTATGGTCCTCAGTGCTGGGAGTATATTAAGGTTAAGCCAGTTCATGTTCTAGATATGTAGCATATTATACTTTTTTCTGGATTTCAGACTCTTGCATGCGAATCTTTCCAAATAACGGATAATATGTATATGTGCACCCAAATTTATAATCTAGGTTGGACTTTAAAATAGGAGAAAAATCAACAGATATCAGACATTAGCTGAATTCGGTTGGTATTTGTGACCCTGTAATGGATCAGTAGTTTGAAATCAGTATGCAAAAACAAATCTATAAAATTGATCTGGACAGGCAGACAATGATACTAGCAGTTGGGTTGATTTTACCAGGAAGGAAGCAATTTCTGTTTTCAGGCTCTAAGTGCTGACAACCTTGATTTGGAAGGGGCTGTATAGTTGTAAGCCCAGAATTGCCTCTTTGGGCATTTTGTGGGTAGTTCCTGTTTGTTTTTCTGCAGTTTCCCTCTTCCTTGCTGTATTCACTCCCCATTTCCATAATGTACATAACCCACCAGTATACCTGCCAAAGAGCTATCTAAAGAATCAAGGTAGAATGGCAGTGTTACATTGTGAGAGAGCATCTATTCCCCCTGTTTCCTGAAAATCACTGAAGGCAAAGTAACCAAAGATTAAATCATGTTAGAGAGGATCTCAAAATAGGTATCTCTCTATAAATGGAAGAAAGGAGGTTCTGTGATTTCTTAGGAAATTGCTGGGAAGATTTTTTTCTCTTTTTTTCTTTTTTTTTCTTTTTTTTTTTTTCTCTTTGATGCTTACATTTTAATTTTAAATGAAATGTGCAATTTTTATTTTAAGGCTCTCAACCAGAATGCTGAACTAAGGAGTCGCTTGAACAGAATACATTCAGAATCTGTTATTTGTGATCAGGTTGTCAGTGTAAATATTATCCCTAGTCCTGATGAGGTAAGACTTTGGCCTTTAATGGATTTAGAGTACAAACACACCTTGCTAATTCTCACTGATAGCTTAAAAACACATGACAAATTATAGAATTTTTCAGATTGGCAAGTGTTCATTCGTAGAAGATGTCAGGTTATATTTCCTTACATAAAATAAAACTTCTGTCTTTTGTTATGTATATGTCAGACCTCATGAAAGAACTCAGCGTGGTCTCTTTAGAGGAATAGAGAAGGACTCCAGTTTTGGAATATTAATTGTTGACTGTGGGAATTAGTGAGGTTTGAATGTAACACACAGTAGCGAATCAATTCTGTATATTAGTTTCTTGCCAAATCAACAGAACAGTTTAGTATTTAATGGCCTTATTTTGCAAGTCCTTAAAGGGCCGGACATTTAGTAAGTATCTTGAGTGGTGCTGCTAAAATCAAAAGGTTCAGTCTATGAACCAAGCACTACACTAATATGTTTGCAACATCTAGTCTTTCTTGTTTTGCTCAACAGATTAACAAACATTTGTATTAATAACAGCGAGCTTCTCCCATGACAAATCTGAATTTGAGCTGTAATATATTACAATTAATATGATCACTTTGACAACCATTCTGCTTGATTTTAACAAAATGTTTTTGATTTGTCATTTCTACTATTTTTTTTCTATGCATATGCCATTTCAATTAACACACTTTTGTCTCCTAGTTATTTCTTACAACAAGAAAGAAAAGTTAAAATATGTTTCAAATTACTTTTGTTAATTTGCTTTTTGAAAGCGTCCAAACAATTTTTCCAAGAATCCAGCATGCTGGAGACAGGCAACAGAAGACAGAAGTGAAGTGGTGCCACAGCACAGCAATCTGCAGTGAAGTTCTAGGCTGTGGCCATCTCCTCTGTTTTGTACTTTTTGTTGGTTGGCTGTTTCTTTTTCACATGTACACTGTTATCTTGGTAAAAGTGTGACCGACTGAAGGAGCTTTTCAAAGAGGTTTCCAGATCTCTCATTCAGTTCTTCTATTGATTGTTTTATATATGTGTAGTCTTGCAGTGTGTAGACAACTCTCATGTAAGCATCTTTTTCAGGTAGGGGCATGAGTATTTTTCCAAGTCCCTCTACCTTACACAAAACTTCAAAATTTTAATCACTTCCTGTAAAGATTGCAATGAAATTACTTCTATTTTCATTATAATTCATCCAGCATCACAAACCATCTACAAGCTTGTAAGTCCCATTGAAAAAGAAAGGGGTTTTGGCCTCTTGGTTTGTTTATGGGGGGTTTTGTGATTATTTCTTAGTGCATTTTGAGGTAATAGTATGGAATAAAGCTACAGGATTAAGATGTCAACAAAACCATATGCAGGACATCTGGAATAAGATTAATGGGGATTGAGTTGCAATCTGAAGAGTTAACTGTGTTTAGAAGGGCTTCAGTAGTTTTATCTGTATTATCTCCCAGAAGCAACATGCTATATAAATTAAGGGATTAAGCTTGTTTCCCTCCACAGCAGCAGATCCTTTGGTAAAATGATACAGGGAGAGAATCTTAATTTTCTCCATAGAGACTTTGTTCCCTTTAGTATTGAGTCAGTGTTAATGGCATAATTCAGATGAGGTTTGGAGTACAAACACAGAATAAAAGCCCACAAATATATGTTATACCCATCCTCCTAAATATTCAGACATTATAAACATTGTTACCTGGTTCACCAGGTCATTTATTTGAAAAGTAACTTATAACTCCCTGACCTTATAAAGCTTTATATTCAAATTTTGGTTGAATCAAGGCTAGGTCTCAGTGATGTAATTTGTTATGACCAGGTGTCCTTTCATCTGAATTTCATGTCTGAGCTTGTCTGACACAATCCGCTATTGTCCACAAAATCATTCCTTTGGATAGAGAATTAAATCTGCAATGTCATGCTACTAAAACTTAGCAGTAGATGCTAAGCAGGCATCAAATGAATACATGTGTCTCTCTGTTCAGAATGCATTTCATTTTGTAATTCTCAGTCTCATCTGTTAGGTACACACGCAGTCCTACTAAAATGCTGTCTTTACTCTCTGTGCTTATATTTGGCATAGAAAAATTAGTCAGGTGCATATTTCTTTTTTATTAGAAATAATACTTTTACTTTTGTGTGCTTTATTTACAGACAGGTGAACAAATTCATGTCAGTTTGCCACTGTCTCAGCAAGTTTCTAATGAAAGCAGGCTCTCTATGTCTGAATCTGTTTCAGAGTTCTTTGATGCACAGGAAGTGCTTCTATCTGCCAGCTCATCAGAAAACGAGGTAGGCTATGACAGCACACTGCAGCTTTGCTGTTGGACAGATTTAGGTATTGCTACCACTAGTGAATTACTTTTTTTTAATATAATGCTACTTAGAAGGTGTAGATAAATAAACATGAGACTACCATGTGGCGAGGTGGGGATTTTCCCTGAAGTGTAAAACTGAGTTGAAAGTTATTTGTATCAGTAGCTTACATTCAGTGTTTGACCTTTCTAGTTCCACATAAGGATGACATAGACAGGAACAGTTATGTCTGACTATGCAGTCAACTAAATTTAGATTATAAAATATTCTTAAACCCACAACAGTCTTCTTCTATACATATAAAGTTATTCTCTGTAATGAGAGAAATAGACAAAAAAGTAGTATTTCTGGAAAAAGTAATTGTTTCAAACAGTTCTTAAAACCAGTCCTAACACGATGCAATTCTTGTTTTGCAAAATGTTAGGTCGATATTTATATAATTTTTTTCTGAAACAGAAGCTGCGTTTCATTGTTTGCCTCTTCATAAAGTACACAAATCTGACTAACTCTTCTCACCTTCCATCCCTAGCACATTGTATTGTCAATTTTTTGTTCATCTCTGGTCTCACTTGAAGCCACCTTTTGCAAATTTAATGTCTGTATTTGGCTTCATAGTAAGAAATTCAGAAACATGAGGAGAATGTAGCATTTATTTTGACACCTTTGGTGCATTGGCAGTATGGGCTGATTGAAAAATCCAACTGATTTAGTTAAAAGCTCTAATTTGGTAGAGATTATTTCTTTGAATACTTTTGTTTCAGTTTACTATTTTTGTCTAATTTGGCAGTATATTTTATATGTATTTGAGTTAATTGATATTTTATTTATGTTTTAGGCTTCTGATGATGAATCTTATATCAGTGATGTGAGTGACAATATATCTGAGGACAACACCAGTGTTGCAGACAACATTTCTCGGCAAAGTATACTGTGTTTCAAACTTTGGGAAATTACATTGGTTATGTTCATGTACCAGAATTACTGCATGTCTGTACAAGACCAACTCAGCTGAAAACAGTGAAGTTGGGCTTGCTTGTTCTGGCAATGAATTGGTTCGATGGAGAAGTCTATTTTTCTTAATCTGGTTCTTTCTTATGATAATATTTTTCTCTCTTCCCAGTTCTTAATGGTGAGCTAACAGGAGGCGCATTCAGAAATGGACGGAGAACTTGTCTCCCAGCTCCCAGCCCTGACACCAGTAACATCAATCTGTGGAATATTTTGAGAAATAACATTGGCAAAGATCTTTCCAAAGTATCCATGCCAGTTGAGCTCAATGAACCTCTGAATACCTTGCAACATCTTTGTGAAGAGCTGGAATACAGTGAACTCTTGGACAAGGCTTCTGAAACAGATGATCCCTATGAACGCATGGTAATAAATTTAGTGTAGCACTATCAGCCCCTAAGGCCATCCATCTAAGAGAAGGTCACTCGAAACAAACCTACGTCCTGAGGACCTCACTGCCATTGT
>JAWWLV010000183.1:23520918-23560487 GCA_035041135.1 Platyrinchus mystaceus
A
This sequence comes from Platyrinchus mystaceus, assembly GCA_035041135.1. NCBI lineage: Eukaryota > Metazoa > Chordata > Aves > Passeriformes > Tyrannidae > Platyrinchus > Platyrinchus mystaceus. The sequence continues at coordinate 23,520,920 of JAWWLV010000183.1, forward strand.
AAAAATCCATTGCGCAGGCTTGAAAGGTAAAAACACCTTTCCCAGATCTTCGTTCGCGAAGACTGGCCATGTTTTTAATTTCTCTCTATTGAAAAGGGAGCTGTTAAATGGAGGTCTAGGCAAGGTCCTCTCCTGCTCTCCCTGTTCACAGATAACAGACCTGGTCAAAGGTAGAAAACCAGTGTCATGTACAAATCATAGTTTTAAGGGACTGTTGAAAGACTGAATGAGGCCATGAATAAAAAGAAATTATATAACCAAAGGAATACAGTTTATGCTGGTTTTGGCTGGGATGCATGGCTTCATTCTCAGACATGTTTCTTTAACCCAGTTTTCAGTCTGGGTAGCGTGAGTAATAGTAATGGCATATAAGCAAGAATCTCTGCCTATTCTCATGTTCTTGTCTGTATTTTCGCAGGTTCTCATAGCTGCTTTTGCAGCATCAGGCTATGCCTCTACCTACTTTAGAGCAGGAAGCAAGCCATTTAACCCTTTGCTTGGAGAAACTTACGAATGTATTAGAGAAGACAAAGGATTTAGATTTTTCTCAGAGCAGGTAAAACTTTTTTCTAGATAGACACTCCCTTTTAGATTTATGTTTTGTTTTCTTCATTTTTATAGAATAATATAATTTTTTATTTCCAGTTGGAATGGTTTGCTTTTTTTAATAGTAAATGAATATTGTTAGTATGAGTGAACTTCATTAAATGCTAGAAGGTATACATTTTTATAGTAACCACAAGGAACTGCTTTAAGTAGAAACATTTAAGTTGTATCTGTTTTCATAGCCACATAGGCTAATGAAGAGTAAGGGCTATTTAGTATTTTCATATTTCAAAAACAATTCTACTGTTTTAGGAATGAAAATGAAATGTTTTTAACTCAGAAAAACTGTTTTCCAGGTTAGCCACCATCCTCCAATTTCGGCCTGTCACTGTGAATCAAAGAACTTTGTGTTTTGGCAAGGTATATTTTTTTAATTTAACTTCTTTTTGATTATCAAGTAAAAACAGTGTCTGTACAAGCTAAGATTTGCATTTGGAACTTACTAAAAATTTCTCTGCTGATTTTTGAAGTAACAAATTATAAACTGATGCTCTGATTTCACTCCGAATTCTCTTTCTTAAGAGTGAGCAGATGTGTTACAACTTCCCTTGTCACTTGCAGTCTGTTTTTACTTTTCTGTTTAAAAGCTTTTTACCAAGAAAATTACTATTTCTTACAAATGCAAGCAGTTCTTTTTACACATTTGAAAAAATAACTCTTTTTTCCTTGTATCTATTGACATATGCCTTTAATTTGTATTGAGTGTTTTCACAAGGGATTTGACAATAATGTAGCACTGACATGATTCCTAGAAGAAAATTAAACTTCTCTTTAGTTTTCTGACCTAATGTAATTTTCTAGGTTTTTTTTCTTTTGTATTATCATGTCAAATTGATACTATCTACTGTCCTGTTTTGAACTGAGTGGTGTAGTACAGATCATCTCTTGTGCCACACAGATCACTGCAAGGGGGAGACTTTGATCATTTTAGTTTTTTAAATCTTGCATTATTGCATTCAGATATCAGGTGGAAAAACAAATTCTGGGGGAAATCAATGGAAATTCTGCCAGTTGGAACCTTGAATGTGACTCTTCCAAAGTAAGCTACTGTCCTCTCTCCTTTTGTTTTCAGTCTTTGCTGGAATCTAATCTGTGCTGCCTTGTGAATATGGGGGAAAATGTATGCAGACATCACATGAATGGTGCTGGTGAGGGTTAGTGACTGGCTCAAATGTCTCCTTAGTGTTCAGGCGGGGTTACTGAAGCATTTTTGAGCCTGAAGATCTATTTCATTTTTTTTAGGAAAAATACGCAAACTCTCTAGAAAGTGATGGAGAGAATGGGATAGAAATGTTTCAGGAGAGAGAACCCATGTTTTGTATGTGCAGTAGTGATCAGCTGTTCAGGACAAGGCTGCCAGTTAGGACTGTCAGCAGCTAGCACTATCCTAAAGCTTTCAGTGTTGCTAAATGTACCCTCAGAAAAAACACTAGTGAGCATGTAAGTTCTTTTTTCAAAATTGAGATAAACTAAAGCGTGTTCTTCGGATGTTGGCAGAGTAGTGAGAAGTAGCAGTTTCACCACAGGTAAGACTCTGAAGTTCTGACAGAGAATGTGCTTTGCACAATAGAATACCCTTATTTTATTCTTTTTTGACATTAGAGATCCTCAGGCTCTGGATAGTTGTTATAGAGGGAAAGAGATGATGCGCCAATGTGCTCCTAGCTTCCTGCTTCCTTTCCTTGATCTTCTTTTCATATTTATTTTGTTCTGTTTGTGATTTATTTGTATAGTCTGCTTATGACCTCAATTCAGCCTTATGTTGAGCTGTGAGAAACCATCCTGCCCCTGTAGGAATTGTGGCCAAAGCACCTTACTGTGAGGACAGTGAATATTCCATGCAGGGCTTCAGTGGTTCATAATGTCTTGATTTGTGGTTCATAGCACCATTCTGCAGTTCTCTGCACTGGAGCTTTTCTAAGGAGGATTAATAATGTACCCAGAAGCAGTACTTCATTACTGTAAGCTATGCAGATGTTTATGAGCAATATGGTCTTGTATTTACAATAATGGAGCAACGTTTTACTTTTTTGTCAGTAAAGATCGTGATTAATAGATGTTACCAACTAGTTTTTAATCTGTTCTTAGGTACGGAGACTACTATGTCTGGAACAAAGTCACTACATGCATACATAATATTCTTAGTGGAAGGAGATGGATAGAACACTATGGAGAGATAACTATCAGAAACACAAAAAGCAGTATTTGTATTTGTAAACTCACATTTGTCAAGGTAACATATGGATCCTAATAAATATCCTATATTTATTTAATTGCATAATTTAAGCATGCATCAATTAATTTCTTCAGTATTCCTGAAATCTACATTCCACATTTTATCTCATCAACATTCATAAATATGTAAATTCTCAATTGAGAATGCTATGTCAAATGGTATGATTCTATTCCATTGAACATTTGGTATCAGTGTATTCCATTGCTGTATAGTTGCGTGCTACACTGTTCCTGGATTTAGATTAAAAATCAAATGTCAATTCTTTTTTTATATTACCACAATGAAAACAAAAAGTCACTGTGTGCTACTGTGTCATTTTACTTCTGTCTTTACTAGAATTTGTTGGTCAATATTTTATCTCTTTAGATTGAATAATACTGCTTTTGTTCAAAGTATTTTAATATCCAGGCAAGGACCATATATAAAAATAGAACTCAGTATTGCTATGTTATCATTTATTACTATCAATTATTTTCCCTAAAAATAAGTTTGTCTTCATATTGCAACAAAAGACATTGATACCATTGCAGTGTTAGCAATGGGGTGTTACCATAAATCTGAAATCCGTGTTATGACTGATGTTCTGAGAATGGGCAACTGGCTCTTAGATGAAGGTGTAAGAAATAAATGTGTCTAGGAAAAGCAAAACAAAGAAGAGAAATAGAAAGAAACAAATAACAAATAGTATTGGATTAATGTCTTCCTTGCTGTAAGCAGTAGTGCTTGACACCCATCAGAGGATTGCCTTACAGGTACGGGTATTTCTCCATATAGGACGAAGAGAGTTAGCTGGCTCCAACTGACAAAGTGTCATTTTCGCAGAATTGTGTGGGATTTGGATTAATGAATGACAATGTAGTTACCAGATATGCAGATAATTTAAATACTTTTATGCCAAAACCGCATAGAAAATTATTCAGGGTTTCTCATATATTAAATCAATTAATATTCAGATCATCTGAATTTCGAATTTTGGTAGTTTTGGTTCCCAGTGAGCTGTTTCGATACAAAATTTGGACAGTGGGTGCCACATAGCAAGATTCAAGCAGTATGTGTATTGGTACAATGGGTAGAGTGAAAAAGAATGTGAACTAGTAATTTTTTCTTAAACTTTCAGGTGAACTACTGGAATTCAAATGTAAATGAGGTCCAGGGTGTTGTGATAGATCAAGAAGGGAAAGTGGTTCATCGTCTTTTTGGAAAGTGGCATGAAGGCCTTTTTTGTGGAGTTGCACCTTCAGCCAAATGCATATGGAGGCCAGGTAAGAAGCTCATAATAAACTCCAACAGGTGTTGTGGGGTAAACCTAGACTATGTAAAGCTGTTTTAGCCTTAAGTACACAAAGTACTATTAGAGAAATTAAAATTCCTGGCTAGACAAATAAACGGGAACTTACATGACTTTAAAATAATGGTAAATGAAAGCATTCTTACAGGTCATAATCTGCATCACAGTCTGGCTCCAGGTCAGACTGGATTCTTAGGGTCAGCATAAGAATAAAATTAAGAAGAAACCTGGGTGTCTGGGCTGGCCTGTCTGCCTTCTCACAGAGAGTTAGGTAACTTACTTGGATTGAACAAATATGAGTTTGTTGTCTTAATGCTTTATTAGCCTAAAGAATTGGTCGTCAGAGATAGTGAGCGCCTATGATTTTAGGATCAAATTTCAACTTCCTTACTGCTTGCTTAGAGGCACTGAGGTTGAATGAATCATCCTTTGCATCTGTATCTTTTATACATGCATTATCCAGGAATTGCCACTATTCTTAGTATTTTGAATCCTGCTCTGTGTCTATAGCATTTTGAGCCCTGCTTTGCACCCTGCTCTCTGCATTGTCTACTCTGACTGCTGATAGTGCAGTGAGGTGTTGTACAGCGGAATCAGTCTGTGAGTGAGCAGTAAGTTCCAAAATTAACTCTAAAGATCAGTTAAGGTCAGGTTTTAAACAGATATTTGTTAAGCCCACTTTCTGGGGAAGAGAAAATTATTTTTAACTTGAAAACATGAAAACATTAATTTTTATTTTTAAAAGGAGTGAAGATCATAAAAGTTTTGAGTCTATTAGCGTGTAATTACGATCTCTGCAGTAAGCAGTTGAAATTAATATTTAGTGAGTTTTGTTCCACCTAGTTTTGATGCTTTTTAATTGTAAGAGTAAAATATATCTTTTTTTCTGTTAAAATTAAATAAATAAAGGAATCTCTTGCATATTTAGAGTAATAGCTTAAAAAGCTTTTTTCTTTCTCTTATATGTATACAGGCTCGATGCCAACCAATTATGAACGTTATTATGGCTTCACAAGGTTTGCTATTGAGCTAAATGAATTAGATCCTTTATTGAAAGATCTTCTTCCTGCAACAGATGCACGCTTCAGGCCAGATCAAAGGCAAGAATGCTTATTTATACACTTAATATTTGGTGGGCTTAAGGCTGGGTTTGGCTGAGTCTTCAGTTTTGTCTATGTCTTCACTGCAGTCTGAATTAAGCTTTGAAGAAGTCTGCTAGTAGAGAAGATAGTATTGCAATCAAACTTCTGCTTTACCCAGTAGAGTTAAAGTAGAAAGCTTCTTCTATAGCAAAGCTATAGTGCAATCTTGGGGCAGATTCCTCCTAACAAACTGAAAGACAGGCTCTGAATGTCATGCCGTCCTGCTATGAATGGAAGTAATACTAATTCCCTCCAAATTCTCAGTTCATAGTACTTCAGCATTTGTGATATGCTGAAGTTGCTGAAGAAAGTGTATGCCTTAGGCTATAGTTCAGGCACATGTATCTGGGGAGTCACATCTCAGATTAGATCTGAAAGTAGATACAACACAGACAGCAGACTTGGCTTCTGCTTGCCTCTTGTGATGATTTTGGCTAAAAAATCCCTTGTAGTAGACACTATAGATTACTATAGGACCTGCTGTTATTCCTACAGGCTTCTGGAGGAAGGAAATATAGAAGCAGCAGCATCTGAGAAACAAAGAATAGAGGAACTTCAGAGAGCTCGGAGACGGTACATGGAAGAAAACGGCATTGAATATGTACCCAAATTTTTTAAGTGAGTCTATTTACTCAGTGATAAGTCTGTTTTCTCTAGTGTAACTCGCAGTTTCAAGACACGTAATTAGATACCTGATCTCTGCCTGAAGCATTTTTTACGTAGTTTAAAGCTTCATAAATGAAGATCACTTTCTCACAATGGGCAACAGCTATACAAGCTTAATGAACCCCTTGGCCAATATTTTTGAAGTGGAATGGAAGTATAATATTGAAATATGAGATTTAACAAGGTTATTTTTTTAAGTCATTGCATACACCTAGTAATAATGTGTGGCCTGAACAACAACATCGAACACACATATACATATCTATCTATAAAATGTATCTATAAATGTATATGTATACACTTAAAGTTTATTTATTTTTGAGGGAAGGGGTTTTTTTGTTGGTTGGTTTTTCATTAAGCATTCTTCTGAAACAAGGAATAGTCATACCAAATAGCCTGATATTTAGCACAGAGAATCAAAAGTGAAAAGACTGAATGTGCTTGATGCAGTGGTAGTGTAATGTGAGCACAATACAGGGGAGATAAAAGCAAAAAAACAGTAAAAGGCTTGCATTCTGCAAGCTACACCTATTGGGTGATCCCCTGCACATAATCAGAATCTGTAATGGCTAAAGAGGTTTTATATGGCTGTAAGATCTGTTCACACATATCAGACAACAGGTTTGCAGTCTGTTTGCAGCCTGTTTTCTCTGTCTTCCACTTTTGATATAGGTAGAAGTTGTTTGTTTTTAAATACCTGTTCTTGTGTCCTTTAGAAATATGAAATTGTATTTAATATGGGTTAGATCAGAGAGGTGTGGAGTTCGATTTTACATTGCATAAGAGTAGAGATCTATGGTCAAAACTTTTTTCCCTCTCTATATCTCTACCTTTTTTTTTCCCTTCCTACAGAAAAGTTGTCGATGCTAATCAAAGAGAAGCCTGGGTTACCAATGAAACCTACTGGGAACTGCGAAAGGATCCTGGCTTTAGTAAAGTAGACATTCCTGTGCTTTGGTAAACTGAGAATGTAGATCTAGTAAACATATCACTCTGAAGAAAAAAAATAACTATGCACAATATGTTTCTTATAGCTAAGCGTGGTTTGTGGGACTACGGAAAAAACGTATCATACGCATTTATATTCATCTTTATAATGGACTTTTGAAAGTGCATTAGACCAGGCCCCTGACCACTTCTGGATCTTTTTAATTTTGCAGCAGCCATTAAAAAAAAAAAAGAAAAAGAAAAAAAGGAAACAGAAACCTTTTAAAGTTTCATATGCTGAAAAGTCAGAAAAAAAGAAGCAGACAAGTTATCCATAGTCACTGAGAAGAGGTGGTAAGCGCAAAACTGCAACCGGTGCTTTAAACAGACATTAAGAGTAATATAATTTAAATTAAAAAAAAAAAAGGAAGAAAAAGAGAAAAACATTCATTTTGTTTCAACTATTTTTGTTAAAAACTCTTGGGTCACAACACTGTCATTTCTGGCTTCAGGTTAGTCCTTTGATGTGATGTTCTTGGACTGGCCTTTGTCAAAAAGATATGCTTTTCCGGAAGCTGTTCCCATTCATATGCCATTGTTCATGCCTTAACAAAATATGAAGATGTACAGTAAATAATTTTAAAATATCTATGCTTAGGCTTGTGTGAAGGGCAGATTTTTAAAGCACTAGAATTTTATCATAATAAAAATATTGGACGAGCTGCATTATTTAAAATCAAAAGACAACCAAACATCTAACTGTATTTCAGAGGAGTGAGATCTACTGTACATGCTTTAGCTTTGGGATGCTGACTGTATAATCAGACTGAAAAGAAACTTGTAGGTGGTTGAATTTGAGACAATTTTGGTAAATGCATAGAAATTGCTAGTCAGAAAGTTCATATTCTAAAGTGACTGATGCTGAGATGCAATCATCACTTTTAGCACTGGCTGGACATAGACGTCACAGTTAATCTCATTTTCCCATAACTGTTTATACAATTAGAAGTCCCTGAAGCTTTGCAACAGTGTTAAAAGCACAGAAGGATTTCATGGGAAGGCCTCTGGCTTCTCTCCAGAAGCTGGATAGTACTGTAAATGCAACTGTTTTCTGCTACACACACTGTTTACTTTCCTGGCTCTGTTTTTTTCCCATCCACTTTTCTTATCTAAATTTGTATTTGAGCAGAGGCTTCCAAGTGTTGTAGCTAACAAGTACTACTTGTTTTGCCAAAATAGCTTTTGTGCAAAATTATACTTTACATTCTTCCATGAAGTGGTTCTATATTTTTTGATTAAGAGCCAAGTCTCTTACATGTTGCTAAGCCTCAGTTAATATAAGTGGGAGAAGGCTTGGCACTTTCTATTTGAAAATCTCTGAATGTTAAACAGTAGGAGGGCAGATTTTAATAGAAGGACAAAAGTAATTTATTAGGTAAAAACTACGATCCATATAGTATGATCTAGTCTTCCATTTATACATGTATTATATATCCTGCCATCAATGATAAGTTAGATTTCATGCATATACAGTGTATTTCTTTCTGCCCATACACAGCATACATCGTGCACACAGATTTTTCTATTTAAGATTGATTCCACTACTGAGACCTAAAATAAAATTAGTAGATAGGTATGTGATCCTGCCAGCAGAGCTGCTTGATCACTGTGGATCACCACACATGTCCAGCTCTCAGCCTGCTTCTTCATTTTGCAGATTCAGCTCCCTATAGAACTCAGATTACTTTGGTTGTTTAATTTAGTTCTCCCTGTTGATTGTATGACAAAGTAACTAGCAGGGCAACTAGCTAGTAATCAGTTCCAATCTCTTCATGCAGTTCTGTTAACAGAAACAATTATGAAAACCTAAAGAAAATATTAAGTAGGCTTTTTAACAATTGTGAATACTGACAAATTGTTTATCAATATTTGGTATAAAAAACTATGTGTAGATGAATAGGACTTCTTCCAAAGAAAATTTTAAATTATTCAAAGAATGTTATCTTTCTCTTTCCTAGCTGAACCTAGTCTGATATATTATTTTTTTTATTTCTGCAATTGTTATTATATGAAAATATATCAAAGTTTGGTTTTTTAAGTAATATTTGGTTAACTTCATCCTACTTGCTTTAATAACATTACTATGAATCAAATTTGCACATTGTGTGCAAAATAGCAATTAATTATTCTGTGTTGCTTTCTTTAAAACCAACTCTATTAAACACTTGTCCACCTCTTGCTCCAGTCTTTGTGTGCAGTTCCCCGTGATATTAGGAAGCATTATGTGTGTATGACTGCAAGTACATTTGAGGGACAGAACTGCATGTCCTCAAATTTTCAATTTAAATACAGAAAGAAGGTCATTAGTTTTACAGTGTTCTGGTAGTGCTTTGTGAACGGAATTATTTGCAATGCAAACTGAAACTTGGTGAACAGTGAAGGTGCTATCACTGAATTATTTTTTACAATTGTTTATTTGGCGCTCATTGAAAGAAAATAGCATTAACATCTTTAGAATTTAAAAAATCTGTGGTATGCTAAATCTTTCTATTGAAGGCACTTTCTAAGTCTAGTGAATGTTAAATTAGTTTAATTAGTAAGTAGAGAAAACACAACATGATGCAACACAAAATACTTTCAGTCTTTGTCAGAAGTTGAAAAGTGCTACCAGATGTACTGTAAAGCAGTTTCTATAGTGCAGAATTCTCTGGATTCTGTGCAAAGTCTGTTATTAAATTTTTTTCTCTAATGATGATGGACATTGTGGCATATTTTGGGCTGTTTCTAATGACAATGGGTCTGGGGGCTTCTATCCAATTTACTATTTTTAGTCAACCTGTGAAATTTCACAGCACTGAGTCACAGGGAATAGCATTCTTTTCACATCCCCTGCCCATGTAGTGCAGAATGGAGTATCCAGTGTTGCAAAGAGAATGCACCATTGCCTGTTTTGCAGCCTGGCACCTATTGTAAGTACCTGCTCTTTTTGGCAGGGCTTCTGCTCAGGCATCCCTTCCCAGCATTTGTGATTTTTCTGCTCCAGGAGCAGATCTTTCCACTTCTATTGAACCTCATGAAGTATTTTCTGGCCCAGTCCTCAAGTTGAGCAGCGTCCCTCTGGTTCAAGCTTTGCCATTTGGCATGCCATCTCATCCTTCTGATTTAATGTCATCTGTGAACTAGTTAGCATATAGTCTTATGTCCTTGTCTGGGTCACTGGTGAGATGTTGATTGACATGGCCACAAAATTGATCCCTGCAGGGCTGTCCTCATTGCTGGCTGCCAGCAGGGTGTAAAACATTGATAAGTGCCCTTCAAGCCTGGGCATTTAGACAGTTTTCAGCCCACATCTCTCCATTCATCCAGGAAGTATTTCCTTTTGGAAGGCATGAAAAATACTATCCAACTCAGTAGACTTAATTGCTATAGGTTTGGTACGTGATGAAAATTTCTGTAATCTTTTGGCATTTAAAACCTTTTAAGCAACTTAAGATATCGTAACTTTCACTTCAGAGACATATCGTTTACTTTTTTCCCTGTGTTTTCTCAAAACACTTATTTCTGTACAAAATACACAACTTACATGCTTTTATTTCATAATAGTGAGCTGTACTTTCAATTAATATTTAGTGTATCCTAATTTTCTCCCTGCTCTGGAACTGTGGATATGATTGCTAATAATGGCTATTTTCATCAAATGTAATGTCTTACAAAGACCTAAATAGCTTCATTCTTACTTTAGATCAGTATTAACAAGGTGGTAGATTTTTCTGCATATTAGAAATTGTTATCTCATTGGGAGAGACTATTTGAATATGAGTTGATTTTCATACAGCATCACTGTGATTAAAAAGTTATCTAGACCCCCATTCTAATTTTAGACAGATGTAAGTTGCATGAAATAAGCTTTTTTGTATTTACCTTTAAAAGTGCAATTCCCACTATAGTAGTCTTTTCATCTTGCAAATAACGTTACCCTCTTTTTTTCTCATTTTGAACTTCTGACTCGGAATGAGGTTGTATGGCATCTCTGGGTTTTATTTGAATAGCACATGCCAGGAATTTGTCAGGTATTACAGTGCATATACATGGCACAGTTTTGAAAGATATTATCCTTAATTCCCTACTGAACACTGTCAGTGTTTTATGCAAGCAAATTACGCAAACCTTAGGGCACACTAGGAGCCAGTGCTGGTCCTGCTCTCATGGGCACTTGCTGAGGAGTTTGCAATTGGACTCTGTCCATGTCCTCTGTTTGCAATGGAGGTCACATAAGTTTCTCACCTCTCACCAGTGGAGCCCAGCACAAGTGCAGTCTTGCCTTGAGTTTCTCTCAAAAAATCTGAATTTTCAGAAATACCCTAAGGGAAGGGAAGGGAAGGAAGGTTCATTTGCAATTGCACAATAACCAAGAGGGCTGATTGTACCAATTCTCTGTGTTTTGCTGAAGTTGCTTTCACTAGCAAAGCTGTTTTAGTATAGGGAAGGTTTGTGTGGTCTCTTTATTTTACAGGATTTTAAACATTGTCTGGTGCAACAACAAATAGTAGCTATTTAATGTGCCATTGGCTGCAGTTGTAATCTGAGGAATTAACATTTTTAGATGTCATTACTAATACTAGAGCTGCATAATGAAAATAAGGGAAAGTGTATTTGTATTCATATGCTAAAATTACAGTAGGGGTTAAGTTAGAGAGTTTGGCTCACCTGGTGGAATAAGATTAACATTAACAAAATTGTGTAAGAAACACTGGAGTGGCTTCACTGGTAACCTTGTGTTAAACACAGACCTGGGAGAGAGCTAACAGAATTTGGTGTGTCATAACTGCTAACCTTGTCAGCCACTGGGGTGAAAAATACTATCTTGTTTTTTCCTTTCTGTCTGTCATTAAGTATTAGTCATCAAAAGTATATAAAAATTAAATTTGCTCTTTAGTAAATATATTGATAGAAGGAGAGATATATTTAGTATAAAAAGTAGTATAATTTTCTACATTACCATCCATGGTTACTTTTATGATAATTCTGATATCACTCAGTATTTTCATTAAGAAAGGTCTTTTTTTCTAATTAATTTTTTTCTTTTTTTTTTTTTTTAACAGAAGAATCTAGACTAAGTATGTTAATAAAGGTTTAATTAGAACAGTGACTGGAACCCAGGAGAATGTTGCAAATCTGAGTAAGGTCAGAGAAATGGCTTATTTACAGCAATTTATTTTTGTATTATATATTGTAAGGAGTCTACTTACAAAAGGAAATGCATTATTTGCTTTTTAAACTGGGGTATGTAAAGTACTTCCATTCATAGGCTTTGGTGTAAACTATGTATTTCTTTCACTAAACTAAAAAGCCTCTTTATAAAAGGACTTTTATATGGTCTCTTGCAAGTTTAAAAAGTGGTATCGTTGTACTTGTGTTTTATATGCCAACCTTCTCCTTTGTCAGATTTTGTGGCGTTATAAACCCCTCACACCTTTAATTTTTATTTTTTTTTACCTTCCTTGCAATCTTTGACAAACCTCAGAAAAGAAAGGGGAGGAAGAGAGAACAATGGAGAATGGGGAAACTAGTCACAGAAGCTGTCTGTATGAGATGTAAAAAAATACAAAGTTTTCTAACTTCTATGAATTAAAATGTCAGCAGAGCTGTTGAATCCATTTTAGGCAGGTTATCTTAATACTATTTTTCTTTCCTCTGATCCATGACAGCATGAAAAAAGGGAAGATTGGTGACATTTGCTCAGAATTAATGTGAAGGTGAAGGGAAGATTTTGTTCCTTTTATAAATAAAAAATGACTGTAACCAGCATTTGGCTGAAGGTGTCTTGGTAATGTGGACAAAGGGAGTTACATATTCTATAAATACAGAAACCAAGAAGTCTGAATATATAATCAGCAGTTTGTAATATATTTTTTCTGACCTATGAATAATTCATTTAAATATGGTAAAGCTACTTATTGGTACTCCTGAAGCAATGATTCAGATGTCTCCTGTGAAACACTAAAACGTATTTCCATATTGACTGCTACTTTTAATAGTCTGCTTTGATGAAAGGGGGATATCTTACACTAATATATGATGTTGCTGGCCCAGAACATTAGGCATGCAAAATGGAAAGAGGTGAGGAAATTCCTTCAAAATCTCAGAAGTGGGTAACTTACCTGAGTAATGATGTGCTAAACAAGAGCAGCACACACACTGGGAAATATTCAACCAGAACTGTTTTTCTCTACTGAGATACTTGCTCCTTGTGCCAGTTGGTGCAGCCACACATGCAATGTCTTTTTCTGAAGTAGCATCACTTCCTAGGATTGCACTTGTGTTCCAGTGATTGTCAGATCCACCAAGAACAATCAGTGTTAGAGTCAGGACTGTAAACTCAGATTTCTTGTCTAGTAGTCCTGTGCTGAATGCTCTCTCTTTCTTTGTTAAAATCACCTGAACAAGGAAAATTATGGTAACATTAACATAATTAATACAAGGTTAATCCTTAGTATTTTCCAGGCAAAGGAAAATTCAGAATAGCTCATTTAACTATGAGGAAGAACCACAGGTGAGATCTTCTATTACCCTTGTATTTGCTTAATATTTTATAAAATATTTTGAGACTGGATCACAATAAATAGATTAAAATCACTTGTCACCTGTCTTGAAATCAACCTTGAAAATTGTCATTCCAGTTTGAGATTAGAAAATAGGTCTATTTAGTTCTTAAAGTAAGTGTTACTGGTATTCTTTAGTGGTTGAGATATACTATAATAAATTCAGATCACAATAAATTTTATTTTCAGCTAAGTCTCAGAGAAGACCTGACAGAGCAGAAAAATAAATGCTGATGAGAGTATTTTGGTATGCAGGGATAAATGCAAAATGACAACTTCTACCTTGGTCAAGCTTTCATTCTAATTAGCAAAGACACTGTTTTTATTCCTTTGTAATTATTTCTAAACCACTTGTTTTCAAAGTTCTTTCCTGGCTGAGAATTAATCACATGTGAATTTTGAGTTTTAAAAATTAAACCATGTTTGGAACTCTGCAGACATAAAAAGTGGTGCTTCTGTCTTGCACCTAGTGCTCATATCTTGCTAAATCTCCAGCTCTCAGGAGTAAAATTTCACCTTTGGACCAAAAAGAAATATCAGTGGGCTTTTCCAGTGGGATTCTTCTTTGTATATTGATTGGTGTCTAAGTTACTTACTATAAAATAAGTAAGAAATCGAGCTCCTAGTATCTGATGTCTGAGATAGTTTTTTTCCTCAAAATGCATAGTAAACTATTTGTTCTTCCTCTGTTACTGCTAGATTGCCTGAAGAGGATATTTTATTTAGTATGTAAAAAGCCATCATAAAATTAAACAAAAATTAACAATCCAGAGAGATTGTTACGATAGTTCTGTATTAGGATGTTAAGTATATTTTCTTTGTTGTAACCAGTAGCAAGACTCTTTTCTGGGTCTTTACCTACTTTTCTCTGTATAATTAAATGTTTAGTGATTTATGATTTCTTAGTACTTCAATAGCAAAGAATTTTGTACTTTCTCTTACTTTTGCACAAAATTCATATAAATTTGGAAGAACATCACACTTTTTTGGTGTGATTGGATCCCATGCGCACATCTAGGAAATGTAGTAAATGTTAGTATTTTTTACCTTGCTCAGATTATGAGAATGCCATTTGGAGAGTAAGGTTTGTATTAGTTGTCATTTTTACATTGCCTTACTGAGCTTCTTTGCTTTTAACAGCCTTTCAGATGGGAAACAGATCTGTGCCAATTCTTTAGCAGGCCAAAATGTCAGAATCTAAATAGCTAAAAGAGCATTCTTTGCTGATTGCCCATATTCCTGTGCTCATTCTGAAAAAAAAAAAAACCCAAATCTGTTCATTCCTCATACATTTCTTTGCATAGCGTAGTTGTAAAAGGAGATTCTCAGTGTCTTCCCACTGTGATTATGCTACTATGTCAGCAAGAAAGGCATACAGAAACTTGCTTTGTGGTTTTTAAGATGAATTTAAAGGCAAATAGTTGCTTTGTAGAAGCATAACATATAGAGCCAGTGCTACCTTTCAGTACTGGGTAGACAGTGTCTGTTTTACAGGGAAATAACAGACCGTAATGAGAAAGAGTCTGGGTTCCTAGATGCACCAGATAAAATTTTTCTGTTGTTTGAAAGCAATAGAAAAGGGTTACTTAAGGGAAAGAAAGACACTGAGAAGTATTTCTGTACCCAGCCACCCAAATGTTGCAGAAGGCATTATTTTTGAGCACTGTAATGCTAAGCCTCACCTGCAGCACCCTTAATTTTATGCTCAAAAGTTCACTGTGGACTTACATAATGAGATGAAGAAAAATAGGATACAGGAAAAAAAAACCAGTACCATCATTTCTAAATACTCAA
Organism: Platyrinchus mystaceus; assembly: GCA_035041135.1. Lineage (NCBI taxonomy): Eukaryota > Metazoa > Chordata > Aves > Passeriformes > Tyrannidae > Platyrinchus > Platyrinchus mystaceus. Next base: position 23,536,181 of record JAWWLV010000183.1, read on the forward strand.
TAGAATATTGATTTGCAAATATTTGTGGTGAAAATTATATGAGCTACTTATTGTATCACAATTTTCAAAAGCATAAATTTAGTCTTACATAATGCATTCAGTAATTTAACATTAAAAATATTCTTGATTGATCTTTATTGATTTCTTGCAAAGGCATTCATCCATGCATGACTATTCACAAGTTTGCGATGTCTTCAGGATAATTCCTCATTACATCTTATTATTCTGCCTCCAAATATGGGCTGTAATTTTGCCTGTAAAAACAATTTTATTGCTTATGGTTAGTAAGCATCAGCAGCTGAGGAATAATACAGAAAGAATATAATTTGCATATTCCAAATCTATAGACTTTTATTTCACTGTAAGAGTTAATCAGCAATGCACATCAGATTTTTCTCTGCTTTGTTTGCTTGGACTCTGATGTTGCACAAACATCAATACTTAGTATGAACATTGCAGTTTAAATCAGTTTAAAAGATGTAGATGCTTAAGTTCAAATAAAAATGCTCAGTAGTGACATTCTTAGGAAAAATATATAGCTGGTAACCTGGTTACACCAGGCTTTAGATTAGTTGATTTTTAGTTCCTACATGCTTAAACAAATGAGCACCTACACAGACAAGGCTTGAGCTGCTGTTGGTACTCCATTCTCCATTGAAATCACTGAGCTTCCAGGTGAGTGGATGATGTAGCTGCCCAAATCTATTTCAGCTGTAGGCCTAATGTGCAGTCAAGCCTAGGTATTCAAGTAGTTGCACTTAAGCTTAGTTTTGAACATGTGCACCGAGTTGTGGAAGATAAAATGCGTGAAATACAGTTGGTTTGACTCCTTGCCACTCAGATCAATATATTTGACTTTCCTTTGACTCACTTGCATTTTGGAACCTTATTCTGGAGCTTGTAGTATTTAAAAACAAGTTAACTTCACGTCTCTGCAAAGCTTAATTAGATATGACATTTGGAAGAAAGAACAGTACATTAAAACAATGACAATTTATCATATTATGTCTCACTCTGGCAAGCTTAATTGTAAGAATATTTGCAATCCCTTTTTCTGGTTTCCCTGTACTTTCCCCACAATGGTGCCTGGCCAGAGTTGAGGGTTGCTAGTACTGTATGCCAGTCAAAACGAGGAGTCTGACCTTTCTGATTTGTGGAGAAGGGAGTGGCTGACTAAGAGCACACTTCTAGTTAAGCCCAGAAAGCATGAATGTGAGAAAGTGCCTCTTCTGTCTAGGCTTTAGCACATAAACAGAATTGCTTTTTTTGGTATATTGAGTTCTCTGGCTACTTCTGAGATTGAACCTAGCCAGAAAGGAACAGTTAAGATAACAGTTTTAAGTTTCCATGTAATGCAGCTGCAACACTTACTCTGTGTCTTTGCACTTATATGTTGGTTTTGAACGTACTGTTGTAGAATCCAGAGAGCAGATGAGGCCTCACACTGACTACCTCTCATGCAATAAAAACCAAGCTCATTCAGTATTTAATGTTGATTACAGTCAAGCATCCTTTGGCCACATGATTCAGGGAGGTGGTAGTGGGGGAAATAGTAAACAAAAAGTAATAATTAAGACTTTATTCCAGTGATATATGTGGTATACACAATACCCATAATACCAAGTCCAACTGAAGGAGGTCCTACAGCTTCTGGTAGGAAATAAAAAGTGAACTTGGCTATGCTATAGTTTTTGTTGTGCTCTAAAATGTAACAAAGGTGTCATCTGTTTCCTTCAGACTAAGTCAGATTTACCAGGATATTGTGTCCAAAACACACACACAATTTTAGTTTTTGAGGAAACATGATGCTCTTTTACCTGTTGCAATGTAATTGGATAATGCATGTACAAATGACTTGTGTAGCCTGCCAATGAATGTTGCTAATGCCTTACCAAAAAAAAAAAAAAAGATAAAGCATATTTTTTGTATTTTTTTTCCTCAGAGGCAAATCCAAACAATGCTAGATTTGGGAAACTGTTTACTGAAAAGCATTTTCTAATAGATCTCTGAAGAAGTGCAATTGTATAATTATTATTGTTCAGTGCATACAGTACATTGTCTCCATCACTCTGTACACTGCTGCTATTAGTGCTTGTTCTAATAAATCTCAATGTACACTGTTTAAACTGCTGTCATCTGTGTTATGATTTATTAATGTAGCATTGAGAATACGGTTCTTGAATGAACTACTTGTAACTAGTTAAGTGAATTAACTATTAATTGTAAAATTCTTAATATATATTGTACAGATTGATTTTGAAGAGGTGGGTGATAGTGGCGGCAGTAGCACTGAAACAGTGGCTTCTCAATAGCATCCCTGTTCCTTTCTAACCTTTTTCCACTGCAGGAATATTTTTATAAAACTTTTCCCATGTGATTCTCTGCGTAGTTTCCTTTAGATCTGTCAGGAGCTATCAACTGCAGTCTCAAAGAAGGTAATTTTCTTTTTGGCAGTTCCTGTTTTTATCTTCATGCTACAGCTGGTAAGAGCCTTTTTCTTTTTTTATTTTATTTTTTCAGTTCATCTTTCTCTCTGTGATTAAAGGGAACTTGCAGTATGCTCCCCAAGTTTTTTGAGAGGGTGTAGGAAAAACAGTTCCTGATATTCTCTAATAGAATTGAAACAAGAGGTGTGGAAATAAAAAAAAAAAATGACACCCACCCCTTCTGGCATCTTGGAAAGATAATGGTATGGCATTTTTCCATTATGTGTTCTTGTCAGTTGTTCAACCTTTAAATTTATTTAAAATGAAAACATAAAAAATAAGATTTTGGTTGGGAGGAGAAATTAAGGTTTTTGTTATTTCTTGGCATTGTAAAAAGAACAAGTGTTCCAACAGTCTGGAATGCTGCCTGGGTGGAAGCAATTGCAAAGGAAAGGAAAAGCTTTTTTCATGAATGGCAGTGCTTTCTTTCTTGTGTCAGAGTACACATGTGATCTCATTCAAACTGATGCTCTGAGACAGGTGGCACATTGGGAACTTATTCCCTGTTAAACAATTCTATGAGCAAAACTCAGCTCTGCTTTCACGTTTGTGTAGTTGAGATCTGTACTTTGCCTCTGAATGCTCTGCAAAACAAATCTAACAGTTTTTGATGACTGTGACTCAGCAAAATTTCTGTACATGAGTGAAGTGTGAAAAGTTCTGTACTTAATTGATTAAAAAAAGATCAACACAGCAAACCTTTGGGAATAGAGTGCAAGAGGCCTGTGAGGCAGCACTAGCAACCTGACAACTAATTTAGCAGCAAAATTATTACTTTAGGTATGAAAGTAAATTATATATTTAAATTTAATCTAACCTAGAGACAGATGATACTTCTTTGTAACCACAAACATGTAGGCGCTGTGGTGTGGTGAAGTGAGAGTGTGGGAAGCTATTGATAAGATTTCATCCTGACTCAGCTAAAGGAGTTGCCCACAGAAAGCTGTTCCAAGTTTCACTGCTGGTACAAAAATCTGTTCTGATGTGATGATACACAGCATTTTTGTACAGCGAACATATCAAGCTACATGGTTCTCCAAGTCCTTATGATTTCATTAAATATTTAAGTTGGCCTAAATGTTTAAGAAACCTACAAGTATGCAATAGTGACTTTTCCTGCACCACAATATGCGAAATTATTTTTTGGGTGAGTAATTATTACTAAGTCAAATTAAAAGAAACCAAACTGAATTATTATTCAAATCCAGGTACTCTATTTTGACTGATGAAAGTAGCTTTGTTGTATGCTGTGATGTTTATGTAACAAATGACCACTTCTTTTGGCTGAAAGATGGGCCTACTTCTCATAGGTAGTAAGTATAAATGCAAACATACTATCTCAGTACATCTGTCCCTGGAGGACTATTTTTGCCTTTCTTTTTAGTAAATACTTCACAGCTAAGACATCCATCTGCCCATTAAAAGTGTTGCCAGTTATATTGGGGCAATTACAAAGAAGCAAAAGCTGGGGTATTTCATACACGCTAAAGACGAACACATGAAACACAGATCTGCAGTAATCTGCGCATCCATGAACAAAGGTCTGAAACCTGAAAGGTAAGTCTGTTGAAGAGCATATAAAAGTCACCAGAATGTGTGTTCCTTAGTTGCATTTGTGTTTCCTTTTATCATCAACATGGCTCTAGTGAGAAGGCAGTGAAGTGATACAAAGGAACCAACTGTTCAGGACATATCAGGTCGACAGATGTTGCTTGTATAAAGGTGAAAGAGGGGCAATGTCAGCCAGAAGACATAGAGAAGCCAGTTGAACTCCACATCTTGTAGACTGTCACTGATGTAACGCTTACAGTGCAGTGTAGCTTTAAATGCTTTGGTTTCTGGGCAGGTGACATGCACAGCACAGCACCTCCTGGCAGGAGATCTGACTTTTCTGTGTATGTAGCACGGACTATGAGTATGTATTATCATAGTTTATTCAGTAGCAGAGAATAGAAGGAGGTTACAATAGTTCACTTGAGCTGTAAACTGGAAAAGTGATACATAAGAAGCAAAGTGATAGCAAGTGTGTGCTGCATGTCTTTCAAATGGACTGGTTAACGTGACCTTGAAAATAGTTTAGAACAGCCCTAAAGTTATGTTTTAGATATCTGTATAAAAAAGGATGACAGCATTTCCTGGACCTTTTAAATTTGTTTTCAAGATCATTCTGTTTTGTAAAGTAACTGTTCACACACAAAAGTTTCATAAACACAGAGGTCCATTAAAATACATACCTCTAGAAGCTTCTCATTAAAATTTTCTCATGACACTACAAACAGTGGTGGAATATTCAAAAGGATATGGCTCCACAAGAATTAAAACATACTTTAAATGTGGGGAGCTTATAACATTTTAGGAATGGGCTTCTGCAAAAAATTAAAATATGCCACTGCTAATTCAATTGTTCGCCTATACTGCATAATGAAAATTTCATTTGGGAACTAATTTAAAATTTTCACTGCACTTGGATTATATTAGAAAGAAATCCAACATGGAAGTATCTCTGCTGAAGCTAACTCTGCTGAAAACCTCCTTCTTGCTTTAACTTACTTTCCTTCCCACAGTGATCTCTGAATGCCATAATGCTTTGTGAGAGCAACGTGCCAAGTGACCCCAGTATCCCAGCAAACTGCTAGATCAGGAGTTCAGCACGGCAGTGGTAATGCCCTCATACTCAGGAACTCGGTGTGGGAACTGGCTGGTTTTGCTTATACTAGAGAACCTATAGGCATACTCCACCTTAAAAGAATAAAATATAATAAGGACCATATTTTGTCCCATAAATTGTTACCACCTGAATATATAACTGTCTTTCTAGGGAATATATAACTGTCTTTATAGGAAAATATTCATGCCATATGCCAGAAAGTTGCGGAATTTTGCAAGTAATTTTTTTCAGTAGCATTTTCTTTTGCTGGTTTTTATATGTTAAATTCTTGCACTTGTTCCTTGGCAGAGATCTGTAGGTAAAAATAATACAGTTCAAAGGCAATTCAGCAAGGAGGTCTGGCAACCAATGGCATCTTTCTGTACACTAAGATATTGAACAAATTACCAGTATAATTTGGTACAGATTGTGGGTTTAATCCTTTCAAGTGAAACATCAACTCAGTTTATCCAATCAGTTAACATGTAAGATTTCTTTTCTCCCTTCAGCTGACTGCTGACTACTAATTTTATTTATTCATTTATTTACTAATTTTATTATATGGTTGACTGTGACAAGAAGCAAAATCAGATCAGTTCACATGGATTACAAAAACATCAAAATAATCTACAGATGTTTTAAGATTTCTGGATTGAAAATAGTGAAATAGTTCCACATATTCAGTTCCTTGGAAAAATCTCTTTAGACACCCCATAATTACAGGTGTCCAATATTCCTGCAGGGGTAATGTAAGATAACTATCTAATAATAAAACAAAAAACATTATGGAATTATGTAATAACTACAAGAAGCTTTCTGCATCCTCAAAGGTTATGCATAAGGCAGGCAGTCCTCTAGATTTTACTCTTAAAAAGTCTCCACATTCATATCAATATGATGTAAGGAAAAATACAGTATTTAACCTTAAAAATTGTCAGCTATGTATAGCTAATGCTTGCTCTGTTATTGCTCCATGGCTAAGACCCACTCTGAAAAAACAGAACTCATCTTGCATAGGAAAAAAATTATCTTGCTGTTCTCTCCTGGTGAGGATAATAGTAAAGAAAATGCCAAACACAGAGCTGAATAGGCTACTTTGAATCTGCTCCCCATGTTGAGGCATGAGCTGTACTTGGGCAAATGTACAGACGCATGTGGTCTGCAGGAGACAGACAGCGCAAAGAGAGGCAGAACAGAGGGTGGTAGGTAGGAGCAGAGAGCAGTTATGCTGGAGTTGTGGAGACAGTAAAATCGATTAAAATTCCATAAAAATAGATCTTTACATAATTTCATATTTTTTCTTGAACAGAATTCCTCCTTCCAAATGTAGGTTCACCTGCTCTGCAGATGCATCAGCAAATGAGGCTTCTGCCAGTAAGAGTCTTGACTGGTTGATTGACTGATCAGTTTACAAGACTCAAGGGTATATAAGTAGACACAGAAGGGGTAACAAAGAAAATGTGTTCTCATTACTGAGAAAATGGGCAAACTGGAGGAATCATTTTTTTCTGACACCAGCAGTGAGTTTGTATATGATTTAGAGAGGCTCAGTCAAGAACAAAGGTCATCACAGATGAATTCTGGGCAATCTGGCAGGTGGATTTTTTAGGTCATGTTTTTTTATTTGTTTTTTTAAAAAGGTGCCTGGGTCAAAGTGAGGGTTCAAGTATGACCTCATTCCAGTAATGTATAAAGACGGGCTAAGATTGGGCTAGAAAAGTCCTTTTGTTCTTCTGTGAAGGATTCTGTGTAGGGAAGGCAGACGGAATGCCTTGTCAGTCACAGAATCACAGAATATGCCGAGTTGGATCATTGAGTCCAGCTTCTGACTCTACATAGGACCATGCCCAAGAGTCACACCGTGTGCCTGAGAGTTTCATCCAAAGGCTTCTTGAACTCTTGTCAGGCTTCCCTGGGGAGCCTTTTCCAATGCCCAACCACCTTCTGGGGGAAGAACTTTTTTCTAATATCCAACCTAAACCTCCCTGACACAATTGCAGCTGCTCCTCATATGGCTTCCCTTCAAGGCCCTTCACCATCTTCCTTGCCTTCCTTTGAACATTCTCTAATAGCTTAATATCTTTCTTATATTGTGGTGCCCAAAACTGCCCACAGTATTCAAGGTGAGGCTGCCCCAGTGCAGAGCAGCGTGGCACAATCCCCTCCCTTGACCAGCTGGTGATGCTTTGCCTGATGCCCCCCAGGACACGGTTGGCCCTCCTGGCTGCCAGGGCACTGCTGACTCATATTCCACTTGCCATCGACCAGGACCCATAGGTGCATTTCCCTGGCATTGCTTTCCAGCATATCATTCCCCAGTCTGTACTTACATCCAGGGTTGCCCCATCCCAGGTGCAGAATCTGGCACTTCCCCTTGTTGAATTTCATATGTATGGTTGTTGATTGCCCAGTCCTTTAATTTTTCATGGTCTCTCTGCAGGGCTTCCCTGCCTTCAAGGGAGTCCACAGCTCCTCCCGGTTCTGTATTGTCTGCAAACTTACTTAGTGTCCCTTCCTGTCCTGTGTCCAAATCATTTATAATGTTGAAGAGCACAGGGCCTAAGATGGAGCCCTGCAGAACCCCACTAGTGACAAGTTGCCAGTTCACTATTATCCTCTGTGCTTGAGCCAATGGCTTGGATGAATCCTGTCAGGCCACATAGATTTGTAGGGACCCAGCCTGAGCAGCAGATCCTGCACAATTTCAGGATCAACTTTTACAGGATTCTGGGCTAAGGGGTGCAGAACATTACAGGCCTGACTGTCCCCAGGGGTAGCCTTCAGCCCAAATGTGAATAAGGATTTTCATGTACACAACTTGGCAACAGAAAGCAAGTTCTTTTATTCAGGTGCTGACTCAGGCATAATGTATGCACTTCGAAATGAAATGTTTTTCAGTTATTGATTGCCCAAAATAAGAGCATGCCAGGGCCACAGAAATGCTGGAAGTTCATAAGTATGTTTGTGTGCCAAATACAAAAGTCCTGGTGCTGGTGGAGCAGGAAAATATCTTGGGTTTCTTCACTTGGATGTAAAAAACTAGTGAATGCTTTCAGAACATGGCAGTGTTACTGTACTTGTACTCCTATTCTCAGATCTATGGCATGAGGATGATACAAACATCTGCTGCAGCATTTATGGTAGATTACAGGGTGTTAGAGTAGCAGAAGTACCATGTAAACATATCAAATGAAACTATTCATTATCAAAATTAGAGCTAGGATCAGTTTGAGTATGATGTATGACCACATACTGAGCAAGAAAAATACAAATACATGTTGAATAAACAGTGCCAGCTGAGCTTCATTATCTGTAGGAAAAATAGTATCCTGTCAAATAGTTATAAGACATAGACAGGATTAAGCTAGATCAAGAATCAATGGGCAAATTTCTGTTTAGAATTTCCTTAGCTTTTCCTTCCCTTTTAAACCTTTTTGGTTCTGTTAACGTGTTTTGATTGAGTAAATACTTTCAGGGTTTTTCTGGTAGTGCAGTGTAATATGAATTGCATCCTGAATTAATTGCATCATTTCACATGCTTTCAATTAAAAGTCTGTATGTAATCAGACTTGATTTTTCAGCTCCCTCTAGAGTAAGCAGAAAGCTCTGACAGCCTTTCATTTTACCTTAGATAGCTGAGGTAATGTACTTCTCCTTTTGCCTTTTTATTGGACTTCCTTTTACTCTGAACCTTTAAGAATGTTTATGGAAGTATTGGAAAAAACTAAATTGAGACATGATAGACATTAAATGTCTATCTATCTAAAAATCTGTCATGATAGACATGATAGACATTAAAGAACTGTTCATATTATAAAAACAGTCCTTAAGATGCTTTCATGTGAAAACCCTACTTCGGAAAAAAAGCCAATCAAACTTATTGTTACCTGGCAACCAGGGATAATATTCATACCTAAGTGTAGCTTTAGAAGCTTTGTGGCTGATGTTTTACTTGCTGTAACTGCAAAAGGAGTCTCTGGAAGAAGTGCTACAAGGTTTAGCCAGTTGTATGTTCACCACTCTTGCAAGAGAATCGTCATACTGTTTACATGAGGATGGACTGGCTCCTGCTGCCTCCCTCACACGGTGCTCTCTACTAACTCCGTTTTCTTTTCAGTTTTGTATCTTTTTACACTGTTGCTTTCCCTCTTGGGTCCTTGAACTGTTCCTTGTTCCTATATATCTATAATCTCACTTCTGTCTACAATTTTAGTTTTATTATTTTGCATAATTCTCACAATGTAGTGAGTTTCTCAGTAGTCTAAGCCAAACGCATGCAGCTCAAACCTAGCCCTTGGGTATGTTATGCAAGTGCTGTGAAAGGTGACACTGTCTCAGCAGACCTACCAGAGTTCATGAATGTGTAATTCCAGCAGTCTCCTGGAGCATGTCTGGGCTGCTTTGTTGGTTGCAGGTAAAACTAGAATTTAGCTGAAGCAAGGACCCACCAAACAGCAATAAATCGATATCTCCTAATGGAAAGCTAAGGATTGGGGAACTTAGGCTTCCGTTTCTATGGCTGTAAATTTTGATTTCAGACAGTGGCATTGAACCGCCAAAAAAAGGGCAACCATTTCCCTATCAGATTACACTTGTAATTCATTATTCATCATGCAGAATTAGAGAGCTTAATTGAAGGTCTTTGAGAGAAGTCTCAAGCAATACACCACAAGAGTTTTGTAGCTAAGATGCTCTTGATTCTTTCCAAGTGAAATATAACTCAATCTAAAAAAAAGCAGTTTGACAGCTTTTTTTTTTTTTTTTTATTTTAAGCATGTTCATTTGTTTGAGAGAAAATTATAAAAATAATTGAACATGGACTTGACGTCTGGAAGTTACACATGATACAAAGCTTTTTATTATTATCATTACTAATGTCATAATATGTTTGCTGCTGCAACCAAAAACTTTGTTAAACAGGTTGGTGATGGAGGAAGACTAGTTCCAGTGCCCAGCCTCAGTGAAGCTGATAAATTCCAGCCTCTGAGCCTTGTGATTAAAAAAAGAAAATGCTTGCTTTCAAAAAAGTCTAAATTTGCTTCAACACCTTTCACATTAAAAGACATTCTTGAAGGGGAGAAAGAAATTTCTGCAGGTAAGACTTTTATCTTACTTTGAAGTGGCAAAATGCATGTTTTCTAGTAAATACAGAACTGTAGACATAGTTTAAACTGTGCAGGTAGTATGATGGTTCTTTAATAAATGGGTAATTTTTCTTGCTTAGTTATGAAATAAATACTTAGAAAAAAAGGACTTTTTGGAAAAAGAGTAAAAAAAAGAAAGTTAATTATACTAAAAAGCCTTGTTAATTTCTGAACTAGTAAGAAACAAATTCAGTTAAGCCTTGTTTTTTTACAAACCACAAATTCCTGATAGTTGTACTGATGTATGTTGATTAATTGCTACTTATAATTTGTTTTCAATGTACACCTTTCTCTGTATATTCACTTTTAAATGTGTAAGAATAGCCTCAGTTTTACAGCTGTTCCATGCTAGTAGTCCCTCATGCTGAACTGGGCTCTGCACAGGCAGAAGCATTTGACAAGAGCTATCTGACTGATGTAATAGGATTTCTGTAAGATTTTTTCCACATTTGTAATCTCTTTGGTGTATTTAAAGAGCTTAGCTGTGTTTAAATTGCCTTTGCTAAACAATAACATTAATTTTAGAGGAGATTCTGTGAGAATTAGGAGGTTTGAAACTGAACTATGCTGCCTATGTTTCCCTGTTCCTTCCTTTGAAAAGTGTATAATTCTTGTTTACATGCTATGTTTTCTCAAAATAGTTTAATAGCTTTATTTTTTTGAGATGTCAATTTTGACAAAAATATTGATGCTACTAATTGCATAAGAAATGCATTAATGAAAAACTCTACTAAGACAAACCATTATGAGCACAAGAAGACAGAAATACCTGCTGACCCCACGAAGTGGGATTCCAGGATTCAAGCATTACGAAAAAAATTGTAATCCCACTAATCCTACTAATCTTACATTCAGGAAAATTCAGCTGGCTTGTCCTGAATGAAAAAAAAAAAAGTCATTAAAAAGTCATAGAAAAAGGTTGCAAAATATCATTAAAAAATCTAACAAAAGCTTACTAGTCATTTCTGTAAAGGTTAAACATCATGTGCAGAAAGTATTGTCCTTTAATGTAAGCAAAGAGCTTTGTAATTGAATTTCCTTTTTTATATGACAAAGACAAGTGTTTGTAATCTTTTTTATAATTATGAAAAATATATGACTTTTTTTGTTAAAAATAAAGACAAACAGGATTCATAGTAGGTGACTTCATAATGTCAGTTAATCCTAAAAGCTTCAAAGAATTAAAACCAAAAAAAAGGAGTAAAACCCAGATTCCTAAATATATCTGGAAGTCTAACTCCTGTGTTCATTTTAACTTGGCAACCAATGCATTTCCTCTTAGTGTAACAGAAAGTATTTAAGTTTATAAAGACAGCATTATAGAAGTGCTTTGGTACCTTTGGTACCTTTTCATTGTACAGTAATTTAAGGCAAACTTCAAGTAAGTCAGAATTAATCTGTTGTTTTTCCTTTAAAATAAACTGACATAGTCCCTGGAATCATTAGGCATACATGGAAAGTGTGGTAACCCTTTTTACATGTGACATGTCAGGTAAAAGGCAGAGTTAATGTCACTGGCATAACCATGTGTCATTTACATATTGCAAAAATGAAGACACATTAGTGTCCTTTTTACTGCATCTAGATTCAATTCAGAATTCCCTAATATTTTTTACACACAATAGCTTTCACTTTATTCATAGTTTTAATATTCTGTGTGGCTTCCACTGAATCATTTTGGGTTTCAGAACCTCTGTTATTAAAGCCACAACACACGATATACATAGTTTGTGTGTACCTACAGTATAGCTATAGGTAGAAGTACTTTAGGAGAATAATAGTAAGCACAGAAATTTAGGAATAGCCCTTATCACTATTTCATGCCCAGAACGTATTGCATGAAGGAGCATGGGCACAACTCTGCCAGGGAGAGGCACAGAAACCCTCTGACTCCTGTGTACTCTCTTTCCATCAGTCATCATCAGCAACACCAATAAGTGTCCAATGTGGCTCTGAATTTCACATCAAAATGGTTAAGCTCAGTAGGAATGGTACCATTTATTCTTCCTCTGTGGAAATCCTGTGTTCAGAGTTTTCATCACCCAGCAATTTTCTTCTTTTACTCAGGTGTCTCATCTTACCAGTTGCTCAACTATGAAGACAAATCCGATGTTTCGCTCAATGGTAGAAGAGGAAATCAGATAATGAATGATGTTGGTTTTGATGTTGCTGGATCGGATTCTGTTGCCTTTAAAGCTTCATTTGGCATAGTGACCAAACACGAGGTCGAAGTACCAAGATTACTTAAAGAACTTACTACAAGGTTATATGATATATTTTGACTTCTGGTTTTGTAATTATATTTCATACTGACAGGTTGAAAGGCTGAAATGCTTAAGTTTTGATTATTTTTAGACAACCAATAGCCGTCACCATCTGATGTTTTCAAGGTTCTCAGGTTGGATCACTGGGATTAGGCGTATGACCTTCTGTAAAATACAGACTGTACAAATTTTCTGAATTCTTGTTTGAACTACAGTGCATCTCTCAGAAAAAAGTACAAATTCAGAGAGGAAGAGTCCATCCAAGCTCCTGTGTATGTTATATCACAGTATTGAAAATTTGGAATTTACTTTGATTGACAATACCCAGCTCCAGGTTTCAGAAACAGGATTTCTTTGCCTTTAATGAACTAAAGAGCCATATATATTAGTGCCAATATAGATACTTTGAGGTTTTATGAAGTTATTACACAGCCTTTTCTTTGAAAAGCAAAACAGGTTTATCTACATCAATTTTGCATAAGCTTCTGTGACTTTCCTCTAAATCCAGTCTTGTTTTACCAGCAGTCTTGTGGAGCTGTGGACACTGAAAATGAACTTGGTGTTCCCGTGGTGCTAGCACAAATGTTAAATGTAGAAATATGATGAGACTAATACTAGGTATTATTCTTTATTTTATATTTTGAAGATTGTCCCTTTATCACAATATCATCCCAGTGAATCCCAGTCTTTCATCCCAGTAAATTATTTACTACGCATGATGGAACATTTGGCATTTTCAAACATATATTGTTTCCCTGTAGTTATTTACCAAGCAGTAAATTTTATTTTGAATCTATAACCTCTCTTGTTCTGTACCTACCTTTTCCTGGTTTATTTGTAACCTTTAAACAATATCATTAATAACTGGGAATGGGGAAAGAGGGTCTAGATAAAAAGATTCAGTCTTATAAGACTAACAACCAATGATTGTTTCATGATTGTTCAAAAGTGATATAGGGGTTTTTTTTTCAGTTATAGGCACTAAAATCAGTCAGATGGACCAATTTTAAACTTTCCAGGATGTCCCAGACATTGTCTCTAACATTTGTACATTATTGGCTTTCCTTGAATTTCTTAGTGCTTCTGTTTGCAAACACTGAAAGCCAATATTAAGTTTCCAGAGATCTCCTCAGTCAGTTGTTTTACTGCTATGAAACAAGACATTATGGTGATTTATTTACTGATTCAAAGTTACTAATTCTATTAGCTGCTTTGTAAATTGTTAATCAGGTCTGAATTTCCTTCCTGCCTCCCTCTTTTTTTTAGGAAAATAAACTTTGATCATTGTCTAGTCCATCAATTAAGAAAAAGCAGGATGGAAATTTTATGTGTGGTCATGGAAAGTATTCGAACCACAAGGCAGTGCTCGTTAACTGTTCATACTGGAATGCGTGGAGAGACAATGAGGGTAAATATGTTTGACAAAGTTCTGTTACTTATATGATCAAGCATAGAAAGCTCATTTTTATAAATTTTATGGTTGGATTTAATTCCATTTTATTATGTAAACTCAGAAAAAAATCTGAAGTAAATCAATATTATTGTACTGATGTTAAGTGATTTGAAAGGTGGTCTTTTGTTAGCAATGCTTATGTGACCGAGGGATGGAAAATGCATGAAAGGATGTCTAGACAATGGGCCATTGCTTGGGATAAAGCCTCAGCACAAATGTGGAATTTACATCTTCTTAGTTTGACTTTCTAATAAATGTATAACCTATCTTTCATTATTATAATAGTCTTCTATAACACATTGGAACTTCAGGTTGTTATTATTTTGAGGGTTGGCATCTTACTCCCTGTCTTATGTCCTTCCTTCCTCTCCTCCTCTATGTATTTGAATAATTGAACGTACAAATCTTCTGACTTTGCCCATTACTAGTATTTATAAATAATTCACATAATTTTCAATGAGTGATGCAAGTTAAGTTACTATCTCTGTATCAAATTTTATTAAAATACAAACGTGTTAATAGAAAACTCTTTAGCTGTGATATTTGTTCTTCAATTTCAAAGTTTCCTCCTGGCATTGTAATTCTCAATATATGCAGTTTGAGATGCTATTTTATTTTTTTCAGATTGTAAAATTTTTTTTCTTTTGATGCTTTTCTAAATTATAGTTTCACATTATTGAAGATCAGAATTCTAAAGGGCGGGACAAAGCCATTGTTTTTCCTGCGCATACAACTATTGCTTTTAGTGTATTTGAACTCTATATTCATTTGGATGGTAATTTTGGTAAGTGATGAGAATTACTGTCATTACTACTGTTATTTATAATTATTTAAGATTTTAAGATAGGTTTACTACTCTTGATATACAAAGCCCTGATCCCATACAATGGTATGCTTTAATGTTATGTGCATAATTATTCTGACCTTCTCAAAGAAACAATCCTTGGAAAGATAAACAAGGCAGGTGCTAGAAAACAGTCTGCTGTGGAAACATTTTTTAACAGTTAGTGTGATTTTGTATTTCTTTTTAATCCTGCAGTTGTATTGCATAAAAAAAATCACATATTTATACTTCTAGCCTTTAAGGAAGAGGCTTATGAGACTATCTGATCAGTTTTGCATAAAGTAGGCAAATAAAAAGACCCAAGTAAACAAAAAAGTGTACAAAACTTCAAAACTAAGCTAACATTTTTTCTGTTGGGTCTTTAATTTCAGTCTGATACATCATTACCACATATGGATATCTGAAGATATTTAGGAGGAAATAATCATGGTTATTGGAAACTAATAAAAAATTTGCATAGCTTATATTTAATTTTAAAGGTTTTCTTTCAAGTTATGGATAGAATCATAGATGATACTTATTTTTATTTACAAAAAGTTTTTAATAGTTGATTGGAAGAGGTGACTACAGAACTCACAGCCTTGCTTATTATTCTTCATTTTTAGTTTCAAATAAGACCAAAGAAATGCTTCTCCTTCAGAATTAGGGCTTCCATTTATATGATATTGACTTAGTCCCTTAACATGGCCATAATTTTTGTGTGAACCAAAGCAAGCTCTGATGATGTTATTTGAAAGCCACCAACATTTAAAAGTTCCTATTGAAACAGTGTCCCTTGGTTCTATGGGCTATTAAAGTGTGCAGACTTGTATTAAAAAGTTGTACTAGCCATTAAAAACATAAGCAAAGCTGAATTTAATAACTGTTAGCTTTATTGATGAGAAAACATATTAAATTCTGTTGTGCAATTATGGGGTTTATATTTTGTTCTTTTAAAAATATATTTTTTGTTTTTACAGAACTCTGCGTGACTCCAATTGCAAAAGGAGGATTTGAAAAAGAGAAATCTGGACCATCTTCCTTGACCAAACTAAGGAGATTAAAGAATAATCTCTTTCATCGAAGTATGACTTCATATATAAATATATAATGTCTTATTTAATGCATGAAAAGTGTATTTTTGTTTCTTTAATTTCTACGCAAGATGATTGTTTAAAGAAAGAAATTTTGATGGGAAATGTACCTCTCAATTTCTAGTGTATTGAAATGATTCTGAAGTTATTAAAATTTATATTTGAGAATCTGGCTCGTTCAGAAATAACAAATCTATGGTATTGCTGTTCAATAAAACTGTAAAGATCCTAAAGTAAAAATTATGGCTGTTGATAAACTGGTATGGAATAACTATACAACTAACTTCAGTTAACATTGAACCTATTTCCTATGCTTGCCATATACAGCTTGTGTTATGCAACACAAGTTATATACAAGTTATAATCTACAGTAATATTTGAAGGCAAATGCTGTAAGTTTCAATACCAAACAATATTAATTTAAATATTTGAGTGTACTCCTTAGGCTGTATGTTCACATGGCAGGGACATGGGCAAGATACTATCATAGTTCTCTTTACTCATTCTAATATGAACACAACATCCAAGAAAACTGAGTACCACTGTATGCAGCCATATTTTCTTCAGACCAAGATCTTATACTTGTAGTACTCCTTGGTCCAAGTACTTTGGAAATCTGCAAATCTGACTGGGAAGATAAATGCTGAGCAGTAAATATGTCTGTCTAAAGGCTGCTCTGTATAGGTGTCCTTGCTCCATTGTATCCCATTCTCAATCAGAGGACTTCTATGGACCAAGCCTTCAGTGCTGCTCCAGTTGACACTAAGGGAAAAAATCTTCAGTGGGTATGACACATCTCAGTAGCTGTAGCTGCCTAAAAGTTTGTCATTCAGTCTAAACTAGTCAATCGCTGAAAAGAGAGGGAAAAGGTAGGTAGTTCCAAAATGGAATACCTGGCATATTTGGGTGCTTAGAAATCTGCTAGGAGGTCAACAGTGAGTCCTCCAAGTTTTCTAAACCTGTTTAGTATCAGTGGATTTTTTTGTAAATAACAGGAAAGAAAAGCAAATTTACAATGTTTAGAATATAAAACTAGAAATGCAAAAAATAAAAGCAGGGAAGTACACAGCTGTGGTTTGACTTTGCACCAATTTCTCAGAAGCATGCCTCATGCCTATCTTTTAGGTATATTTCTAAAAATATAATTATATAGGTCATATAAAAAATTCTGGCTTTTTTCAGTGTCTTATGTGAAGTTAAAGAAAAATTTTCAACACACAGGGGTTTTGATGGGAAGTAATCTCTATGGCATACCTAGAATGATTTCATGAATCACTTGTTTCTATAATTAGGCTGACATGTTTTTAAACAACATTTCATAATGTAATGACAAATCATTGCTTTTCTTGTGCATTCTTTTTCAGATAAAGGAGTAGTGGAAATCATTGCTAACTCTGATCCTTACTTGGAGGACCTTTTTACGGATTATTATGATAAAGCTGCGAGTATGACTGATCTCTCTACAAGCTATCTCAGAGATGGTTCTCATATCCGAATTAATTTACTTAACAACAACATCCCCAAAGGTCCTTGTGTCCTCTGTGGAATGGGAAGTTCTAAAAGGGAGACAGTCTATGGATGCCTAGAGTGTTCTTTTAACGGACAGAAGTACGTACGACTGCATGCTGTGCCCTGTTTTGACCTCTGGCATAAGAGACTAAAATAACTGAGCTAGGTAAGTGCCTGTTGTCACTGACATAGGCATAACTGTGCCACAAACTTTTCAGAGTTAGTAACTATGACTCAAATTGTGATATGCAAAACAGTGAAAGTGCAAAACATTTCATTACACTCTTCACATTCTTTGCTTCAGTCAATGACCTTTTACTTTAAAACACACTCATGCATTCCCTGACATTGTTTTCTTTCCTTTCTAGAGCCTTCTCATGATAATGAAAAATTTACTTTTAAACTGTATTTTCATAATGTCAAAATATATGCTAAAAGTTACTTTATTTACACAAACTTGTTGTTAAACTCCCAAAATGTTGCCTTTCTCTACACTGGCACACGATGGCTAAATTAGAATATTTGTTAATAATTTGTGGTTGTCATGAATGATTAATTGAAGTATCAGATTAAAAAATGTGCTAAAACTTAGCTCAGTCCAATGTTCCCTTTACAAAAGGGAACAACAGAAACTATGGATAGGAGTTTCATATTAGGATGCCTTTGCTGTATGTCAAGTTTGTTTAGGTCACTAAAAATAAACCAGCCATTCCACCTTCTGCATTTGGATTTTATGTCACAGCTGCTCTTGACTTCCTTTTACCTGTTCAGAAAAAAATTGCTTAGCAGAAAATGTTTTGGAAACTTATGAAAATAACAAAACTACACAATCCAACAAGACTTCAGGCGTGAAGGTTTTTAGCTGGCAATTCTTAACCACAGAAAATTAAGCCCATTGAGAACAGGAACACAGGAGGGCACCACAGAGTTTTGTCCAGCTCTGGGACTGGGCATGCTGTTGGGTAGGGTGCTGTTGAACCTCTCACTATGCTGTTTTAAACTGGCAAAGCAAAAAACATTTTTCTACCTTTTAAAGTTATTTTAAGGATAATCCAGGTATGGAAGGTTTTTCCGTTGTGCTGCCACTTTCACTGTTTACAACCGATTATTGACGTGTTGAAATGAATATATAATATTGAAATGAATACAGCCATTGCTTTTCATGTGAGAAGAGTAAAGCATGTTACACAAGTGTTGTGGTGAGATCTGCATAAGCAGAATAGTGAATGAGATCTGAGTACTTTCTATTAACTATTGCTACTTCTTTACATTTTTCCAGGAGGGAAACCAGAATGCCTGAATAATTACTTATGTACATATGTAGTATCTCCCATCATCTTCAATCTCATCTAAGGAAATTATGATAGTGTAGATTTTTAACTTGGTGCTGCTGAATAAACTTGGTAACAATAATTTTACTTAATCAAAGTTTAAAAACTCACTTAAAATACTGCTTTTTCATCAACACCAAATTATTTATGTTAACATTATATCAAAGAGGTTATTTTAAATTGCTTTAAAAACATTTGTGTTTTTATCTTCACATTCCATAGACAGTGTTCATTTATTTTAAGGCCTTTTATAGTTAATTGCTGCAAATGGCTGTTCCTTGAGAAGCTGGCCTAGGAGCCTGCAGGGGTCTAACTGAGTTACATTCCTGGGCTTCTGTTTTCCCCTTTTATTTCAGGGGATTGAGAAGTGTTCATCAGTTATGTTCTAGCTATGTCAACAGTTACTGGATACATTTTTATGTGTTCAAGAGGACAGAAATAATTATTTTCATCAGTATTTTATACAATGAGAAAAACTACTGAGCAGTACTGTAGATCAGAACATGATGCAAGAACCACTAATAAAAATTTTCTGATTTTATTTCTTTCTTTTGAAACATGTAACAGTTTTATTAGCTGAATGTTAAAAATAAGATTTTTACAGTCACCTTAAAAGATATAAAAAGATGCCACTATGAAAAAAATACAAAAAGTTCTGTGACAATGTATTATTATTTAGAATTCAGTGTCCAGAAAACAGCCAAAGATTTTTTAAGTACTTAGAGTTCATCGTGCTGGTAGACATTGTACTCCTTTGCTGATATGAAGCCATCTCCATCATGGTCATTCTTCTTAAATATGTCAGCTAAGATTTCATCATGGGCTGAAGGATGACGTTTTTTGCCATCTCTTGCAAATTCTTCTTTCAAATACTGGCTTATCTAGAAAAAAAGAAAAAACTCCAACTGTTGTGATTTTTATGCCAGTACTCAACAGCTATTTTTGAGGACACTTGGGGTACACACCTAAGTTACTGTGACTCCAGTGCAGACACATCTATAGTTTGTCTACAGAAATCTGAGACATGTTAATGTATTAAAGCAAATTTCAGCATTGCACAGTGTAGCTTGTGTAAGCACACAGAAGCCTTATATGATCAACTGCAGCAGAGGCAGCTCATGTAAAGATAAAACGCATGAAACCATACCTATACTTTTATAAATTATTTATTTCAAATTATTTACATCATGTTACCTCAAGTTCAGAGAGTTTCTTGTCACTGTCCTTGTCTATCTGATTAAATGCTTCAACACTACGAGGTCCCTTATTTACTGCATAAAGTTCAATCTCAAAGATCAATGTTGCATTGGGTGGAATCTTGCCCTGTGCTATGAATAAAAGAAAAAAAAAACATTTAAGAAATCAGGCACTATGGTCAGAGATCACATGTATGATAAATTCACATGTAAACATTTTGTTTTTTTATTAAAAAAGGCTGTGTTAATATTCAGATTAAACTTTAAATTTAAGTATTGTACATCTACACAGGAAGATTGTTCCACTGTGTTAGATAAATGATTCTGAGAGGAACTTGCTAACCATGTACTTCCCTGAAACAAAATTATATCACTCATACCAATTCAGATACTTTTAGAGATTAAGAGTTATCATGAAAAACAAATATTTCTATAGAGTTCTCACTTTCACATCCTGTCATATGACAGTGCTTATTAAGAGACTGATTCTAACGTGTATGTCTTTATTAAATATCTGCAATCTGATTTCAAATATTACAGTAATAGACCAATGCTTGTATGTATTTTCTGTCTGAAGAAACAAACAGGTAACATCATGTTTTACCCACTTGCTATGAATTCTTTCATGCTGAAAGAATTTGATGTAAAATAGTGTTTAAAATGCACATCTCAGAAAGAAGCAATAGAATGTAAGTCATCTGATTCATAAAAAACCCCCCACAAAACCCTCAAACTACTGGAATATTTTGTCTGGTCTCTGAATAAAAAAAAAAAAGTTAAACTTCATTATTCCTGGATCAGAGCTTTTTCTGACACCTGATGTAAAAACAGCACTGCCTATAAACACAGGTCAATGTATCATGCATGTCAGAAAAAGGAAACTGAAAAGAGAGAGCAACAAACTAATGAGGTCTAAAACTAGTGCCAAAAGAGCATTAAGAAGTCATGCAGTGTAAAATTAAAATGTAAACATGCAAGATGCTGCTATTCATAGCCAAAGCCAGTGAGCATGACATTGTAACCTCGGAATTTTGACAGAATTTTGAGCTTGTGCCCATTCTTTAGAAACTGAAGAATCTGCTTTGTTTATAAACAGAAGGTAAACAAAACTATTACTCACACTACTCATTTAAAGTAGCCATAGTAAAAACGACAAGTTTCAGAGTTCAAAAGATTTTTAACCTTCCAAGCTTTAGAAAAGTAAAAGCTTTAAATACATATGAACATAGATCATGGTTTAAATGCCACTTACTTGAAAGACAGATACTATACTAGAATTCAATGCCAGTAGTTTCCAAGTATACATACCAACAAAGGAAAAACATGTAAAGATTTAGAAAGCCACATGCATCTTTTCTAATTCAAGATTAGGCAGGCATCTTCCCCAGCATGCAGGAATACGCTGAGATAGAGGACAGGTATGCTGTAGGAAAGTAATACTTTCTTGAAGTGCTACCTGGAACAAACAGTTAACACTATTATTAGAGGTAAAAAACATCTTTTATTTGTATCAGTGTTTTTTCTTTTTGTATAAAATTGTATGAAAGACAAAACTGGTGCATTGAATTCTGACATATCACTACCAAACTTATTATAGACCAGGAGCTACTCTTTCACAGAAACTACTACGTCTGTGTCAGAGCTGAATTTAGCTACCTTTGAGTGCTGAAACACTACATAAGCTCAGACTGGAACTTTTTTTAAAGTGATCTGCACACTGAATTATCTTCCATTCAAATCGGATTTCATGCATTGCACTGTTGCAATTACCGTGTAATGTGATGATGACATCCATTAACTATCCAGAAGGTAAGCAGTATTTTAAGCAAATTATTTCTACTTATATTATCTGCACTGCATTACGCTCCGTTTTAGTAAGAAGATGCAAATTGTCATTAAAAGGCTAAGCAGGTATAAGTGAAATAATAGAAATTAAACATGACTAGAATTTAATAGATTAAGACAAAAAATGCTGATATGGATCATGAAGATCCTCCTTTTGCTGTCAATTTTTCATATTGTGGCAATACTTGGAAAAACACACTGGGTGCTGTGTACTGAGTTCTAATGCAAACTGCAAGGCCTGGGTGTGGGTCTATGACAAGGACTTAAACTGCACAGGAATGAGCAGGATTGGGCTGCACAGCTGCAGTGCCTCCAAAAATAATGGGAGCACCAATTCTTGCACACATTTACAATACTGTATGTTTGAAAGGGTAAAACAGAGAAAAGACAAAGTTTAGTGTTAAAACTTCTTTTTTACCGTATCCTTGCTGTCCATATGCTAATGATGGAGGAATTGTCACTTTCCGTTTTTCTCCAGGACACATATTCATCATAGCAATATCTAACCCTTTTATGACTTGTCCAACACCCAGAACGAACCATTTTGGATGACCTTCATTGTGCGTCCGACTATTAAAAAGAATCATGCATCAGTAACAGAAAATTCAGTATTTTTTTTTACATAAATATAAACTGCAGTCAGTAAAAACATAGATTAGATTATTAGCACACAAGAATGTTTAGAGTGCAAGAATACGAAGTACTAACACCTCTTCTGCTACATTTATAATTAATTTGAGGTCAAATTTGATACGTGTAGGGGAAACCTCCTTTTGGATTAAAAAAGAAAACTTTGTTTTTAACTTCTAACAAAAACATTTGAACTTCCTGATCATGTACACTGCATGTCAGAAACAAGGTGCCACCACAGAAAGTCTCCAAGAAGAGGAGTGCTGGGACCAGTGAAAATGTCTTCAGCAGTTCACATCACTGCAGGATGGGGTGGGACCGACAATGCAGGTGTGTGTTGGGGGAACCTGGGAATCTGTGTGCTCTGTTGAGATATTCAATGCCTGAGGCAGCTTCTGGTCATATAAGGTATGCCCAGTATGGGAGCTACATTGAACGGCAACTAAGAAGAATGCAGCTCAAAAGCCAGAGAGCAACACTGTATGAACCAAAATCAGTCACTTCAACTGGCAAAAAAATGCAAGTGAAATGGTACTGTTAAATGTAGAATTATCTTATACTAATTTTATTTTCTTAAATTATGCAAGTGGGGGGAGTGAAACAAGATTTTGTAATAAGCTAAGCTACTGTATGATCTGTCCAAATATGGATAAGGAGTGAGCCAGTTACCTGAAAGAAAGAAAGTACTCTCCCCTCCATAGTTCTGCACGGGAGAGTCCTGCCCCACTAGTAGGATGGACTGCCATTGAAAGCAAAGCACTGTAAAAATAGAGCTTCTGCACAACAGTTTCTGTGCAAAGCAAGCCAAACCAAACAGAAACAGCCTGAAGGTAGATGGATAGGGCAAAGTGAAAAAGCAAAAACCTAAGTGCTAACATTTGGGCAAAATGGATGGCACAACAAATCAAGAAGGGAAGCAGAGACAGGCTGTAAATCAGTAGTATAATTATGTGGCTGCCCTGTAGAGTGCCAACTATGAGGAAGTGCATGCTGTATTCATGTTTCTGTCTAAAATTGTCAGTCTCTACCAGGAGCTCCTCCTCCCAACCCGGGTTTTTCTGCACAGATTGCAGGACAGAACACGGCAGGTGATAACGTGGTGGGTTTTTTTTCAACCTGCCAAGGGGGTTGTCCATGTGAGGTGTGGACTACAGGCTCTCTACGTCCCTCCCATCGGGCCCCATCGCTCGGATTTCCAGCTCGTCTCTGCGCCGGTCCCTCATGATCCTAGGGAAACCGCGCATCCTTCAACACTCGGATGAGAAAAAATAAAGGCTGGGGAGGGGGGAATCACTAATGCTGATGCGGTCAGTGTGGGGCCCAAGCTGTGCCCACGCTGGGGGCGCAGTGGGTCCCGCTGTTCCTTGCGGGGAACCGGCTGGGCCGCGTACACCGCCGGGCAGGGCCCACCGCCCCGCCCCTCGCTCGGTGCCACGGGGCCCACCTGCAATAAAACTTGGATCCGTCCCTGGCCAGGAATCCGTCATAGTGCGCGTTCAGGAGATCGCCCTTCTTGCTCTTCGGGCTGCAGGTCTCGGGGAGGTGCAGCACCTCTATCTGAACCTGCTCCGCCACCGCCGTGCCGCCCTGGGCCCGCGCCGGGGCCGCCAGCAGCGCCAGCGGCAGCAGCAGCAGGGTCAGCCCGCGGCCCATGTCGCTCCGAGGCGGCCGCCGGCGTGGCACTGTCCCCGCCGCGCCGAGGGGCGGGGGCCGAGCCTGCGCCGCCGCTCTGCCCCGGCCGGCCCGGCCGCGGGGATTAGCCCGTCCCCCGCAGCAGCCGCGGGGCGGGCGGTTCTTCGGGCCGCCCCTCCGCGCAGGAAGTGGAAGGGACGTCGGAAGCGCTCGGGGGGCGGCGGGGCCGGGCGCGCAGGGGGGATGCAGAGCG
>JAWWLV010000183.1:23560507-23687330 GCA_035041135.1 Platyrinchus mystaceus
GGGCGGGCGGCGCCGCCGGGGCCGCCGCGGCCGCCGCTCCTGAGCTGAGCGGCTCCGCCTCCGCGCGGGGGAGGCAGCGGCGGGGCCGGCAGGGGAGCGCCATCCCCGCGGCGGCCGCGGCCGCCCGTTCCCCGCGGCGAAGCAGGAGGATGCGGCCCGGCGCAGGGCTCTGAGCGATGGAGGGGGTCCTGTACAAGTGGACCAACTACCTGGCGGGTAGGCGGGGGGCCGGGCCGGGGGGCGGCGGTCGGGTTCTGTGTGTGGGTGAGGGGCCCGCGGTGCCGGGGCGGTTCGGCCTCGCCCGTGGCGCGTCGCCGCCGCTGCCTCGGGAGTGCCGCGGGCGGCCGGAGCTGTTGGTAACGCGCTGGCTGAGACATCGCTCGCTGTTTGTGCTCGGAGCCCCGGCGGGCGGCCCTGAGGCGGCTGGAGCCGGCTCCGTGCCTGGGCCGGGGGCTGCGCCTGGCGGCGGTGCCAGCGCTCCCCGCGGTGCGGCCGGGCCGGGCCCTCCCTGCGGGCAAGGGGTGCCCGAGCTTCGGCCTCCCTCCTGGAACGGCCTGGCCGAGTCCCACTCACGACCTGGATTGCACCTTGCTCTCAGCAGGATAGGCTGTAGGGAGGTCCTGTATCCCAACCTGTAAAACATACGATAAACTTTAGTTTCACAAAATGCGTTTTTTAGAAGTGCTGCAGACACCACATGCCAGCATTTGCCAGTAAAGCTCTGTTTTTGTTGGGCTGGTCCTCTGCTGTGATAGAGACACCATCTCCCTCTGGAGCAGGTAATGGACAGGCAGTGCTGTCAGGTAGAAACAGATTTCTCCTCTAACACTATGAGAGCATTAATTGTCTCTCCAGAGCAGACCAGTGCTGGATCACATACCTTACTTGGCAGTATCTTCTTTGCCCTCTGGTTCTTGTGGATCTGCTTTTTCGTTACCACTCTGCATTTAAAAAGAGATCTATGCTTACTGTTACAGCTAGTAAATAAAATACCTAAAACAATTACATGTTATTATTTCTTTATTATGGAGTGGTGATATGATGTAATGGGGCCTGGTCTTGCACTTCTTCAATTAGTGTTACAACTTGTAATGACACCTGTGCTGGAGCATGTCCAGAGAAGGGTAATGGAGCTGGGGAAGGGTCTAGCGAGTAAGTCATGAGGAGGAGCTGAGGGAGCAGGGAAGGGGGCTAAGCCTGGAGAAGAGGCTCAGGGGTGACCATATCACTCTCTGTAACTTTCTGAAAGGAGGAATTTCTTCACTGAAAGGGTTGTCAGGCACTGGAATGGGCTCACCAGGGAGGTGGTGGAGTCACCATCCCTGGAGGTGTCCAAGAAACAACTGGACATGGCACTTAGTGCCATGGTCTAGTTGACAAGGTCAAAGATTGGACTTGATCTTGGAGGTCTTTTCCAATCTTAAATGATTTTATCATGATAGCATTGTAAGAATGTGAATAGTATGAAACCTGTAGCTGATTTCAAGAGTTTGTTACCTGATTAAGCCTCCTGTGTTAAAGTGCACTGTTGCTGGATGGCTGCAGCTTGCTCTGTTGCGATGGCAATTGGGAAGCACCATGGACCACACCATCATATCATCAAATTCATTGAAGTTCTTGGCTGCACAGTTATTGCCATTCCAAACCCTAAGCCAAGTAGGAAGTTAAATTTTGTTGTGGAGTTTTAAAATAGAGGGATAATCTGCTCCTGTTATGCAGCTGACCCAGACTGTAATGGGCCAGTATAATTGTTATGCTCTACTGGAATATTGTAGTGCAATGTTATTTTTAGGAAAAAAGGTGATTTACTAAGCAAAATGATTTGCATTTAGTTGTATTAGGAATTAGGGCATCTATTCCAGTGAGTGTTGAGTTTTATGGAATAGAAAAAAAAAAAAAGAGGAAAGGAGAAAAAAAAAGGAATGCTGATATACTTTAATCCAAGAAGGCCCATGACAATAATTTACTGTGTGGCGTAATGCTGCATAGAGTGCTCAAAGATATTTGTGTCTATGCATAAATTGCTCTCTTTCGTAGACGTAGCGAAGTCAGAGATCGTTATATAATTTTGCTAATGCATAGCTCGTGAAAACATTAGTAGAGGAGCTGGTGTATACTGTCCTCACAGATGGACCTAGGAGAATAAGCCGTGAGTTCTACACACAGTGCCTGACGTTTGATTGTTGTTGGGCAATGGAACTGGACTACTCCGAGAGAAAATGTCATGTTAATATTTAAGTATGAAATACAAAGTTTTCACTGAAATCTAGTAAGCAGAGGAGACTGTAGCATAGCTGTTGGTGACGTCAGTAATTTATTTGTATCTTACGAAGAAGTTCCTACAATCTTAAGAAAGTCTGCCTGGAAAATATACTTGAATGAGAATAATTTTTCAGAGGTATGTAATTTATCAATCTTCAAAACAGGATTCCTTCGTGGCTAAATTAAAATTTAATTTTTCTTTAGAATGGATTATAGTGAAAACAAATACTGGTGATTTTGCATCCAAAAAGAATGGGAGTGAAATGTCCATATAACACTAGTCTGGTTATAGAGCACCTCTGGTCTTCAGACTGCACAGATTGTCTACTTCCTGGTGTGTTACAAGGATAATTTATTGTTTGCCTCTTCAGTAAAAGTTTTAGCAGCCAAAGAGATGAATTTGATTTACAATTTAGTAATTAGACTGAACTTTCCTTTTCATGTTTTTGGTCTTGCTAGGTTGGCAGCCTCGGTGGTTTGTTTTAGACAATGGGATATTGTCATACTACGATTCCCAGGATGATGTTTGCAAAGGCAGCAAAGGAAGTATAAAGATGGCTGTGTGTGAAATAAAAGGTAAGAATTAATAGTTCTGGTTGAGGAAATTTTATCTGCCAGAGAAATAGAAAAGGTCACTCAACATACATTTTTGCATTTTTCTTCCTCTTTTTTGTTTATCTGTAGTTATCTGTAGTGGTGCTTCGTAGTTCACAAATAATAATGAATGTGAATAGAGCTCTTTTTTGAGATTTAGAACCCACGATATATTACTTTTTCTTTTAAATAGTTGTGTACATGTTGCTCATGCCTGAAGTTTCCTCAGCTAGTTGTTTAGTTCTACTGCTTTTCCCTCTTATGACCAGGGATAGAGACTGAATCAGGGATGCTAGTTTTCCAGAAGACCAGCAGCAGTGACCCAAAAGAGGAGATTCATAAACCAAAGATCTTTAGTCCTTTGTTTTCCTGAGTAATTTTTACTTTTGTCATTGTTAGCAGCTGCCCATGGGCACAGGTGATGGCAGTATTTGAGTTAGTACATGAACTGTTTGTGCCAAACTGTGAGTTTAGCTTTTAGTGTAGGTCAACCTCTTCGGCTAATAGCAAGGCGTTGTCTAACTCTCCACTGCTGTTAACTCTTGACCTCTTTTCAAATCCCTGCAGATAACTGGGCTTATGATGTGGGTACTTATATATTAAAAAATGGAACTTGTTTTATATGGGCCACCAAGTATATTTCATATGGTAACTCCTTTTTGTTAGCGTTTCCCTGGTATAAATGAAATCAGTGATGTAAAGTGGGGAAGATAATTTATTATTTTTTTTGGCTATTTCAGTTGCTCATTTTGCTTGTCATCTTGTTCCTTTGGTGAAGGAAAGATAATAGTTGAAGTCTCTTGACTGGAAGATGTGCTGGGCAGAATGCTTGAGCAGCTGTGGGCTTTTTCATAGTTAGCAGTGGTGCTTTGTGATGTACTGTATTACTGTGGGATTGTCAAAAACATTTTAAAATACCTTGATAAGTGTTTAATAGATAACTGTTATTGAGTTGAGATTGTTTTTTTCAAAATTGTTTTTTTTTCTCTTCTGTCACAAGTTCATGCAACAGACAACACGAGAATGGAGCTAATCATCCCAGGGGAGCAGCATTTCTATATGAAAGCAGTTAATGCAGCTGAAAGGCAAAGATGGCTGGTAGCACTGGGGAGTGCAAAAGCCTGTTTAACAGATACCAGAACAAAAAAAGAAAAAGGTATGTGTGTTACCTAGAGTATATCACTTTTTCAGATACTTGTTTTCAGATAATCATAGTGCACATATTGTGGTACAAAGTCACTATTACTGTCTTTTAGTATAAATTGTAATTATTTCTAGTCATCTCTGGTAAATTCACCCTCTGTGTTTGAGTAAGAAGAGGTTAATTGAGGTGACTTCTTAAGAAGCCGAAATACCAGCAATGTATTGTTGCCACAAGAACAAACATACTGTTTGTAGCTGTTGTGAAGCCATTTCATTTCTGGTGCTTTGACTCTTTATAGTTACTATTATTTTTTCCATAATTTTTCTTGGATGGCTTAATGTAACCGTTTCCAGCCACTGTGGTGGGTATAAATTTTATCCAGTAAATTTTTCTACGTTACATTGCAGCTAAGAAAAATTTATTTATTTATTTTTCTTGGTAATATGCCTTTTTCATAATAGTCATTAAATTAGCAGCAATTATCCAAAAGTAGAAAGTATTGTCTGCTTCAAGTACAGTTCTTGACTCATTGCAGAATCAAATTTTCCTCAAAATTAAGTGGACATTTAAGTGAATTTTTAAGTTGATATTTAAATGAAAAGTGCTTAAAATTACAATATATACTTCCATTGTATGCAATAAATTGATTTCCTTGTTTTTTTATAGAAATAAGTGAGACCAATGAATCTCTTAAAACCAAAATGTCCGAACTTCGTCTCTACTGTGATCTTTTAATGCAGCAAGTTCATACAATACAAGAATTTGTTCACCATGATGAGACTCGCTCTCCACCCAGCATTGAGGTACAGAATTTCTAGAACGTCACTGGAGAACCTAATTATATAATGCAGCTCAAGTTACTGTTGATGTCTTATGCCTTTTTTATCTCGCTAATGTTGGGAGACTTAACCTAAGTGCAATTTTTGAGTGCTTGTGTGTATATATGCTAATGGTGATTTTATGTGTGTCAACTACCTGGATGTTTAAATGTAATTGTATCGTGTTTTAGGAAGCAATTGTGTTTCTGAGCCATTTCATTAAAAGGCCAGAAGAGCTGTTTTACAAGCAACGCAATATTTTATCTTGTTTGGCATCTCTGGCCAGTGTAGGTGAAACAATCTTGTTTGTCCATTTCTACTTTCTTGTGTAGGAGGGTATTCCATTTTTTTATGAGTGAAAGGTAGGTAGTGTTACAGGTATTGGAAACCTGCAGTGCAGGTAAGTATCTCTGAATGTGCACAAATACAATACTGGAACACTACTATTGCACTAGTACAATACTAGATTGTATTTCTGCTTTTGAATGAAAGTTGGTACTGGAAATTATGAATGGCTTCAGTCTTTACACTCTTGAGCAGTGTGGGGACAATTTTATTGGTCACTTAGAGCAAAGCAAGGAGTTGATGCTTAGTCACAGCAGAGCAAATCGTCAGTTTACAGGAGGTGAAACTGTCCTGCTGGCCCTGGAGTGCTAAAACTGTTCACACTTCCTTCTGCAATTAATTTGTTCCACTAAATGATCTTCTGATACAAGGTAGTCACTCTGAGACCTGCTTCGCAGTAAGGTATTGTTGGCTGGTACCCTAAAGAAATTCAAGTGTTGGAAAGAATTTACAATGCTGTAACATTTGTTTCTTAAGTTGGCCTCATTGTAAGGTGCACGTTTGATTAAATAAAATAGGAAATGGAGCTTCTTGGCAGTAATGAGGGAAATTAGTGTGTGTGGGAGTGGTGGTGGGGGAGAGTTGTATTTGCATATTTTCTTTTTTTTTCTTGCTTATGTGTGTGCTTTCGTTTATTTTCAGAACATGAATGAAGCCTCTTCCTTGCTTAGTGCCACATGTAATACATTTATCACAACACTTGAAGAATGTGTGAAGATTGCTAATGCCAAGTTTAAGCCAGAAATGTTCCAGCTCCCTCATCCTGATCCCTTGATTTCTCCTGTGTCACCATCACCTATTCAAATGGTTTAGACATTTTGAAATACTATCTTTTTAAAGTGTCATATTGTTAATTGGACTGGGGGGAGGAATGGCAGAAGGCTCTGCTATTGCCATGTGCCGTGATGTCAACAGTTGAAATGTTGACTCTGTTATAAATCAGAACTGGTCCTAACTATAAATCAGTAATTTTCCGTTCCCAGCCTTTGTTTGCTAGCCTTTACATCATCAGAGTAATTTATCGTACATGTCAAGCCCCTGTGGTGAGGTATCTCATAAATGAATGAGGTTTAACTTTTCCTTAGTCCAGCTGTTTTTTTCAGAGTGCTAGCTCTTCACTGACCCTAAAAATTTTATAACCTCGCCTCCTGTTTAAGTGCTTCGTGGCTCAGAGCACTTCAGCAAGATAGCATATGTTTCAGTGTATATAATTGAAGATGTTTGTATTAATCTATTATGACCTTATTTAACGAAAAAGATAAATAATGGTAAAAATATTACTTGTATATCTATTCACTATTGATTATTTCCCTTCGAAGGACAGTGTATAGGGAATCATCTTAAATGTTTTCTCAGTTGTATGTATAGATTCCAAGATGAGCTATAACGTGGAGTTTTGTTGTGGGAACCTCTTTCTTTGCATTTGCATCTTTTGTCTATTTATCTTTAATCAGTTTACTTACAAAGCTGATAATTATGATCTAAATTATTAACTTTCTTTGATATGCATAGAGATTTGGCAGTGATATCAGAGAAACCACAAGGAATCTAGAGGCAGGATTTGGCTTTATTGTGTGATGGGGAATTTAAGCTTGTATTGGTAAAGGAAAAATGTCTTCTGCATATCATAGCAATTAACAAATGTCTCTGTGAGTAACTTTGGTGCAAGAGGGAATAAGATCCACAGAAATGAGGTAGTATTTTTTTGTAGTAAGCTATTTCCTGTGTCAGTGTTCTAGAACTTTTGATATTGATGGCAATCCATCTGTTTTCATATAGTTAAATGAGATTTTTAACTAAGAACAGTTACTTTTAATTAAAAAAAATTGCCCTCTCTCTTTGTAGAGACTGTAAATAAAGAATAATGCAGATATGTATATTATTCTTAAAAGTAGCTTGTAACATTTTGTTGTGGTTTGTTGTTTGGAATTTACTCTTTTCTCCCCCTAGATGAAGCGTTCCATTAGCCACCCTGGTCCTTGCTATTCAGAAAGGTAATTTTCTGTTTCATTAAGCTTTTTTCTTATCTCTCAAAAGACCTCCCTGAACTTGCTAGCATTAAAATCAAAATGGGACAATTGTTTGCTTGGGGAAAAAGAATTAAAAATCATAAATTGATCTAATTTTGAAAACAAAGGATGCAGATTCTCAATGTCATTAGCAAATAATGTATCTGCTGTTTCTGATATCTACAAAAATTTCTTCATACCAGAAACTTTATGCAAATCACTTATTCTGATAAGTGATTAGACCTAGAGCTTGAAATGCTAACATTCATTTTGGGTCAGTATTTCAGATTCTCACATTATATTCTTTTGCATGCAAAGATTATATTGCATTTTTATTTCCATTTTGAGACTTTACAGCTGTGAAATTAAGACTGTTAACTGTGCCATTTTTCAGTCTAGTATAGTGAAAAGCATTGATACTTAGTCTAATCTAAGTACCAAAGTTATTTCAAATTTAAAGTATATTAAATTTGTGTGGGTTGTTACAGATTTTGCTTACTAAATACATCTCATTTTTTTTGTAGGATTAATCACTCTGTAAAAGAACCAGCTTCATCTGTTCACCGATTTTCTCAGCGACGCAGAAGAACATACTCGGATACAGAATCTTACAGTGATACACCTTCTGAAGATTCTCAGAGTAAGTTGGAAAGGGGATTAGTTTTCTTTGTATCTTTCTGTACAATTTATTCCCCTATTTACAGCAGGTGTTCTAGCGCTGATATCAGCACAAGGAAAAAGGTTTATTATTAGTTACCTAAAGATTTGGTTGTATTATAAATGAAGACACTTGTATAGTTTGTCAGCTGGCTGGCTTGTGCTGGCTTCCATCCTTATTAAAAAGGATCTTACAGCTGGAGTCGCATTGAAATCAGTGGGACTACTGGCAAGATAAAATAGAGACATAATCAGAAAAGGGATGTTTGCACTAATAGGCTTTTCCATGAACTATGTTCTGGTAAGTGATGTGGAATACTGCTGTTTGCCACCTGCTTGTCCCAAAAGAAATTCTCCTTTTTGTGACCCTTGTGAGTGGTGGGCAGTAGTTTCCATCAGTGCATTGTGGAAAGATGGTTCATTTCAGTGGTTCCTTGCCTTTTGAGAGAACAGCATTGTTCTGAAGGCATGCAGCACTGCCAGTAATAAAGCTCATGATCAGAATATGATTCCCTCCTAATTAGATGGGCTGTCTGAGTTAGTGGCCAGTTCTTCTGTGGATTTTCCTTTTGAATCTTGCTGTCATTTTGACTCCATCGTAACTCCTCTCAAGCAGACTTTAATTCAACCAGTTCTTCTTCACTACTCCTAGTTTAGTCTTGCTTCCTTTTGGAATACCTAGTGCCTCACTTGGATTTAAAAAGCCTGAGGCCTGTGCATGGTTGAAAGCCCATGTGAGCAGGAAGTGACAGTAATGCTTTACATTCTATCATGAATCATGTATTCCCACTTCAGTGCCATTTCCTTGGGGTTTTGATACTCACATGTTTCATGGTGACCGCCTCTTTCACCTGACTCATCTGCCCCAGCATAGGGTATGCCAGTATGTATCTCAAGCTAATAAGCTTAGTTTAGATCCTGTTATGTGTCTTATGGCTAATGTAGGTGTGTATCAGTCAGGCTTCCTGTAACACAAGACTTTTGCTGTTACCAGCTGGGCCTTCTGGTGTTGGTTACCCAGTCTGGCTTTGGACTGCTGAGAAGAGGCTTTGTCTTACAAGTTTCTGCTAATAAAAGGGCCTTTTTGGTTCCTTATTATGCAGCTCTAGTCTCTAGCTCAGCTTCTCCGTTTTTTTGTTTTCTTTTACTGTTTTAGAAGTTCCCTCTGCTACCTGCCAGTTACATTAGTTCTGTTGCTTTCCTGTCACGCAGCCTAGTAATACCCAACTTGCAGTAAGTCACTCATTTAATTTTAATAATAGAAAATATTTTAATTAAGTGCTTGTCAATGCATCAGTTCTTTAAAAAAAAAAATCATGTATTCCTCATGAAGAATATCTCTGCACCTCGCAGGTTACTGTCTTTCATAATGTAAAAATTCATTGTATATGAAAAAATTACTTGATTTATACTGGCTGAAGAGTCTTCATCTTCATTGTCCTTGGGCATGATATTAGTGGAAATCTTTCAGAACAAGTCCAGAGTAATTACACTTCTGATTCCTTATGTATAGGAAATACTTAGCAAATAGAATAATTGGCAGACTGCATGATATTTTTTGGGGGTTGAAAATTAAATACTTATTGATCTCTTCATAGGATCTGCTCACTGTTCTAGAAGTGCTGTCAATGGAGATCTGGTATCATCAACCATTCCTGAAGAAAATAAATCAGTGTCAAAGGAAAGATCTGAACTGGAAGAGACTCTTTAACCCTTTTCCTCGTGAAAGTATTCAATTTTCTATAAATAATGCTATGCAAAAGCTGCTGTAATTATACTGTTGTTATAGGAAGTAGTAATTTCCCTTTTTAGAAGGATTTCTCTGCACTTTATAGAATAACATAAATACTATCTTTGAAGTGTATTTTATCTTTATATAGTTTATTTGCAAGAGTATTTTCCTAATATTTCACAGGTTGAATGTGCATTTTTTGGAACAAATGATGGCTTTAACAGATAAGCATCCACATTTGTAAACGTAGCTCTTTTTAAAAAGTGTGAAGGTCTGACTGATATGTTAGTAAACATGCATTATAAACTTCAGCAAAAAGTTTTCATTTTTTTGGAGAAAATGGGACTTGTGCCATGGGCCTCTTGGTCATTTGTACCAGGTCATCCACCCAGAGCTGTGATTGGCCCCAGAATGGCTTTTTTGGCCAGTGTAAGGGCTGTGGGAATGGGTACTGATGGATCTCTTCTAGCAGCTTGACGGTAATTGACATTGCCGCCTTTAAAAACACAAGGATATACATAATCCAGTCCTTATTTTTAGCCAATGAAAGTAGAAATATTTAGTGTATTTTTCTAAACAAATGTATAAAAATAACTTAATATGAAGTATTTGTACCAAACATGGAATATTTAATAATTTTTATTTATTTATTCTTTTTTGCATCAAAAATTTCTACCTACTTTCAGTACTAAAGATCTAAAGATCTACTAAAGGCTTCAAAATGTGCATAAATTGTTTCTGGGGTGTGTAGTATCACAACTAGTTAATACAGCGCCGTTAAAATTTACTCTGCCTACTTAAGATGTGTTTTTAGCAAAGTATTATAGAAGCAAGAGCTAAAACGTTAGACTGTTTTAAGCTGCTGTTGTAATGAATATTTGTATCTATACATGTTTTATTTATGACATATTTATATAATAGGGAGCTTCTGTTTTTGTGACTCCTTTATATCATTTGAGGATGGTATACACCAGAAGATGGATTCTGCTCTCAGTTACATCAGTTTAAATTTGCATTAACTGTAAGCGAGGTCAGAGTCTGACTCTCTTAATAATTAATTAGTAATATAGTATAACAGTGCCTACTAGCACCTCGGTCCAGAAGGTTATTAATGTTAGCATTGTAAGCTTTCTGGGATTTTTTGGGTGTTTGTTTAGGGGTAAACCTGGTCTATAAAGTCTTAGCTGTAGAGCACTTTAAGCAAGCCATTTACTCTTTTTGATTTACACAATTGCTAAATAGTTGTACAGGGTTTTTTGCACTCAAGCACATACCAAAATCTGTTTTTATAATCAGATCTTCTTTGGTTTAACTAGTCTTCCTTTTGTGTATATAAATAATTTGGTCATTTTGAAGCAAGCTGGAAAGGAGAGATGGGAATGGGAGCTTTCCTTATAAATTTTTGGAATGTTGATTTATCTGAATCAAAATAGGTCCAAATGTTGTGGAAAAACATAAGAGCTGTTGCCCACATACAAAATGCCAGTTTATAAACCATTATGCCAGGTTCAGGTGTGATGGAATGGTTTGTACAAGGGATTTGTGGATACCAGCAGTCATTTGTGCTCAGTTCTGTCAGTTTTCATACAAAGTAGAATATGCATATCAGCCACACATATGCTTGTACATTTTTTCTGAATGTTTGCTTTAATGTATTCTGTATGACACGACAATTGTAAAAAAAAAAAGGTATTAAAAAATGTTCAGAGAAGTAAGCTACATATTGCAGTGAGAGTGTTGTCTTGAATCATATACTGTCTTAGAGCTGATTTTTGAAATTTCACTTAGGTTTCTGCCAGCTTGTATAGTGGTGAGTATATGTCACACTGACAGATTTTTTTTTTCTGGCTTTCAACTACTATGAAGAAAAGAGTTTGGGCTTCAAATTGTGCAAAAAACCTGACACAGTGCATGTAGTAGTAAATAATTTTAAACACTGCTATAATACAAAAGTTGTAATGATCAGATTCAAGCACAAAATTTACATGTAATTACTTCAGCACTGTTTTGGGTTTCTCCAGGGCACCAAAGCCATCATTTCAACTTTATATATGTATGAGATATGTTCCTGCTCAAGTTAAATCAGCTTTTTAGATATGACTGTACCAAACATTCTAAAATGTATTTCAGTGAAATCAGTGAAGATGATATGCTGTGATACTTTTGGCATCTGGGGCTAAGAAGTCATTTCTGAAAATGATACTTATCTGGACGTTCTCACATTTTCGTTTCCAAGTTTAGGGAGAGCTTATCAGGAATGCCTAACTGTATCACTCTTTATCGTAGAGAATGAGAGCTGAACCTCAGTATAGAATATCAAAACTTCTAGTTTTGATCTCATGTGCTTCTGAAGAGATCAGTCTGAAATGATTGTTTTTAAATAGTATTTATCACTTAAAGAGTATAAGCATAGTATATCTATTTAGGTGAAAAGTGATAACTTCTAATTATATATCTAAAGTTTCTAACTTCAGATAAGTAGAAATGGAATGCTTAGAAATTACCAGCTTACAGTATAATGAATTAATGGTCAGGCATGCAGTGATTTGGAGAGCTGTGAATACTGAGATTACAATGTTCAGGGGCTTTACTGTAAATTAACGCTTGTGTTTCTTTCAACTTAATAATTCAGCTTCACTTTTTTAAACTTTTTTTCCTCAGAGAAAGCAATTTTTGGGATAAGAATACTTCAGAGGTTGCTTCTGCATAATTTTTTTTTTACTTCATTTATTTAAAAATTGAAATCTATTTGTTTATCTATTAAGGTTATTTGCACAAATTGGAAACTTAAATTTTGCTCTTTATGCCCCTCTCAGTTTAAGTATTCTAGTGTAGCTGTTGTTCCTGCCAGTATAAATTAGAAACTTTTAAAAGGGGTATAATACCTGAATAAAGGAAATGTCCGTGTCTGAAAACTAACTAAAATGTGGTAAAATGGATCTCTCAGTGTTATTGTGGCTATCCACGGTCACAGTTATTTTTCTCAGGCTGTCACATGTAAAGTCTTAGTAGAAAATGTATAGCTCTATAGTAGGATTTATACAGCAGCTCATGGAGCTTTGTTAAAAAGTTTTTCTTTATGCATCAACACCCAGGAAACATTAACACCAAATGCCTTAATAGACATACCAGTGGCAGGATATGCTAACTTTCTAACCCTTCCCATAGTGCAATAGATTTAATCTTTACAAGCTGGTATTTGCTCTCTTTAAAATTAGAAGTCCCAATATTTGACCTGAATATAATAAGCAAATAGTTAAAAATGTTTATTTGTTTCATTCAGAGACTGCTTAACCTATTGTCTCGAAAAATGTTATTCTTTAGGGAAGTGTTCTGTGAAATGGAATATTGAAGCTCTAGGCTGTGACTTTAGCGATGTCAGTCTGTATTAGCATTCTCTTAGCGGTCTTGTGGAAAAACACTGGCTCAGCTGGTTGCCTGTAACATTATCTATTAAAGCCGTGTTTCAGCAAAGCCTGTAAGTATTTTAAATCCTATTTTTAGTCATGTAAGTGACTCATCTGCCTAAAGTTAGGTGTGCTTGCTTAAGCACTGTGCAGAGTTGGGCCAGAGAGATACTGACAGAATGAACTTGCTTACACTGCCACACCAGTGTGCTTCTCTCTATCAAGTAAATATATCTAAGACTCAAAAGAGGCCATGTAACTAGTGCATTTTTAGTGTTAATTTTATTATGTGTCTGTGTACACAAGTTGTTGGTTAAACAACTGTACCTATGTGTTTTTGTGTTTTGTACTGACTTTGTTGGTTGAGGTTTTTTTTAAATATGTAATGAAATTAGAATTAGAAGCTTTCTTGAGGTTTTTTTTTTCTTAGAATGGTTTAAAGATTAAAATGAACAGCCTTTTCTACTGCATTTTTATTATTCTTTTTTACTTTCCTCCCTAAGAAAGAATCACCATGCACTCTTAAACTCTTTCATCTTTATGATTGTCAAGTAATGCAACCAGGAACAATTAGAAACAAAGTTTGGATTTTGTCCTGACCCAAAAGCTTAGGTATTCTGAAATCCTAATTTTTACTTTAGTCCTTCCGTCATTCTTAGCTTTCCTGCATTATTTGGATAGTGCTTGATAATGTATAGGTTTATAGGAAATTATAAAAAATAAGTGGGCTTCTATAGTGAGTCTTTTTGGACTATGTTTTTCAACATTCTGCCTGCTTAACTACTTCTGACAAACTTGAGCCTTTTTTATTTTTTTATTTTTAGTAGTAATGGTATGCTGGGAGTCATAGTGATGCAGTGTTTGCTAACTGATGCTCCTGCTGCACTTAAAGAGAATTTTCAGCCCCTGAAGTGTTGCATTGCTCTGAGTGTGTTTTCTCTCAAGGTTTCTCTACAGACCAGAATGGATTCTAGAAGCAGAGTTATACCTTGGACCTTGATACTCTTTTTCCCACAGATAGTGAGATTTGGACCTGCCTGCATGGTACTTGTGATTCACAACCCACGCCCCCTCATCCCCCCTGCCTGAATGTAAAGGCAGGCTTTACTTCTACAGGTATGTCAGCTGACTTGAGGAATGGAAAACTGATGGGACATAGGCCCTTAATAACCCATGGGAGGTCCAGGCAATTAGGGTCAATAGTCTATACTAGTTGGAGATGCCAAAAAAATAGAGGGTGTAGAGGAAGTGTGGAAATAACAGAGGGATAAGAACAGCACAATGCTTAGATATGTGCTAGAATTTATCCTTTGTCAATGAAGAACCTATGATGAAAATTTTTTTTTAAAGTCTGACTTTTTTCAAGGCCGACTGGTGGTCAGGATGTTTCTGATAGCTACCTGGCTTAACAGCTAACAACAGTTAGCTACCTGGTTTACATTGGAGAATTGCATTTCTACCCCATCTTTTTTTTTTTCAGCAACTCTTTTTCTGTAGTGTAGTACAGGAACTGTAAAAACAGCGTAATAAATAAAGAAGGAGTCATAGATTTTATGGTGCAGAAAGCATGCTTTATTTCAAATGAACAATTCTCAAGGAGGTTCAACAGCTAACAAGCTCTATTACTACATTAGGAGAACTAAAGCAAATTGAAGTGCAGGGCGGATTTTGATGTTGGAGCAACAGTTTGTTTTCAAACTGTGGTTCAGTGCTTAGTTGCCCAGAAGCGACTACAGGGTGTCTAATTCTACCACACAAGCTCAATCACTGCACCCTATGAACCTCCGAGATGGGGTACTGCTGCTGCACTTGAATACCCAAATAGCTTTGTTGATTAAGGGGATGGCCAGGTGATGTTACTTTTTAAAAAGCTATTCAGGCAGTCAATATGTCAGAAACAGTACACATTGGGTGAACAAAGTGCTGGCCGCTTGCACTTTGTCCAGAAATTGTCAGTCAGGTATGGATATTATGACATAATCAGATCCAATGTAAAACATTAAAGCAGTGCTTACAGGAGGGTAATTGCAAACATCACCAATGCCTTACATTTCTGATTCAACATAAATATTTGTGCATGTATGAAATACTATGCACAGTATCATCTCTTAGGTATAGGTAATCTTCAACAGGGAGACTCTCTACCTGTTGAGGCATTCTTAGACATCAACAATGAGTTGAGGCACAAAAATTAGTTAAATGTTGAGCAGGGTAGTCGTTTGCTAGGAAACTTTCTCCTGCCAACTGTTAGTTCCAAAAGTTACATTTCAAAATGTCATAAAATAAATGGTACAAAACTTCATAACCGTTAACTTCGGCTATATACAGTATGTACATGTCAGTGAAAAAAGGGTTTTAAATTCTTAAGTCAATAATGACTATAAGTCATAATGTATAGCTCTGGACTTTGTCTTGTTCAGGTAGGTAAAAAAATATTTTTCTTTTTATATTTACATATCAGATATTTCAGTCCATATATGAATCACTTGTAAAAAAACAAGTGTAAATAATACATATTGAGCTCTCTAATGTGATCGAATATTAATATTCACACTGGCAGAATCGGTACCAAATTCATTTCCTAAATTTAGGGTGTAAAGTCCACCGTCGTTCTTCTGGACATCCATGATGATCAGGGTGGTTAGATCTTCACTGGTTTCAATGTGGAATCTGCCTTGCTGGTCCTGACTGCTTATTTTTCTCCCCCTGCAGTACCATGTTATTTCAGGAGCAGGGTCACCCGAAAAGGCACAGGATAGTGTGAGAACTTTTCCTTCATCAATGCTGATATCGGATGGGAGAGCTTCAATTTTAGGTGGTACTCCTTCATAAAACAGGAGAAGAAATACCAAGTTAGTCTGTTTCCACTAAGCCATGCAGCAGCTTCACTCTGAGGACTACTTCAGGATAGCTGAAGCACTAACTCTACCAATAATTGTAATGCTCACCTCTCAGACCTGATTTGAGCATTTTACTAGTTGAACTCTCCAGTTGAGCCATACTAGATTTCCCCATAATACTGCTGGAGCTCATCTCTACAAAGGATTCTTTCATGGAGGACATGCTTTTGGCAGACATGCTTTCAAATTTCATTTCAGTCATGCTGCTACTGCTGAAACTGCTGAATGAAGCCTCT
Source organism: Platyrinchus mystaceus (assembly GCA_035041135.1). Taxonomy (NCBI): domain Eukaryota; kingdom Metazoa; phylum Chordata; class Aves; order Passeriformes; family Tyrannidae; genus Platyrinchus; species Platyrinchus mystaceus. Next base: position 23,576,612 of record JAWWLV010000183.1, read on the forward strand.
TGTTTAGAAGAAGCCATTTGAAAGGACTGAGAAGAAAAACTTTCGTGCATGCTTGCGTCGCCACTGGTCTTCAATACTACCTCTTTTGGAGGTTCTTCAATTATAGCTGAGGAGCATTGCAAACATAGAAGGAAAAAGCAACAACATCACATTAACGAACAAAGTCATGCAGTTCTGTGTGGTTAATTTTACAGAAATGAAGAGACAGCATACATTGCTTTCAATGGAAAAACTGCAGTGGAGTATAAAATTGTTTTCAATCATTTGATTCGAGATGTCCAAGTCACAAACAGTAATTTAGAAAGGAAATAAGTAGGCAATGGAACATACTGGTATGTATGAGCTTGAAGGAAAAACATACATACTTAAAAAATAGGTTATCACACTGTTTATTAGAACCATTAGACATTAGAATTAGACACTGAGAAATTGTGTGTTCAGTTCATGTTTGTAGAAGTTGTGAAGCATTTTCAAGTTCTTACAAACATGAAATAGTGAAGTCTGTATTTCACTGCATTGCTCTGTAGTTATAAAAGGCAACAGAAAAACTCAATCACTGCAGCTTTGCTTTAAACCCAAACACAGTCATACAAGCAAATCATAGCCACCCCTTGATGCTAGGAGCTGGGTATGGTACAGCCAATAAAATACTAAACCCAGTTCAGTTAAATTGCCATAAAAAATTTAATGGCGGAATTTGTTTTATTGGATTCTGCTAGTAAATGAGGAAACAGTAATTACCAGCACCAAGGTTTTAACATACTCATCCTAGAATGAATGCTCAAATACTCATAGCTTTCTCTTAACATGCATCTGTTGATGTAATAGAGCACCTGTGTGCTCCTCTGTGAGTGTTAAAAAGATTTGTAATGCTCTTTTAGTTCTGTATATATAAAACACAACAGAAAATGAACTTGTTAAAATATTAAAGTCAACATTACCAGTAACTTTTATCGTAAGTCATTTTAGTAGACACATCACAGCAAGAAGTTGTGATTATTCTGAACACAAGACCTGGAGACCAAACTTACGGAGTACAGTCAAAGATGCTGTAGCAGAGCACTGCCCATGGTAATTTTTTGCCTTGACTGTGTATTTTCCAGTGTCACTCACTGCTGCATTTCGAATCTCAAGAGAATATATATTTTTAGAGCGAGTTACTCTGATATGTGATGAAACTGCAATCTGAGGAGGGAAAAAAAACCAGTTTAAGATCAGTTTTATGAATAATTCTGTTATTTCAAGTAAATATATTAAATGATTACTTACAGGTTGATTATTCTTTAACCACTCAATTTCAGGAGAAGGATCCCCAGAAACTTCACAGGTGAACAATACGTCTTGTCCTTCATTGACATTTTGAGACTTAGGCTGCATGATGAATGCTGGTTCATTGGAGAGCTCTTTAGAGAAGGTCAGAATATACTGGCATTTAATAATGCCTTCCTCAGTTTTACCCTCACAGGTGAGTATACCTTCTTCTTTACTACTGGCCTTTTTGATAGTTAGTGTGTGATCACTTCCAGAAACACCGTATCTGTAATCCTCTGAATTTCTCAGCTCCATTCCATTCAGCACCCATTTTACTTCAGAGGCACCAGGGATGTTGGCCTTCAACGTCACTTTCTGCCCTTCAGATACTGTCATTTTAGTTGAAGAAGCTTTAATTTCTGCTTTCACTTGTTTGACATCTTCAGTAACAACTGACTTTTGAATGACTTCTTGAACTGCGGATTTCTCTTCAGTTGCCATTACTTTTTTCTTTTGGGTAGAAACTGTAAGCGTCTCATCTTCTTTCTGAACTGATTTATGAGATTCAGATACACTTCTTATCTGGGAATGGATATTTTTAAATACTTGGCCAGTAAACTGGAAGTTAGTTTTTGAAACACCTCCTTCCCCAATAATTTCACAGATGTATTCTCCTTTATCAGATTCCATGAGCTCATGGATTTTGAGCTCGTAAGTGCCATCTGCTGAATAATGAAACTTGAAATGATGGTCTTCTTTCAGTTTTTTACCATCCTTATACCAAGCCACTTCTCTGACACTTAAAACACTGCTTTCAACTGCACAGGATAACTTTACCTTATCTCCAAGAGCTTCTGCTTTCAGATGCTGTTTTATCTTTGGTGGAGAAGCAGCTGGTAATTGTACTTTCTCTGCTGGTACTGTTTTGTCTCCAGGTGGTGACTTAGCTTTAGGGAGACTGCTGATGGGTTCAGGAGATTTCACTCGTTTAGGAGACTTAACTGGCTCTGGAGACTTTACACGAGGCTCGGGAGATTTGATCCTTGGAGGTGATGTAATTGTTTTTTCAGGAATTTTTGTTCTTTGAATGGTCAAAGTAAAATGCGCTTCCTGTCTTCCTTCAGAATTTTCCACTACAACAGTGTAACTTCCTTCATCTGACATCTGGACTGAAGAAATTTCAAAGGTAGACTTGTACTGTGTTCGTGTTACTTGGAAGCGCCTCGAAGAAACAATGGGTTGACCTCCGCGGAACCAGGTTATTATTGGTGCTGGTTCACCATCAACATCACAGGAAAATCTTGCAGTCTCCCCTTCAGAAACTGTGATTGATCGTGGCTTTGTAAGGATTGTTGCTGGTAGAGTGCTTTTAAATGCTTTGTGTACAGTCCTTTCTTCCAATGATTTTTCTTCAGCTGCAGTGACTTTTTCTTCAGAAGCAGCGTAGTGTTCATAGGATAAAAGTGATTCTCTTGTTGCTGACATTTCTGATTTGACCTCTCTTACTGAGGAACTTGCTTCTGTAGCAGATGCTTTCTTAAATGAGGAGATTGCATATGCCTCTGTTTTTGTCAAGTCAGGTAAAATTGACCTTGGTACTTCTTCATCTCTCCTCTGGGAAGAGTATGTAGTGTAATCTCCTCCAGTAACATCTAGTGTTGCATAATCAGAACATTCCCCTTTGTAGTTTGTGCATACAGCCCGGTACGTTCCACTGTCATCAATGTGGCAGTCAAGAATCTCCAGAGTTAATACACCACTGGTATTAGTAAAGTGTATCTTACTGCTCTCCTGGAGCTCAATGCCATTATGGTACCATTTCACTTCAGCAGTTGGTTTTGATTGGACATTTAGAATAAACCTGGTATTATGGCCACATGGTACCCGGTGGGAACGCATTCTCAGAGTAATGCGAGGGGCATGGTCAAGGGTGAAAGGCTGCTGAGTCAGAACTTCATATTTTCTTTCCATAGTTTTTTGAGTTTTCAAAGCAGATTTCATGGACTCATATCTAGAAAATATATCAAATCGTGCCATCCTCTCAAACCGTGAGAGAGATCTTTCACTAGAAACTGGGCTAGGTGAGCGTGGTCGAGTTCTCTCTGGTGTTGGGGATCTTCTCTCACTTTCTTCAGGAGGCCGTGAGCGAGGTCGAATTAATTCAGATACAGGACGCATCAACTCAATGTAAGTTGGAGAAAGGGATCTTCTTCTCCTTAATAGTCTAGAGGGAGGTGAAAATTCCCTGTGAACATGTTGCACCATTTCTATTTCTTCTTCTTCTTCTGATGTGATCTCAGTTATTTCTCTTTCCCTCCTTCTCCTGAGTCTACTCTTTTCTTCTTCTGCCATATATTTGAGCTCACTCTTGTATTCAGAGAGTCGTTGAGCAGTGCCAACAGGACGGAGCAATTCTTCATCCTCCCTCTCATCCATTATTCTTTGCTTTTGTTTAGGTGGTCTGTAGGCAGCCCTGTCATGGCGTTGGCGAAGTTCTGCATAGCTTGCACTGGTCTCAGCTTTAGTTGGGATGTGATAGCTTGAATACCTGAGCTCTCTTTTTCTTTCTTCCTCTGAACTGACCTGTGCTCCTGCAGTAGAATACCGAAGGGCAGACAGTTCAAAGCGTGGGGGGCTTCTACTTGGTGGGGAAGCAGAAAAACCTAACTCCAGCTCTTCTTCAAGGCGCAGTCTTTCCTCTTCAGTTCTCTTCATGGCTAAGTAGTCATCTATAGGCATAAGCAATTCCTCATCAGACAAGTCACCAAGGGATCGCCTTCTTGGCCTATAGTAATATTCATACTCTGGAGATGGGGTACGCCGACGTGCTGGTCTCACAATTTCAAGATCGTCTTGTGTTAGCTTTGGTATGCGCCATTTAGGCTTGTACTGGTCAGAAATGCGTGGCAGTGGCATCACGTAAAATTGTTCCCACCTGGAAAGACGTATGCGTTTCTGGCGTTTCTGAACAGTCCTCTCAAGTTTTCCTGGCATTTCATACTGGTCTCGCAGCCTCTTGTACCACTTCATGTCTGACAGAGGCACATAGTGTTTAATATTCTGATCTTCCTCAAGAGCAGCACGTACATGTTTGCGAGGCTCTGGGACCTCGTATGGCATACGAAGTCTTCTTTCCTCCTTCTTTTCTTCTTTCTTAATTTCATATTCACCTTTGACAGTCTTTGAGCTAACAGCTGGTTTATATAAAATAGCAGCTTCTCTGAGAGCTTCTTGTGCAGTTTGTGTCAGTGGAACAGCTTCAACCCCAGCAAGGATTTCTGCCATTCGTAAGGTCTTGTCAATCTGCCTTTGTACATGCTTCTCCCGCTCTTCTTCAGTCTGGTACTCACGCTTGACATATTTCAAGCGTTCAACTTTTAGATAAGCCTGACAGCTTGTAGATCCAGCACTGTTAGTAGCAGTAACTCTGTAATAGCCACTGTCTTCTGGTAAAGTATCTCTGATATGCAAAGCATAATAATCTAAACCTTCGTGAATTATATCAAAATTGGGACCAAAGGATAGAGGTTGACCATCTTTCTCCCATTTCAGCGTTGGTTTTGGTACACCAGATACCCTGATCTCAAAACTGACACTTTGGCCTTCTTGACATTCAGCATTTGCCAGCAGTCTTTTAAACATTGGCCTGAGTGTGGCATCTGCTGGAGGCGGGTGTGGAATCACAGTCAGCTTAGCTTTGCAGCTGTCTTCACCAAATCTATTGCGTGCCACTATACTGTATTCAGCATCATCCTCTTCAGTGACATTATTGATGACTAGTTGATAAAGACCCTTGTCTGATTCAAAAGTATACTTCTTGTCATCATCACCAGGCTTGATTTTCTGGCCTGATTTGAACCATGTTAAGCGAGGTTCTGGGTGAACTGTTATAGTGACTCCAAACCTGACATTTTCTCCGACATATGCAGTGCGGTTGTACAAAGGCAGAGTAAATTCTGGTGGATGCTCTAGTAATCTCATAGTATCAACCCGTCGTTTCACTTTTCTAACGGTTCTGCATCTATAGTGCTCAGAAATTTCTCTCACACCCTTAACAAAAAGTTCTGCATAAGAGCTGTCTTCACCATAGTCATTTACTACCTTGCATCTGTAGGTACCATCATCTGATTTAGAAACATCTTTGACATACATGGTTGCCACACCTTCTTCATATTTGATTTCATATTTCTCATTGCTTTCTAATTGTCTCATGCCAAAGTACCATGTGACTTGTGTGGACTCATCATAGTTTTCAATCGTACATACATATTTGGCATGCCCTCCTTCTTCTGCAACATTATGCTTTATCTGCCCAGCAATGGGCCCAATGTCTATTGGAGCAACTTTGACTTTAGCAACCGTTATGCCTTTCTGGGATCTAATCGCGCCTCCGCAGGAAATGCGCGCTACTGACACAACTGTGTTCCACTCCTTCTTTACTAGAGTTTGGTAGTAACGCCTGTGCCTCAAGGTCTTGATGGCCTTAGTGCTTGTCTTTTCTGTCTCCTGTTTTAGCCACACATGATTAAGAGCTTCAGCAGCTGTCATCCGAGATTTTCTTTCTTTTACTAGTAGACGATCAATGAAGTCCATGGCCTCGACGCTTATGTCTTTGAATGCTTCATCATCAAAGCTGTATTCAGCATTTAGAATATTCTCAATAACTTGTTGGTTTGTTTCAGCAATGAAAGGATTAAGGCCACTGAGAAGTATGTATGTTAGAGCACCAACTGACCACATGTCAGTAGCTGTGCTGACCAAATCATGGTGATGTACTTCAGGTGCATAATATTCAGGGGCAGTGAACTGGAGTCTAAAGCTGTCTCCAGGCCTCAATTGTCTGGCTTGACCAAATTCAACAATTTTAACTACAGAGCTTCTTCTTGTGAAGTAAATAATATTGTCTGGTTTAATATCAAAATGTCCAATGCTATTGCGATGTAAAAATTCTAGTGCATCACAGACCTGGCGTACATAAGTTACTATTTCTCTTTCGTTAAGTTCAAATGAAGGTGTGCTGATTCTTTCAAAGATGTCGACTCCAGAAATGAATTCAAATATCATGACCAATTCTTCTAGGCTCTCAAATGATTCATGAAGATACAGGATATTTTGGTGCCTAGCAATGTTAAGAATGGAAATTTCTTTCTTTACCAAAACTTGGTCAGCACCCTTTACTTTGACAAACTTGGCCAGGTAAGTCTTTTTTGAAACTGCCTCAACACAGCGGTGTGCAATGCCAAATTGCCCACGTCCAAGCTCTTCTGCGATCATATATTTGTCATAGAGTTCCTTTGTAGAATAGTGAGCTGCTTTAGCTGATGTGATTTCTCTGGTCTCATCAACTTCTTCATCATAGTTCATTACTCTAGTCTTATCTTCCTTTGTTACAACTGGATCAGTGGGTTCAGAAGGCTGACTTTGGCCAAACTTGTTTTCAGCAATTACACGGAACTGGTAGGTGGTCTTGCCAAACAGGTTCACCACTGTGTATCGTGTATCACGAGCTTGTGCAACACGAATCCATCGCTCTGCTGTTGTAGCACGTTTCTCAACAGTGTAGTTTATGATCCTGCTTCCACCATCTGTAGCTGGTTCATTCCAGGTTAAGTTGACTGAATCCCTTGAAATGTCAGTTACCTTTAGACCTCTTGGTGGATCAGGCACATCAGCCACATCTAATTCAACTGTTTTTTGATCGATTCCAAATCTGTTTTTGGCACAAACGATGTAAAACCCTGCATCTTTTCTGTCAACGCCATTTGGGAAAACAAGAGATGTGAATGATCGTGTAACAATGACTTGGTAGTGTCCATTAGTATCAATGAGATCTTGTCCCTTCTGCCATGTAATCACGGGGGTAGGCTTGCCACTGAATGGAATCTTGATGCTCACCACTTCCCCTCGGAGGGCATGAACAGCTCCCATGCCTTCCAGGTTTTTGGGCAAATGAATCTTTGCAGGAACTGCAATAGAAAGAGGAAGCAAAAACAACACATGACCAAAAGCACATGAGAAGAACACCTATAGTCTAAATATTCAAAGCTTAAAAAGAATTTGTCTTGTTAAGACCCTTCATTTACCTTCAACATCCAAAGAGGCAGTGCCAGACACAGATCCTCCTTGGTTGGTAGCTCTAACTTGATATACTGTGGCATCGTCATCTGTTACATTTGTGATGACCAGCTGGTAATATCCACCCTTGAATTCCTGTATCTTGATCTTTTCCCCATCTGGCATGATTTCTTTGCCCTGTCTGTACCACTTGACTATTGGCTTAGGATGACCAGTGACTTTGCAGACAAATGTGGCATTAGCTTGAAATTTCACATTCAGATTCCGTAGTTCTTCCTTGAAATGTGGAGCTTTAATGGGTACATCAGATTTTGGAATGACTGGTTGGGATACCTCACTCCACTCACTTTCACCACCAAGGTTTTCACATTTTACACGGAACTCATATTCAAGACCTTCAATAAGATCTTTCACAGAGTAGACTGTTTCACGGATTTCATCTGTTGTTACAGAAATCCACTTGTTTTGTTTTTTCTCACGCTTCTCAAGATAATAAGTTCTAATCTTTGCACCACCATCACTTGCAGGTGGCTTCCATGAGACAACACAGGAATCCTTTGTGACAGCACTTGCTACTGGCTGGCCAGGTTGTCCTGGTTTTTCTGTAAAGAATAAAAAAGTTCAAAAATTGAAGTGAGCTTGCCTTGCTAATTAATTACAGGGTGTGCTGGTTTTGGCTGGGGTAGAGTTAATTTTCTTCTCAGTGGCTGGTATGGGGCTGTATTTTGGATTTGTGCTGAACACAGGGTTGATAATGTAGAAGCATTTTTGTTATTGCTGAGCAGGGCTTACACAGGGCAAAGGCATTTTCTGCTTTCTGTACTGCCACACTGGCAAGGAAGTTGGGGGTGCATGGGAGGCTGGGAGGAGACACAGCTGGGACAGGTGACACCAGCTGACCAAAGGGATATTCCAGACCATATGACATCATGTTCACCTGCCTGCCATGGGAAGCAGTGAATTGATGTCTTGTTTTGCTTTGCTTTGCTTGTGTGCACGGCTTTTGCTTTCCCTATTAAACTGTCTTTATCTCAACCCACAAGTTCTCTAGCTTTTTACCCTTCCAGTTCTCTTCCTGATCCTGCTGGTGGGAGAGTGAGCAAGCAACTGCGTGGGGCTTGGCTGTTGGCATACAGAAAATGATACTTTGGCCTCCACTTACCAAATGGAGGCTTTATGAAAACCACTGATGAGACCTCCAGTGCTTCACTAATGCCATATGTATTCTGAGCAGAAACACGGAAATAATAGCCTGCATTTTCAGTTAGGTTAACAATTCTACAGGTTGTGCCTGAAATGCTTGAAGATACAAGTTGCCATTCTGTTCCTTCCTTGGCTTCACGTTTCTCTATGATGTAATTGGTTATCATAGCACCTCCATCATCCTCTGGTGGTTTCCAACTTATCACCACAGAATTCTTCAGTATAGACTCTATAACAATTGGTCCTACTGGTTTATCTGGTTTATCTGTCCAAGAAAAAGCACAACATTTTTAGTTCTTTTTCCAATCAATATTTGAGAAAATATTCCTCAAAAATACTGAAAATAAAATTAATTACCTTGTATTTCCACATTAAGTACAGTGTCAACCGTTCCAAAAGTGTTACTGAGTTGTACTTTGTACTTCCCAGCATGAGTCTTGTGCTGGACATTCTTAATAGCAAGATGAGTATAATGTTCTGTGTTCTCAATAGTGACTGTTTCTGATCCTCTCAGAGGTTTGTTGCCATGGAACCAGGTTATTGCTGGTACTGGTCGGCCAATATACACAACGTGAAGGCGGAGGGTGCCACCTGCACCTGCATAGTATTTCTCTTTCAATGGGAAGCCAGGGTGGAACTGAGGAGGAGCCTGCAATAATAGTTTGCCACTAGTTTCAATTTCTCCAACATCGTTGGTAGCCGTACAAGTGTAGAGACCTTCATCCTCCTGTTCATCTGTCATTACTGTCAGTGTATGATTGCGTCCATCAGATGACATTTTGTACTTTCGGCTTTGCACCAGTTCTTTGCCAAAGCGGTACCATTTAATATCAGGCAAAGGTCTCCCAACAATCTGGCATGTCAGCTGAGCCGCCTCACCCAGTTTAGTTGTAACGTCCTGCATTTCTTTTTTGATGGCAGGTGCTTCTCCAGCTATGACAAAGAAAATTATGAAAATAATGATGAATATTATGAAATTTTCCTCTCATACTGTATTACTAGAAATTAATTTTCATTTTTACTTGTTCCTCTTAAACCTGAAAGACTGTTCTTCAGAACAGTCATGTTGGCAAATAACATGTAAAACAAATAGGCAGCATGTTAAGTGCAGCACCATGGTTTATGAGACACAGCAAATCACAACAATATCACGGCAAATGTGACAATATATTTTTACTTACATGTTAATTTAGTTTTCACTGCCATAGCAGTCCGTCGTGGTCTGCTGAGGCCAGTCTGATTTTCTGCAAAAACACGGAACTCATATTCTGTAGCCTCTAGTAAACCTCCTACTGTAAACTGCTTGTCCTTGATGCGTTCCTTATTGCATTTTTTCCAGGTGCTTTCTCCAGACTGGCGATATTCAACCCAGTAGCCAAGGATCTCTTTGCCGCCATCACTTTCAGGTCGTTCCCATTCTAATGTAATGCTGTCCTTAGATATAGAAGTGATCTCAATTTCTCCAGGTTGGCTTGGTTTGTCTGAAAATTAAAAGAGATACAGAAAATAAATTCCTCTCTAAATGCCACGAAGTTGCTCTTCACAAGATCTGTTAATGTGGACATTTTCTTACCAAATGGATCCTTGCATACAACTGGTTCAGAAGCAGGACTTGCTTCACTTTCACCAATGTCATTTTGAGCAATTATACGGAATTGATATTCAGCATCTGGAACAAGTCCTGTGACTGTGTACATTGTAGTGGTAATCTGTGTCTTATTATGCCGGACCCATTTTTCTGTAGATGTCTCTTTACGTTCAATGTAGTAGCCAGTTACACGAGAACCGCCATCATCTTTAGGTCTGGACCAGGACAAGTTGACAGAACTCTTTGTAACATCAAGCACTTCAGGTGGGTTGTTCGGAGGCTCTGGAGGATCTGTTAATAATAATAGCAAAAATAATAGAAAATATAGTGACATAGCATTAAAACTTTTGCATATATTATTGCACTTTTAGATCATAATGTAATAACTAATTTTCTTTTTTTTTTTTTTTTTTAAATCTAAGAGGGAACTTACTTAGAGGTGTCTTTGGTACTGCTGGTTCTTCAGATTTGAGAGATTTGCTAATACCAAAATGGTTTTCAGCAGAAACACGGAAGTGATATTCCACATTTTCTTTGAGTCCTTTCACCACCAGTGATGTCCCTTTCACTCTGGAGTCAACAGTGTACCAGGCAGTCTTTGGTACTTCTCTTCTCTCAACGATATAACCTAGGATATCTGCACCACCATCATCTGTAGGAGGTCTCCAGCTTACTCTGACAGAACGAGCTTGTATATCATCATACTCCAGTGGCCCTTCTGGTGGATTTGGAATACCAATCACTCTAACTTTAATATACACAGCTTTTTTGCCACACTTGTTTTCAAGTGCCAAATCATAGGTGCCAGAATCTTCTCTTTCTGCATCTTTGATCACAAGTTCTGTGTGAGTCTCAGAAGTCGCAATCATGGCCCTCTTGCTGATGTCCTGTCCTTCTTTTGTCCATTTGCATACTGGGATGGGCTTACCCTTAATGGGTATTGTAAGCCTGATTACTCCACCTTGTCTCACCATGAGACCTTCTTGGTATTTTTCATCAAGTTCATAGTCAGGATATTCTGTAAACAAAATTAAGATGTCATGCTGTGTCTGTTTTACAGATAATATCATACCTGTTTTAGGCAAATATTTTTTTAGGACAACTTTCAACAGAATTTAAGGCTTGAAGTGTCTTACCAAGCATTTCTGTTATTTTGACTGTTCCTGGCACTTCAGCAGGTTCTCCTGGCCCACCAGCATTACAGGCTAGCACACGGAATCTGTACTCTGCACCCTGGGGGAGATGTGTCAAGGTGTATTCACGAATCTTGGTTGGCGTAGTATTGCATTTGGTCCATTCAAATTGATCAACCTTCTGCATCTCAATTAAGTAGCCAGTAACTTTAGAACCACCTTCATCTTCTGGTGGACTCCAGGCCAGGGAGACAGATGTTCTTGTAGTATCAGTGACTCTTGGATTCTGAGGTTTACCTGGAGGAGCTGGAAAAGAAGATCAGATAGGTTTGGGGTTTTTTTAATGAATATTTAAAAGATTAAACAAATGCTAACTTGCAACATATGATCTATAATAACTCTATAGTCTATTTATATAGAAAACTTCGAATGAAAGATTTTCACTAATATTTTCTCTGTTTTCTCCAGTCAGAATCTCATTTATTAATGCATCCAGATAAATTTCTGAATTAGAAAAAAGAGTGAATTTTACTGATGTCTATCCCTTTTTGCCATAATGTGCTTAATGTATGTAGGAAAGTACTTACCAATTGGATCTCTAGCAACAGCAGACTTGGAAGGACGGCTGGGTTTCCCGGTGCCTCTGGCATTGATTGCTGTGACTCGGTGTTCATATTCCAATCCTTCGACCAACCCAGTGGAACGGTAACGAGTCATAGTAACTGGGACTTTATTTACGCGTATCCATCTATCTGCTCTAACTTCTTTCCGTTCCACAATATAACCAGTAATCTGTGAGTCACCATCATCTTCTGGAGGATACCAAGTTAATGTCATGCCATCTCGAGAGATATCAAACACTTCTGGAGTGCCAGGAGGACCAGGAATACCTGTAAAACAGGACACAGAATTAGTGAAGAAATCAAATGATTCTATGCATTAGTAATATGCAACATATTGTGAATGACAATATAATATCAATGTCTTTCAAACTCTTTTTATCAGCAGATATCTAAGTACTTTACAAATTAGGTCAGCAAAATACTCTTGGCTTTGTAATGGGGTAAAGCAATTTTTCAAGACTAATAGTAGACCTGAGCAGAAAACCCAAGTTTATGATTCACATCTTGTGCAGTTCATCTATAATATCTACATAGATTTATGGATGGAATTTTTCCCCAGAAATATAACAAGATTACTGTGCATCATACAGTACCATTTTACTTGGCAAAAGGAAGTAGCAACATCCAGAAAAATCTAATCTGTGCATGGGTATATAAGCCCATTTAAATGTATATTTTTATTTTTAAAAGTAGAGAATAAACAAAATTTCTGACTTACGGATTCTGCTCTTGCATTCTATAATTTCAGACTGTAGGTAAGATCCGATTCCAAAGCGGTTTGTAGCAGCTACACGGAACACATATTCTGCACCTTCAACAAGTCTGGTGAACTTAAATGTTGTCCTAGTTACTGACTCTGAAACTGGCAGCCATCCAGGACGGTGAGCATCACGCTGTTCTACCACATATCCACTAAGGGTAGCTCCACCGTCCAGTTCAGGTGGATCCCAGGAGATGGTTACATAATTTGAATCAACTTCATCAATTCGGATAGGTCCAAGAGGTGGTCCAGGTTTGTCTAGGAAATAAAAAAGAAAATTAAAAAACAAGTGGAAAAAAGGAATCATATTGCTCATGTAAAAGTTCAAATGGAGAAAGATCATGGGCAATTATTTCATGAATTCTTACCAAGGATTATAACCTTTAGTGTATCAGTAACTGTTCCAGTTGTGTTCTTCAGTTCAAGTGTATACTCTCCTGTGTCATGTATGGTGGTCTCACGCACAGTTAATTTAGTCATTTTGGCAACAGTCTCCACTTTGATGCGCTCTGATTCTTTTAGTTTAGAACCAGCAAAGAACCAAGATGCAGTTGGAGGTGGTCGTCCTTCAATTGGAATGGCTAACTCAATGGGCTTGCCAGCAGGTACGTGAATTGTCTTTTGAGGTATTCCAGCAAAGTCAATTGTTGGTAGAACTAGGAAAAGAAATTAATTGATATTAAATTGATTGATATTTAATTGATTTTAAATACTTGTTTTAAAAATTGGTGTAAGCTTTACCCTATTATTTGCAACAATGGACACCTACCTTTTTGCTCTTGGACTGTTACTGCTGTGACAATCTCTCGTGGTTCTGACATGCCTTTCTGATTCTGTGCTCTGACCCTGAACAAGTACTGTTCGCCTTCATTGAGAGAGATAATTGTATGTTCATAGACAGTAGGCTTCAGTGTCACTACCTTCAACCATCTTTCTGTTCCAGCTTTGCTGGCCTCAATGACATAGCCTGTCAATCTGCTGCCACCGTCATGCAGTGGTTTCTCCCATGCAAGAGTAACAGTTGATTTAGTGGTGTCAATCACTTCGAGTTTTTGTGGTACCATGGGGACATCAGATACTAGTACTGCATCAGATGTTTCACAAGCTTCACCAATGCCATAAATGTTTTCTGGTAGTACTCTGAAATAATACAAAGCTCCTTCTAGAAGTCCAGTAACTCTATAAAATGTTTTGCTGCATTTGGTAGTCACAGTCTTGTAAGCTCTCATGGAAGCTTCACGTTTCTCAATTATGTAATTATTGACTGGGGCTCCACCGTCAATGTTTGGAATATCCCAAGTAAGTGTCACAGAATCTTTTGATGCTTCCTTAACTTTCACTGAAGATGGTGGACCAGGTGTATCTAAAACAAAAAAAACCAACAAACATTTTTTTCTTTTGGATCCTTTCATTTTACAGTCAATGACTGCTTCTGCATAAAACAAAAATGCTGTGATTTGATTTATAAACTAGCACAGCTTCAGACACTATGTATTTTTCTTTGGTTTAGATTGTTTCTCTGACTTCTCAAACATGTTATTTAAACTTCTCACGTTATTTAAACTGCAAACTTCCTTTGGAAGCAATTCCTCAGGAATTATTCATGAGCAATGAGCACAAAGAGTGGTGGAATGCCCATATAGAATTGTAGCAGTACTTACCATACACTTTCACAGAAATAGTTGCAGATTTTTTTCCTGATTGATTTTCAGCCTCAATGACGTATTTTCCAGCATCATACCGATTAACTTTATCCACAATAAGCAGAGTGTAGCTGTCTGTAGTGTCAATAATAGCTCGACTTACAAGGTCAACACCCTGCTTGCTCCATGTGATTACAGGAGCAGGTCTCCCAGATACAGAGACCATTAGGCGGAGGGAACCACCAGCTCTGACTGTAACTGTCTTCTTCAGATCATCAGCAAGCTCAAGCTCAGGTATTTCTGATGAAGGGTATAAGAAACATGGAATTAATTATTCTTTTAGTAGTTCTAAAGGAAAATATAGTTATTCCTCATAATAGACAGTAAATTTTCAAATTACCTATTCTTTCCACAGGTTCTATTTCTGCTGATGATTCACTAAATTCACTCATACCATTCACATTTGTAGCAGCAACTCTGAATTGATATTTCTGGTTTGTTTTAAGACCAGTCACGGTGAACTCAGCATTCCTCAGAGTGGCGGTTGTATGTGGTCGATACCACTGTTCACTACCTTCTTCTTTCATCTCAAGAACATAGCCTAAGATGTCAGCACCACCATCATATGTGGGCTTTGACCATGCTAAACTTATGCTGTGCTTAGTAGTATCCACAACTCTTGGAACTGAAGGTGATGCAGGAGTATCTTTGAAAAAGAAGAAAATGCATTTCACATTGGTGCAGATAACATTTTACAGTCAAAAAACATTTCCAAACAGCTAACTCCAGGAAATGTATTGATGATGTATAACTCTTTTTAAGTTTATTCTAATACTAGCTAGTTCAGTGACTTTATCTGTGGTTATGGGTTTCTCAGTTGAAGTGTCAATGTGAATTTATACTCCATTATTATAAATAAATATTAAAATAGGTTTTAAATATCGTAACTTACATGTTGGTTCTTTACACAACATGTACTGTGAAGCTTCACTAGGTTCACTGTTTCCAGCAGCATTCACTGCAGTGACACGGAATTGATACTGGCACCCTTCCATGAGACCAGTGACTTTCAGTCTGGTATCATAAATGGTGTAATCTCTGTTCACTCGTGTCCAGCGCAGACTTTTCTTTTCACGTTTGTCCACAAGATAGTCCTTAATCTCACTGCCACCATCTGATTCTGGTTTTGACCACTGAATAATGATATGTTCCTTGCCAACACTCACTTCTTCAGGAGCACCAGGCTGTGTTGGAATAGCTATTTTTTTTTTTAAGGTGAAAAAAAAATATTATTTAGCATGGTGTTTATCTATGAGAATCATTCTACAAATTCTGATGCTGAATGGAAGGTAGTAACACTCACTGAAAGCATTCCTGGCAATCACGGGTTCTGATTCAAGTGGAACACCTGGTCCGTATTTGTTGACAGCTCTCACACGGAAGATGTATTCATTATTTTTAATGAGTTTTGTTACCACAGTGGATAAAGTCTGGCATTCAGTCTCAACAATAACCCAGTGAAGTCTGCTTGTTTCACGCCTTTCTATGATATAGTGAGTGATTTCTGCACCTCCGTCTTCCTCAGGAATGTTCCATGCCAGAGTACATTTCTCTTCTGTTACTCTGCTAATCATGATTTTGCCTGCACATGGACCTGGTGAATCTGCATAGGGATCAAAATAAGTGTTGTAATTAGTGGCTAGGGAAAAGCATCCCATTCTTATTTAAAAGAATGTGGGTTTTTTAGTATACTAATTATGAATATTAATCATGGGATACGTACCAAGCACTTTGACGAGAACGGAAAGTTGTTTCATTCCACTGGCATTTTTAACTGTTAGAGTATATTTTCCACTATCACTTCTATCACAGAACTTGATAATTGCAATAGCTCGTTTGCTGGTATATTGCAGAGATATCTTTTCACATAGCTCCAGTTCCCTGTCACCTTTGGACCAGAAGACTTTTGGTTCTGGTTTCCCACCAACAGCTGCATCAAGAACAAGATCTGATCCAGCCCTAATGCTCAAAATTTCTCCCTGCAGTCTGGCATCAAGTTCAGCCTTTGGTGGTGCTAGAAAGAGAGATTTGAAAAGAAATTATGTGACAGTACTAAAAACAAGACATTATGATTTTAATTGTTCCAAGTGAATATTTCTTACAGTATTCGTCTTTGCAAATGACAGCACCAGTTGATTCAGATCCTTTGCTAATCACACCAGCAGCATTCTTTGCTAGTACACGGAATTCATAGGCTTCATCTTCACCAAGAGCTGTCACAGTAAAAGAGTTTTCTGAGACAATGGTATAATTGCATTTCAGCCAGCGTCCATCACCAGATTCATTATATGGTTTGCGCTCTATAATATATCCAATAATTTTGCTTCCACCATCATAAAGTGGGGGTGACCAGCTCAGTGACACTGTAGATCTGGTGACATCTGTTACTTCTGGTCTTCCTGGTGGATCTGGAGGAATAAAACAGAAAAAATGAGATGCAATTCGATTTTAGCTTAAGTGACAATGTAACTCTAAAAGTAATACTTACCAACTGGATTCTGAGCCACTACAGGTCTGGAAGCTTCACTAGCTTTGCTAACACCTGCAGCATTTAGAGCATAGGTTCTGAACTGATATTCTAGGCCTTCCACCAACCCTGTGACTTTGTAGTTGCAGTCACAACATGGCACTTTGTTCTCTTTCACCCAAAGGATGGTGTTGCGCTCCTTCTTTTCCACCCAATATCCAATGACTTTGCTGCCACCATCATGATAGGGTTCATCCCAGCGAATGGCCATGGCAGTGGCAGACACAGAATAGACTTCTGGCCTTGAAGGTGGGCTTGGTGGGACTAAAAGAAGATGGGGAGGAGAATATTAGTAATTA
Organism: Platyrinchus mystaceus; assembly: GCA_035041135.1. Taxonomy (NCBI): domain Eukaryota; kingdom Metazoa; phylum Chordata; class Aves; order Passeriformes; family Tyrannidae; genus Platyrinchus; species Platyrinchus mystaceus. The sequence goes on from JAWWLV010000183.1 coordinate 23,593,774, forward strand.
CAAATACCACAGTCAGAGGAAAAGGACAAATTTTGAGGAGTGTTTCACTTACCGAATGGATGCTCAGCAACTACTGTTTTTGATTCAAGCGGCTTGCTGACACCAAATCTATTTTCTGAGCTTACTCGGAAACTGTACTCTTGGTATTTTGTGAGATGAGTGACTTTAATCTGTGTTCGTTTCACACTGGAATTTACCAGCTGCCATGCTGTTGTGCCAGACTCACGTTTCTCTACAATATAGTTTGTAATGTCACTGCCACCGTCATCTTCAGGTTCTTTCCAGGTCAACACACAGGACTCAGCAGAGACAGAAGATATTTCAATTGGGCCAGTGACAGGACCTGGTCTTCCTATGACTACCACTGTGACAGCAAATGTTTTCACACCAGCAGTGTTCTCAAGTGTAAGGTAGTATTTACCAGAGTCACCTCTCATACTGTCCTTTACAGTCAGCGTGGTTCTGTCTTTTGTTGTCTTGATAGTCACTCTCTCAGTTTCCTTCAACCTCATCTCCTCAAGTTTCCAGGTCACTTTTGGAGCTGGGCGCCCACTGATTGGTATATCAATAGTAAACGTGCTTCCAGCCTTGCATGTTATAAGCTGTCTGCTTATATCACTGAGATCTGCTGTTGGTTCAATCTGTGGCTCCTTAACAATAACAGAAGAGAAAGCTTCTCTTGGCTGACTGTAGCCAGCATCATTCTTTGCCTTCACCCGGAACTCATATTCAGTGTTCTCCACAAGGCCTTCAACAGTGAAAGTAAGTTGCTTGGTTTGTCCAGCTCCAACCCAGGAGTCAGATCCTTTTTGTTTCATTTCAAGAAGGTATCCAGTAATACGGCTGCCACCATCATGATCAGGTTTAAGCCAAGCTAAAACTACAGAAGATTTGGTTGTATCAACAATATCTAGTCTCTTAGGTGGAGCAGGTTCTTCTGTGGCTACAACTGGTTCTGTTAATTCACAGGGTTCACCTACACCATATTCATTTTCTGCTGATACTCGGTAGTAATATGGCACACCTTCTGCCAGATCCGTGACCTTAAAGATCTGTCGAGTGCATTTTGAACTCACTACTTGCCAGCTACGACGACTTGCTTCACGTTTTTCCACAACATAGTGATGGATACGAGAACCTCCATCCAGAACAGGAGCATCCCACATTAAAGTAATAGATCCTCGAGTCACATCTTTAAATGTAATAGGACCTGGTGGACCAGGTGTGTCCAAAACCTTGACAGTAAATGTAATAGACTTACTTCCACTGTTGTTTTCCACAGTAAAGACATACTTGCCAGCATCATTTCTATTGCATTCCTCCACAGTCAATGTGCTGAAGGAATCAGTTGTTTGAATGTCAGCACGCAAGGTGAGATTAGCATCTGCTTTGGACCACACTGCAGTAGGAACAGGCCTTCCAGAGAAGGCAATAAATAGACGAATGCTTGCACCTGCTCTTACAATATGAGTCTGCTTGAAGTTTGCATCGATATCAATTTCAGGTGCAGAAAGCCTGTCCACAGTTTGGACTGAGGCAGGAACTTCACAACTCTCTCCTTTGCCAGCGCCATTCACAGCACTAACTCTGAATTTATAGTGTTCTCCTGCCTCCAAATCAACAACAGTATATTTAGTAGCGATAACAGTCTCTGCATTGACTTTCTGCCATGCTTCGAGGTCAGCTTTGCACATCTCAATGATGTACCCAATTATTTCCATGCCTCCATCAAAAACTGGCTTTGTCCACTCTAAGCTTACACTAGTCTTTGATGTATCTGTCACCTTTACAACATTAGGAGCACTTGGTGGGCTGACTGGTTCTCTACATTTAATCAGCTTTGAAACATCACTTGGAGGTCCAACTCCAGCAGCGTTTTCAGCCATGACATGGAACTCATACTCATTGCCTTCAATAAGGCCAGTTACTCTGTATCTGTTCTCAGTAATGGGCCTCTTACTGGACACTTTAACCCAGCGCATGCTCTTCTTTTCTCTCCTTTCAAGGATATACTCATTTATCTCGCTTCCACCATCTGACTCTGGTCTTGCCCATGTAAGTGTGATACTGTCTCCTGTTACGTTGGTAGGCTCTGGAGTTCCTGGTGCATCAGGGAGAGCTGAAAAAAGAAAAATGTCATTAGAAAGACAAGATGGTAACTCCATAGATATTTGTACAGAATGAGGTGGAAACTTACTGTAAGGTATTTGTGCAATAACTGGATCAGACTCCAATGGTCTGCCAACTCCAAATTTGTTCACTGCAGAGATGCGGAACTGGTACTCATTGCCCTTAATTAATTTAAGTGCCGTGTAGCTGCAAGCTTCACATTTATCTTCAACTAATGCCCAAGCAATCCTGCTGGTTTCACGTTTTTCAATTATGTAGTGAGAAACAGAAGCACAACCATCATTAGCTGGAGGCTCCCACCATAATGTGACTTTTTCTCCAGTGATGTTTGTGAATCGTATTGGTCCACCAACTTTTCCTGGTGTGTCTGCAATATTAAAGGTTAAAGTTATAACTTGCTGACATTAGAATAAAATACTATATTAAAAAAGCATGCTGAAAGTGTTTGGTACAGTACCTTGTACTCTGATGGTAATATCTTCCCGTTTAGTGCCTGATGCATTTTTGGCTTCTACTGTGTACACGCCACGGTGATCCCGGATAGCATCTCTAATGAAGATTGTACTATATCCAATAGCTGTAGTTATTTCTATATTCATTGTTTTCTCTATTTCTTTACCATCCTTAAACCATGTCACCTTGGGTACTGGACGTCCTTTGATTAGAGCTTTAACTCTAATGCTCTCTCCAGCTTTAACAGTAAGGCCTTCAAAGTGCTCAGCACCAAATTCAATTGTTGGAGCAACTAAAAAAGGAAAATATAATTCAGTTGCCACATAGCAAAGTATTTTTCTGGATATTCTTCTAAATGTACAAATTGTAAAAGCTTGTAATATATAGAATTATTTCACTTAGAAAATGGCATTCTCTAAATAGCAGTTATTATATGAACTATATACTTATTTTTCCTGTAAGCACCCATAAGTACATCATATTAATAATAGATGAAATACACTCTTCATATGTGCTGTTAATAGTATGCCAAGCTACCTGAGGCACATTTCAATTTCTAAATTATTCAGTCCATCAGAATATTACAGTTTATGCTTTCTTTCCAATTTTGCTGCTGCTACTTCTGCTTTTCCAAGAGAAATGTAGAGTGCCATGCCTTTCAGCAATTGATTACGTATGTCTGCCAGATTTGGGTCTTTAATGTAGACCTTCCCATCTTGGAGTACAAACATAAATGTTCTGAATTGAATGGAAGGATCTCAGTAACAAGTTCTTTGCCCCTTGGCTTCCTATTTCCCAGAAACTCTATCTGGCTGCAGTACCCAAAGACAAGCATATTAAGAAATAATTCTTACCATTTTCATCTCTGGTCATGATATAGCCTGAGGACTGTGAAGGTGGGCTGACTGTGCCAACGGCATTTCTTGCAAGCACTCTGAATTCATATCGGTCACCTGCACAGAGTCCCGTAACTGTATATTGGCATTCACTGACATCAGTAAAGTTACACCGAAGCCAACGGTCTGTACTTCCTTGCCGTTTCTCAATGCTGTAAGCCACAATCTTACTGCCTCCATCACGCAGTGGGGGTGTCCATTTTAGGGTGACTGTTTCCCTAGTGACATCAATGTAATCAGGAGTACCAGGCGGGTCTGAAAGGAAAATAATGAAGAATTATTTTTATTACTGCTTACCATAGTCTACAAGAATATAATTTTCTTGGATGAGTGATTGATCATTCACTTACCCACTGGAGAGACTGCCAAAGTAAATTTGCTTGGCTCGCTAGCTCGGCTTAGACCTGCAGCGTTTTCAGCATATACTTGGAACTGGTAATCCAGGCCCTCAAGCAGTCCAGTAATCCTGTATTCTCTGCTAGATATTAATGCAACATTAACCTTCTGCCACAAAATACTGTTTCTTTCCTTCTTTTCAACATGGTATCCAATAATCTCTGAACCACCATCATAAACAGGAGCATCCCAAGATATGGTCATTCCATCAGCAGTTATATTGTATACAACAGGCTTGCCTGGGGCACCTGGTGGTCTAAACTGGTGCTTTGCCACAACATCTGCTGAGACAAGAGGTGGGCTCACTCCGTATCTATTTTCTGCACGCACTCTAAACTGATATTCAGTGTCTTTAACAAGGTTCGGTACTTTGAAGGTTGTTCTTGCAGCACTTGAACACACCAGCTTCCAGTTCATTTGTGAGGTTTCTCTCTTCTCAATACTGTATCCAGTAATTTCTCCTCCCCCATCATCCTCGGGAGCTTCCCATGACAAAACTACACTATCTGCTTTGATTTCATCTAGTCTTAAAGGTGCTTTTGGCTTTGATGGAGGACCAAGAGTGATAACAGTAATTGTGAATGATTTTCTGCAGACTACATTATCAAGAATTAAAGTATATTTGCCACCATGCTCCTTTTTCACATTCTTGATGCTTAAGCTTATCTTGTTTTCAGTTTTCTTGAAACGAAGTTGTTCTGTTTCTTTAAGAGGGAGGTTGTCCTTGAGCCAGCTCATTGATGGCTTAGGTTTACCTTTATAGGGCAATTCAATGTGCAGGTTATGTCCAATTCTTACTGCAATCTGTCCTCCAGGAATATCAGAAAGGTCAGCCTCAGGTGTTATTATAAGTTCCTTCACTGTAATGGGTCCAACAGTAACAGAGTCACTCATGCCTTTTTCATTTTTAGCAAAGACTCTGAATTCCATGACAGAAAGCTCTTTAAGTTTTTCAGCTACAAATTCACAGCTCTTGCTTGTGCCTGCGTATGTCCATTCTTTCTCTTCCTGAAGTTTCTTCTCAATTACATAGTCTGATATAATGCTACCACCATCATAGTCAGGTTTGCTCCACTGCAGTGTAACAGAACTCTTTGTAGAGTCTTTCATTGCTAGGTCTTTTACAGGTCCAGGTACATCTGCAGCTTTCACTGGTTCAGATGTCTCACAAGGTTCGCCCAGTCCAATTTCATTCTCAGCAAGAACACGGAAGAAGAATGCAGTCTTCTCTGACAGGTTAGTTAGCTTAAAGGTGGTATTAGAACATTTTGTTGTAACAGTTGACCAGGCCCTCTTTGTAGCATCTCTTTTTTCAACAACATAATTCGTTATTTCAGAACCACCATTAATAAGAGGTGGCTCCCATACCAGTGTAACTGTGCCACGAGAAACATGTTTAAGCTGTAGCTTCTGGCAAGCAGAAGGTGTGTCAAGTACTTTTACATTCACAAATGATGATTTTGCTTCTCCAACTCCATTTTCAATTGTAAGAACATATTTTCCTGTATCATTTCGGGTAACTTGAGGAATAATAAGTAGTGTAGATGATTCTGTGTTCTGAATGATGTATCTTTCATCTGTTCCAAGGTTCTTGTCACCCTTTCTCCATGTGACTGTTGGAGGAGGTCTTCCTTTAAATGGAATCATTATTTCCACATCTTCACCTGCTTTAGCAACAATAGATGTCCGGAGAGCAACATCCAGATCAATCTCTGGTGCCACTGTGGAAATAAAAAAAAATCAATAATGCCTACTTGGAATGTAAAATAAGAAATGGTTTTCAAAAAAAACCCCAACCAAAACCCCCACAGAAAAAGGATAAATCACTAAAAGGTACTGTACCAAGAATATCTTTAGCTTGAACAGGTTCCATCATTTCAATAGGCTCTCCTTGTCCAGCACAATTCATGGCAGACACACGGAAATAATAATTAACACTTGGCTGAAGGTGTGATACAACATACTCAGTTGTTCTCACTTCTCCCTTAGTACTGACTACAGTCCATTCTTGCTCTTCGCCTTCCCTTTTCTCTACCACATAGCTGGTAACTGGACTTCCTCCATCATAAGCAGGTTTAATCCAGCCAAGAGTGACAGATGTCTTGGTTGTATCCACAACCTTCAGCTTTGTTGGTGAGCCTGGCTTATCTGTAAATGATAATTTAGGGTGAAAAAACACCAATCAGAATCCATATTTACAATTAATCATAAAGAGGAAGAAAATATGCCCTCGGTTACGTTGGTGCAATCCCACACTAATTGCTCATTGTTCATTGATTTCTAACCAAGTGGAAATACTGCACGTTGTATCTTACCAATAGGATCTGCAGCTTTGTAGAAGTCAGAAGCTTCAGAGAATGGACCTTGTCCAGCTGCATTGACAGCACAAACTCGGAAATGATATTCGCTGTTTTCGGTCAGACCTGTTACTTTCTGTCTGGTGTCCCGAATACTTTCTTTAGTAACCTTGAACCAGCTCAGACTCTTCTTGTCACGCTTCTCAAGAAAATACCCTGATATTTCACTGCCTCCATCAGCTGTGGGCCTATTCCAGACAACGGTCATAGAATTCTTGGTTATCTTTGTGACTTCTGGTACACTAGGTGGTCCAGGTGTAACTGATGAAAAAATTATGTCAGTAGATCAGTACTAGTTACCAATAATACACAAGACAATTCAGTAGTGTAAGTTATATGTTTCTTACCAAATGAATTTTTGGCTATAACAGGTTCAGATTCGAGTGGATCACCAATTCCAAACTTGTTCACACCACGGACACGGAACAAATATTCATTTCCTTTGATGAGTTTTGTTGTAGTTATGATACATCCCTCCAGTTTTTCAGAAATTAAAGACCAAACAACCCGACTTGTCTCCCGCTTTTCAACAACATAGTGTGTTACAGGTGCACCACCATCATCTGCTGGTGGGTCCCACATTATTGTAATCTTTTCAGCAGTGACTGTCTTAAACTGTATAGGTCCAGTTGGAGGTCCTGGCTTGTCTGTGAAAAGGCAGAAGATAGAAGGTGTTAAGTATTTATTACTGAGGTATTGTTTAATAGTAAAATACAGTCATATCTCAAGACATACCAAGTATCTGTACTCTAATGTGGGCTGATGCTGAACCCATGGCATTCTTTAGTTTTAATTCATAGGTGCCACTGTTGAGTCGATTTGCATCCTTGATGAGTATAGAAGCAAATTCTGTTGTGTTTTCAAAAGACACTAGTGCACTGATTTGTACCTCATTGCCATTTTTGAACCATTCAATTGTGGGTATAGGCTTGCCTGAGATGCCTAGTTTTAGCTTAACTGAAGTTCCTGCTTTGTATTTTACCACTTCTGTATATTCTGGTGGCACATCAATTTCAGGTGCACCTTAAGAAAAAAATAAGAATAAGTTAAAAACGTGCTTATTTTAGCCCTGCATTTAATAAAATACCAAAATAATAGTACTTTATTTAAGATAATATTTACAGGCATTTGATAAACACAGTTTAAATGTAGCATATATAACTTAAATTATAAGCCTAGACCAAGCTAGAACCAAGACAAGACAATCACATGTATAAATATAATCACTTCAGCCATGGGGCATGGGCAGACTTCTGTTGCTCAGGGAATAGATACCATAAGACTTTAAAAATGCAGATACAGCCAAAGATGTTCATTACAATCATGCCCAAATGCTCACAGTCATTCAAGCTTCTTGAATTAATCACTGTAAACTAGCCTTCCATATTTAATTATCTAAAAAATATTATCTACAAAACAGTACTGCCTTTAACCTTTCTAGTACTGCAAAATGATACCATTATATCATTGCAAAACACTTACCATATGTATCAACGCATGTGATAGGACCCACAACATCTGAGGGATTACTGATGGAACCAACGGCATTCTTAGCAAAGACACGGAATTCATACCGGGAATTCTGTGTCAGACCAGATACTGTGAACTGAGTCTCAATAACATTGGTGAAGCTTGCTTTTGTCCATCTGCCATCTGGAAGATCACGTTTTTCTACGATGTATCCAGTGATCTTGCTACCGCCATCAAATGCTGGCTTCTGCCAGGAGAGAGTGATAGCAGTCTTGGAAATATCTGAGACACGGACATTTCTTGGTGGTTCTGCAGTAGGAAACATAAGAATATTGCCAGTGAATAACAGCTGGTTTGAATATTGGCTTACTGTACAGAACAGACTATCACAGGGAAAACAAAATGGTTGGGCTTCTTTATTTTCCAGAGAATACATACCACAAGCGTCAATTGCAAGGACTGGATCAGAAGCACGACTTGCTTTTCCAATGCCAGCTGCATTTTCTGCATAAACTCTAAATTCATAGATAAGGCCAGCGCTGATCGTGGTGACTTTGAAATGAGTGGCACGAATAAGGGTCTTGTTAGCCTTCTGCCATAATATGCTATTCCTGTCTTTCATTTCCAAGTGGTATCCAATGATAGCATTGCCACCATTAGTGACGGGTTCATGCCATCCAACAGTAATACTCTCTCGGGTGACATTAGTGACCCATGGTGTAGAAGGAGGGCCAGGGGTAGCTGATGATATCAAAAAAAGTGGTTAATTGTTAACAAAATTACATTTTCAACATCAGAGCGTTAAAACATCAACTTATACCACAAGAAGCATGTTACTCACTGTAAGGAAGCTTGACAACCACACACTGTGAATCTATGTGGTCACTGATGCCAAAGCGGTTCTCAGCTTTGATACGGAATTGGTATTCTTCTCCTGTCGTGAGCCTCATAACTTTGATAACAGTTCTAGCAACAGTTGCAGACACTTCAGACCAAGCTGCAGTACTTGTCTCTCTTTTCAGTACAATATAGTTGGTAACTTGACTTCCACCATCATAAGCTGGTGGTTGCCATCTGAGTGTTACACTCTCTTCAGTGACATCGCTCAGGACAACAGGACCAACAGGAGGACCAGGTCTATCCAGCACAACAATATTAACAAATGATTTTGTGGTGCCACTTGAATTGGCAGCAGTAATGTCATATCTGCCAGCATCAGCAGCCACACTTTCTTTAAGGTTAATGACGAGACTTTCTGCAGTGGTTTCTGTGTGAAATCTCATGGTAGGTTTCAGTGGAACACCATCTCTAGACAATGTCACCTTTGGCATTGGTTTTCCAGTAACTGGAATTTCAACTTTCAGGTTTGATCCTGATCTAACATATACAGTGTTATGAGGGAAGCCTTTCATGTCAATCTCAGGAGATTCTGCAAAAGAAAACAGTTTCAAACCATTAAAAAGATGTTCTGTCTTTTAAAATATGAATGCGATTGAATGTGTATCAACTTTTGTCTCATGTCAGGAAGCATACCTAATTGTTCTTTAACTGTAACAGGGAGCAGTAGTTCCTTAGGATCACTTAAACCAGCTTGGTTTTCTGCATACACTCTGAAGAAATAGTCAGTGTTCTCCTTAAGACCGTGGACAACATGATGAGTTGTCTTTACAACTGCACACTTAACCCATTTTTGCTGTCCTTTCTCCAGAGCTTCAATGAGGTAGCTCACAATTCTGCTTCCGCCATCATGTTCTGGTTTTAGCCATGAAAGAGAAACGCTGTCCTTTGTGACATTTGTTACTCCTAGTTTTTCTGGTGGGCTGGGTTTTTCTGAGGAAAAAAATGCAACAAGTTAAACAATATAGAAAGTATTTGCTTTTTACATTAGTAATTACACAGGAATGCCATCTGGATCAAATTTGTATATTTTACAAAGTTGTGTATTAGAAATACTTTAAGTAGAATGCAAGCAGAATTTAAAATTATTTAAAATTATTTAGCCATTTTTCATTTGTTAAACCACAGACAAACGTACAAAAAAAATTTTCCCATTTTACTGTTAGTGGACTTAAAACTTTTTTACATTATTCTGAAATAAAAAGTTTCAAACATATTAAGTATTAAAAATATTTTTTCATTGTAAGACATACCTGTTATTTTTGTTCCCTCCTTGGTCTCAGAAGGCACTCCAACACCATACTCATTTTCTCCAGAGACTCGGAAGTAGTAAATACCACCTTCTTGCAAACCAGTCACTTTATAGGACAGGCGATGGCAATTGTTTGTCACAGTGACCCATGCTTTTTTGCTAGCTTCTCGTTTTTCAATAACATAGTTCTTTACAGGTGCTCCACCATCATTTTCAGGAACATCCCAGGATAACACAGCAGATTCTTTAGTTATGTCTTTTGTTGCAATATTAGATGGTGGGCCAGGAGTATCAAGAACTTTGACAATTAAAGTCAGTGTAGCAGTGTTCAGGATGTTTTGCAGTGTTAATGTGTATTTTCCAGAATCATTTCTTGTTGCTTTTTCAATAGTGAGAGATGTACAATTATCTGAAGTGTCAATGCTTGCTCGTACACGGAGATCTGTGTCTGCTTTGTTCCATGTTACATTTGGGACTGGTTTGCCTCTGAAAGGAACAGTCATTGTGAATGATCCACCAGCCTTTACAATTAAAGTCTTCCGCATTTCACTGTCAATATCAAAAGCAGGTTCTTCCTCTCTTTCTTTTGCCAGCTGAGGTTCTGAGACATCACTTGGTTCACTGACACCCATTTTGTTTATGGATTTCACTCTAAAAACATACTCAGAGCCTGATACTAATCCACTTACAGTATATTCTGTGCCTCTTAAATTCTGAATAGCAGTTGTCCAGTCAGTTTCATCGGTTTTCTTGTATTCAATGGTGTATCCTGTTACTGGGGCACCTCCATCAAACAGTGGCTTTGTCCAACCAATTGTGATATTTGACCTTGTAGAATCCATAATCTTAGGTTTAGATGGGGGTGATGGCAAGAAGATTGGATCTTCTGCTTTAATCAATGGTGTGGTTTCACTTGGGAGACTGAGGCCAGCAGCATTTTCTGCATAAACCCGGAATTCATATTCACATCCTTGACGGAGACCAGATGATTTCACTCTTAAATCATAAACTGGCTTTTTGTTTACACGAATCCATCTTAGGCTGGTTTTCTCACGCCTTTCAATTACATAGCCAGAGATCTCACTGCCTCCATCAGACTCAGGTCTTGCCCAGCACAGAGTTATCGAATCTTTGCTCACACTGGTAATCTCTAAAGATGTAGGTGGACTTGGAACTGTGAATGGGTCTAGGGCTTTGACAGCAACACTTTCTAGAGGCTCACCAACACCGTATTTGTTAACTCCCATCACTCTGAAAATATACTCATTACCCTTCAGTAATTTTGTCACTTTACAGGATGTTGTTCTAAGCTCTCCTTCACAAAGTGTCCATGCAATTCTGCTGGTCTCACGTTTTTCCACAATATAATAATCAATATCTGCACCACCGTTTTCTTGAGGGGGTCCCCATGATAAATGGCACTTTTCAGCAGTAAGGCCTTTTATTTCTAATGGGCCTGCAGGTGGGCCAGGTCTATCAAGTACTTTGCAATTAATTGCCAATGATCTTGTTCCTGCAACATTTTGTAGTGTTAGTACATACTGTCCTGAATCCCTTCGGATACAGTCCTTAATGGTTATTGCAGTTGTAAAATCTGTTGAGACTATTTCAACTCTAGCTTTTCCTTCAAGCTCCTTGCCATCCTTTGTCCACGAAACCACTGGTATTGGCCGACCTGCAATATCAGCATTGACTTTAAACACTTCTCCAGCTTTCACAACTACAACATCCCTGAATTTGGCATCCATCATAATTCTTGGAGCCTCTACATCATCTTTTACAGTCACAGGTCCAGTTGATTCAGATGGCTGACTGAAGAGTCCAGCAGCATTCTTTGCAATCACATGGAACTCATATCGCTGGTCTTCTGTAAGTCCACCTACATCAAAGTATGTTTCTTGCACATTAGTAAAATTACATTTTAGCCAGCGACCATCTGGTATCTCTCTGCGTTCAATAATATATCCTGTTACTTTAGCTCCACCATCATATTCTGGTTTAGTCCACTTCAGTGAGACAGATGTTCTTGTAATATTAGTAACTTCTGGTTGACCGGGAGGATCACATGGATCTCTTGCAGCAACTGGTTCACATGATTTACTGCATTTGCCTATTCCAGCAATGTTTTCTGCATACACACGATATTCATACATCAGTCCTTCATCAAGACCTGTAACTTTCATTTGTGTATCAGTTATAAGGCTCTTGTTGACTTTTGTCCAAAGAATGCTGCTTCTTTCCTTACGCTCCAAGTGATATCCTAGTACTACGCTACCTCCATCATTAACTGGTACCTGCCAAGTTACAATCATGAAAGCTTTAGTAGCATGTACCACATGAGGAGTACCAGGTGGACCTGGAGGCTTAAATGGATACTCTGCTACAACAGAAGGAGAATTAGTATAAGTGCTTTTCCCGTAGCGGTTTTCTGCACAAATACGGAACTGATATTCAGATCCAGTGATGAGTCGAGATACTTTAATTGATGTTCTTGCAACTGCTGCAGATACTACCTCCCATGTTGTTGTGGTAGTGTCTCTCTTCTCCACAATGTAATTGCTAATATGGCACCCACCATCATATTCTGGAGGTTTCCAAGACAGTGTTACACTATCAGCACTAACTTCATCAATATGAACATCAGTTGGTGGCCCTGGTCTGTCAAGAACAACTACAGTTAAAGAAGCTGTTGTTGATCCGGCAGTATTTGAAAGATGTAATTCATAATGTCCCAAATCTTCATTTGAAGCTTCCTTGATGGATAGTGAAGTTGAAGTCTTTGATGTTTGAACATTTACCCTGGTTGTCTCTTTTAAGGGATTCCCATCCTTCTTCCAGCTAACAGTTGGAAGAGGTCGCCCTCTGAATGGAACATCGATCTTAAGATCATCTCCAGCTTTCACAGTGAATGTGTTGAAAAGGAGCTCAACAGATGGCTGGATTTCAATATCTTTTGCAATGACTGGGACACCAAGTTCTCTTGGATCACTTTTTCCTTTTTCATTAACAGCAATCACTCTGAAACTGTACTCTTCTCCCATACTTAAGCCTGTTATTGTTGCTTCTAATGTTTTCACCTGTGTGCATGCACTCCATTTTACACTTCCTTTAGTTTGCATTTCTACTACATAACCAGTAATTTTACTGCCACCATCGCTCTCTGGCTTTTCCCATTTAATTGAAACAGAGTTGCGAGTCACATCAACAAGAATGACCTTTGCAGGTGGAGAAGGTGGTTCAGACACCTTAATTGGGTCAGCTGTTTCTGCTGGTAAGCCAACCCCATATTCATTTACAGCTAGAACACGGAAGAAATAACTACATCCTTCTTGTAGTTGAGTAATCTTGAAGGAATTCTTAGTGCAGTTGCTTGTAACTGTGGCATATGCCTTTCTTGTGGATTCTCGCTTTTCAACTACATAGTTGGTAATTTTAGCTCCTCCATCAATAAGTGGTGGTTCCCAGGCTAAAGTTACAAAATCTTTTTTCACTTCTCTGATTGTCAGGTTTATGGGTGCACTAGGTGTATCAAGCACTCTGACATTAACAAAAGCTGATTTTTTGCCACTGTTGTTCTCTAATGTAAGATTGTATCTACCACTATCAAATCTATTGACATTGTCAATGACCAGCATTGTATAGGAACTGGTAACTTCAATCTGAGCTCGCTCACTAATTGTTCCTTCTGCTTTCTCCCATTTAACTTCAGGTTCTGGTCTTCCTTTGATGGTGACAAACAGGCGTAATGTACCACTAGCACGTACAGTGACTACTTTTCTGAGATCTGCATCAAGTTCAATTTCAGGAGGTTCAGTCTTGTCCTCTGCTAAGACTGCACCAGGTATAGTAGCAGGTTCTCCTACTCCTTCTGAGTTGATGGCACAGATGCGGAAGTTATACTCCTGGTTCTCTTTTAGTTTGGTCACGGTGAACTGTTTTGCTTGTAGACCTGTTGGTGGGGTGCAGGTAGTCCATTCATCAGCAGCAGCTTCTTTTACTTCTACTACATATCCCTTAACAGGAGCACCACCATCATAAATAGGCTTACTCCAGGCAAGGGAAACTGATGACCTGGAAGTATCTGTAACCTTTGGATTGGTGGGTGGACCTGGTGGATATAATACATCACAAGCACGACAGAAAATGGATGGCTCACTGGGTTCTCCTACCCCTGCAGCATTTTCAGCAGAAACTCTAAATTCATAGAAATGTCCATCAGTAAGACCTGTTACTCTGAATCGCAAGTCTGTCAGCCTTTTCTTATTGCATTTGGTCCACCGGATACCATCTTTGTCTCGTTTTTCAAGTATGTAACCTTCAATCTCAGCTCCTCCATTGTCTTCTGGGCGACCCCATGTCACCACCATAGAATCTTTTGTGATTGCTGAAACTTCAGGTGTTGAAGGAGGACCAGGGGGTTTGTATGGATTACGAGCCACAATTGGTTCAGATTCCAAGGGCTCTCCAGTTCCATATTTATTCACTGCCATTACACGGAAAATGTACTCATTGCCAGGAAGGAGTCTTGTTACTTTGAGGTTAAGAGCCTGCACGTCTGTTGCTACTTGTGTCCATGAAAGTCTGCTTGTCTCTCTCTTCTCAATGATATAATGTGAAATACTAGAACCACCATCATGTAATGGTGGAGCCCATGACAAGTAGCATTTTTCTGCAGTGACACCTGTAACCTTCAAAGGTCCTTCTGGAGGTCCTGGTCTGTCAAGCACTTTTACAGTGATTGGTATAGATTTAGTGCCACCAACATTTTTGAGGTTAAGAGTATAGTGACCTCCATCTACTCTTATACAGTCTTTGACAGTGAGAGTTGTTTTCTGAATGGTAGATTTAATTTCCATTCTTGCAGTTGCTTCTTCAAGGTCTTTACCATCTTTTGACCATGAAATGTCAGGAATAGGTTTGCCATGGATATCAGCTTCAAGAACAAAGGTTTCTCCAGCATGAACAACAATGACATCTCTGTATTTAGGATCCAGTGAAGCCCCTGGTGCTTCAATTTCATCTCTGGCAGTAATGGGCCCTGTACTTTCAGATGGTTCACTCAAGCAACCTGCTGCGTTTCTTGCAATTACTCTAAACTCATATCGTTGGTTTTCAACAAGACCACTTACTGTAAATTCTGTTTCCAACACATTTGTAAAGCTGGCTTTCATCCAGCGACCATCTGGTAGTTCTTTCTTTTCTACAATATAACCAGTTATTTTGCTTCCGCCATCATATTCAGGTTTTTTCCACTGCAGTGTAATATTACTTCTTGTAACAACAATGGCCTCGGGGCGGCCAGGTGGGTCACAAGGATCTCGGGCAACATACAGTTCTGATACTTTGCTGACTTTGCCAATGCCAACAATGTTTTCAGCAGAAACTCTGAACTCATATTCAAGACCTTCTTCAAGGCCGTCTGTTTTATATTTGGTGTCAGTAATGAGTGACTTGTTCTGTTTTGTCCAAAGAATGCTGTTCTTATCTTTACGCTCAAGATGGTAGCCAAGAACTTTGCTTCCTCCATCATTAACTGGTTCATGCCACTGAACGATCATATGGTCTTTGGAAGTTGCTGTTACAAATGGGGTTCCAGGTGGGCCAGGCACCTTGTAGGGGTATTGCACAACAATTGGCTTAGAAGCCAAAGGAGAGCTCTTTCCATATCTATTTTCAGCAGTAATCCTGAACTGGTATTCAGTACCTGTTTTGAGCTTTGTTGCTTTGATAGTTGTTCTTGCAACAGTTGCTGACACAATGCTCCATGTGGTAGTACTCGTGTCACGCTTTTCTACTATATAGTTGCTTATCTGACAGCCACCAGTATAATCAGGTGGTTCCCACGATAAAACAACAAAGTCTGCACTAATTTCATCAAATCGGACAGGTCCTCGTGGTGGGCCAGGCTTTTCCAATACAATTATGGTCAGGTGCTCTGTTGCTGTACCTGCTGCATTTGTTGCTGTTACTGTATATTTACCAAAGTCTTCTTTGTTGCTTTCTTTAATATGTAAGATAGTTGATGTTGTTGTATCCTGAATATTTAATCTGGTTGTCTGTTTCAGTGGCTGCTCATCTTTTGTCCAAGTAATAGTAGGTTTGGGTCTACCTATAAATGGTACTTCTACCTTTAGATCTTCTCCAGCTTGCACACTGTATGTATTAAACATCAGTTTGAAACTTGGCTCAATTGTCAAATCTTTAGCTATCACAGGAATTCCAAGTGCTCTAGGATCACTTTTCCCTTTTTCATTGTAGGCAATCACACGGAATTGATATTCCTGTCCTGAACTCAAACCAGACACCACTGCATTGCATGTTTTGGACTCACTAACAACACTCCATTTTTCTGTTCCTTTAGGCAGCATTTCAACAATGTAACCCAAAATTCTGCTACCTCCATCATGTTCAGGTTTTTCCCATGTAAGTGATGCACTTCTCTGAGTCACATCAGTGAGTAATACTTTCCCAGGAGGCAGAGGTGGCTCTGAGGCTTTGACAGCATCCCTGGTTTCAACTGGAACACCAATTCCAAATTCATTTTCAGCCATAACTCTGAAGTAATAAATTGCTCCTTCTGTAAGATTTTCAACTTTAAAATTTGTCTTGCCACACTTAGCACTTACATTTGCAAATGCCTTCCTGGTTGACTCACGCTTGTCTATTACATAGTTCTTTACCTTTGCACCACCATCAATAATGGGTGGTTCCCAAGATAATACAGCGGAATCCTTCTTTATATCCTTTACCACTAAGTTTTGTGGTGGTCCTGGTGTGTCCAAGACTTTAACTGTAACAAATGCAGATTTAGAACCACTGCTGTTCTCCAACTTAAGAATATACTTTCCAGCATCATTTCTATCACAGTTGTCAATTGAAAGTTGTGTGAAGTTTATGCCTTTATCAATCTGAACTTTTTCTGTGAATTCACCTTCTTCTCGGGACCACATGATGTCTGGTGTTGGTCGTCCCCTGAATGGTATATGAATCCTAGCAGACCCACCAGCTCTAACCACTATCCCTTTCCTTAGCTCTGAATCAATATCAAGTTCTGGAGCTTCAAGTTTGTCTTCTGGTTTAATAGTGCCAGGAACTGATGCAGCCTCTCCTACACCAATCTTGTTGAGAGCACACACTCGTAATTTGTATTCTTGATGTTCAGTAAGCTTTTTGATTTCAAATCGAGTAGCACGTATACCTGTTTGTGGTGTAACAAGTGACCATTCATCTTCATCAGCCTTACAGATTTCTACAAGGTATCCCTGGATTTCACAACCACCATCATAAATGGGTTTACTCCAACCAAGTATAACTGAACTTTTGGTGGTATCCACAACATGGGTATTTGTAGGAGGGCCAGGCTTGAACATGGGGTCACAAGCTTTAAAGTAAGGAGAAACTTGGCTTGGTTCACCTACTCCAGCAGCATTTTCAGCAGAAACTCTAAATTCATATTCATGATCCTCTGTTAATCCTGTAACTCTTAATCGCAAATCTGTAATTCTGCGTTTATTGCATTTTATCCATCTGATGCCTGCTCGGTCTCTCTTTTCTACAATGTAACCTACGATTTCACTTCCTCCATCACTATCTGGCCGGGTCCAGCAGACAGTCATAGAATCCTTTGTGATGTTGGTAATTTCCAAGGCCTTTGGTGGTCCAGGAACCACAAATGGATTTTTCATCATCACTGGCACAGATTCCAATGGCTCACCAACCCCATATTTGTTAACTGCCATAATACGGAAGACATACTCATTTCCTTCCAGGAGTTTTGTTACTTTCAGCATTGTAGGTAAAACCTCTGAAGCAACAACAGTCCATGCCAAGCGACTAGTTTCTCTCTTCTCTACAATATAATGAGAAATATCACTGCCACCATCGTGAAGAGGAGGAGCCCATGCCAATGCACATTTTTCGGCTGTGACTCCTGTCACTTGGACTGGGCCCTCTGGAGGTCCTGGCCTGTCCAGGACTTTTACGTTTACTGTTACTGTCTTTGTTCCAGCAACGTTAGAAGCTTCTAAAATGTACTGTCCACCGTCAACTCTAATAGCATCTTTTACAACTATTAATGCACTGAAATCTGTGTTCTTTATTTCACATCTAGAAGTTTCCTCAAGCTCTTTATCTCCTTTGTACCACTTAATGGTTGGTAGTGGCTTTCCATGAACATCAGCCTCAAGTCTGAATGTTTCACCAGCATTTACAACAATTGTGTCTTTGTACTTCGGATCCATTGAAATTCGTGGAAGTTCAACTTCATCCCTTGCTGTTATTGGACCTGTACTGTCAGAAGGTTTGCTTATTGCACCTGCAGCATTTTTTGCAATTACTCTAAATTCATATCTTTGGTCTTCAGTAAGCCCTGTTACAGTGAACTGAGTTTCAATGATATTTGTGAAGCTGGCTTTCATCCAGCGACCATCTGGTAAGTCACGTTTCTCTACAATATAACCAGTAATCTTACTTCCACCATCATATTCTGGTTTGGTCCATTGTAGAGTAATAGAACTTCTTTTTATTATTATAGCTTCTGGGCGACCTGGAGGATCACATGGATCACGAGCTACGTAGCACTCAGAAACTTTACTTGTTCTGCCTACACCAACAATATTTTCTGCAGAAACTCGAAACTCATATTCAATTCCTTCTTCGAGGTTATTTGTCTTAAAACTTGTGTCCGGAATAATAGTCTTGTTCACTTTAGTCCATAAAATGCTGTTTTTCTCCTTTCTCTCAAGATGGTAGCCCAACACTCTACTGCCACCATCATTTACTGGTTCATGCCACTGTACAACCATGGAGTCCTTTGTAACTGTTGTCACAAATGGTGTGCCAGGAGGTCCTGGTTCCTTGTAGGGGTACTGCGCTACAACTGGTGCAGATTCCAATGCAAAACTCTGCCCATACCTGTTCTCAGCAAATATTCTGAACTGGTATTCTGAACCAGTTTTCAGTTTAGTCACCTTCAGTGTAGTTCTTGCAACAGTAGCTGAAACTGTTTCCCATACAGTGGTTGTTGTATCTCTCTTGTGAACAATATAGTTGGTGATTTGGCAGCCTCCTGTGTATGCTGGGGGATTCCATGATAGAGTAATACTTTCTGCACTTACTTCATCAAACTTCACAGGCCCTACTGGAGGGTCAGGTTTGTCTAGAGTTATAATGTCAATAGAGGCAGACTTTTGCCCAACAACATTAGCCACAGTGATTTCATACGTGCCACTGTCCTCTTTGCTAGTTTCCTTAAGATTCAATGTAGTGAGATCAGTCGAATCACTTACATTGACTCTTGTTGTCTGCCTTAATGGCTGGCCATCTTTTACCCAGGTAACAGTTGGTTTAGGTCGGCCTGCAATTGGTATTTCTACTTTCAGATCTTGTCCCACTTGAACACTGTAACTGTGAAAAGCAGGTCTTACATCAGGTTCAATCACTAGGTCTTTGGCAACTATTGGAACTGCAAGTGCTCTAGGATCACTCTTACCCTTTTCATTTACAGCCATTACTCTAAAAAGATATTCTTCCCCTTGAGTTAGGTTAGTAATAACTGCTTCAAGTGTTTTTACACGAGCACACTCTGACCACTTCTCACTACCCTTTGCTTGCATTTCAACAATATATTGTATGATTTTGCTACCACCATCATGTTCAGGTTTTGCCCAGCTTAGTGAGACACTGTTTCTTGTGACATCATCCACTGTTATTTTCCCAGGAGGCTGTGGAACTTCAGCAACTTTAATTGGGTCACTGGTTTCTGCAGGGAGGCCAATTCCATATTCATTCTCAGCAGAAATTCTAAAGAAGTAATAGCAGCCCTCCTGAAGTTGATCTACTTTCCATGAAGTCTTGTGGCAGTTTGTTACAACAGCTGCATATGCCTTTCTTGTTGCTTCACGCTTTTCAATAATGAAATTCTTTATTTTTGATCCACCGTCCAAGAGAGGAGGCTCCCATGAAAGTGAAACAGAGTCTTTAGTGATCTCTCTGACCTTTAAATTAACAGGTGCACTCGGGGTATCCAGTACTCTTACGCTGACAAAGGCAGACTTCGTTCCACTGCTGTTTTCCAAAGTCAGAGTATACTTTCCAGTATCAAATCTGTTAACATTGTCTAGAACAAGGGAAGTAAAGCTGCTAGTGGTATCAATAATAGCTGCTTCTCTGATGTCACCATCTATTTTACCCCATTTTACTTCAGGTGTTGGACGACCTCTTATGGGAACAAACAGTCTTAAGGAACCTCCTGCCCTCACATTTACAATCTTCCTTAATTCCATGTCAAGGTCAAGGTCTGGTGCCTCCATCTTTTCTTCTACAATAACAGAACCAGGAACATCTGCATGCTCCCCAACTCCTGCTTTATTAACTGCACATATGCGGAATTTGTATTCATGTTTTTCCACTAATTTTTCTACTTCCATGTGGGTATTCTTAATTCCAGTTGGAGGGGTACAAATTGCCCATTCACCATCGCTTACATCACATTTTTCCACAATGTATCCCTGAATTTCAGAGCCACCATCATAGATAGGTTTACCCCATGAAAGGAAAACTGAAGATCTTGTAACATCCACAACTTTAGGATTATTGGGTGGACCTGGCTTGTAAATAGGATCACATGCTTTGTAGTAAGTGGAAGGTGGGCTTGGTTCACTAAGACCAGCAGCATTTTCAGCTGAAACTCTGTACTCATAATCATGATTTTCTATAAGACCAGTCACTCTGTATCGTAGTTCACTGATCAGGCGTTTGTTACATCTTGTCCAGCGAACACCTTCCTTATCTCGTTTTTCAAGAACGTAACCTAGGATTTCACTACCACCATCTGAGGCAGGCCTTTCCCATACAACTATCATAGAATCCTTGGTAACAGCTGTGACTTCTGGTGCCTTTGGTGGAAGTGGCACTGAAAATGGGTTCTTTGCGAGTACTGGTTCAGATTCAAGAGGTTCACCAACACCGTATTTATTTACTGCCATGATGCGGAAAACATACTCATTTCCTTCTAAAAGTTTTGTAACTTTGCAATTTAGGGTTTGCACATTTGAGTCAACGACGGTCCACACCAAGCGACTGGTTTCCCTTTTTTCTACAACGTAGTGTGAAATATCACTACCACCGTCTTGTAGCGGTGGTTTCCACGACAGTGCGCATTTTTCAGCAGTAACACCGGTAATCTCAACAGGTCCTTCTGGTGGTCCAGGTCTATCAAGAACTTTGACGTTAACAGGAACCTTCTTTTCACCTGCAACGTTCTTTGCCAGTAGGACATACTGACCACTGTCAACTCTAGTGGCTTCCTTCACACTAAGGCTTGTTGCAAAATCAGTACTTTTTATTTCCATGTGAGCAGTGCTTGTCAGCTCATGATCGCCTTTTAACCACTGAATGGAAGGTATTGGTTTGCCATGAACATCAGCATCAAGCTTGAATGACTCACCAGCGTTCACTACAATAGTGTCTTTGTATTTTGGATCCATACTTATATGGGGTGGTTCTACTTCATCTCTTGCTGTAATAGCCCCTGAGCTCTCAGATGGTTCACTGAAAACACCTGCAGCATTTCGTGCTATAACACGGAACTCATATCTCTGGTTTTCGACTAAACCAGTTACTTCAAACTGAGTATCAATTACATTTGTAAAGCTTGCTTTCATCCAACGGCCATCAGGTAATTCCTTCTTTTCAACAACATAGCCTGTGATCTTACTTCCACCATCATAGATAGGTTTCTTCCACTGAAGTGTTACTGAGCTTCTTGTGACAATTACAGGTTCTGGACGACCTGGAGGGTCACATGGATCA
This sequence comes from Platyrinchus mystaceus, assembly GCA_035041135.1. Lineage (NCBI taxonomy): Eukaryota > Metazoa > Chordata > Aves > Passeriformes > Tyrannidae > Platyrinchus > Platyrinchus mystaceus. The sequence goes on from JAWWLV010000183.1 coordinate 23,615,436, forward strand.
CGTGCAGTATAGCATTCAGATGCTCTACTTGCCTTTCCAATTCCCACTATGTTTTCTGCATAGACTCTGAACTCATATTCAAGACCTTCCTCAAGACCAGTTGTCTTAAATTTGGTATCTGGAATAGGTGTTTTATTCAGTTTAGCCCACAGAATGCTGTTTCTTTCTTTGCGCTCCAAATGATACCCAATGATCCTGCTACCACCATCATTGACTGGTTCATTCCATTGTACCACCATGCTGTCTTTTGAGGTATTTGTTACAAAAGGTGTTCCAGGTGGACCGGGAACTTTAAATGGGTATTGGGCTATGATTGACTCTGAAGTGAGATATGTACTCTTCCCATATCTGTTTTCAGCTGCAATTCTGAACTGATATTCACAGCCAGTCTTTAAACGACATGCTTTTATAGTTGTTCTTGCAACAGTAGCTGACACAATGTGCCAAGTTGTGGTAGAAGTGTCTCTTCTCTCAACAATGTAATTATTGATAGAGCTACCACCATCATATTTGGGTGGTTCCCAGGAAATGGTAATACTATCTGCTGTTACTTCATCTACTTTTACTGGTCCAGTTGGAGGTCCTGGTTTGTCGAGGACAACAATATTTAGGGTCTCAGTTGCTTCACCAGCAGAGTTTGTAAGTTTAACTAAATATGTCCCCACATCTTCTCTGCATGCTTCTTTTATTGTTAACACTGTGTTGTTTTCTGAACTTTCTGCATTTACTCTTGTAGTCTGCTTCAATGCCACATTGTCTTTATGCCAGAGCACTGCTGGTTTGGGTCGACCAACAAAAGGAACATCAACCTTTAAGTCCTCTCCTGCTAGAACACTGAAAGTGGTAAATAGTAGTTTGAAAGCTGGTGGAATCACAAGATCTTTTGCAACAACTGGTATACCCAACTGGCGAGGATCACTGATACCTTTCTCATTCTGAGCTGAAACACGGAAGGAGTATTCTTCACCTTGGATCAGTCCTGTGATTGTGGCTTCAGTAACTTTTACTGTAGCACAGGTTGACCACTTTTCACTGCCTTTGCTTTGCATTTCCACAATGTAGCCCAGAATTCTGCTACCACCATCATGTTCAGGTTTTTCCCAAGACAAGGATACACTATTTCTTGTCACATCCAACAAAGTTATTTTCCCTGGTGGAAGTGGTCTTTCTGATACTTTTACAGATTCTGAAGTTTCAACTGGAAGGCCTATTCCATACTCATTTTCAGCTAGGACTCTGAAGTAGTAGTTGCAGCCTTCTTGCAGTGAATCAACTTTCCAGCTGGTCTTGTGGCAATTGGCATTAACAGTTGAATAAGCTTTTCTTGTTGATTCACGCTTTTCAACAATGTAATTTTTTATTTTAGAGCCACCATCTATGAGAGGAGGTTCCCATGTGAGTGTAACTGAAGATTTCGTAACTTCTTTTATTTTCAAATCTTGAGGTGCCCCTGGGGTATCAAGAACTCTGACATTCACAAATGCTGATTTACTACCTGAGCTGTTTTCAATTGTCAGCATGTATTTGCCACTATCAAATCTATTTACATTTTCAATGATAAGTAAAGTATAAGAGCTTGTTGATTCAATGCTAGCTCTATCCAAAGATTCCCCATGTTCTCTTGTCCATTTTACTTCAGGTGCTGGTCTCCCTTTAATTGGGACAAAGAGCCTTAGAGTACAGCAGGCTCTAATAGTGACAACTTTACGCAGCTCTGCATCAAGTTCAATCTCTGGAGGTAGCATTCTTTCTTCAGCTTTTGGAGTCCCAGGAACAAGAGCAGGTTCTCCAAGACCTTCAGAGTTCATAGCATATATCCTTATTTTATACTCTTGATTTTCTTTCAGATCAGTGATGGTAAAAGAAGTGGCCTTTAGACCTATTGGTGGAGTTACAATCTTCCACTCATCTTCTTCAGGTAGTGCAATCTCAACCATGTAACCTGTGATCTCTGAACCACCATCATATATTGGTTTGTTCCATGCTATTGTAATTGAGGACTTGCTGCTATCCAAAACACGAGGATTACCTGGGGGACCAGGCTTAAATACAGTATCACAAGCTTTATAGAATGGACTGGTTGGGCTTGGCTCACTGACTCCAGCAGCATTTTCAGCCATGACTCTGTATTCATATTCATGGCCTTCTGTCAGTCCAGACACTTTATAACGTAAGTCAGTAACAACCCTTTTGTTACATTTCACCCACCGTAGACCAGCCCTGTCTCGACGTTCCACAATATAGTTAGTTATTGGGCTCCCACCATCAGAATCAGGATGGCCCCAACAAACAACCATGGAATCTTTTGTAATTGCTGTAACTTCAGGTGTTTTAGGTGGATCAGGTGGAACATATGGATTTACTGCAAGAACAGGTTCAGATTCCAGAGGCTCACCAACTCCATACTTGTTAACAGCCATAACTCGGAACACATACTCATTGCCCTTCAGCAGCTTAGTAACCTTCAGTTTAGTCACTGGAACTTCTGTGGCTACAGCTGTCCATGCCAATCTACTGGTTTCTCGTTTTTCAACCACATAATGGTCAATCTTTGCTCCTCCATCATCCAGTGGGGGTAGCCATGACAGCACGCACTTTTCTGCAGTGACTTCAGACACAGCCAAAGGCCCTTCTGGGGGACCAGGTCTATCAAGAACTTTAACATTGAAGATATGCTTGGCAAAGCCACCAGGATTTGTTGCAGTAAGTGTATAAGCACCACCGTCTCTTCTTGAGGAATCTTTATTGATAAGTACAGTAGAGAAATCTGCTATTTTTATTTCTAATTTTGCTGTGTCTTCAAGTTCTTTTTCTCCCTTTGTCCATGTCATAGTTGGTGGAGGGCGACCTGAAACATCAGCCTCAAGTCTGAAAAGTTCACCTGCTTTCAGCACTAAGGTGTCTTTGTATTTAGCATCCACTTTTATCCTTGGTGCTTCAATGTCATCTCTACAAGTGATTGCATCTGATGGCTCAGAGGGCTGACTAACAGCTCCACCAGCATTCCTAGCAATCACACGGAATTCATAGGCAGCGTCTTCTGTCAAACCACTTACAGTGAATTCAGTCTCCAGTATATTGCTGAAATTAGCCTTCAGCCAACGGCCATTAGGAAGGTCTCTTTTTTCAACAGTGTAGCCAGTTATCTTAAAACCTCCATTATATTCTGGTTTAGTCCACTTCAGTGTAACTGCATGTCTTGTAATGTTCAGGGGTATTGGCTTACCAGGTGGATCTATTGGGTCCAGGGCAAACACAGGTTCAGATGGCTTGCTTGGCTTACTCTTCCCAGCCAGATTTTCTGCTATAACACGGAATTCATATGCAATGCCATCTGTAAGTCCAGATGATTTAAAGATATTGCCTGATACCAGCATTTTGCTTACAGTCTGCCAAAGAATGCTGTTTCTCTCTTTTCTTTCAACATGATATCCCAGTATAGGGCTTCCACCATCAGTAACTGGCTCATTCCAGCTAATGGTCATGGTTTCTTTGGTGACTGCTATCACCTGAGGAGTGCCAGGAGGCCCGGGTACCTTAAATGGGTAGTTGGCAACTACAGACCCTGAAGTAATGGCTGGACCAATTCCATATCTGTTTTGAGCTCTAACACGGAACTGATACTCAACTCCAGTAGTAAGACGAACGGCTTTAAATGTAGTACGTATCACTGTAGTTGCCAATTCAGTCCACGTGGTACTGTCAGTTTGACGCATTTCTACAACATAGTTACTTATTGGTACACCACCATCATTCAAAGGAGGCTCCCATGAGAATGTTAGGGAATCAGATGAAATTTCATCAAATTTGATTGGTCCAGTAGGAGGCCCAGGTATGTCATGAACCTGAACTGTGATTACTTCACTAACTTCTCCAACAATATTTTTAGCTGACAGCGGGTATTGACCACTATCACTTCGAATACATTCATTGATAGTTAGTATGGTTGCAGTTGCAGTATTTTCATAATTTACCCTTTGTGTTTGCTTAAGTATCTGGTCTTCTTTCTTCCAAGTCACAGTAGGCCTTGGACGACCAAGTACGGGGATTTCAATCTTGATATTGTCACCGGCTTTGGCAATGACTGTTTTTTGGTAGATAGCACGGAGGTCAAACTCTGGGAGCATAGTTTGCTCCTTGATAATAACTGGTCTGCTTTCTCTTGGGGCGCTTCTTCCAGCACTGTTAACTGCCATAACCTGGAAAGTATACTCTTCATTTTCAGTTAGATTCTTTACTACACAGTCCAGTGTTTTTACAGTGGTAATGTGTGCCCACTGGTTGGTTCCTTTTCTCTGTGCTTCAATTACATACCCAGTGATCTTGCTGCCACCATCATGTTCTGGTTTTGGCCAAGCTAGGCTAACTGAGTTCCGTGTTACATCCATAATATTAAGGCTCTCAGGTGGGGATGGTGCCTCAGAAGCTCTTACTGGTTCTGCAGTTTCAGCTGGTTCACCAATACCATACTCATTTTCAGCCAGTACTCTGAAATAGTATTCACACCCCTCAGCCAAATTAGGAACCCTGAAGGAACACTTCTGGCAGTTAGTTGTGACTGTTGAATATGCCTTCCGAGTGGATTCACGTTTCTCAACAATATAGTTTGTTATACGGGAACCTCCATCTACCAGAGGCATATCCCATTGGAGGGTGATGCTGTCTTTGGTTATTTCTCTAGGCTTAAGGTTTATTGGTGGACCTGGTGTATCCAAAACTTTTACATTTACAAAGCCAGTCTTCTTACCAGCAGCATTTTCAAGAGTCATTACATATTTTCCTGCATCATATCTGGTGCAGTCTGTGACAATCAACAGTGTAAAGGAGTCAGTATTTTCAATGCTGGCACGTCCTTTGAGTGAAACATCATCTTTTGTCCATGTAACTTCTGGAGTTGGACGCCCTTTAATTGGTACAAAAATCCGAATAGTTAATCCAGCTCTAACAACAAGAGTTCTTCTTAGCTCAGCATCTAATTCAAAGTCAGGAATCTCTTCTCGGTCTTTGATTTCCACACTTGGAATTATTGCTGGTTCACCAACACCTGCAGCATTCATGGCAGAGATTTTGAAATTGTATTTGGCTCCTGTCTGCAGATGAGCTACAACAAACTGAGTGATTCTTAGAGCAGTCCCTGTAGTGTCTTTTACCCATTCTTCTTCTCCTTCCTTTTGATGCTCTACTATATAGCCAGTGATGTCAAGACCACCATCATAGTGAGGCTTGCCCCAGGCTAAAGATGCACTTTTCTTTGTAGTATCAGTCACTCTTGGATTTGAAGGTGGACCTGGTGGGTCTGAAAAGCAAGGAAAAGATAAAACATTACATCGCAGAGGAGACCATTCTTATGCTCTCTGAATGTGCTCCACACCTATACCACCCACCCCCAAAAAAGAAAAGGCATGATACTAACATGCAACATCTTTGCATAGGACTGAGTTTGAAGTGTCGCTTGGTGGTCCAACTCCTGCTCTGTTTTCTGCACTGACACGGAATTCATATTCATTTCCTTCCAGAAGACCAGTTACTTTGCATCTAAGATCTGAAACTGGTTTCTTTGTTGCTCTAACCCATCTTAAACCTTTCTTTTCTCTTCGCTCCACATGGTAACCTGTGATTTCACTTCCACCATCATCTACTGGCCTTTTCCAGGTAACTGTGACAGTATTTTTGGTCACATTTGTTACTTCTGGTTTACCAGGAGGGCCTGGAGGACCTGTTAAGGAAGAAAAATTACAGTTAAAACAAAAATCAAGTCTTTAGAGATTAATAAAAACTCACTGGAACCTCTCAACTTGTTCTACTTACCAAATCTATCCACCATTTTAACTGGTTCTGATTGTACTGGTTCACCCTTGCCATATTGATTTACTGCTGAGACACGGAAAACATATTCATTTCCTTGAATGAGCTTGCTAACAACATGCCTACAGGTTTCAATATTTTCAGCAACCAATGTCCAGAGCAGTCGACTAGTTTCTCTCTTTTCAAGAACATATGATTTGACTGGTGATCCACCGTCTTCTGCAGGAGGTGACCACGTAAGAGTTGCTTTTTCTGCTGAAACATTGCTGATCTCAATAGGCCCTGGAGGTCCTGGTATATCTAAAACTTTCACTTGTACATTCTCCTGCTTAGTGCCAAAAGGATTGGTTGCAGTGATTGTGTATTCTCCAGAATCTTTTCTGGCTGCATATTTGACAGTTAGAGTAGAAGAAGTTGGTTTGGTTTCAATGTGCACAAGCTCTGAAGGTCTAAAATCTTTTCCAGCTTTTGACCATGCTGAAGTTGGAGGAGGTTTGCCACGTATACTAATAGCAGACAGTGTAATCGTGTCTCCTGCTTTTACTGTTAAACCTTCTTTCAAAGGAGGATCCAAAACAATGCTTGGTGCCTCTGTCAAAAAAAACAGACAAAAAAAATCCTGATTGTTACAACAAGAACACAGGGGGGAAAAAAGGAGATTTGGTATTAATTATTCAAATAAAATTCTACCTATTCAACGCCATCTACATACCATACTCATCCTTGCATATTATGGTTCCTGTGGATTCAGATGGAGGACTGATAGCTCCTGCTGTGTTCTTTGCTCTAATTCTGAACTCATATTTGGAGCCTTCAATAAGGTCAGTTACAGTAAATGCACAGTCTGGAACATTCACGTGATTAGCTTTTGTCCAAGTCTTTTTGGGTAAATCACGCTTTTCAACAATATAGCCAGTTAATTTATGTCCACCATCATATTTTGGTTCTGTCCAAATGAGTGTTACTGAGTTCCTGGTTACATTGATCACTTCAGGTTTCCCAGGGGGATCTAGAAGAAAAAAATAATAAATAGTGGTCAAACAAAAATTATTTCAAATTTCAGAATTTTCCTTTTTATTCTCCTGATGACTTACCAATAGGATCAAGTGCCACAACTGGTTCAGATGGAAGACTTGGTTTACCTACTCCAGCCATATTGATTGCCATTACTCTGAATTCATATTCCAGACCTTCAGTTAACCCTGTCACTCTGAAATCTTTCATTCTTATTGGTGTTGTGTTTGCTCTCTTCCACAGAAGACTATTTCTTTCTTTAACTTCCAGGTGATAACCTAGAAGATAAATGATGAGATGAAAATATGGGGGAGGTTTCTAGAAATCTTAATTTCTCATGGCATTGTGAAACATCGTATTTCCTGTATTGCATGTTGCATAGGCACTGTACAAGCAAATGCCTAAAAAAAAATCTGAGCAAAAATATTGTTTCTCAGGTAGTATTTTCCCAATGTTTAATTTTTTTAATCATATTGAAAAAACAGGAAGCAAAACAGTGAAATCAATCAGTTGATCAATCAATCAATCACTCAATTTAAAGCATAAACACCTGATAGTTTTATCTTACCCTTTGCAGAGAGAAAGAACTGTTAAGAACTGAAATACTAGGAATGTTTTTGGGGATGTACCTGTGATTGGTGATCCTCCAGTTCTTCTGGGATCAGTCCAAGTTAAAGCTACAGATTCATGCCGAACAGCAACAATGGTGGGGGGTGGAGGAGCATCTGGCACATCTAAACAGTATTGAAAAAATGCAGGAGCATTAAAAATTAATATCACCCCTTTAACATTTTTTCCCAATTTCATAAATTATAATAGATACTTACCAAATGGATGTTTTGCAATGACAGGGTCAGATTTAAGACCTTCACCTACTCCATATTTATTTTCAGCCCTGATCCTGAATGTATATTCATTTCCTTCATGAAGTCTTGTAACTCTAAAAGTTGTTTTCTGGACTGCAGAGGCACAAGTCACCCACTTGTTGTTTACATTATCTCTCTTCTCTAGAACATAGTTAGTGATTTCTGAACCACCATCATCTTTTGGAGGGCCCCACTTTAAGGTTATGGCATCAGCTGTGACTTCTTCAAATTTCACTGGACCTGTTGGTATGCCAGGTTTGCCAACAACTTTCACAAAAATAGTGCCTTCCTTGCTGCCAGCAACATTCTTCAGAGTTATTGTGTATTTTCCAGCATCAGCTTTCTGGCAGTCATGTACTACAAGAGTGGTGTTAACTGCTGTAGATTCAAATGCAACTCTTCCACTCTCAGTAAGTGCCTGGTCATCATCCTTCTTCCAAGTTACAGTTGGGACAGGCTTGCCTTTCATAGGGATTTTAAGACGGAAATTGCTACCTTCTTTAGCTATATAGCACAAATCAGGTAGATCTCTTAAGTCAAGTTCAGGTGCCACTGTAAAAAATAAAGGAAATCAGTTATTCAACAATGCATAAACTTTGTGGTAAAATTAAGATCTGATTTAAAGGTGTCTGATTTGTATGTATGCATAGCAATGATAGTATGCATAAAATAAATATAATTTGGGTAAGTGAAGCATTGAAATAATGATCTTGCTTCTCACCAACATCATCTCTTGCTACAATTGTGAGCTCTGATGGAGTTCCACATCCAGCATCATTTTGGGCTCTCACTCTGAAAGTGTATTCCTGTCCTTCTTTTAGGTCTCTCATTGAAAAATGGAGGTTCTTTCCCCGCATGACTTCTTGCCATTTATCTTCACCAATCAGAACTTCAACAACATATGCAACAATACGGCTTCCACCATCACTGATAGGTTTTTTCCATACCAAATTGCATGATGATTTTGTTACAGCTGAAGCTTTTAGATCCACAACTGGCCCAGGTGTTTCTAGAAGGAGGAAAAGCGTACTAAGTGTCCAGTCAAGCTAAAAATAAACATTATTTGAATAAAAAAAATGAATTAAAAAATAGGTGAAGTGGATCCATTTTTCCTACCAGAAGCTTTAACAGCATCACGAGTTTCACAGGGATCACCAATACCATATTCATTTTCAGCAAAAACTCTGAAGAAGTAAGATTTGCCTTCTTCTAAGTTAGTTATCCTGTAGCTTGTCTTTGGACATTCTGTTGTTACTGTGGACCATGATTTTCTTTCTGCATCACGTTTTTCAACAACATAATTTTTGATTGGACTGCCTCCATCTATTAGAGGAGGTTCCCATGTGATGTAGGCAGAATCCTTAGATGCTTCCTTTACAATCAGGTTAACTGGAGGGCCTGGAGTATCTGTATAAACACAAGACCACCATATTTGATATAGTAATAAAATTTTTAAAAAATCAGTTAAAAAGTCAACAAATATATTATAATGGGGAAACCCTGAGACTTACCAAGTACTTTTACAACAATGGTGTACTCCTTTTTGCCACAGCTGTTCTCTAGACTGAGGACATATTTTCCAGCATCATATTTATTTACATTTTCGCAACGCAGGAAGGTATCAAAATCAGTTGACTTGATATCTAATCCTTGTCTATCTCTTAGGTTGGCACCCACTTTAGACCATGCAATTTTTGGAGGTGGACGTCCTCTTACTGGCACATAAAGTCTCATTGTGACTCCAGCACGCAACACAAGGACTTTCCTTAGTTCTGCGTCAAGTTCTCCTTCAGGTGGAACTGTGTGTTTAACAAAAGAACATGTAATTAAAGCATCATCTTTAAGGCTATCACCAAAGCTACTGCTACAGAAAGTCCCTCTGTACTGGCGCTTCATTAGATTAACCAACTTCGCATGCCTGTGATGATGTTAGTAAGTGTCCTGACTCCTGTTTGAAGGTAATTTGCAAACTTGGCATTTTTGGCACTGATTTCACTTTCTTTTTTTTTCTGCCTTTTCCACCATTTATGTTAGAAAGTCTCCTAGTTTTTTTAGAACTCAAAGGAGTTTCAAAGCCTCCTGGACTCTACTGCTTTGCTTGAACCAAGACAGGTTCTGTGAAGCAATGCTTTGGTACATTCAGCCAAATGCATACAAAAGCCAGCATGGCTTTTAAGAAGTAAATGTCATACAATCAAATACTGTTTCACACAGGTGCTTAGAATAGTAATCTTGGCTTCAAATTATTTAGAAGACATGAAGATGACTGAAAGTTTTAAGAATAGAAAAGAGATCTGAAAAGTCTAATTTTAGGATTAGAGAAAGAAAGATATCTTGATGACCCCAAATAGGAGGCAGAAGGCTATAAAGCATATAAATAAAAAAACCAGACACTAGCCAAATTCTACTCTGTTCCTAACTGCCCTGTTCTCTTCCAAATTAGCTGCTTTTAGCCCACATTTTCTGAGTAATAACATTCCAAATTAATCTGCACCTCTGATCTGTGACAAACTCTGTCTTTGGAACTCAGCCCATGAATTAAAGTAAAAGTCAACTAGGTAATTGGCTTTCAGTGAACGTACTTAAAATGTCTTTGGCAGTGTGTTTATCAGGAACGTCACTTGGGTCACTGTATCCAATCTTATTGACAGCATAAACACGGAACTGGTACTCTGTATCTTCCATCAGTCCTGTTACCACAAATTGTGTAGCCTGTAAATTCTTTGGTACATTGCATCTGACCCAGTTGTCTGTGTCAGCTCTTTTTGATTCCACTAGATAACCAATAATAGGGCTTCCTCCATCATATGCTGGTTTGCTCCATGACAGGCTTATTGAATTACGAGTAGTATCAACCACTTTCGGGAAAGCAGGTGGGCCAGGAGGATCTGAGAATTAAAATAGCGTAAAGTTATTGTACCAAATGCTGTATGATAGTATTTGGAAATAATAATGGAAAATATCTGAGACTGTAAGCTTACATTGAGGATCACGAGCATACACTGCTTTAGATGGTGCGCTAGGCTTGCCAGGTCCAGCTTTATTCAGTGCTATCACCCGGTACTCATATTCTGTTCCTTCTTGAAGTCCAGTAGCTTTAACAGTTCTTTCAATGACAGGCTTTCTGTTTACCTTTGTCCAGTTAAGAGCCTTAGTTTCACGCTTCTCGAGGATATAACCAGTTATTGGGGATCCACCGTCATCAGCTGGTGGCTTCCAGCTAACAGTCATAAAGTCTTTAGTTACATTGCTAATTACTGGTGGATCACAGGGTCCAGGTACATCTGTGGAAATTTATTTGAAAATTACATTCACATTCATAAGTGCACACAAAAAACAGTGACTTATGAAACTATCCCACAAAGCACTTACCATATGGATTCTTAGCAACTGCTGGTTCAGTCAAGATAGGGTCTCCAACACCGTATTTGTTTTCAGCACATATGCGGAACTGGTACTCATGTCCTTCTATTAGTTTCTCCACTGTGCAGCTTGTAATGGGTACATTGGCACTGACCTGGGCCCAGTTTGGCCTGCTTGTTTCACGCTTGTCTACAATGTAGTTAGTAATTTCTGAACCTCCATCTTCCAGAGGAGGTTCCCAAGAAAGCATTGCACGATCTGCGTACATATGTTTGATTTTGACAGAGGCTGGTGGACCAGGCTTATCTGGAACAATTAACATCACATTGTTATAGCTCTATCTCTTGCTATATAATTTAATCATAAAAATATTTGTTAATAGACAGTCTTTAGCTTACCAAGCACTTTAAGCCTGATGGTTGCTGACTTTGATCCACTTGCATTTTCAGCAGTAATAGTGTAGTCTCCTGTTTGCTTCCTGTTAACACTGAACAACTCAACTGTAGCAAGATTTCTCTTAGTAGTGATCTTAACACCTTCAGATGGCTTTAAAACTTCTCCTTCTTTCTTCCAGGTGATTGCTGGCATTGGCTTGCCATATACATTTGCCTCCAGACGCACATTAGTTCCAGCTTTTACTGTAAGCTGTGATTGCATAGACAGATCCAACTCTATTCTGGGAGGAACTGAAACGAAATAGTCCAAGGGTTAATCAATGGAGTAGGAGATAAACATCTCATTCTTGACATGAGATTTAATTAAAAATGTACAGACTCTTATCACAGTTATCAAATGCTTTTACATTCCTTACCATTTTCTGGATGAATGGTCACCGGATCAGAAGGTTCTGAAGGTGGGCTGATGTTAACTGCTGTCTTGGCAATTGCTCTAAATTGGTACTGAGCATTTTCTTCCAAACCAGTGGCAGTGTACTCTTCCAGTGGTATTTGATGTGGAGTTGTATTGCACCGAACCCACTTATCACCAGGTAATTTGCAAGCTTCCACAAAGTAGCCAATTAGTTTGCTACCGCCATCATGCTTTGGTCTCGTCCATACCAGTGATGCAGTACTCTTAGTGACATCAATAACTTCAGGTTTTCCAGGGGGATCTAAGGCAAAAGAAAATATTTTGCAGTCTGTTTTTTTTTTCCAAAAAAGAGCTAACATATTAAAAAATGGCTTTAATAATGCTGGATCCTATTTACTGCATACCCACATGGAGTGCACTCACAGTAGAGTCATAGTAAGCATAAAAATATAAACTAAAGGGCAAAATGAAGATCACAAAGAGTGGCAGATATATTGAAAATTATCAGAAAAACAGTAGTTTGTATTGGTATGTTTGGCTTACCAACTGGTGCTCTTGCTGTGACAAACTCAGTTGGTTTACTGGGTTTACTTGCTCCAGCTCTGTTCAATGCATAAATTCTGAAAGCATACTCAAGACCTTCAATGAGCCCCACACAAGGGTATTCTGTGGAGCGCACAGCTGTGTCATTAGCTTTCACCCACAGCAGACTGTTCCTTTCCTTGCGCTCAATGAGATAACCAGTAATTGGACTGCCTCCATCACTATCTGGCTTATCCCAAGCAACAAAAATGCAGTCCTTATTGACTTTGGTAATTCGTGCGTTCTTTGGTTCACTAGGGACATCTAGAAAGAAATACAAAGATATATAACAATTGTATGTTTTCTTACGGGAAAGATTAAATAGAGAAAGGCTGCTAACAAAAACTGGCATACCAAATGGGAACCTTGCAATCATCTTGCCAGAAGCAAGCGGCTCAGAAATCCCAAAACGATTTTCAGCTCGAACACGGAACATATATTCTTCTCCAGGAATAAGTTTTCCAATTCTGCAGGTTGTCTTTGTGACAGAAGATAAAGCTGTTACCCAGTCTCCGCGGCTTACATCACATTTCTCAACTACATAGTTTGTAATGTTACTGCCACCATCTTCAAGAGGTATATGCCATGAAAGAGTGCAAGCATCAGCATCAATTTCAGAAATATCAAATGGAGGCTGTGGTGGACCTGGTTTATCTGTACAAAAAAAGTAGATTAAGAAAGAAAGGGATGAAACAAAATGGCAACCACTGGAATATACTAAAACTAGCTTTGTGTAAAGCTGGACTGAAAAACAATCAAATGGAACATACCCATGACTATCACTCTGATTTTCTGACTATCAGTACCAGAGCTATTCTCTGCAGTAAGAGTGTAAAAATCAGAATCTTTTCTAGTCACATCCTTAATGATAAGAACAGATGACTTTTCTGCTTTATGCACAGCAAGGCGGCTGGATGTAACTACATCTTGATCTCCTTTCAACCATTTACAGACTGGCTGAGGTTTCCCATATACATGAGCTTCAATTCTCAGTTTCTTTCCAGCTTTAATGTGAACGTGATCAGGCATCAAAATCTTAGGTGGGACTGTAAAAGAAAAAAAACCCAGACATATAAATTCAATTTCTGTGATATATTAATTTACTTTTTCTTATTTTTTCATGTGAAACATCTCTGCTTCTTTCTCAAGAGGAATGACCAGTAGGAATGAACAGATAATTTTTAATTTAGTTCCACTTATGGACAATTGGAGTTTCTGCAAGGAAAATATCTATTCCAATCTTACTTCTACATTCTTGTACACTTTACAAGAGAATATTTGAGTTTGGATTGCCTTCACACACATTTATGTAGATATTTGTGCACTATTAGTGCTTGAAATGTAATTCCTCTTTATATCTGGAACTTGTTGCTCACTTATTGCTGACTTTCTACAAGACAAACATGAAGGAGAAGAAAAGAAACACTGAAGTTCTGAACTCAACCCACTTGCACAGTCAATCTTTTTGTATCTTTGAATTATTCTTCTCCTACTACTTCTTTTCCACAAAAGCTTTCAAGTTTCTTCCAAAACAAACATGACAGCTTGTTTGGTGTAGTTTTCTTCCTTCCACTGGCTAGTTTTCATTCTCCTTTTCCTGTGTCTCTCTCCTTCTCTTCCCATGTCACAATGCCCTTACCCCTATGTCTCCTGTGCCTCAGGGACCCTGCCACTTTAAATAGGCCAACCTGTCCTCCCTGCCTTTTGCTTTACATTCCCAATCAACTTCACAATATAAGCAACTTGTTTTCTCTTATAATAAAACAGGGGGCACTTTTGGCCCCATTTATCTCTAAAACTACTAGTCTGACTCTTTTTCTTTTTAAGTTCATTGAAGGTGTTTATTATTTCTCCCTAATTCCTACTTTCTGATTCCAACTGAAACCATACCTGAAAAATTATTTAATAATTCTGAATTAGTGGTCAAGTCTCATTCTTTCTGTACAGTATACAATATTCAGTACAGTAAACTTTCATCATCCAGATAACTTCATAAAGCGTATGTCTTTCTGTGAGTCCAAGAACTATAATTCTTCCTTTATTTTATTATTAAAGCAGTATATTGCAACATAGGTAGTATTTAAATTGCTACTTACTGAGTTGTTCTTTAATTTCAAATGCTCCTTCAGCTTGTATTGGCAAACTTACTCCTACAGCATTTCTAGCTGCCACTCTAAAGTTGTATTTCTTTCCCTCCTTCAGACCAGCTACAACAATGGAGAGATCTTTGACAACTGAATATTCTGTCCATCGATCAGCTGGTTGGTCATCTTCTTTGTAGCTAACAATGTACCCATCAATTTTAGAGCCTCCATCACGCAGTGGTGGCAGCCAGCCTAAAGTAGCACTATTCTTTGTAATTTCAGTAACTTCAAGTTTTCTTGGTGGATCAGGTTCACCTTTCAGGGCAAAAAAAGAGAAACACATTAAACACTGAATTTTCTGTCTCTTGAGAATTTGTTGAATTATTGGATGCCAGCCATGCTAATTCAACAAGGACAATATAGAAAAGAGCAAAATTCTTAATAATTGCAAAGTTACTATATTCATAGATCATATTATTTTAAAGGAACTGGCAGAGAAATATTTATGTTTATCATTGAGTAGTTAGTAGCATTGTCCAGTTTAGAAACACTACCTTTCAAGAAACACAAAATCTTATTAAAGTTTGCAAAAAAATATAACATGTACATAAAGGCATACTTACTCAGAGGATCTGTTGCTAGAACTGGTTTTGGTATGTCACTTGGAACACCTGCCCCATATTCATTTACTGCTGTCACTCTAAAATAATATTCATTTCCAGGTACAAGGTTTGCTATTTGGAAACTAGTTTTCTTTAGTTCTGCTGTGACTGTTGCCCAGGTCTTCCTGTCAGCCTCACGTTTTTGCAGGATGTAATGAGTCACTGGGCTACCCCCATCATTCTCTGGAGGTGCCCATGAAAGATGGCATGACATCTTGGTGACGTCTGAAACCTTGAAGTCTGACACAGGTCCTGGAGTATCTATAAAGGAATTTCAATTTACATTAGACTTTTCATCTCGAATAAATTAAAATTAAAGGGGGTTAACAGCTTTTTATATGGGGGGAGTTAGTGTTAGCTGATATAGTTATGCTCAAAAATTGTAGGAATGTTCCTGCAATGAAAATTCAGTATAGTTATAAAATTGTCTAGAGATATTTGTCTCATTACTTACCCAGGACTCTAACATTCACAAATACAGCCTTTTCTCCAGCTGCATTAACAAGTGTCAATGAATATTTGCCTGAGTCGTCACGTGTTGAATCAGGAATGACACAGAAGGCCATAGTGTCAACCAGATCAACTTGGCCTTTTCTGATGACATTATCAACACCCATTCTCCTCCAGGTGACTTTTGGTGCTGGGCGGCCCCTGACAATGGCAAAAAGTCTAATAGGGCATCCAGCCCTGACTGTGACTAACTTTCTCATGCTTGCATCCAACTCAATCTCAGGAGGTTCTGAAAGACAAAATTAAAGAAATAAAATGTGAAGTTTAGCAATTGTAATAAAATAAACCTAAAGCAAATAAAGGTTGGATGTAAACGCTGATAAAGTGGATGGGAAAACTCACCAAGAATTTCTTTGGGAGACACAGCTTCTTTGAGTTCAGCTGGCCGACCAAGGCCAACCTGGTTTTGGGCAGAAACTCTGAACTCATATAATTGCTTCTCATCCAGGCTGGTGGCTGTAAATTCTGTGTGAATAACCTGGGCAGCAACATTACATCGTTTCCATCCTGCTTCAGGATCAGCACCCTCCACTTTTGGTCTAATTTCCACAACATATCCAATAATTGGAGCACCACCATCGTACACTGGTTTTCCCCAGCCAAGGGTTATGGAAGTCTTTGTGCTGTCAACCACTCTCAAGTTTGTGGGCGGACCAGGTGGTTCTGAAAGACAGAAAAAATTACAGATAAGAACACAGCTGTACAATTTAGTTATCTGTCATGTTACATTAAAAAAAAAAAAATTAAATGGTATTATACCTATTGGGTCTTTGGCTACTACTGGTCTTGATGGCAAGCTTGGTTCTCCAAGTCCAACTTCATTTTCAGCACTGACACGGAACTGATATTCATGGCCAGGGAAGAGATTAGTAACCTTCTTGCGTCTCTCTGGGATTGCAGTCTTAGTAACAGGAACCCATCTTAGTGATCGTTTCTCTTTCTTCTCTAAAATGTATCCTGTAATTGATTTGCCACCATCATATTCTGGTGGATTCCAAACTACAGTCATCTCTTCTTTGCTAACTCTTGTGACATCTGGAGGGTCAGGGCGTCCAGGTCTATCATATTTTGTTTTTGCAATAATTGGGTGTGTTTCTGTTGGTGGACCAGTGCCCATTTTATTCTCTGCACGCACTCTGAATATATATTCATTACCTTCAATTAGGCGTGTCACTTTTGCATAGTTTGTTAGGACAGACGAAGAGAATGTAGACCAAACCATACGCTTGCTTTCACATTTTTCCAGGATGTAGTTCTGTATTTCACAACCACCATCATCTTCTGGAGGGTCCCAAGAAACAGTACATCTATCACTTGAAATGTCACTGACTTTTAAGTTTCTTACAGGACCAGGTTTATCCAAGACAATAACAGTAGCGTATGCCACGAAGCTACCAGCTGTGTTAGTTGCAGTAATCACATATTTCCCGCCATCACTGCGCCTTGATTTTGTGAGAACAAACTTTGATGTGTCAGAAGTTGTTTCAATACTGACTCTTGGAGATCTGGTGAGATCTGTGGCATCTTTGTCTTTTGCCCATACAACTTCAGGCTGTGGTTTTCCTCTGACTCCAGCCTCAATTCTAACTGTGTCACCTGCTTTCACAGTTAAAACCCCACTTAACTTCAAATCTAGCACTGGTTTCTGCAGATCTTCCTTAACAACAACTTCAGCTGTTTTTACCCAGCCACTTTCACCAGCCTCATTCTTGGTCTGAACTCGGAATTGGTAAATCTTATTTTCCACACATTTATCTACCATGTAGTGTGTCTCCTTAATGCTGCCTTTGTGAACCCTTTCCCATTCATCTGACTCTTTCAGTTTTCTCTCAACATGATAACTTAGGTTGGGGCTTCCACCATCATAATCTGGCCTTCTCCATTTCAGATATACAAATGTCTTCCCTTTCTCTGCAATGTGAAGATTTTCTGGCTCTCCAGGCTTGTCAATAGGATTGATGGCAAGGATGGGAGTCTTGGTCTCAATGCAAGGACCTGGACCTATTTTGTTTTCTGCACAAACTCTGAAGAAGTATTCACGGTTCTCTACAAGATTTGCCTTTACTAATCGTTTAGTGATATCAGAGGAGACAATTGACCATCCCCTCTGATTTGGTTGACGGTACTCTACTATGTAATTTGTAATTTCAGAGCCACCATTATCCACTGGACTCTCCCAAGCAATCATACAAGAGTCTTTTGTGACATAGCTTATTTTCAGGTTCTGACAGGGTCCAGGTCTGTCAAGTACATTAACAATAGCAAAAGCTTGAGCCTGTCCACAGCTATTCTTAGCTGCTATTATATATTTGCCATGATCAGATCTTTTGGCTTCTTTCACTTGCAGTTCAACATTCGGTAGATCATGGAGTATTTCAACATGCTTTTCTTGGACTAGTACTTTGCCATCTTTAGACCACGTTATTTCAGGATCTGGCCTGCCTTTTACCTTACCAGTAATACGTATTGTTTGACCTACTCGGACAGTAATTAAATCTCGACAGGTCACATCTAGGCTTATTTCTGGAGGAGAAAGGATATCCTTTGCAAGTACAGTTTCTGCCAGTTCTCTTGGTTCTCCTTCTCCCACAATGTTGACAGCTTTTATTCGGAACTTATACTCATTTCCTTCTATTAATCCAGGTACTCTGAAAGCACACTGTCTAATGAGTTCATCCTTATTAATCCTATTCCACTGTGTAGTTCCAGTTTTCTGACATTCAACAATGTATCCCAGAATTGGGCTGCCACCATCTTTGAGTGGCTTTGTCCACACAAGATCAGCTGTTTCTTTAGTTTTGTCTTTTAATTTTGGATTTATAGGTGGTCCAGGAGGAGTGATTGGACGTGATGCTTTTATTGGATCAGAGCTTGGAGATGGTTTGCTTAAACCCACCATGTTTTCTGCAAAAACTCTGAATTCATATGTGTTGCCTTCAAAAAGTCCAGTGACTCTGTATTTCATATCAAGTATAGGTGTCTTATTGACACGCACCCATTTACCAGATGCTTCCCGACGTTCAAGTATATAACCAGTTATTGGAGTTCCACCATCAGATTTTGGTAGGGTCCAAGACACTGTTGCAGCATTTTCTGTAATATCATAAACAGTTGGTTTACCAGGTGGGGATGGTGGATCAAACATGTATTTAGCAACTGTTGGTTCTGAATCAAGGGGTGCACCGATGCCTATCTTATTTTCTGCACGAACACGGAAAATATATTCACAGCCTTTCTGCAGTCGTGGAACCTTAATTTTTGTGTGACTTGTTCCAGAGCTAACCACTCCCCAAGTTTCTTTCTTTGATTGACGCTTCTCAACAATATAATTAATTATAGGACTCCCACCATCATCTTTAGGAGGGCGCCAAGAAATAACCATGTGTTCTGGTGTTACTTCAAGAATATTAATAGGACCAGTTGGTGGGCCAGGAACATCCAAAACTGTAAGGTGTAGAGCCACAGTTTTGCTGCCAGCTGCATTAGATACTGTGAGTAGATATTCTCCTGTATCTTTTCTTATACAGTCTTTGATAGTAAGCACGGTTGAATAATTGTCAGTCTCAATCTTGTATTTGCCATCTGGTTTAATTTCAGTGTCATCAGTAACCCATTTTGCAGTGGGAACTGGCACACCTCTCATAATTGCTGGAAGTCGCACTGTGGTGCCAGCTTTAACAACAAGGCCTTCAATTAACTTCACATCTAGTTCCACAGATGGAGGTACTGAAATAAGAGAAAAATAGAAATTACCTTTTCAAGGGAAATGCCTAAAGAAAGACAGAAAGAATAAGTGAAACAACATGAAAACCCAAAAATTACCTAGCTTTTCTTGACACTCTATTGGTATAGTTGTATCCGGAAGGCTGAGACCAACAATATTCTGAGCCTTCACACGGAATTTGTATATTTTTCCTTTTTGTAGGCCTGTAACAACACAGTCTAGCATAGGGACCGTCTGGAACTTTGTCCATTCATCTGCACCATCTTCTTGATATTCCACCAAATATCCAGTTATCTCAGCACCACCATCACGATCTGGTCGATTCCAAGCAAGGGAAACTTCAGTCTTGTCAACATCTACATGATGCAGATTCTTTGGTGGCCCTGGAGGATCTTTTAAAATAAAAACCCAAAATGGTTACTAGGATGAAAAATCTATGGTATCAGTGTATCATGTTCATATTGATACCAACAGGACAGTCTCCACATTACCAATAACAATATTAAAAAACCCCAAATTGTGTAACTTAAAAACACTTACGCAGTGGATCTATGGCTTTGATAGGCTTGAGTGTTTCCACATATGGACCTCTACCAAACTGATTCTCAGCTGCAACTCGGAATTGATACTGAGTGCCTTCCATCAGATATTTAGCCATATGACTGCGTTTCTTGGAGGATGATGAGATGGCTACCCACTGTGCAGAAGCTACATCTTTCCTTTCCACCACATAGTTGGTAATGACAGAGCCACCATCATCTTCTGGTTCCATCCAAGTGAGATAGCAAGAGTCGCTTCTAACATCACTCACTTTCAGATTTCTGGGTGGACCAGGCTTATCTAAAATTGATAAAAATGAAATCCATTATTTATTTGATAACCAAAGCATTTCTTATAAAGCTTAGTACATTTCAAGATAAATTAATATATTTAATATAATTTTTAGTCCTTTTTCTACTGTGTATTTTTTATAAAACTTTGTTAATTGATTTTTTCCAGAAATTCCTTTATTTCCTAACCTCTAATTATAGAATAAGGTGTGATATAAAAGAAACATCAAAAAGATTACCTAAGACCACAACTTTTACTGAAACAGTCTTTGAACCAGCTGGATTTTCAACCGTCAGGGAGTACATTCCACCATCTTCATGGACCGTGTTACGAATTTCAAGCTTACTACCAACTCCTGTAACCTCAATATCAGCTTTGGGTGAGACTTCATGATCTTCTTTCTTCCAAGTAACTTTTGGGAATGGAACACCTTTAATAACAGCACTAAGTCGCAGGGTATCTCCAGCTTTTACATGCTGTTCTCGGGCCATATTAGCATCAAGTATCAACTCAGGAGGTTCTGGAATCAAAAAGACAAGTTCTTAAGAAATGAGGGAAAAAAAATGTTCTTAGGTAAACTTATCTGATTTTATTAAACTCACCGAGCCTGTCCTTTACTTCTACTGGATCATGAACGTGGGCTGGATCAGATTCACCTGCTGCATTGACTGCCTTGACCCTGAACTTATAGGTCAAACCCTCAGTAAGACCAGTGACTTTGTATTTTGTTTCAGGACACGAATCTGCTGTAAGATTAGCCTTTTTCCATTCTTCATCTCCAACTTTCTGATACTCTATTAGGTAGCCAATTATCTTGCTATTTCCATCATGGCGTGGTGGTTGCCAAGATAAATCAACTGAATTTTTAGTTTTATCTACTGCTTCTGGATTAACAGGTGGACTTGGTTTTGCTGTTAAAAAAAGAAAAGAAAAAAAAAAGAAATGGGAGAAAAAAAGAAACTATTAAAATCCTTTTCTAACTGAAATTTAGAGTGTATTAAAATTTCAATGAGAAATGAAATTTGATACTTCACCGATTGGATCTCTAGCGAAAATTGGCTTTGATGGTGGACTAGGATCACCAACACCAATTTCATTTTCTGCTGAAACACGGAATTCATATTCACAGCCTTCAAGGAGGTCAGGTACTTTGAACTTTGTACCGGGGAAAATTGGGTCTTTAGTAGCTCTGACCCATCTTGTAGCCATTGTTTCCTTCTTTTCTACAATATAGTTTGTTATCGGCTTGCCTCCATCATACGGTTTGTTCCAAACCACTACTGCAGAGTCTTTGGTAACATCCTTAATGATTGGTTGCTCAGGTGCATCAGGAACACCTGGGGTGGGGAAAAAAATAGAGTGTATAAGCATAAACAGAATAAACAGAATAAAAAATAGCATATTAAAGTAAGATTGCAAATGAGAAACATACGGAAACGGTCCTTGGCTTTCATCTCATCAGAGATGAGAGGATCACTTATGCCGTAAAGATTTTCAGCATAAATTCGAATTTGATATTCTCTTCCTTCAAGCAGCTTAGGAACTTTGCATGTTGTCTTCACTGTGGCAGATGTAACTGGCATCCACAGGTCTTTGTGTGTATCCTTCTTCTCAATAATGTAATTTGTGATTTCACTGCCTCCATCATCTAATGGAGGTTTCCAGGAAACTACCATATGATCTTTATAGACTTCATCAAATATAACTGGGCCTACTGGAGGTGATGGGCGATCTGTTTAAGAGAAAATAAAGCATACCCATGCTTTTATATAAACTTCACATAACCACATAGATTGTTGTGAACAGTGTCAATACAGCAAATATAGTATAAAATGAGAAACCTGACATCACAGTTTTAATAAGGAAACAAGACCTCAGGACTATTCCTCTTTAATATATGTTTGACTCACTTAATTCCTTAATTCTTATAAGGTATTTGGTGATTAACATTTTCTACAGTGTTGACATTCTCTAAATGCAAGTAGAGACATTGAATTATTCATGCTGAATAAACCAATCCAGATTTAACTATGTACTCAAAATTAATAAGCAGCTTTTCAGTATAATTGAAAATGCAGTAAATCTAATTATTGTAATAAAGAACACATTTTAATACCTACATTTTATATAATTCAATTAATTCAAATCACTAAAAAAATCACAGACAATACTGTTGTTCAGTAAAACTTACCAACAACATTCACTTGACAAAATCCTTTTCTTGATCCTGTGCTGTTCTCTACAGTCACACAATATTTGCCCGTGTCTTCACGGACAGATTTTAATATCCCCAAGCAAAGAGTTGTAGGAGTTGTCTTGATCTTTATACGGTCATCTTCTTTCACAACAATATCATCCTTTAGCCAAGTAACCTTTGGTGCAGGCTTGCCTGAGTAACGTCCAGTCAGGCTGAAAGCTTCACCAACTCGAACAATAAGCTTGTCTCTAAAGTCAAGGTCAAGTGTGGGAGGAGCTGAAAGACAATATTGAAAAATGTGATGCCCAAAAATGTCAGCAATAGTAATAAGAAAAAGTAAGGAATCAAAAAATGTGAATGCGGTTTTGAAAAGAAATATGATAAAGTTACATACCAATTTCATCCTTGCACGTGATTGGTTTAGTGCAAAATGATGGCTTGCCTTGCCCCACAATATTGCAAGCACTCACACGATACTCATAGGTGTCACCCTCTTTCAAGCCTTCTACAGTGTATTTCCTATCAAGCATTTTCTCCTTTGTAACTTTGTGGAATTTGTCTTTTCCAATGAGGCGGCTCTCTAGAACATACATGGTGATATCTGAGCCTCCATTGTATTTTGGAGGGTTCCAAGTTAGTGTAACAGAGTTCTTGGTAACTGCTTTTACTTCCAGGTCTTCTGGACGGTCAGGAACAGCTGTGAATAAACAAAAAATATGGTAAATGCATTTTTCTGCGTATTCAGCATACTCCTGCATATTCACCTCATATGACAGTTATCCAAACTCAAAAATATTCTTACTTATTGGATCTCTAATGACAATCTCTTTTGTTGTCTCTGTGAATGGACCCATGCCAATTAGATTCTCAGCTGCAATTCGGAAAAAATAAGCTTTCCCTTCAATGAGTCCTTGAACAGTAGCATTCTGTCTTGTAACTGTGTAGCTCACTGGAGTCCAAGCTCTATGGTCAGCTTCACGTTTTTCAATTATATAGTTGGTAATAGGAGAACCACCATCATCTTCTGGAGTAAACCATGACAATTTACAAGAGTCATTGGTTAGGTTTTCAGTAAGGAATGGCACTCCAACTGGGCCTGGCACATCTGAAAGCAAAGATAAAAATGGAGTATTTAAGTATACATGCTGAATTTATGAAATTGTACTAGCCACAAGGACTAAAGTTGCTATTTACCTAGCACATCAACAATAATTGTCTTCTTCCTCTCACCACCATCATTTTTAGCAAGAAGAGTGTATAAACCCTGGTGACTCCTTTTGCAATTCTTGATGACTAAAGAAGAACTAATAGCTGTTTCTTCAATTTTGGCTTCTTCTGGCAAAGCGTGGTCATCCCTGGTCCAAGACACTGTTGGAGGTGGTTTTCCTGAGACATATGCTATGATCCGAATTACTCCTCCAGCATGAACGACAATTCTGTCCCTGACAGTTGCATCCAAATTAATATCAGGAGCCACTGAAGGAGGCGAACAAAAAAATTCAATGAGTTTTTTTTCTCACTTTGAATTAGAGGTACTAAAAATGTAAATGAAAATGATAAATACCAATTCTGTCCTTCATTTCAATAACATCTGTGACTTCTCCAGGTTCTCCGATGCCGGCAGCATTCACTGCTCTAACTCTAAATTTGTAAAAACATCCTTCTTTTAATCCTGCCACAACGAACTTGGTTCCTCTAATTTCTTTATCTTTTACCTGGAAAACAATATTGTAATGTCAGCTAACATCAAGATATTATCAATTTCTTTGCAAAGTTTGAAACAGGTCTTACATCAGATATTATTTCAGATTTACAAGCACACAATGGTATTAAGCATACATGGACCTAGCTCACATAGAATTCTTCAGAATTTGTGTAAAGAAATACAGGACATGGACATACAAGCTATTCTGAAGATTCATCTTTTGATAATTCTACAGAGAGGCTTGCTACAGAAATTACCATAGTCTGGTCTCAGAAGAATTACATGTATTTTTGGACACATAAGCTCATGTAAGTGAAAGTGGCAAAAAAAGAATTCTGCTCTTTTCAAACCCCAATATGAAGGCTCTTTACCTGGAAACAGTGTAGGAAATTTAGGTGTTACTTAAAATGCACCCAGATGTTTATGGAGATATAAAAAATTCCCAAGGTGCACACCTGTTAAATTTTCAGTAATGTATTATTGAAAAAGGGAGGAAAATGGAGGGACATAGTAGTTGTAAATGCTTTGGCACTGTCTGATACCAATGAAACTTACTTTTGTGCCAGTTCTAACTTGGTCTTTTGGCTTTTTAATAACAAATTACCTACATATTTTCTTACATCTTTAAACAGAAATTATTAAATTCTAAGTTTAGGAATTGCAAAGTTAACTTGGTATGAAGAAGGGGCAAGTACCAACTTTTAAGTTTGGTCTTATATTTTAAAGATATGAAGATAATTATTGTGCAAAATCGCAAACTTTTAGAAAATAACTTGCACAGTAAAAATGTATAAAGAAAATGATAGTTTTTCTTTTCTGCAGTAATTTACTTTGACAGACACAGAGAAAAGAAATGCAGATTCTGTAATAGTTTTCTACCTACCCGTTCCCATTCTTCCTTTCCTTCCTCTTTATACTCAACAATGTAGCCAGTGACCCTAGAACCACCATCCTTTATTGGTGGAGTCCACTCCAAGTCTACAGAAGACTTTGTCCAATCAGTAACTTTTGGTATAGGAGGGCCAGGTGGGGCTGAAAAATATCATCACACAGCATAAAAATATATTATATGTTCTTATTTGAATATTTTCAAATGTTGGGAAAAAGAATCTAAAATATTTACCAATAGGATCTCTAGCAAGTGCTGGATCAGATGGCATGCTCGGTGGGCCAACACCAGCTGCATTGATAGCTGAAACACGGAACTGATATTCAGAGCCTTCAATAAGACCTGTGACTTTGTATGAAACCCCCAGTGTCATAGGCTTGATAGGATCTCGATTAACCCTGGTCCATCTCTTTCCAGTGGTCTCTTTGCGCTCCAACCAGTAACCAGTAATAGGAGAGCCACCATCATGTTCTGGTTCTTCCCAGTTTACAGTCATTGAGTCACGTGTTATACTGCTAACTGTTGGCTTGTCACAAGGTCCAGGAACAGCTGGGGGAAAAAATTCACACATATCTTGTAAAAAATATGCTAAAGAAATATGGAGATAGCCAGAATGCAGAGCAGCTATGCACTCAGAGAGTCACCACTGCACTAGGTAGTTACCTATCTGCACAAGATTCCTTCCCTCATTCAGTTTCTCATCCCTATTCAGGTACAGATAGTTCTATGAAAAATAAAGCATCTTTCCTTTAAGTAACAATTGCCAATTTTTTTTTCTTGCCTTTCTGGATCACTACCTCATTTCAGTGCCCAGCCTAAAACCGGATGTTTTAAGAATTATTTTCTCCTCCAGCCTAACATTCTTTCTGTGTCAAAGCTACACTGTCTAATTTATCTTTAAAAAGTGAAGACAGGAAATTGACCCTTCCTGAGGTTATGAGGTTAGTACTGTGTCAACTACAACAGAATGACATGGATCTTTTCAGTTAAAAACTTATTTGTATATTTAAGCCTTAAAAATGTTAACATTGTATTTTAGTATATACCAAGGGGGGGGGGGGCAAAAAGTATTTTTAAGTGCTACATGTTGTTTTAAGAACTAAGTACTAATGATAAAACTCTTCAAGCTATTCTAGAAAATTTACTTAGTGAAGAGAAAAAAGTAGTAGTGGTATTTAACAGATACTGTACACATACCAGCATATGGAAACAACTGCCATCACTTGAAAGTATGTTTCTACTTACTGAAAAGATTTCGTGCTGTTTCTGGCTCACTATCCAAAGGTTCTCCAATACCATATTTGTTTTGTGCCATAATGCGGAACACATACTCATGGCCTTCCATCAGCTTGGGAACAGTGAATATGCATTCCTTAGGCTCATTAGTAACAGGTACCCATGTCTTCCTATTTGCTTCTTTTTTCTCTATAACATAGTTTGTAATCTTAGAACCACCATCATCTAATGGAGGAAGCCATGATATTGTCATTTTATCAGCCAAAATGGATTCAAATTTAATGGGTCCCACTGGAGGTCCAGGACGACCTAAAAGATACATTTTAATAAAGAAGAATTAATTCAAATGCTACTAAAGTATCTATCAATTGAATGCTATCAGTTTCTGTAATGTATAAGAGTTCTTGATATTTACCCAGAACATTCAGTCTCATCTCCTTTGAAGCAGTTCCCAGATTATTTACAGCTGTTATAGTATATAAGCCTGTATCATTTCTCCGAGACTGTTGAATTAATAAAGTGCAAGTATCTTCATCAACAATCTTGTTGACATGTTGATCATAGAGCACTGGTGATTTGTCATCTGGTTTCTTTGGAGAGGCTTTTAGCCATGTTAATGTGGGGAAGGGTACACCCTTTATCTTGGCCACAATTTTAACATCTGTTCCTTCCTCAACCTCCATAAATTCTTTGAGCTCAATAGATGGCGGACCTACAATGAAATGTTGAAAAAATAATAACATAAAAAATAGTTCATAATTTTAAAATGAAATTTGTATTTACTGGTATCAGTTAGTACTTACAGGTCTGGTCTTTGACAACAAGTGGGCCAACAGTGGCTGATGGCCTGCTAGGACCTGCTATATTTACAGCTTTGACTCTGAATTCGTATTCTCCACCTTCTACAAGATCCTCAACAGTAAACTTTGTTTCTTCCACATCACGTCTGTTGCATTGCTTCCAAGACTCTTTCACTTCTCCAGTACGATCCCAGCGGAGACATTCAACATTATAATGTGTAACTGGAGCTCCACCATCATTCTTTGGTGGTTTCCACGTCAAGCTCACTGTGTTCTTGGTTACAAGGCCAATCCTTAGTTTAATAGGCGGATCAGGAGGATCTTCACAACCAAAACAGAAATGTGAATAAATCCACTCTATGGTACCATCTGGTTTTAAAGGATTTGTTTGAATTTAATTTTACTTACGGATTGGATCCCTGGCTGTGGTCCGTTGGATGGTTTCTACAGGAGGGCCAACACCAAAACGGTTTTCTGCACGTACGCGGAAGAAGTACTCTTGACCACATATGAGATCAGGTACAACAAAGGAGGTACTGCCACAGTTTGCATTGACTTTAGTCCAGGCCTTCCCATCAATATTTCTTTTTTCTATAACATAGCCTCTGATTCTGTCTCCACCATCATCATCTGGCATCTTCCATGAAAGTTTACAGCTACCTCTTGTGATATCACTTACTTTTAGGTCTTTTGGTGGACCAGGGACATCTGTTAAGATAAAAGCACAACAGACACAATTTTACATGGTATGTAGAAAAACAAGACTAAAACCTAGTATTTGAATACTTCAATATATACAAGTCATACCAAGCACATTGACTCTGACATGCACTGTTTTTTGTCCTGCTTTATTCTTTGCTGTAATACTGTATCGTCCAGAATGACTTCTGTTGCACTCAGGGATGATAATCTCTGAACGTGTATCAGTTGCTTCCACCTGTGTATTATAAGAAGAAAGAGAAGTTATAGATCAGCTATAAATATTTTAATATGTTTGAAAAATGCAACAATATTGAGGTTAAAAAAATTGTTTGCTTTACCTGAGCTTCTTCAGGTACAGTATGACCTCCCTCCTATAAACAGAGGGAAATGATGTAAATATTAAAGGGAATAGCCTTAAATGTCTAGAAACAGGTGTAGGAAAAAAGCTATTTCTTTTACTAACCTTTGCTGCTGTTTTTGCTTTTCCTTCATACTCCCAAAATGTTTTTGGAACTGGACGACCCTTGATAACAGCTGGGATTTTAATTGTTGTGCCAGCACGACAAGAGAGCAAATCCTGTGCTCCAAGATCAAGGAAGATTTCTGGTTCCTCTGCAAAAATATTTAAATATATAAATTTTAAGAGCTACTCAAAGGATATTTCTGTCAGCATGGAGCTGAAAGCCCCCTGAAACATGTAGAATGCATGTTTATATGAGAAAGGTTGGGTGTGCAAAAAGGAAACTGAGGAAATATACAAATAGAAAAACTTGTTGCAGTAATTTCTTCCTAAAATACACAGTATTTCCTTAGTATGACTGTAGGTGCTAATCAGTTTTCTAATAGATAATGCTCTGGTAATAGTCATCATGACACTTTCAAAAATGTGTGTCAATCTTTTGTTAAATTTTTGCATAATTGTTTATTCTGTTTGACTTGCTTGAACATTCACAGCAGACAGTAGCATTTAGATACAAATACCTAAATCAGTTCCCGGAACACCTACCTAGAATGTCTTGGATAGGTATTTCTGATGTTGCAGGACTTGGTTCTGATTCTCCAGCAGCATTTACAGCTTTCACTCTAAACCGGTATTTTCTGAGCTCTTTCAAGTTGGGAATAACACATTCACAAGTAGGAAAGAGTTTGTCTCCTTCATTCACCTTCTTCCACTCAGTACTACCTTCATCTTGCATTTCAACAATATATCCTTTTATAGGACTCCCACCATCCTTTTGAGGAGGCTTCCATGCAAGAGCTACAGATGATTTTGTTTTGTCTTTGACCTCTGGGCAAGATGGTGGACCAGGAACAACTTGCAAAACAAGAGTAAGTAAAAATTACCTGAGAGTTAGTGTCTTCCTATATTTTTCTGAACAGTTTCTAGAAGAATGCAAGTATTCTAACTTTCTTCTCTCATACAGAGAGTGTATAACCCCAGAACATGCATACCAATTGCATATGTTACCTATATTATTAAGAGATATTTAAGGTACAAAAATATCAAACTCTTTAAAAATTAAGTAAAACAATAATATAAAAATATGATTCTGATCTGAAGTTTATTTGGCAATATCTGCATTGGTGTAATCAGAGTATTAGGCACATAAAAGAGATAAAAAAATTTAAATTATAGCTAACTATTTTTAAAATGATGAAAACACCAAATCAGGAAACTATTTGTGTCAATATATTCTTTTTGGTTTAATGAAAACAAAACATTTGATTAATTGCACTAAATGAAAAATAAAAAATGGTAGCACATCTTTTGTTCTGTTGTGATAGAGTCCTTTAACATAGCCATACAAATGATATACTTACATATAGGATCTGCTGCTAAGGCTGGATCTGATGGTTCACTGGGAGGGCCAATTCCAGCAAGATTTTCAGCCATAACTCTGAACTGGTACTCAACACCCTCAATCAAACGAAGCACGTTGTGCTGTAGACCTTTTACTGATGGTTTTGTTACCGGAGCCCTGTTGACACGTGCCCAGTAGACACCTCCCACTTCTCTCTTCTCCAGCCAATAGCCAGTTATTGGGCTGCCACCATTGTCCAAAGGAGGCTCCCAAGTCACCAGCATAGATGATCTGGTTCGTTCTAAAACCTTTGGCTTTCCAGGAGGTCCAGGAAGGCCGTAGGGATCCTTAATAACAACTTTCTCTGAGAGGCATTCATCACTTATTCCATATTTGTTTACAGCCCGGACTCTAAATTGGTATTTTTCATTTGTTGCAAGATTCCATACCTGAAAAATAAGATTTAAATCAATACTTGGCTACTTTTGAAAAAAACTTATTTGGAGACATGCAGTGATTTTCACTTTAAATTCTGTCTCGGAATCTCATTGACATACCTCTGTTTATTACTACAAAGCTATATACGATATCCTAAGGATATTCTTATTTCATGTGCATAGGACCAGACGTAAATAAAAATATCATCATGCTTGTTTTTGCAGTTGGTAAAATTGAATAATGCTGGGAAATGGAAAAGAAGATGTCTCCTAGCTCAGCTGAAGTTAGGCAGCAAAAGCGAACAATTTCTTTTGTTTTGTCACATGAGGGCTAACACAGATACATGGATGGCCAATACAAATACTAGCCATTCATCCAGTAATTCTGGAGTCCAAGTGGAGCATTAGCACATGTGTCTGTGGAAGCAGCAGTTTTAATTATATATGTAATATTGTTATTTTTTATGCATACTAAGGTATGTAATAAAGATATTTTATAAATTACCCCATATCTTCTCTCAACAGCGCCTGTGGAAACTTCTTCCCACTCAGATTTCTTCTTACTAGCATCACGTTTCTCAATAATGTAATGGGTAATTTCACTACCACCATTATCAAGAGGTGCATCCCATGTTAAATAGCATGATTCTGCTTTAATATCAGAAACAGCAAGATTTCTTGGTGGAGAAGGACGATCTGTATGAAAGCAATAGAGCATAGAACTACATTAAGAAGAAGGCAAAAGCATTTTATTAGCAGTCATTTTATTAAAACGTTGCATCCTTACCATACACTTCAACGTGCACATTGCGAAATGCAGTGCCAAGACGATTGGAAGCTCTCACAGTGTAAGTGCCTTTATCATTCCTCACTGTTGCAGGCAGGATAAGTTCAGTTTTTGCCGCACTTCTAGATACTTCTTCCTTGTTTATCTTAAGTGCATCAGATGTTTGGTCAATTAAAACTTCATTCTTGTCCCATTCAATCTTTGGCATTGGCAGACCTGTCACATCAGCAGGAATATTAACCGGTTCTCCTGCCTTGACTTTGATAGTATCTCCTCTCACAGCCAAGCGCAATGTAACAGTTGGAGGTACTGAAAAAAAGAAATGTGACAGAGTGAAGATGGAAATGAAACAAAAATTGCCTTGAAGTGTTCTGATATTTATATGGATTTCTTTAAAGCAGATCTACCTTCATCATCTTGTATGACTACGTTGAGGGGCAATGACGGTTCACTTTCTCCAATTTCATTGACAGCTTTGACACGGAATTCATACATATGAAGTTCATCAAGTTTTTCAACTAGAAGAGATGTTTTTGGACAGAGCCTTGCATTCACTCTTTCATAATCTTTTGAATCATGTCTCCTCTTCTCAACAATATATCCTAAGATGGGACTGCCACCATCACTACGTGGAGGCTTCCAATCAAGTGTAATGGTTGACTTTGTTCGCTCTGTGTACATGAACCTCTCAGGTGCTGTTGGAGGACCTATTAACGCAGACAAATTATAATGAAAAAACAGAAAAAATCAGAGAATTTTAAACTGTATAAATGCAGTAGCTCTAGCTTTTTAAAACCATAGCTTTTGTATGCAAAGAATCTAATTATGGCTATTATAAAGTTTCTCATGTATGTGGAGAAAAAGGTAGTAAGTAGTGTCTCAGTAGACATCAGTATTTTGTTACATAAAGAACCATAGCAATTTCACAGAAATGATTTAGAAATATGACTGAAGTAATTGATCTAAGGCAGATGCCTATCCATGTAATTGAAAAGTAAACACAATTTCTGTACAGAAAGCAATTCACAACAATATTGGTTTATTAGCCTGACTTTTTTTTTTTTTTAACTCATAAAATTAGTTGTCTTACCTAATGGGTCAACTGCAAGAATGGGCCCTATTTCAACAGGTGGACCGGTACCAAATTTGTTCTTGGCGCTAACACGGAATTTATATTCCTGCCCTTCAAGTAGACCCGTAATATCACATTTAGATCTCTCTGTATCTACAGCTAGTCTCCATGTATGCATTTTGGCATCCTTCCGTTCAACAATGAAGCCTGTGATATCACTGCCACCATCATCTTCAGGATCAGACCAGTTAAGCAAACACATCTTTCTGTTTGTGACCACTGGCTTTAGGTCAAGGACTGGTCCGGGAACATCTGAAAAACAAAATCAAACAAATATGGTAAAGCCCATACTAACCAAAAGAAATGCTTAGTTGATTTGAGAAAATATTTTTCTTACCAAATACTTCTACTCTGGTTCCTGCAGATTTCGAACCACTGCTATTGGTAGCAGTAATTACATATCTTCCATGGTCTTTTCTCAATGCATTCTTAATGGTTAACTGAGACTTTGTGCCAACATTTTCAATAACAACTCGATCTTTGTCTAATTCACCATCCTCCACAGTCCAAGCAATGGTGGGAGTAGGACGTCCTGTCACAATAGCAGGAATTGTAATAGTTTGCCCAGCCATGATCTGAATGCCTGCTTTGACAGAAACATCCAGCTCAACAGTGGGAGGCTCTGTGGAAGAGAGAGAAATACTTCATTAGCTGAAGGGAGGGATTCAGATCCAGCTTTTAAGCAGCTGGACTTTTCTTGAAAATAATACAATTACAATACCTTTAGGTTCTGCAACTGTTGTGGGTTCAGTTTCACCAGGTGGTCCTTCGCCAGCTGCATTGAGAGCAGTAACACGGAGTTTATAGTCTGCACCTTCCCTGACTTCTGTAACAGTGTACTGTCGAACCTTAATGGGTTTCTCTGTACAGCGTGACCACTCATTTACTCCCATCAATTGTTTGTACACATGGTAACCAGTGATATCTCCACCACCATTATACACAGGAGGTTCCCATTCTAGCTCAATAGAAGTTGCACTTGTATCAGCAACCCTTGGAATTGGTGGACCAGGTGGCACTATAAATAAATAAATGCAAATTAAAGTTAAAGGCTGTGAATCCTACTTTGTCACATGTATGCTGTTAGCTTCTGCTAAGCTACTTACTTATTGGGTCTTGTGCAGTTTTTGGATCTGATGGTGGACTAAATTTACCAGGGCCAGCTGCATTTTCAGCACATACTCTAAAGATGTAAGTTAAACCTTCCAATAGTCCTTCAACTTTTACTTCCAGAGCATTCACAAGGCTTCTGTTGACCCGTGCCCAGTGAGTACTATTAATTTCACGTTTTTCAATCCAATATCCTATGATAGGGCTGCCATTATCTTTTGGTTCATTCCACTTAACCAGCATACTGTTGCTGGTAACATCTTCCACATCTGGCTTATTAGGTGCATCTGGTGGAGCTGAAAAAAAAAAAAAAATTGTTGTTTTGTCATCATTGCTGTCTCTTCAGTGTTTACTCAAAGCTAAGAGAGAACTAAGATATAAGAAATTACTAACTTTAAGTACTTAACAGTTTTTCTGCTTTCTATCTTTAGAAACTTTGAATCCTAATGGCCATCAGTAATCAAACTTGCAGTAGTTCTCTCTTTTGGTAAGAATACTCATCTGTTAATCACAGAGAATGTCACTATTCAGAAGCTAAGTGTTTCAAGTGTAAAGTTTTATGACAATGATCATCATTCTTAAATCTTTAATATTTCCAATAGCTCTCTTTATTTCAATGTGCAATAAATATCACATTGCTCAAGTTTTTTCTGGGAAACATTCACCTAGATAAAGCTGAGTATTCTAGGACTGTGTAGTTTTATACTGGTTTTCTGAAAAAGTTGTATTTCAAAATTAAAACTTACAGAAAGGATCTTTAGCTGTCACTGGTTTTGAAACACATGGTGGCCCTGCTCCAACTCTATTTTCAGCAAATACACGGAAGAGATATTCTTTTCCTTCAATCAGTTTTGTAACATGGAATTTGCAATGCCTGAGTGTTGCACTGACAGTGACCCAGCCCATTTCAGCTTTTGTATTGTCTTTCTTTTCCAGTACATAGTTTAGGATTTCACTTCCACCATCATCAAGGGGAGGCTCCCACTTGCAAATGACAGAATTTTTCCTTACATCTTGAAATACAAAGTTGACTGGAGGCCCAGGTATATCTGTCAGTAAACCGAGAAAAATGATCAGTACTCCTCATTTGGTCTTCTTACCCAATACTCTGAACAACTAGGTGTTTTAAGAACATTCTTTACATACCTAACACATTGACTTCACATGAGGCTTTTGCAACACCATGATCATTTTCTACTTTAATTGTAAATGTGCCATGGTCAGCTCTGATGGAGTCACGAATTGATAGTACAGACTCCCCTTCTTTATGGTTGTCAACACTCAAACGCTCTGGCAGTGACAGCTGGAAAGGTTTCTCTTCTTCAGCTTCACCCTTCTTCTTTGGTGTTGTTACTCTCTTTTTGATATCCTCTGGTCTGACAATTTCATCATTCCTCAGCCAAGTGATAGATGGGTAAGGTGACCCTGAAATATGTGCCTCAAGTATGATCTCATCACCTCTTTTCACCTCAAGGCCAGACTGTAGGTTTGCAGCAAGGAAGACTTTTGGAGCCTCTGTAATAACAGAGAATGATAAATAGAGCATAGAATCTTCCAGTACGTTTGAGGATGTATGGCAATTAATACAAACAATCAAATTATTAATTCATACCAATCGGATCCACAGCTTTCACGAAAGGAGTAATCCGAGAAGGCTCACTGATGCCAGCAGCATTCTCAGCACGAACACGAAACTGATATTCCTTTCCTTCCTCGAGGCCTTTCACTGGATAAGTTAGTAAGGGTACCAGATAGTCATTGCATCTCTCCCACCTCTCTTTGCCCTTAGCGAGCTTTTCTATTATATAGCCCATAATTTTGCTTCCACCATCAAACAAGGGTGGTTTCCATGTAAGTGTTACTGATTTGGACGTTGGATTATGGACCTCAAGGTCAACAGGTGGATCTGGAGGCTCTGTAGAAGAGTAGATCAAAAGAGGGGTCATATGAGAAAAGAAAGGATAAAGATATTAGTTAAAATTCAATTTGCTAGATTATTTAGTAGTAAGACAAACTTACGTTTTGGGTCTTCTGCAATGATTGGGTTTCTTAGTTCAAGATAATCACCTCCTCCAATCTTATTGACAGCTTTAACACGGAAGTAATATTCACAGTTCGGGATAAGATCTTTGACTTGCCATGAAAGCTTATTTTCACCAGACATGACTGGGATATATGTTCTACGACCTGCTTCTCTGCGTTCTAGAACATAATGCAAAATAGGAGTACCACCATCGAAGTCTGGAGGTTCCCAGGATACTTTGCAAGAATTCTTAGTTACTTCGCTTGCCTTGATGTCTTTACACTGTCCAGGTGGACCTGTTTTAAATAAGAATAAAAAAATTAGTTAACTAAATAGATGGGAAACTGTATTCATATAAATATGAAATCATGTCTTTGCTTTGCAGAAAGCAGACCGAGATCACAAATGTTGACTACACAGCATGTGTATGAATTTATGTTCCCAAAGAGTCAGAATTCTTAAAACATTTTTATATTTATATGATAACAATTCAAAATAATTGGGTTTTGAGCAGCCACTGAATAGTTAGAGCAACTTGGGGTAATGTTTTTTCATGGGATTTCATAATATTAATGTCTGTATGGCAATCTACATGTGTCTGAATTGAAGTGATTTGTCCACCTGGCAGAAAAATTATCTTTCTAATCCTTTCTTCTGTCAGCTGCAGGGCCCAAATGAAGATAAGCATATTTCTTGGAAAGAAGAATCTAGTTACCTATGACTTTGACATTGACTGAGCCAGTTGTTGATGCCAGCTTATTCTCCAGTGTGATAGTATAAACACCAGCATCAGCATGAACACTGTCTATGACTTCGAGCAATGCAGAGGTGTAGTCACTCTTCATTGTTGTTCTGTCACCAGCTTTCAACTCTTTGCCATCTTTGTGCCATGTTATAGTTGGGGATGGAACAGCTCTGAAGGGTATAGGGATACTTAATTTCTGTCCTTTAACAACAACAATGTCACGAGTTTGTAGATCAATGGTTGGATTGCCTGTAAAAGTAAGTATAATATTATTAGAAAGTTGCCAAACACCATTCTTTTTCATTATGCAGATCTGAAAAAAAAAAAAAAAGAGGAATCTATTCTTACAGTCTGGGTCCTTGGCAACAACTTTTTCTGAGATGTCTGATGGCTCACTAGCTCCAACAGCATTGACAGCTCTGACTCTTAGCACATATTCCTTGTCTGGAACCACACCTTCCTCCACTTTACATTTTAGATCTTTTATTGGACGAGAATTGATTCGCATCCATTTTTCTGTTCCTGCTTCACACATCTCAACATTATACCCAATAATAGGACTTCCACCATTCTTCTCAGGTGGCTTCCATGCAATGCAAATATGATTTCGGCCTGCATCTGTGACATGTAAATCCTGAGGAGGTGAAGGAGGGCCTGCAGAAATGGAAAAGTTATTGTGTCATTTTTCTCTCGGAATATCTGTTCCACATAGTACACTGCTTCTATAATCCATACACTGTATATTATACTACTACTTACTTGTTGGATCTTCAATATGAATGAGATCAGTTGGTTCACTGGGATGACCACAACCAGCTTCATTTTCTGCACGAACCTGGAACTGTACATCTGTACCTTCAATGACATCTGTCACTCTGAAATTGCAATCTGGACCAGCTGTCTTGCCAGCTTTTACCCAGCGAGTGGCCAGTTTTTCTTTCTTTTCAATAACATATCTGAATAAATTGAGGAAAATACTGTCAGGCACTTGAAATAAGGAACAGTTCAGACTTTTTGTTCAAGAAAATAAATAAAAAGAGATTAGAAGAAGTTGTACAGTGAACAGTAAAGAGAGTCATGGGTAATAGATTCAATGAACTTTTCTTCACACATTAGTCACTTAGTCCTAGTAGGTCTCAGCCCCTATTAGGGCTGACATCACTGACAAACCTAGGTCTGGAAGCCAATACCTGAACTGTATTCTGCATTTTAGAACTGAACTAAACTGTGTTCTTTGATTTTAGAGAGCTACAGAGGCAAAAGAACCTCCAAGCTATACTTGTATCTTTGCTAGTTTGGATCTCAGCAGTTAGTCCATTAAGAATATTTGTAGATATTATTACTCAACTGTCAAAATTCTACTTAGGACAGGCTATGGCAAAGTAATGCAAATTAAATGACTTATGTTGCTTCAGGTAGATCTCTGTAGTTGTCTGTTTCTTCAACATGAGCTTACTGTGTTTGGCAAGGAGAGGAAAAATCAAAATATAAAGAGGAAAAATCCAATTGGCATTCAAGGTGAATTTCAGAGTACAGATACTTTAGAATCAAATTAAAAGACAAGTTAGAAACAACCCAGAAGAGTTAAATAGTCTTTTTGAAAATTGTTATAAAGAAGAGAATGAACCGAAAGCAGGTGAGGCTTCATTTTAACAGAGTGTATACAATCTGAAGGAGAAACTAAGCAGAAGGAAAATGCAACAATATTACTTGACAGATGAGTCTAAGTGGCTACATAGATGAGTCTAAGGATGTTGACACATATTCATTGTTCATGCATATTAGATATTTTATTTGCATAATTTCCACATTTTAAAATCAAACCCTTAACTGCTTTGACCACACAGCTTCTCTTACATCCATCTACCACTTTTCCATATAAAATTTGTCCATTTAAAACTTAAACTTTTTGAGAGAAATGTCTTAATTCTTTAAATGATTTTCATCTACAGAAACCTACACAAACGTAAAATGACCTTACCTTTGAATTGGTCTGCCACCATCATTCTTGGGTGGTTCCCATTTCAAATCAACATGACCTTTTTTCACTTCAACTATTGTAAGGGCATATGGAGGCCCAGGGGTTGCTAAAACAGAAAAAAGACATGCATTAGAAGACTAGGAGTTCATTATACATGAGCTACTGATCACTCAGTAAGCAAATCAAAACTTACTGAAAGTATCTTTAGCAAGCACTGAGTCTTCAATTTCACAGTAGTCACTCTGTCCAACGGCATTTTCAGCAGCCACACGGAATACATACAATGAGCCTTCAGTCAGCGGGCTCACTGTGTACTTGGTATCTTTCACTGTTGTATCAACTGTCTGCCAACCTTTTCGTCTTACATCTCTTTTTTCAACAATGTAGTTGGTAATTGGGGAACCCCCGTCTTTTTCTGGTACTGTCCATTTAAGATCTGCTGTGTTTTTAGTAATATTAATAACTTCAAGCCAGCGGGGTGGTGAAGGAGGATCTGCAAAATAGAAAAAGAAGGTAAACCAGGTCATTGTAATTCCCATGAAAGATCTTGGAAGCCAGGGAATACACCTAAAGTATTAAAACTTTGTATTTTCTGAGCTGAAGCAGGGCAGATTTTAATATTTTATAAGCCTTCCAATAGTTTGGTACCTATGGAAACAGGCAGACATGGGGCTTTTTTAATGACAGAGACGGTGTATCTGCAACAGCAACACATTCTGAAACAGTACTCACAGAGCCTCTCCTTGCACAGCACAGGGTCACTGGGTTCACTGGGCTCACTCTCGCCAGCCTTGTTCACAGCTCTCACACGGAATGAATATTCTTGTTTCTCCATAAGATCTTTGAGGAAATGTTCAGTTGTGGGAACTCCTTCAGCCACTCTCACCCACTCATCTGTTCCAGTCTTTAACAGCTCAATGACATAAGATTCAATCTTTGCCCCTCCATCATGTTCTGGCTTTGTCCAGTTCAGGGTCAATGATGTCTTGCCAATATCTTTCACAGTGGGCTTTCCAGGAGGCCATGGTGGATCTAGACAAAAGTCCAATATTAATTAGGTGATTGAAAACAATTTTTGTTGTTGTTGCTAAATTAAACTATTAAAAATGTGTTTATTATACCAATTGGATCTTTCACTAAGATTGGCTCTGTTTCCTTGCTTGGTTTTCCAGGTCCTGCAAGATTCTCTGCCAAGACACGGAACTTATATTTCTTCTTATTTGTAAGACCTTTAACTCTGAAAAAAAAAAAAAAAAAAGCTTGATGAAACCAAACCTAGATATTAATTCATGTTTAAAATATTATTCTCTCTATTCTTCATATCACAGTCACTTGGAAAATCTGAAAATACCTAAATTACTGCTAATGATGTTTTATGAAATGTTGAATATTTGAAATAGGCGTATTTTCAACAGTAAAATAGAATGTTCTATGTTTTTTAGTAAATAAGAGTACCAGCAGAAAAAAAGCAAGTTTTTTGGTTTGATACTTGAGATGGCTCTATCTGCTATTTTAGAATATCTTATGAATAACCACATAGCACAGAAATTATTAAGCATAACATTAAAAAAAATAAAATACTTGATTAACTCTGCTATAAAGTCATTTCTCTTTAAAACTAATTATGAAAAAGTATGTCACCAGATGGTAGTTCAATCAAAACTTATAGAAGTTAGGAAAAAAAGAGTAAGAACAACGTAAAACTTGTTTAAAAGACTACTCTTTCTGTCTCTATGAAATATTTCAGCTTAAATTGACTGTAGTCTTACTTGAATGTTGTATCTTTCACTGGCATTTTATTGCATTTTATCCATTTATCCTGCTCAGGATCATATCTTTCAACCCAGTAGCCAGTTATGGGGCTGCCACCATCTTCATCTGGTTCATTCCATGTTAAAGTGACTGAATCTTTAGTGACCTCTGTAGGCTTGAGACCTGTTGGAGGGCCTGGTGGATCTGCATAAATTAATTAATTAAAAACAAAACAAAAAACCAAAACAATCAGATGTGGGCTTTTTTTCTCCTTATTAAAATATTATGAAAAACTAATATTAATTTAATTAACTAACCAAATGAATATTTGGCAATGATGGGGTTACACTGTGCCGGCTCCCCAATACCATACATGTTCTCAGCACTGACTCGGAACACATATTCTTTATGAGGTGTTAAGTTGGTAGCTCTGAATTTTGTATC
This sequence comes from Platyrinchus mystaceus, assembly GCA_035041135.1. Classification (NCBI taxonomy): domain Eukaryota; kingdom Metazoa; phylum Chordata; class Aves; order Passeriformes; family Tyrannidae; genus Platyrinchus; species Platyrinchus mystaceus. The sequence goes on from JAWWLV010000183.1 coordinate 23,655,429, forward strand.
CTTAATAGTTGATGACAACTTGTCCCATATTTCACTATCTGTAGCTCTTTTCTCAAGGACATAGTTGGTAATTTTAGAACCCCCATCATCTCGTGGAGGATTCCATGTTAGAAGGCAGGATTCGTTTGTGATTTCTGATACATCAAATGCAGCTGGTGGACCAGGTTTATCTGTAGAGGATAAGATGTGAATGTTAATCTTCTGCTCGCATACTTCAGTACATTACTAATTATTTGTATAAACAATATAGAATACATGCATACCAAGAACATTAACTTCAACAACAGCAGTAGCACGTCCACTGGAATTTACAGCTTCTATAATATAGGTTCCACTGTCACTCCTTTTGCTGTCTGTAATAGTCACTGTAGACTGATTAGGCTGGCTTTCAATGGCGATTCTGTTGTCAGGTCTCAAAATTTTGTCAGCCTTGGTCCAAGTAATCCGGGGCTCAGGCTTTCCAGTTACTTTAGCTGGTAGCTCAATTTTAGTTCCAGCTTTCACAGTAAGCCCAGCAAGAAGCTTCACATCTAAGAAAATTTCTGGAGCCTCTGATTTATGAGAGAATAAAAATGTTTTTATAGAAACAGCATTTCAGAGACTGGTAAAAAGAAAGCAGCTACTGTAATTCAGCAGGTGAAGTAACTACCTTTTGCATCAATGGCCTGAATATCATCAGTTGGCTTGCTTGGCCTACTAGCTCCTATTCTGTTCAGAGCCTTAACCCGATATGCATACCACTCTCCTTCCATGAGCTTTGTTACTTCCATTCTGTTAAAAAAAAAAAAAAATCAGATATTTAAAGTGATGACGATGGCAGAGTTAGTTAAAAAGATGTATCTACTGATGTCAATTTACTTACTTTGTTTCAATAACAGGCTCCCCACATGTCTCCCACTTGTCTGTGCCACGTTGGGATTTTTCTACCAGGTAACCCTTAATGCGGGCACCACCATCAGATTTTGGAGGCTCCCATGTTAGGAAGATTCCTTTTGATGTTGGATTTCTCCATTTAACATTTTCTGGTGGGTCAGGCACCGCTATTAAAAATTAAAACATATTTTGGTTTTACATCTTATTTTGATGAAAATCAGTAAGATTTCAGAAACAGAAAATTAGCAGCAATATGCTCACTTGCTGGTGTTGACATATTTACAGGTTCATCAATATATGCAGGTTCTCCAGGGCCACATTTATTGCATGCAGAAACTCTAAATAAATATTCTTTTCCTTGGACAAGGTCAGGTACAGTGAACTCATGGTCAACAATATGATCCATAACCTAAAGAGCAGAAGGTTGCAATGTGTTTTTAAAATTTATTTCCAAAGAGTGATTACCAGTATAAGACACAAAACTCAGTAGCACATATGGAAATAATATAGCAATAGAAATTCAAATGAGAGAGAATGAACTTACTTTGCTCCATGTTTTCCGGCTTACTTCACGTTTTTCAATTACATAGCCAGTAACTGGACTTCCACCATCGTCTTCTGGAGGTTCCCATGACAACTGTACTGTAGTTCTGAGTACCTCTAAAACTTGAAGTTCTTTTGGTGCACTTGGAGGAGCTAGAAGCCATAGAAATTGCATTAATTATTTTGTAATTAGTGTTTGATAGATGAACTCTATGTAATATATCTGCCAGAAGACTTAGTCTTGTTAGTCATTCTTCCTTAAACAGAAAAGTTGGATGTTGAAAACCAGAAAAGACTTTTTCTGAGGATGGATTTCTATTTTAAGTTATATTTTAATGCACTTGGTTTACTGGACATTGTGAGATTTCACATTGTTAACCTGATTAGATTTAAGCAAGAAAAATATGGAATGTTATTTCTAGAATATATACGTGCCCACTTACCAATGACATTAACATTAATTTCTCCTGAAACAGATGACACAGGGTTTTCTAATGTTAAGTAATAAATTCCCTTGTCTGGACGTTCACTCGGAGTAATTACAAGTTCCGCAAAGGAGGCAGCGGTCTTCATTTTCATACGATCACCCTCTTCTAAGACTTGGTCACCAAAAGACCAGGTGGCAGTTGGAACAGGATAGCCAGTGATGGGAACACGGATCTTGATTGGCTCTGGGACAATAACTTCCAGCCCATCCTTAAATGCACTTAGGTCCATTGTAGGTTCAACTGGAAAAAGTGGAAAATGGATTCTATGAAATATTTTCAGTTGTTATGACTATGGGTAATGATAGCTGTGTCGAGAGGCTGATTCTGACTGTATCTCAGCTTGCAGGTTGGAGCTGCCTAGGCCTAGCTTTGGCTTATCACTGCCTACCTGTCCTGAGTAAATGCTTTTCTTTTTTTTTAGAAATATGTGAGATGATAAGGGAGACTAGCATTGCCAGTAGGATTTCTAATTTACCCTTAAATGTAAAAACTATGTTGGTTTTTTTTTTTCCCCAGAGGTCTTCTCTGCCTTTCTCTCCTTCTGTTATTTCCCATCTTCCACAAAGCTCAGTCAGGAGACAAAAAGTCATGCCTTGCTCCTCAAGCAACCTAATAGGTCTCTACCTAATAGTACAGATAATTATCTGAAGAATTCATAATGGAGGAGAAATGGATCATAAACTCAAATGTATAAGGTGTGACAGTTATCTGGTGAAAAATCTTCACATATTACCCACAAGATGCTCTTTAATAATGTACCTTATCTGATTAATTGTCTTTAATAAATAGCATATGGCTTACCAAATGTATCATCTGCAGTTAATGGCCCAATAGCCTCTGCTGGGTCAGACACACCAGCTGCATTTTCTGCTGAGACTCTGTAGTAGTAACTTGATCCTTGTTTCAATCCAGTTACCTAAGAAGCACAAATAATACCTTATTAACTCATATTAAAGATGATCTATACATTTTAAGTATTGATGAAGAGAACATCATACCTTAAAAGTAAGAGCAGGTACTAGTTTTGGGTTACAACGAATCCACTTGTCCGTTCCCTCTTCTTGCCTTTCAACAATATAGCCCAAGACTGGACTTCCTCCATCTTCGAGAGGAGGTTCCCATGTGAGCTGCACTGATGACTTAGTTTGATCTGAATGCTCAAGGTTAATGGGAGGACTTGGTCTCTCTGAAAAAAAATTGCAACAAAATGCATTTTTTGCCACTGATAAAGGAGTATGGTTCTGCAAATCAGCTATTTATATCTTACAGTACTGTTTCTAAAGCCTTTGCATAGCTTTTTCTCAACTAAACTTCTAAATTGAGTTGGTTCCTAACTTCAGAGCAAAAATATTGGGAGCTCTTACTGAACCAAATGATAACAAGGTACTCCTGATAAGTTTAGAGGACAAAAGTAGCAAAAATCTAACTGTACACAGTATTTGCAGCACATACGTTTCCCAACTTTTGTGCAGTCATGGCATAAACATCCAGAATGTCCCTCTCTCATAATGCAATCACAATCATGCATACTTACCAATTGGGTCCATAATTTTTACTGCACGTGTAGCAGGACTTGGTTTGCCAACTCCAACCATGTTTTGAGCTCTTACTCTGAAGAAATATTCTTCATTTTCCACAACATCAGTCAGGAAAGCTGACAATTCATCGGCTCCTGTGGTCATAGTTGGCTCCCATCTGATGGAACCTTTGTTACGCAGTTCAATAACGTAGCCAGTTATCGGAGATCCTCCATCATACTCAGGTGGTTCCCAGCCAAGTGTGGCTCCAAACCTGTTCACATCACTAACTTCTACATTTTGAGGAGGACCAGGAACATCTGCATTTTATTTTAGGGAGAAAAAGAAAAACAAGGTATGTGGGTTTTACCTATTGTTAGAGTTTGTCCTGATTTTCTTACACCGCTGTCAAACACTGATCTTTTGATAACTTCTACTCACCAAATTTGCTCTTAGCTTCCACAGGTGTGTCTGTTTCCACTGGCTCACCAGTACCCACTCTGTTGCGTGCACTAACACGGAAGAGGTACTCAACTCCTCCTTTTTGAAGTCCAGTAACAGTGTATTCACAATTTTCAGCACGATCTGTGACCATAATCCAGGTTTTACGCTTAATATCACGTCTTTCAACAACATAGCCTATGATTTTACTTCCACCATCACTTTCTGGTTCTTGCCAGGCGAGACCAACTTCACCATCATAAGTTTCAGCGACTTCCAAGTTTCTAACTGGACCTGGAACATCTAATAAAGATATGAAAATATTTCAATATTTCAGGGCGTTGCATCTTTTTTTTCCCCCTCTGGCTAGAGAAGAGGAGGCCAAGGGAAGACCTCTTTAAAATCTACAGCTTCTGGAAGGTATGATTCTGTGAAATAAATATAAGCAGGGTTTTACTAATAGAAGTACTTACCAATGACCTCTACATTGATGAATGCTTCTGCCTGCCCATGTTTGTTTCGAAGAATAACCTTGTATCTTCCCTTATCTGATTTCTTTGCTTCAAAAATTTTGAAGGTAGTGCAGTCAGTTGTTGTATCAACAGTTGTTGTGGGCAGACTTTCCCCTGCTTTTGACCATTCAGCTTCTGCTCTTGGGTAGGCATCGTATGGGACAGTCATAGTTAAAGGCTTCCCAACATCAACCACAAGATTTTGATCACCAGTCTTGATTTTAGGTGCAGCTAAGAAAGATGAATTTGACAAGTAAGCTATAAAGATGAATGTGACTTGCATATATACATATATATATATATATATATAAAATTAATATATTTGTGTAGTCAGCAAAGATGCTAACATAAAGAAGTAAAAGAAGCTGTTGTGTAAATTCTAAGGAAATCTTTCCTATACTCATTGGACAGCCCAGAGAAAGAAATTCAGCTGTATAGTGTTCTTCTATAAAATCAGGATAGAGGGAGTTGCTTTTTGAGAATTAATTTAATTATTTTATTGGTCAATCCTCTAAAGCAGACAAATTAGGAATTAAATGTCTCATATGACTGAAATAAGTAGGCCAAATAATTTCCACGTTTTATTAGTGACTTAATGAAAAGATTCTGTCTTCTTTAAGATCAAATCATGCTCTTTGGCATTGACATTAAAAAGTGACCTATATTTTCCTCAACAGTTGGATCAGCATGGTATAATAAAAAATATCTTTCGCTTGAAGTATAATTCATATAGTTTAACAGGCTTGCATTTTCTCAGGCTGACTGTGTATTCATTTTAGTTCAACTACTTAAAAGGACAAAAATCAATTTACTTAAACAGTTAATTCACTAATTTAAGATTTTATAAAAGAAACACAAAGCAAGCAACTTACCAGCTAATTCAAGCTTAGCTCTAGCTTCCTTATCCTTGGCGATAAATCTGTATTCCCCTTGGTCACGGGGCTTTATCTCGCAAACCTGCAGCCTATGGACCTTCCCTTCACTCATCATCTGATGTTTGTCACCTTGGATGATAATCATATTGTTTCTCAGCCACTTGACCTCCACACCATCTTTGTTCAATTCAGCCATGAAGATGACATCTGCACCAGGAGCTTCATAAATATCTTGTGGGGGTCGGATAATTTCAACAGGGATTTCTGAAATAAATGTTGATTAATTGGTGTTATTTGTTTATTGTTTCTACTATTATTAAACAATGAAGAAATAAATCCTATTTGATTTTACAAATACCTTCAACAAAAAGTCTTGCCCTAGATCTCCTGTCATCCACTCCACAGGAATATTCACACTCATCGTCTAGTCTACAGTCTTTTATGATTAACCGGTGCAGATTTCCATCCTTTTCAAACTGGTATCTTTATGGGGGAGAAAAATAAGTAGTATTTTAGCTTCCAGACCAAGCAACAAAGTAAAGCAAACATGTTTAACACATTAACAAGCATAATAAAATGTACATACTTTTTGCCTTCTTTGATTTCTCTTCCATTTCTGTACCATTTTACACTGACTTTCTCTTTGGAAAGTTGGCATGTAAAGACAGCATCATCAAATTCAGTGACAGTCTGGTCCTGAAGATGTTCAGTGAAGTCTGCTGGTGCTTCTGTGATGAGAAGCTCTGCAACAGATTTGTCTTGTCCAGCAGTAACAGTATATTCACCTTCATCTATAAACCCACAGTCTTTAATGATCAATGAGTGTTTGAATTTATCAATTTTGTACAAAATGCGCCTGTCAAATGTGATCTCTTCACCATTCTTTGTCCATTTGAGAGTTGCGTTAAGGCGATTGACTTTGCACCAGAATGTGACAGTTTTCTTTTCCATGGTCTCAATGTCTTCAAGGGGCTCAACAATTTTGAGATCCTCCTCTGTTATGACAAAAAAGTGAACATTTTTACATCCTCATATGAAACTGAATGTAAATGATGAAACAATTTTAATACAGTGCAAGATATTTACCTAATACTGTTAAGGCAGCAGAGCTTTTGACCTGTTCACCTCTCTGGTTTGACAGTGCAATGCTGTAGGTAGCTTGATCTTTCATCTCTGCATCTCTGATTCTGAGAGTGTAAACTAAACCCTTCTGAACAATAATGTACTTTGCACTATCAAATATTGCATCGTCATTTTTGTACCACTTCTCTTTGGCACCTTCTTTATTAACTTCGCAGTTGAAGATAACTTCTTGACACTCATTAACTTCTTCATCCTTAAGGGGAGTTATAATTCTGAGTTTTTCTGAAATTGAGAAAACAGAAGAAATAGAACACCACGTAGTATAAGGAGTGCAACAAAACATGCATCTACATATTGATAAAATAAAGCTTACCAATCACTCCTAAGTGTGCTGCAGCTTTAGCTTCACCAACCATGACACTATACATTCCTGTATCTCCCAGAATAGTGTCTTTAACCACAAGTGTCCTCTTCTTGCCATCTGAAATGATGTCGTACTTATCACCAGGCTCCAGGACTGTGCCACCCCTCAGCCACTGTACTTCAATGGCCTCTTTGGATACTGTACAGACAAATTCAGCTTTTTCTCCTTCAAGCACCTCAAGATTTTGTGGTCTGGTAAGAAATTCTGCTGCAAGTTCTGAAAGAAAACATTTTTGTAGATATGTATAATTTTATTTATTTTTACTTGTGAATGGAATAAATCAATTTGTGTAGTCTTACTGTTTTTGAAATATTTTAATTTTATTCTCCCCACCCCCCCGAAAACAAGGCCACCAAAGCAAAACTCTTACCATGTACAGTAAGTTTTCCTGTTGTACTAGAGCTTGGGAGCTTGCAAGTATATTTGCCAGCATCTTCTGGATGAGCATTATGTATAAGAAGAATTCTCTTTCTACCATCAGAAATGTGTTCAAATCTACCACCATCAGGCACCTCTTCATCTCCTTTAAGCCAAGTAACTTCAGCATTAGGCCTTGAAACTTCACAGATCAATTTTACAGTGTCATTTTCATTTACTTCAAGATCAGGAAGATTTTTTGTGAAAACAGCCTCCTCCTCTGCAGAAGAATTTTGAAAGATGATTAAAGCTTGTCATAAAGGAAACCTCACATTTTTTATTGTTCACATTTAGATTCTAAAATACTGTGTTTACCTATCACCGTAAGTAGGCCTGAAGTTCGAGCTGTTTTTGCTTCACAGGAATATTCAGCTTCATCATCAAAGACACATTTATTGACAACAAGAATGTGTTCTGCACCTTTGGAAATTATATCATACTTTTTGCCTTTTCTGATTTCCATGCCATCCTTAAACCACTTCACCTGTTTCAGAACAAATTATCATGGTTATTAATAGTAACATCCTCAGTTGTGTGTAATTTTATTACAACAAAATAGAGTACTCTCCTCTAGTGGAAGGAGTTACTGAGACTAAAAAGTATTATTATTGACCTTGACACCTGGACGGGAAATTTCACATTCAAACCGAGCAGATTGTTTTTCTTTAACCTCAAGGTCAGTTAGGGGTTTCAGGAACTCGACACGAATAGCTGTAAGAGAAGAGAAAATTTTAGTAGAGGGAAGTCTACAGTAGAGAAGAAAAAAACTGCCGACATTGACATTATTATTAGTCATAGGCACTAGTACATAGCTTTTATAGCATCTAGACATTTTGTAGAAAACTAAATTACTCACGTTCTACATTGAGAAAACATGATGTCTTAAAATCCTTAGCATCACAGCTGTATGTTTTTGCATCGTCCAGTGTGCAGCCACGGATGATGAGTTTTCTGACCCTGCCATCAGAAATTATATCATACTTCTTTGATTTGTGAATTTCTTCTCCATTTTTGAACCATTTAACTTTTGCATTTTCCCTGGAAACTTCACATTCCAGTATTGCAGTGGCCTCCTCTTCAACAGTCTGGTCCTCAAGTGGTTTAGTAAATTCAACAGGGGGTTCTAAAAGAGACAGATAGATTTTTTGATAGAAAAAGATCTAAATTATAGCCAGTCTTCTGCTTGTACAGAACACTCCTATGCTATTTACTAATGTTCCTTGACTGAATAACAAAAAAGGCTCTTGGGTGTCTCTGCTTAAGGTTTTAACAGGCATGGTTTTGTTTATTCTGTTAATTTCCTCATTTTAAGCCTACTATAAGATTAGACTGAATTATATCCTTATCCATGGGGGTTTTACTTACAGATCATCACAAAGCCTTGCAAATCAGTTTCTTTAGCTGAACCATACCCATGTCATCTCAGTGACTCTAAAATTGCACTCTGACCTTAGAGAATTTTTTTTTTAAGGTCTTCCTTGAAATACTGGATTAGTGTGTGGCCTTTTTTTATTTCTTAATGATACACAGCTTGCAAGTGTACAAGTGGGTATACAGACAATGTTATGTCACTTGAGTGATGGTACAATTATGCTCTCATAGGCTTCTGGATATTCCAAAGAACAGGAAAAGCCACCGGGAGCCATAAAGACCAGTATTTGTGGGTCCTCTGGAAGCCAACTGAATGTTCAAGTCTGCCATAAAGCCCTAGAAGTCCCAAAGAACTGGTTTATCTCCCACATCTGATACATTTTCAGTATTTTCCTTTTTCTTCAGCTCATCTGCGAAGCACAGAGATTTTAACTAGGTGGCTTTTTTAATCAGGAAAGTTATCTACCAGTCCAATATCAAATGTATGATCCTACTCATTTGATATATGGTGTATATTAACATCCTACTCCAGGGTGAATGATGAATGGACCATTCATACTGATTATGGTTTAACTAAAACGACTGACTTACCTTTCACAAAAAGATTTGCTTGAGTTCTGAAATCTTTTGCTGTCAGTGATACCTCGCCTGCATCTGTTAATTTGACGTCTCTCAGAACAAGTGTGTGAACTCTCCCTTCAGCACGTGTCACAACCTTAAAAAGTACATAAAACCCCTTTGTGATTATCTACAACAAATATTTAAGAAATATTTCATGAAATAGCATTGCTATTTATTATCTATGGAGTTTGGTTGTCCACTTTTATATGAAATTCTGATACTTTCCTCTTGTATATACTAGATATAGCTCAATCCTCATTACTTTGAGGATTTTGAGGCTAACTTGAGATCATGCCTATTTTGAACAGATAAAAAATAAGCAAATCTATGGGAAAAAGTTGGTATTACTGCTGGCTACATCTAAAGTAGAAACTTTTACAGATATAAAGAGGTTTGGCACCCCACACACACACTCTTCTGGAAATGCAATTCTGACTTTATATTCTGCCTAAAAGACTAATTTTTGTGCAGAAACTGCTTTGTAATCATGACTTTGTATTGGGCTACTTCTACAAAAACATCCCTTTTCTCTAGGAGTGGACCTGGGGGTCCTGGGGGACTCAAGAACACATCCTGTATTGCAGCCATCAAGAGGACTGCTACTTATTCATGCTGTAAATTTTAACACAGCTCTTGAAGAATTCTTTTTATCTATTTTCAGAGAAGTATGTGATTAGGTAGTAGATGCTGGTTTAGAAAAATAAAGGCAAAAAGCAAGCTTCTGCTAAGGAACAAGGATAAAATAATGAGTTTCTTTTGAGAAGGCAGTCCCTTTTGTTTCAGAGGGAAGGAAGGAACAAAGAGGCTGTCCTTCCTCCCAAATGGTCACCGTGCCCCTAAAAACTATCTCTAGTGAGTATTCATCTGAAAGAGACTGAGATGAAGCCCAATATATATTTGACCAAGATAAACAGCAAAGATAAACAAAGAAGTCACTTCAATAAATACAGGTTATATGTGTGCAGCTGAAGAGGTTTGAATTAGCAACAGCTAAAATGAAACACTTCTACAATTAGATTGATTCTTGCAGACAGTTGTAAATATGTTTCAAGAGACTATTTTAAATGGGTAGAAAGTGATGCATTAAGTAAATATGTGGTTTACTCTCAATTTCTTCTTGATAAAATTTCAACTGAAGTCTAATGACGGTTTTGACTGCACAAGTAAACGGAATGAAAATCTCCATTTTTTTTTCATGTAATTAAAATGATAGCTCAGACAGATAGGACCAAAATAATGTTCCATCATACAGAATATGGAACATAAAATATTTTTCTTGCTAGGTAGTAATAACTGTCAATCCTCTGCGCTGATCAATGGTTTGACTCAGAAGTAATTACCTTGATTTATTTCATGCCTGATCTGCTGAGTTTCAACTTTGTTTATCTGCCCTTAAATACACTAATAGGGTCCCCTATCACCATGATCTGGTTTTCTTTTCCTATTTTTATATTCTATTTCTTTTATGAAATAATTTTTATTTATGCCAATTTGGTGAAGTTTAGAAAGATCTATCAAAATCTGAAAATAATGTTAAAATTTGTATTTAAAAGGAAAAAAATTCTGCACCAAAGCATTATTAGCAGCATTATTACAGGTTCTGAAACTTTGCTAGGTCATGTAATGCCTTGAAAGTTTGCTTTGTGCGAGGTTTCCAACTTCTGTTTTCATTTGCTTTATTTTCTTTAGGCCTAGTATGTAAAAAGGAAGTCTTAAACCCAGTGATAATCCTTTACATTTCTTAATGTATTTATTTATGTTTCTTTATTTATTGCCCTTACCCTTAACTTTAAATACTAAATTGATTGCATTCCAGGCTGCTCAGTTCTCAGAGTTAAGAGCCAGCACTTGATGAAGGGTTAAAAATAGCTAGTGAGAAGTGCTTGACAAGCAAATCTGCCCAGAGAGTTATCTGGAGAGCCAGAACAAATGCCTGAAATGGAATTTGAATCCTCTTAATCCCCTTATATGCAGAATTGGACTGCAACTCAGCATTCAGAAGGAAAAAAAGCTTTTCCCGATAGCACCTTTCAAAATCCTCTCACTGTAATCACAAGTAACCTGAGCAAAAATTATTCAGTATCCTTGTGGCTGAGTCTCCAACAGAATCAGACACAAAATCACTGTTGTAACGATTGATATTTTGGAACCTTAGTTTCCCTTTGCATAACAAATACTTGTAGTATTCCAGAATACTGGAATTTCTGGGAAAAAAATTGCTATATCTGATTTAGTGAGGATTTACCATTTGGCACAGTAGCACTACAATATTGCTGTGTCTTGGTACTTCTACTGGCAGAAAATGAATAACAAATAAAGAAGGGGAAGAGACTTGAAAGAGAAGAATGAGAAGGAAACATGAGGAAAAGTAAAGTTTAGTTTCTTTACCTTTTCACTGGGCTCCAGTTTCTTTCCTTGCAGAAACCACTCTACTGGGATTCCCTCATAAGAGAGTTCACAATCGAAGGTTGCTGATTCCCCAGCTGTCACTGTTACATCCTTGAGGGGTCTCAGCAAGCCAATTACTCGAGCTTGGTAAGGAGAAGACATAATTTTCAGATTAGTCACTTCTACCCAAGAGAGAGCTGCTGCTGCCCTTATGTACTAATCTCCATGGTGGCTTCCCTCAAGAGAGACAGACATCGCTATGCTGCTCTTTAAATTCCCTAAATAGAAGAGGCCACCCTGGGCTCTTAGGGGAGGGCTGGTCACCTACAATTTCCTATTTGCAGAGCGTGTTTCTTTAAATTGAACAAGGTCAGCAAGAAAGTTGCTGTGCATCTGTCTCCCTGCCAAGCCTTGCATGCCTGTTGCTAGATAAGGCATGTGTTTTCCAAAATAGCGAGGGCTAGGATTGGAGTAGGAAACAAGTGGTCTTCAACCGTGTAGTCTGTCCCTGTCCATCAAGCTCTTAACCCTATCCCCAGATATCACTGTTATCCTATCCTCTCCAGCTAACATACTTTCATGCAGTAAAGCCTTTGCTTGCAATACTTTGATTTCATAACAGCATATGATGCCAGACCATGAAGCAGCCTTCAAGGCCATCTCCTGATTTTTACTTCTCCTATACAAATAAATTATATACAAGGTTAAAAAACATGTAGGACATTCCTAAACTGAAAAATTAAGATGATTTGAGTAACTAATCCTTGAGTTGCTATACTTGAAAGGATAGCTGCGGATGCAATACACTATAGAGATTTTCCACCCATCCCCAAGAGGCAATGAGTACCATGTTTTCACTTTATTAATTTCAGTTTAAAAGACACTTACGTTTCACTCGAAGGTGAGCACCAGACTTGGCATTCGCTGCTTGGAAATCTACTCCACCAGCTTGATCTAAGCGTACATTGTACAGTGTAAGGAAGTGCTTTTTGCCTTCTTCCTTGATTTCACATTCCTGCAAAAATAGAATTGAAACAATTTTTTTGTACTCCTCACCACAAGAGCCCCTACTTTTCCTCATACCAAGGATTTGTTTTCTCCTTCTCCATTCACAAACTTAGGCCCACTGCCACATGAAATACACCTTAAAAACATTCATTCATAGGCCCTTCCTTTCAAAGTCTCTTCCTAATACAGTCTGCTTCCTCTTTGAAAGAAAGAGCAAGAGGCATCACATTTGTGTGCTGATTAACTAGCCAATATATCTATATGTAGATCAGTCAGACCATTACAACAAGGAATTGCCAAATTATCACCAGTTTTGATTGTATCATTTATTTATTTTCCAGATCCTTCCAGCAAGGAATTAAGAATATTTGATTAAGGTCTATACCATTTTATACTAATTTTAAAAGTCACAGAAATGAAAAAGAGTTTGAAAATATGATCTACATCTATTTAAACCAAAGATAACTCAAAAACTAAAGGCAAATGCAGGCAATACAGAGTTTGTATTTTTAAATGCCATTATGTTTAAGTGAATTATACAAGGTCTTTGCACTTTGGATACATGATTTTTAGGGACTAGCAATAGAGAATATATCTATTTATGTAAAATAATTTACGGTTTTTTATATAATATTTTGGACTAAGTTTATACTGCATTTTAAAAGTTATGAATGAAAAACACAGTATCTTTATTACAGTGATCCTTATTGAAAACATAAAGAGATGGCTTTTAGTTTCTGAAGCCACTCTCTCCCTTACACCCTAGCTCCCTGCAAATTGTTGAGACACACATAAAAAACATTCTGAAATATTTTCTTACAGCTGATTCAGTGAGGGGTTCTCCTTTTAGCTTCCAGTTCCCATGGACACCTTCCTCAGAGATTTCAATATCAAAACGGGCAGTCTCTGTCTCGATCACCTCCACACTGTATAGTGGTCGTACAATCTCAATATCCCGGTCTGCAGAAAAAAAACGGATTGATTCCCTCAATGCCTAGCAGATCCCACAAGGCCTCTACTACAGAGCAGCCCACTAAAATCACCATACCTTCAATATTGAGTTGAGCAGAGGTTTGATCAGTACCACAGTCACAAGTGTACTGTCCAATGTCTTTCTTCAAAGCTTTCTTGAGAATAAGGATTCTCTTTTTACCATCAGCCTTAATAACAACATTCTTTGATGCAGTAATTGGATTGCCATCCTTCATCCATTTCACTGGGGCATCTGCTTTGCTGATTTCACATTGTAAGATTACTTCATCTTTCTCTACAGCAGTGTAATCCTGCAGCTTCCCAGTGAAGTAAGGGTCTCCCTCTGCAAGCAAAGGTTAAGATGGTTCAGTCTGAAATTTTAGTCTTTCAGAAAAAAAACAATTAGTTTCTACCATAAAATACATTTCTTATTTATGTCCTGCAAGAAGGATTAAATATAGTCTTTATAAATATTTCACAGGTCTGTTAAGAAAGAAAACAATAAATATCTAAAACCCAATTCTTTTTCTTTTGATGCTCTAGGAGTTTAAGAGCACTGTTTAAGTTATCTAATAAGTAACTTTGAAATAGTTGCATGAAATTTTAAAGTTATTTTAATCATCCTTTGTGAATGGAAAAAAGAGACCCAAAGAAGAAAAACAAACTGTAAAATTTTCAAAATCACTGTGTAGATTTAGACTTTCTGATTGTCATTTTTTATGAATAAGACTCTTCGGACAATATACATCAGGTAAATTCTTTTGGTTATTCTTACCAAGAACAGTGAGTTTAGCTTCTGAGGATTTGCCCATAGCTTCTACTTTAATCTGAGAAGTGTCATCAATAGTAAGATCTTTGATTGTGAGTGTATGGAATTTGCCATCATCTGTCATTGAAACCACTTTGCTGGTATGTAATCGTTGGTCATTCTTGAACCAGGCAACAGAGATATTTTCATGGGAGAGTTCCACAGTGAACTCTGCAGTTTCTCGTTCCTTTTTGGTTACATCCTTGAGAGGAGTAATGAATTTCAGGCGGATACCTATAACAAAGTAACATTTCATTAACAATAACATTATCAATAAAAACTATTTAAGTACTATGATGCAAAACTTTCCTGGGAAGGCAAAGTCTAACAAACCTTCAATAATTAGCTTGGCACTTGTTCTTTTATCCTCAGCTTCAAATGTATATTTAACTTCATCCTCAAAGGCAACAGATTTAATAATCAGAGCATGCTTTGTTCCGTCTGAAACAATTTCAAATCTTTCATCAGGAGTGATCTCTTCTGTTCCTTTCAACCAGCGGAAGCTCTTGGGTTCTCTGGACACCTCACATTCAAATTTAGCTTCATCCTTCTCAAAGACCTTCACATCACTTAGTGGAGTGATAAAGATGAGAGGTAATTCTGAAATTAAAGAAGAGATCTTTCACATCAGTGATAGGTTCATATAGAACTTTCTGATGCTAGATATGTTTGAATGCCCTGAAGCACATGTGGAAATATTGCCCAAATGCAGACTGTACCTTTCACTTTCAGATTAGCAGCACTTTTAGCATTAGCAGCTTGGAAAGACACTTCTCCAGTCATATCAAGGTTGCAGTTATGAAGGACAAGAATATGTTTCTTCCCATCTTCAATGATTTCACAGTCCTGGTGATAAAGAAACACACACCCCCACCCCAAATATGAATATTCTAAGAAACCACAAAAAAAGCATTATTATTAAATATGGTTTTCTACTGTAAATTATGGTCTAAAAATAAAGAAGTAAGATTACAGGTGAAGGTGTTAGGGTTTCTCCCTTTAGCTTCCATATAGGATGGACATCAGGCTCAGAAATTTCAATTTCAAAGCGTGCTGTTTCACCAACAAATACTTCCACGCCATACAGTGGACGTTCCACTTTAATTATGCGAGCTAAAATAAAAAAAAAAAATAATCAAAAGTTCACATCTGTTTACTCACAAACTTCATACCATAAAAATGTAATATCGGAAAGGATCTCTACTCTCTCCCTATTCCTTCTTTTGGGCATTCAAATGCTATGCCCAATAAGTGTTTATCTAACCTCTTTTTAAAAAGCGGCAAATTTGGGCAGTCTATAGCATCCTTGTATAATATGTCTGAAAATTTAGTTATTTTTAGTAAGAATATTTTTCCTAATAACTAACCCAGATATCTGTTACAATGAACTAAACTAACCGCTTTTTTTCCTGACTGTAAATTGACATAGAGACTAACATATCATCACTGTCTTTAAAAAAGCCATTTATATATCCTCAGATATACTGTCTCTAGTAAATACTTTTAATAATTGTAAATCTAGATATTTCATCTACTCATTGTGACAGCATGCTTTCTATGAGTATATTTTTGGTCTTGTACTCTAGACAGATTCTGTCTACACCATTTTACAAAGGTTTCAGTACTTTTTTTTTTTTCCCTTAGCCATGACATGATAACTTACATTCAACACCAATATTAGCACTTGTCTTGTCAGTTCCACAGTCACACTCATAAACACCCTTATCACTCTCTGCAGCCTTCTTGATCTTCAGGATACGGCGCAAGCCATCCGTTTTTATGGAAATTCTGTTGGAAGCTACTAGTTCTTCACCATCTTTGTACCATTTTACTGGCACATCTTTGCTAAGTTCACACTCCAGAATAATATCATCTTTCTCTACAGCACTGTAGTCTTGTAACTTCACAGTGAAATATGGATCGGCCTCTACAAAAGGCATAGTGGATATGTAAAGGTAAATTAGTAATATGAATTTACTAAAACATCAATATTTTGACTCTTTCTACTTATAAAAACAGCTAATTCATATAATATACCATATTTTAAATTATTTATATATTACCTAAGACTTTGAGGTTGGCTTGTGTGTTCATGTCCTTGACTACGGCCTTTATTTCGGAGATATCATCAAGTGTTACTTCTCTCATTTCTAGTTTATGAACTTTGCCTTCTGAAGTAATAAAAATTGTTCTGCTTGTATGAAGTCTCTTGTCATTTTTGTACCATTTCACTGGCATGTCTTCATGAGAAAGCTCAAACTGAAAGTGAGCTGTTTCCCCTTCTTTCACTGTTTGATCCTGTAGAGGTGATATGAACTTCAGCCTCACACCTGTAAAGTAGGCACATAAATAGCATCAGAAAAAAGACTAATGTAGTCCTAAAAAATATATTCTTTATCCCTTTTTTATTCATTTGCTCATAAGAAGATACTTGCCTTCCACAAACAGTCTCGCTGTGCTCTTCTTGCCATCAACTTCAGCAGTGTACTCTCCCTCATCATCAAACTGTGAATCATTGATAACAAGAATATGCTTCTTGCCATCTGCAATGATGTCAAATTTTTCTCCAATCTTGAGTATATCAGTGCCCTTAGACCATATAACATTGGCTTCTCTGGTAAGGACACACTCAAACCTTGCTTGGCGCTTCTCAGGGACAGTAACATCTTTTAGAGGCACAGCAAAGTCCAATTCAATTTCTAGAAGCAAAACATAACACATCATTTGTAATGTGCTCCATGTGAACTCTGTTTAGGCTGGTATCATACTCCATGGTGCATCATACCTTTTACTGTCAGGATAGCTGTAGTAACAGCATTAAGTGCCTGATAAAGGACTTCACCAGCTTGCTCTAACTTGACTTTGTGTAAGGTTAGGAAGCGTTTTCCTCCTTCAGCTTTGATTTCACATGTCTGGAGAGATAACAGAATTTGGTAAATACAATGCCAATGCCTTACTGCTACGCTTTTTAATAAAAGATTTTTATAAACATTTTATATGCAGTAAAGAGTCAGGGAGAAAGACTGAAATTGCTTTTACAGGAAAGTTAACACTTTTACTCAATAATTTAAAAATGGAGTAAATTTATTCAGTGTTTCACACTTCTTTAGAATGCCAGAATAGTTCCTACAATGTATGTAGGATATTTCTATTATTGTCTGAATTATGTGTTGAAATCCCTTAAGAAAATGAAGGCTTTCAAAACTTAGCTTTTATGGCATACAATTAGAGAACCTTAGAGAACCAGTGTTTTTTTTAATCAACATAAGGCTTAGCCTTTCTACGTTCTGGACTGAGTAGCAATGACAGATCTTGCCATAAAGACTCAATAAACTTGTTCACAGTGTTTAATTTAAAGAAATTGTGTTGTAAAATTCAAGGATGCTTACAGGTGAAGGTCTCAGGATTTCTCCTTTCAGCTTCCATTCACCAGGAATATCATCCTCAGATATTTCTGCATCAAAGTTTGCTGTTTCTTTCTCATAAACTGTAACATCCTCTAACGGCTTCAGAAGTTCAACTTCACGTTCTAGAAAGCATAAATAAACACACATATTATTAAGTCAAGTTTTGATAGAGCTTTATAATAATTCAGGTTACCTTTTTTGCTTATTTAGACATTTTTCAACATTGGCCTATGAGTTGATTAAATATAATAATAAAAAAAATTCTTACCACCAAGGGTCAGTTTAGCTGGGTATCTGCGACCTTCAACTTCCACTGAATATTCTCCAACATCAGCAGGGCCAGCATTCTTGATTTTCAGGAAAATTTTATTTCCTTCTTTCAAGATTTCTGTCTTGTCAGTGGGTTCAGCAGGAATTTCCTCATCTCCTTTAAACCATTTAATGTTTGGTGTATCCTTGACAATGTCACAGCTGAAAGTAGCTGTTCCTTTTGGTTTAACATGCTGGTCTCTTATGGGCTTTACTAACCAGTCCCTTATAACCTCTGCATGACAAAAAGTTACATAAGAATACAGCTTAGTAGATTTTACTAAAAATAGATGTGTCATAAAAAGAAGAAATAGAACTAACAGATTTTGTATTACAACAAGCTTTTAATAGCTGTAAAAATCTTATCTGTTCATTTATATTGTAATACTACGAGGAAAACATTTCCTGATTTTAAAACAGCCCAAATATCCTAGAGAAAAAAGAGAACATGATTTTGATTGCTTACCTACTACCTTAACACAAGATGAGCATGACAGCTCAGAGTCTTCCACAGTAACAGTGTAAGTGCCAGCATCAGCATCATCTGAATCAGTGACTGTGAGAGAATGGGACAAACCAATAACACCCAGAGCAAATTTCCCAGGCTTGGCTATGATGATCCTACCATCCTTTCTCCAGACCACATTTCTTTCTTTGTTAAGCTCACATGTCAAGTACAGTGGCTGGCCTTTAATGACAGTGGTTTCTTCTTCAAGTGTTTTCACAAACCGCACTGGGAGTTCTGTGGGAAACACATAATTTTGAATTGTTCAATTATATACAGAACATGTGATGCAAAAATACCTTACATAATAATATGTGCAGCAACTGAGAGAAACAAAAGGATGCATCTACCAACTACTGTAAAATTACAAAGCACCAGTTCTTCTAGCTTCAGGAGTAGCTAGCCTAAATTATTGATAAATTTGAAAGAGAGAATACCTTCAACAATGAGTTTGGCTGTAGAGGTCTTCTCTTTGTTCCCCAGTCGTAATACACAAGTATATTCACCAGCATCAGAGAGCTGGACATCAATAATATGCAGCTTCCTATCTTTGCCATCAGCAATAAACTTGTGTTTTGGGCTCTCTCGGATGTTACTTCCATCTTTCATCCAGCTTGTAATTGCAGTGGATGGTGAAATAAGGACTTCAAAGATTGCAGAGGACCCAACAGACTCAGCTTCTTTTAGCACAATATCTTTCATCTCCTTGACAAACTTCAGTGGTACAGCCTTAAGTTGGTAAGTGAATGGAGGCTCTTCAGGAGGTTTTTCACCACCACTGCCTGGCCTGAGTTTCCTTCTTTCTGCATCTGCTGGTGAAGGTGTCTTCTTGGCTGTAATTCAGATTCAGAAATGAATAAACTAATCCTGATTCATTGCTTTTGGTTGTAGGTTGGGCTGATTTTGATTGGGGTAGATTTTACAGCCTTCACAGAAGCTAATAAGGGGCTGTGTTTTGGATTTGTGTTGAAAGCAGTGTTGATAATATAGAGATGTTTTTGTTATTGCTGAGCAGCACTTGTGCAGAGTCAGGGTCTTTTCTGCTTCTCATACTGCCCCATCAGTGAGTAGGCTGCGAGTGCACAACAAGTTGGGATGAGACACAGCCAGGAAAGCTAATCCTAGCTGACCAAAGAGGTATCACATACCATATTGTGTCACACTCAGTTTATAAAGCTGTGGGGAAGAAGGAGGAAGGGGGGACATTCAGAGTTATGAAATTTGCCCTTCAAGTGATGGAGCCCTGCTGTCCTGAATATGGGTGAACACCTTCCTGCCCATGGGAAGTGGTGAATGAATTCCTTGTTTTGCTTTGTTTGTGTGTGCAGCTTTTGCTTTGCCTGTTAAACTGTCTTTATCCCAACCCATGAGTTTTCTCACTTTTACCCTTCTGATTCACTCCCCCATCTCACTGTGGGGGAATGAGTCAGTGGCTGTGTGGGGATTGGTTGCCAGCTGGGGTTAAACCATGACAGTCCTTTTCAGTACCCAGCGTGGAGCTTGAAGGGCTGGAGATAACAACTTTGATTGGAATGGGTTAGACTGAATTTAAATCTGTTAGTGCTGTTTAGCTATTAAATCGACAGGCTCCTGTGCTTGCCATGGAGCTTGCTTGCCTGACTGTATCGTCAGAGTCTAGTGCTTGCTAGCTGCTGCGTTTTGGTCTCGTTGCTTGCTGTAGTGCTTCAGTGCTGACCGTGTCACTCTGCTGTGCCTGGGAATGACTTGATAACAGCCACTATGATGTGCCTGGGCTGGGCAATGGCCTGGTCATCGCTGCTGTTTTTTGTGCACTGCTGTGCTGGACAGGCTGGAGCTCCAGTGAGAACTCAAGGCAAAGGGACTGTGACCTGTGGATGAGTCCACAGTGGAGCAAATATCCACCTGCAGCCTCTGAATGACCCCATGCTGGAGCAGGTGGATGCCCATAGGCAGCTGTGACCCCAAGAGAACCTCACACTGGAGCAGGACTGGTGACCCTTGTGGGGACTCATGCTGGAGCAGCCTGTTCCTGAAGGACTGCACCCTGTGGAAGGGACCCACGCTGGAGCAGTTTATGAAGAGCTGAAGCCTGTGGGAAATACTCACATTGGAGAAATCAGTGGAGCACTGTCTCCCGTGAAAGGGATCCCACACTGAAGCAGGGAAAGAGAGGTTTCCCTGCAGCCCATGGTGTAGACCATCGTGAGGCAGGCTGCAGCTCATGGGGTCTAATTGTGGGGACCATAATTACTACAGTAGGAATCCCATGTTGCTAGCTGGACTAGGAGCAATGGGAAGAGTTCATTGCTATGTTAGATCCTGTAACCTGGCCCAAAAAGACCAGGGCTGAAGATTTTAATGTATATATCTTTAAATTGTTGTAAGCCATTATTTTAGCTGTATGTTACAGGGATTACTATAACAGAAACCATGCAAACCAAAGGAGAAGTCTTACAAAGTGCAAGTGCAACAGTGAACCAATTTGAGTTGGCTTTGGTGCCAAATAACTGTATGTAATACACCACCTCTTCTGTCCTAGGTGACCACCAGAAGAGATGGAACCCAACATCATGGACCAAGTTAATTCAGTGGTTATTTTGTGGACATTAGTGGACATTTTATGGACATTTTACTGTGCTGGTCCATCGACTAAGAGAATGATATTCATGCATCATACCAAAGGATGAGAAGGGGTGTGATGGTTAATGAGGTTGTATCGAATAGCATGGGACCTGAAAATTATGTAAATGGCATAGAATAAGGGGTGGATAATGTGCTGATTTGGGTTGGGGGAGAGTTAATGTTATTCATAGTAGCTTTTATGGGGCTGCATTTTGAACTTCTGCTGAAAACAGTGTGAATGAGCGGCTGTGTGGTACTTGTTTGCCAGCTGGGGTAAAACCATGACAAGGTTTGTAGTAGTATCCTACCTTTGACTGGACTGATACCCTTTGGAGCTTCTTCTTTTGGTGGCTTGGCCTCTGAAGTAGAACAGCAATATTATTAGGAATGTAGTTAAATAAAGATACTTACTAAGACAAGCATTTATTTTACATATCACATTTTTTCTTCCTTTACTTACCCTACATGTACAAAGGGAAGAAGATATAAACATAGGTATATATGTTTATATATGAACTTATACTGTCTATATCTCAATGGTAAGTTCAGTATCTTGAAGCATGGGAAGCAATAGGGACTAACAGGCAGCTTAGAAGCTCCTAGTTCCTCTATGTATTGTCCTGCTCCTTCTTTTGTAAAATTTTGCCATTCCTTGATACTAGATTTAAGATTAGGCCCTTTATCAATACCCACCTGTCAGCCAAAATAGTTCAAATACCTATTAAAATTATATGTTGGGGTTTTTTTAAGAAAAAGCACACACTTTATGAATGAAGACAACAGAAATATAAGCTGTGTAAATTAAGTACATGTTTCAGGACAATGTGGTAATTTCACAAGTGAAGGATATTCTGTTAGTAACCTAATTTGTGATGAATCATCTCAGACTTTTGAAAATATTACCCATGCTATGCTGCTTCTCATTATCTTTTTGTGAAAGGAAATATAAAAAATAGTTTTAATGGGAGAATGATATGAATGAAATGCAGGACAGATTTTAGTGCAGTGGATGGAAAAATGAATACTAGAAAAAAATGAGTTTTTCTGAGAAGATAATGGTAGACAAAATGATTTATATGGTCTTATAAAAGTGTAAGACTAAGACAATGAACAGTAATCACACAGAGTAATCACACAGATGTATGTACAGACAGGCAAGACAAACATGTCAAGAGTGGCTGAATGCCAGTACAGCCAGCTGACAGACTATGATGGAATTGTGAATGGTGTTACTAAAACATCACAATGGCAAGTGGTATTTTCCTGAAGCAAATAGTACAAGCACGTCGTGGAAGAATTCGGCATCAGTCTTCCTCACCTCTCTTTGCATGAGACTTTGCAGGAACATCCAGAACTTCACATGATTGTCCAGGTGCATCCAAATCCCTGCTTTCACTTGGAAGTCTAGTGGCCTGCTCAATCAGATGAGCAGGTTCTGATTTCTGGTATTCTTTCTCTCCTGCTTTCTTGGGAGTTATTATCTTACCTATACTTGAGGAGTAAGTAACTTCTTCATTTGCATGTATTCCTTCGCTTGATGGTAATTTGTCTGAAAGTTTTCCCTTCTCTTTTTTCATGGTACCAGTTGTGCTTTCCCCAGTGCCATGTTTAGCTGATGTTTTTTCATCTGCCATACCTTCTGTAGATTTCATTTCTTCAATTTTATCTTTTCTGCTTTTGTGAACTAGAGCCTCTTTATGTTCATCCTTAATGGTATGAACTTCTTGAAATTGTTTTTTATCTTGACTCCCTGGTGTCTGAATAGCAACTTTCTCTTCTGTCTCAGATCTGTCAACTGCATTATCTTTGACTCCCTTTTCATTTTCTCCTATGGAAGCTTCATTTTTGATCCCTTCTGCTGTAAACAGTGTATCAAATTTTTTTTCCACAGGCAGCTTTTCAGGGACATTTGATTTTCTAATTTTGTCTTTTTTTATGTGAGTGTTGAAGACAGTTTTCTCCTCCTTCTCTGGTATAATCCTTTTGCCTGTTTTTTTATCTCTTAGCAGTGCTTTCTCAGTCAACAATTGTCCCGAACCCTCCTCATAATGAACTTCTTTCTCTGTAGAATATTTTTCTCTTACTTTCCCTTCTACTACTTCTGGCTTAAGAATAGATGGTTTAAAGACTATGTAAGGTTTTTCTCTGGAAACCTCCTCATCTTCAGTGGAGTGTTCTAGGTCAACATCTTTTCTCAACGCTGGTTCAGCCTCCTCAGATAGGTCTAAGGAATGTAGTTCTGGTGATGTAAAGTCCAGTTTCTTACCTTTCTCATAATCTTGAATATCTTCCATTTTCTTTGCTTCTTTGTTAAATATCTTATCTATAGAAATTTCAGCTACTGTGCTACCAGATTTATTAATCCATTGAGTTTTACTTGGTATGCCATGCTCCTTCATGGATCCTCCAAGAGGAACTTCAGATTTCTCTAGAGTAAAACCTCCTCTCTCATTTTCATTTCTAAGCAGAGGAGTTTCAACTATTTCTGCCTCTATGATATCCTGTACAAATAAAGTTTTATCTTTAATGTGAAATTCTTCAGGTTTCAAACTTATTTTTGATTCTTTCTCTTTTCCCACAAGTCCTTTCTGATCCCTGGGCTGATATGGCTTTTTGGGTTTAGGTTTGTAAGTTGACTCCATTTCTTCTCTTCCGTGCTCAATAATATTTCCTTCATGAAGAACACTAGACTTGTCAGAGCCTTTCTCTACAGCACTTTCCCTATGAACAAGTAATTTAATTTCATCCTGTTTTTCTTCTCCAGAATCTCTTTCCACAGGTTCAGATGTTATAGAAATCAATTTCAGTTCCTCATCAGGTAGTGGTAGTTCATCCTTTGTGCAAGTAATGTGATCTATTTTGACTTCTAATTTCTCACCTGTAAGATTAGTCTTTCTTGAAACTACAGGTGCTATTTCTGCTTCCTTTTCTTCAGAAGCCGGGATGAAATATTTAAGAGACACTTTCTCCTGCTCATCTCTCTCTGACTTCAGTATTCCATCAGCTGTTTCCAGTGAGATTTTGTACTCAAGTGGCTCTATTGTCTGAACTGTCTCCTTAGGACTTACTTTCTCTTTTACATGTAAGTGTTTTTCAACCAAAATCTTCTTTAACACAATTGACTCAGGCTTTTCTTCTTCCACTGGGGGCATTTTACCTCTGTGCTTTAGTATAGATGGTGCATCAGGCTTTTCTGAAGCTACAAAGGTTTCACAGGTAATTTAGAGAGTTAAAATCCATAAGAATAAGGATCAAGAACAATATTTTTAAGATTTTAAGACAAATTTTCCAGCTATACCTGAAATAAAATTAACACAGAACACTTATTCTCCACACAACGGAAAATTTACAACATAATCACAAAAGAAAAGAAACATAAGAATGGCACACATGAACAGAATACCTTTTAGTATTGTCTCACCACTGTTAGTATTGTCTCATTAGATCACCAATTTAAATCCAGTCCAGGTTAAAAGTAGCTGAAAATGACAGCTATCTGGCCACTGATGTAAAATGGGTTAATTATGCCACTGCAGGACTGGCTACATCACCAGATCAATGGCCAAGAGATATTCATGACTAGGCTTCTCAACTGCCCAAGATCTGTAACATAAGGCCCTTTGAACAGTGGGCAAGCAGAATGTACATCAGTTCTGCTGGTGGACCATAGGCTCAGAGTGTCTCAGAGGGACTGGAATCTCCATAGTTCTTTTTTTTTCACAGCAGGCTATGATCTGGGGTCCTAAGCATACCAGATGAAAGTAGCAATACTCTAGTTCTTCAACACCACTGCCCCTTTTCCTCAGGACTTTGATGACAAGTTAAAATCAGAAAAGTAAATAGCACAATGATTGTTTTAAAACACGTGTAACATCTCTTTTTCTACACAGAAAATACAAGATGCAATTCAAAGACAGACATCAGAACATAAACAACATGAAGAAGTCAACAGAATACACAAATTTCATTGTAGGACAACAAATGAAGACAGACATATCACCATCCAGAAAAAAAGAACACAGATTCATCTCCATAGTATATCAGAGACACTTTTAGATTAGGTGACAGTACTCAGAGTAATAAGATCCTTGAATAGGGCCTCAAATCTTCCTGTAACAAATGAGTTATTGTATAGCTCTTCATTTTTTTTATCCTGAAGGTATTTAGGTATCTCAAGAGAGAAAAACTTTATAAATAGAATAGAATAAACATAAATACCTGCTTTCTTTCCAACAACTGGGGTTGTCACTGGAGCAGTAACAGCGGGTGCTGGTTCTGCAGCGGGTTTTGGAGATTTTAGAGCTGTAGGGAAGGAAAAAGAGTTCTTGTTTTAATATGTTATTTTGTTTTAATACATTATTTTGTTTTAAGATTGATGTTCTTTAAAATGTTTTGTAGATAGTATGAAAGTTCCAGTCTTATTAATATCAAAGGCATTGGTTTAATGCATGGACACTTTTAGTATTCAGCTGCACAGGGTCCTGAGCCATCTTGTCTAGCCAGTGCTTTTACCAAAAAAGGTTGGACCAGATTACCCTTGATGTCCCTTCCAACCTGGCATTCTGTGATTCTGTGAATGTCCTTTCAGCCAGAAATCTCTGAATGGAAAATGCTTCACCAATATTCATGACTAAAGAATTCTTACCTACTGCAGGTTTAGGTTCAGGCTCAGGAGGTGGCACAATTGCTTTCTTAGTTTCTGCCATTTCAAACACAGAAATTACAAGTAAGTTAATTTATATATTTTTTAATCACATTGAACATTGAAAGTTAGAAACAACAACAGAGAGAGATAAATGAAGACAGAATTTATTGGTTTATATTTTATTTGGCCGAAAAGCAAGAAATTAACCTGAGATGAACTCTTGGAATGCAAGATGAAAAAAAAAGATGAATTTTTCAAGCATTGAAGAATTAAAGACAACAAGAAATCCAGAAGAATGCAAAATGGTTAATCTTGACACAGTAGTTATGGGCAGACTGGATGATAGTAATGCATTATGTTAATATAGCATGATATTCAGCACTCAATATAATTTAGTTGCTGCAATAAGGAAAGAGAGCATGACACATCTGTACCTTTTGGTGGTTCAGGCACATGTTTCTCCTCTTTTTTTATAGCAGGTATCTCCGTTTTCTTCTTAGGAACTTCTGGGACTTTAAAATAATATTTTATTTTTTTAAGATATAGTGAAACATCTTGAATCGCTACATACAGTAACCTCCAATGCATTTAAAACTTTAATTGTTTTCATACATAAAAGTTTCAGATGTTCATAAGGTTTAGGAATATGTATTTCTTAGAGTGAGATTTGAATAAATTTGAAACAATAAATGGGGAAAGAGACAACTATTTGTAATATGTTACATAAAAGAATGCTTGGATTAAATGTTTTACTGTAGTTATATTTTTATGAGTATTATAAAATATTTGTAAACTTCTTTTCTGTACACAATGAAGATTGAGAAACAATCCCAAAATGTAGAATTCTGACCCAAATGTGAATGTCAAATTTGGTTGTGCTTTCAGCTAAACTTTAACTTACATAATTAGGTCAATGCAAGCAATCTTTCAAAATCTCACTTTCATTCCTGAATTTAAGAGAATACCCCTTAATAGTGGGATTTTTTTTAAATTATAATTTACCAAATAGATTTGAATGCAATCCAGTACCTTCAGGTTTCTTAGTTTTTTCTACTGGTGTAGGTACTGGTTTAACTTCTGGTTTAGGCTCTTTTTCTGGTTTAGGTTCTTCCTCTTCAGGTTTCTTTTTAAGAACTTTGAAAGAAAAGAAATTTCAGTTTTTAAAGCACAGGCAAACAAAGAATAAGACAGTGAACAAGAAAAGGTTAAATATATATTATCAATCATAAAGAAACAGGAAAGTAAAATATATAGTTCAATACAAATGCAAGATTTTTGTAACTATTCAAGATACTATTCTGAAAGTCTTTTAAAATACAATTCAACTAGGGAAAAAGAAGGTTTTATTAAGAGCAGTCCATCTGAGATGAAAGATGTCAATGTTAGCTGTCTATGACAGAATAAAATTTCTTATCATACATTCATTCACATATTTAAATGATGACTTACTATACGTAATTATGAATTAATAACTGCAATTAAAGATTATTTTTAGGGAAAAATGCAGGAATATTATTAAACTCCTCTCAAACCTCCATCTGGGATATCTAATCAGACTGAAATAACTGATGACTGAGGGATCTGAAAAATGGCATATCTATATTTTATTATGTTCTCTGAAATTTGAAGTTTGGCTGCAAGGTACATAGGCACAAATCTTCTGTCAGTGGTATTTCAAAGAGAATTGGAATTAGTGCTTATTTTTCTAAGCAATAGTTGAGCACAAAGGGATTCAGAATGCCCCAGACTTTGCAGGAAAGTGGATTGGTGTCCAATAGTACCACAGGGTTCTGTGATCTGTGCAGTACTTCTAAGAAAACCATAAAATAGAGTACAGAGGCTACGTATGTAACTTTAATAACATTTACCCTGTCACTGGACAGGGGTCCAGAAGCTGAAGACAGTGGAAAAGTCTGAGCTCTAGTGTAGATTTTACAGAGAAAAGGGAAACAAAAGAGTTATAGGGAACTAGAGTTTCAGTGTTCTGCTCTGTTTTCATTACAGATCCTTTGGATCTGAGAGACTTTCCAGCCATCCTCGCTTCATCCCTGCAACTACAAAAGCTTTTCCCAAGAAAAAGTTATCAGATAGTATTTGATCATGTAATTTTCCATACCACACACATAAAACAATTTTACTTAAGGGAACATGCTGAACAAGGTTAATATGCTGGGTTTTTTACAACAGAGCCAAGTTACTATACCTCTTTTCAAAACAACTTCTTCTTTTGGTGGAGGAGTAACCTCAGGAATTACTTTGCGAGGTTTCTTTACAAGTCCAGGCACTTAAAAGAATATTATTCCAGATTTTATTATAGGTTCGTAACAGTAGTAAGAGCTAACCAACACCTAGCCTGTCCAAACATACAAATCAAATGCTGGTTCACTACTGAATATTAAAAACAGAGGTAAAACTGCTGATATTGAAGTCAGTAGTTATCCTTTCTATATTATTTGCTTACAGCTGTCATCTAAGCTTATACATAAGAGAAAGTTTTCATACAAAACAGAAAAGAAGTATGGTTCAAGAAAGCTATAAAGATTATGTATTCAAAAAGAGTTATCATAGTAGCATTTTTATTTCCTTTCCTCTTTCATTACAGGCTCATGTTACATATCTATTCATCTGAGCTGACTGTCTGTGATATTAATACGGATCCAGTTTAATTTCTAAATTTAGAACAGCATTAAGAAGAGATGTTCACTGTTTAGCTGATTAGTTGATCTTAAACTCCAGTACATATGAGTAATACAAAGGAGTACTTGTAAAGTGGCTTGCTCGATACAGTATTCCTTCCCATCTCTGGAAAGTGCCCTCTCACAAAAATAAGTTACATTTCAGAAAAATAATAAACTAGATATGTTGGAAAAATGCTCTATATATTTAAACAGTATTTTATATTTCATTTCTCTTTAAGCAGAAAACCAAGGTAAGCATCTACACAAGTTATAAAACCCATAAAAACTCTCTCAGTCTTCTATGATTCTGTCTATTGCATCTCAAGGATTGCATGATGGAAGATTAAACTGGACATAAATAGAACACAAACATACACACCCAAGACAGTGGTGCATAATTTAACATAGACAGCTTTTTGATATATCTGAGCAAATTAAAGAAAAAGATACTAAGAACTACAACTCTGGACCCATGAGAAGCTTATTTTAAGTAAGATGCTTATATTAGCTAGGTACCTTTAGCAGGTGGGGGTTCCAATTTCGGAGGCTCACCAGGTTTTGCGGTCACAGCTTTCTTCCTTGATTCAGGAGCTTTAAAGAAAATTATGTGAATTTTACAACACACATAATTAGAATAAAAAAAGAAAAGAGCTTTCTAAAAAATCCAAACAACTGATTAATACTATTGATGTAATAAAAGGACAAAAGCTGCAAAACAAAGATTCTTGCTGATTAACTCCTTAGAAAAAGTCAGATGGTCTGTAGGAAGCACAGTTGATTTGAAACCCAAGTTCATATAGTAACACCAGCAAATTATTGCTGGGGATTCTTTTCATTTGTAAGAACACGTTAAAGAGAGAAGAATTATGTTAAGGATAGAAGGACGCATTAACTTGGTTAAGATTGTTTTAATGAATTGTTTTTTTCCTGTAACTATTGAAAAGAATCCATGTAAACTGACTTGGCATAACACATAATAATGAGAGACTGAGCATTAGTAAGATGCACCATTAAAGTGATAGTAAATTAGAAAAGAAATAAAAAAGACACAAAATGATAACTTTAAAAGCACGCTTTTCAAGATACATCAGTATAGTTTTAAAAGATTATATGTTTGAGTTTCCACTGTTATTTGTGGCTTCAGATGATTATACCTTTAAGTAGATCTTTTGCCATTTTAATATCTTCAGTTGGTGGAGCAGGTGGTGATGGTTTTCGCTTTTCAGGGACCTTCTTTTCAGGTTGCAGCACTTTAAATAACATTAGGTAGATTTAGAATAAATATACTACGATGGTAGTTATGTGAAGATTAAAATACAAACCTAAAGACCACCATTTTCCATTTCCAGTGAAACTAGTGAAAAAATGTCATTGAATTAAATGGGAACATGAAAGAGTCTTAGGTTATTGCTTCGTAGCATGCACACAACACAATTATCCAAGCTGACTTAAAAAAGCATGTCAATTACATGAGAACAAAGGTGAAAACCAAATGATGAGAAGACTCTTGTGGACCAGAAACAAAGTGAAAGTATTTAAAATACTCTTTAAGTTGTACTTAGAATTAAATGATCAGAAATAATTTGCAAAACATATCAACGAAGGAAAAATTACACAAAGACCTACAACATACAGACACGTGAAGAATGACAGAATGAGGAATGCACAGTAATGAAAGAAAGGTATCCAGCAGCCTCTAGGGAAGTACTTTGTATACCTTCAACTGGTAAAGCTTCTTCGACTTCTACAACTGGAATTTCTTCTGCTTCTTCAAGCTCAGTCTCCTCTATGATTTCATATTCTTTAAAGAATATTGACAACTGGTGTAAGTTTTCAGTTATAAGATTTTTTCACATGAACAATTATTTTGAAATAACTACAAAGAAAGCTACTCCAAAAGACACAGACAAATACACATTAGCAAAAATTATCACTCAGTATCTGTTACCTTTGCAGTAAATGCAAGATTGTGAGAAACTACTCTCTTTCTAAGAATGAATCTGGGTTATGTGAAGGATAGTATTTTTTTATGTATACAGTATAAACTAAACATTAAATCTGTGGATGAGATGTAATAGGAAAGAATAAAAACTTCAGTGCTCTCAAATCATTTCAGATTACAAAGATTAGGGTTTGAGAGACTCCAATTTAGTGGGAATTTACTATTGACTTAAAAAAAGACATAGTGCATATCCTGTGCAGGAGCACATACTATAATTCCAAAATTAAAATAGAATAGTAGATACAAGAAATATTGACTGCTATTATCTAAAATAGGAAATGAACAATTTACAAATATCACAATGGGGAAAAAAGGAAATCACCTATTTTAAAGCTTATACTCAGAAGAAGAGGACAAAGGATTGTCCTTACAGTAATAGCTATGATAGCACAAACCTTCACTTGGTAGCGATTCAGGTATTTTGGGAATAGCAACAGGTACTTTCTCCTCTGAGACAGGTTTCTTGGTTACCTCAGGCACTTAAAAAAAAATATTGTTTCTTTTATTTGTGTGTATATTAATGTACATATGAAACATAGAAAAAACCAAGACACTTAGCACACACAAATTCACAGTAACAGTGGCCATAATCATGACAGATTGTGCTCCAGTCTCTCTCAAGGTAGTCTAAAAACAACTAACACATTTTACAGACTCAGTTGGGAACAAAGAAAAGAGAGAATATAGAAAACATTTCTTCTCAGGAAATGTCTCCTGGCAATATATACCTTTGGTTGGAGAAGGCTCTGGTTTTTGTAATTGTGACTTTTTAGGCGTAGTAAGAGGAACTTTCTCTTCCGGGGCACTTCTCTCTGGCACATCAGGTGCTTTAAAGATATTAGTAAATTTTCATTTTTGGGAATATTGAGATACATATATACATACAATAATGACAAGGACATTGTCTAAAAAGAGTAGGGCACACAAACATGAAGAATAATAAAATTTTATGTGACATATTATTAATTTAGCCCTGCATCCATCAGTGAAACAAGGGAAAAAGGATTCAGAGAATAGAGAAAAGGAGAGGCTCAGTCACTGATGTATGTACCTTTAACTGAAGAAACTTTATGTTTTTTAAGGACAGGCATAGGCTCTGGTACTTTCGGCACAGTCACAGGCTCAGGTTTCTTGGACACAGCCACAGGTTTCTTTGGCAAAGCCACAGGTTTCTTGGGCACAGCCACAGGCTTTGGAGGAATGACCAGTGGCACCTCCTCTTCTGACTCTTTCTCCTCAGCAACTTCAGGTACTTTAAAGATATCAGTTATTTTTACTTGAATGCACTAAAGGTCATACACATATGCATATATGGTCATAAAATGACCAGATGCTGCTCTCACCCCTCCCCACAGAGAGCAGAGGGGCAAGCAACACTCAGGACTGCAGCAAAAAAATCCAGAGGGCATGG